>VMKM01000091.1:0-672113 GCA_008360985.2 Macquaria ambigua
TGTGTGTGTGTGTGTGTGTGTGAGAGAGAGAGAGAGAGAGAGAAATCCTGCCAAAGGATCCTCATCTTTGAGCCCAGTATCAGAGATGGATGCAGAGATGAATGCTATTTTTGCCAGGCTGTGTTTACCTCTGTGTGTGTGTGTGTGTGTGTGTGTGTGTGTGCGGGAAAGGAGATGGAGAGCTCAGCTTTAACAACTTGGCACAAGCTCGTGTGTGTGTGTGTGTGTGTGTGTGTGTGTGTGTGTGTGTGTGTGTGTGTGTGTGAGAAAGGGAAGAAAAGAGGTAGAGGGAGGAAAAGGGGGCAGGAGAGAGGAAGAGGGGTGGTTGGGTGTGAACAGAGGAGTGTGTGGAGAGACGAGTGATTTTGGGGGAAAGTGGAATTTCAGATTACAAGAGGACAGATACTGTTTATCTGACAAGGAGAGACAAGTGCTGCTCTGTGCGTCTTGTGGAGCCCAGCGGGCGGATGAATACATGACACATACGCACAAAAACAATGCATATGCAAGCTTTAGACTCAAAAATTGGTATTTATTATAAAAAAGTCATGATAGACGCGCCAGTTTTTTCATCAGTGCGTACAGACTATGGCATTTGGGCTTAAATCAGAAAACACATTGGTAGCACTTTACTTTAACCCTCCTATTTAGCATTTTTAGGCAGTATACACACGCGTTGATTCAACTGCATGGTCATTTTGGAGGCTGTAGTTTGGTGTTTCTGCTATTCAGCCTAACCTCACTGATTTAAATGGGCTGGACAAAATAATAGAAACACCTACACAATTCAACAGCAACACAAACTCCAAAAACTCTGGGACTTGCTAATCTAAGTATCCACAGTGTCCCCTGTAATCTGTTCACAAGGTTGAGTCATGAGGTCTCAATAGAGTTTCACGCTTTTTATTCCAGCAGGAGTGAAAAGCTTTCCACATTGTCAGTCCAAACGTGCAGTAAAACACACATCGGATCATAAATTACACCCGCTCCTGAGTGATCAATCACAAGGCTGTTATGACTCGCAGTATGTAATGGTGCGTAAATATACAATGGCTGCTGCGGGGCTGTTAGTGCATGCTGACTATGCAAGACTGAGGGCAGAGCGAGTCTTATTTTCTGGCGTATGATGATGATTTAAGTTTATGCTCAGAGCAGGTTTAATAGATGTGTGTCAATGTTCATTTATGACGGAGGCTGTGAACTCTGCATAGGTTGAGCTCATTGTTTTTTAGCTCATATAAAAAAATAAAAAACACGTCCAGGAAGTAAAAATAAAAAGTGTTTATTTAAAAAGGTGAAAATCTGATAATAATAAAAAAAACAAAATCAATATTAAAAGATCTGAGTGAAAATCTAATTAAAAAATGTATTTTCAAAACAAACGCTGTATAGTTCAACCATCTATTTTACATTTATTTTAGTTTTCTTTCTTATAGAGTGTTTAATCAGCTGCTCATGGGTGTTTTATCCATGTTTTTCTCTTCAGTCTCTACTTGAAACATTTTCTGTAAACTGTACTCATCACAAAAAGACATCGTTTACTACAAACTTATGGCGAATAGCAGCAGAAAACACAACAATCTGTGGCTGTGTGAGAATATAAAAATCAGCACAGTTCAATCAGTCTTCTTTAAACAACATTTTTACCAGTTTTCTGTGAAAACTGCTGTATTACAAAGGCAAGGCTTCAGGAACCTGATGAAAATACTGCATACGCATGTTTTAGTTTTGTGCATACAGAACTTTTCTTGTCTCAAATCTGACCTCTGGGCTCTCTCTGAGTCTTGTTCTTAATATGACAGATAGCATAGAATCACGTTGATTTGATAAAGTAGGAAGAAGAAGTGTGGACAGCCTGATATATCATTTAAGTCGTCCGACATCTCTCAGGTTGGGTGTAGGCTCCAATAAACATCCAAATTAGACGAGTCGGAGCAGCTCGCAGAGCAGATTCATCTTGGCTTATTGATAAAGCACAGCGGCAGACACATTTCTGCACTCAGCCGCCATCAGCACCACACTCTAATTATCCATGTATCTACCTGACTGAACAGGTGCTACATGTGCCATTTGTAAACATCAATATATTTTTGTCAAATGAATTGTCTAACCATGGTATAATTACAAAGGAAACCATAGTAAAGACAGTCGATCGCTCCAATGTTCCTCGTTTGTGGGATTTCTGTTCAAATTAAGACCACGTTTTCCATCAATATTGTTGATTTCTGTCTTCCTGCCTCTCTCTGGCATACATTTGCATACCTTTATTGACTCTTTTGATTTTCTGCAGGAGATAAAGATTTATTTTCCTACAACTTTTTCATTCCCTCCAAATCCGACAACAGCAATAAATCTGTTTATCTGCACAAATCTCCATGTTATCAAGACATTCATTGTTTTATTATTTGAAAACCAGTAAAACAACCTTCTAGTGTGGTGAGTTAGTTTCAGCCTGTTTCAAAAAAAATGTGTGAAATCAAGTGTTACAATATTTGACTTTTATTCTCATGCAGCAATTTGCCTTCTTCTGTCTTCTTTCAAGATAATCACGCTCATTTTTCGAAAATTCTTGATAAAAGTTGATTCATACAGGGAGCTGGTTGAAGAAATCTCACTGCACTAGTAGATCTTTTTTCACTTTTATTAAGAAAACAAGACATTTGTGGCTCTACTGTTCAGTAACAGTCAAAAATGAGTCCAAAAAGATGATGGTGTGCTCAGTGAGTTAAATCTTAAGATAAAACAAACAAACAAACAAACAAACAGTGCTGCTCTTGAAGAAAAAGGGTAAAAATCTAAAATGTCACACACTCACGTGTAGAGGAACAGAAGTAAATGAATGCATAAAAAGGTCAGGTATTGTCTCCTGATTTGAACCCTGATGAAGACCTGCCAAGGTCGAAACGGGTCGGTTATTTAATTGTTTCATGAGCAGGCTTTTTATCAAAACATTACTCCTGCTCCTCTGCATGTGAGTGCATGAAGTTTGCTCTTTTGTACACGTTTAACAGACAAAAAATACTAGATGTTTTGCAAAGCGTAACAACAGCCCCTTCTGTTTTGAGCTTGAGAGCAATACTGTAGATACCTTATGAAATCTCATCCAGAGGAACATAGAGGAAAAGTAAGTGTAGAGGCTGCCAGTGATAGTCTTTTTTGTTTACACTCATTATACTAACCTATCAAAATTAAGGTGGTAATGGTGTGTTTATTTTAAAATGCTAAGCTTAGCAAAAGCAATAGCACATGCATCTGAGGAAAAGATGTCCAGAGAAGATCCTGTCAGCATCCTTGTTGTTCATTTGTCTCTGCAGCGTGGCGGTGACAGGTGTAGAAAGAGACGCAGACAGAGCATAAGACAGACGGAGAGACGTCGAACGCAGAGCCCCGCTGACAGTTGAAAGAAGATCAAAATCAACCACATAACTTCCCCTCGCTTTCACACAGGCCCACACATCCACGCCGCACATGCACAGACGCCTCCGAGATTTGACAGACGATCGTCTAGCAACACGACACGCGAGGAAGACAAAACCGAAAACAAACAAAACGAATCACAAAGTACGAGGAGGTGCGTTTCGTATGCAGAGGAACTACTAGGAACGAGAGAGAGGGACAGAGCATAATAGATGTAGGAGCATATGTTTGTGAGTATGGGGGGGGCTTGGATAACTTGAGACAAAAGTGCTTCTTATCTCCTGAGTTCTGCACACAAGGAAAAACCAATGAACAAATAATATAAACTGAGTGATAAGCAGCTGGAAAGTTTCTGGCTAAAAAGCGGTGACCTTTCATACACACTCACTCACACAGACACATACATGCACACACACACACTTAAAAAAGTTATGGTTTATTTTGAATTAAAATCAGATATCCAAGTGCGCACATGCTTTGGGGCTACAAAGATTAGCCCCAAATAGCCGATTATCTGCTGTAAATTAACATATTTGCCTGTATGTGTTTGCTAAAGTCTGTTTGTGTGTCTTGTCCTAAAGCATCTAATTTGAATTCCTCAAATATGAAATTTGCAAGGTGCGACTCACGCTCACAGACAGATGTCTCTTGGGATTATGCAAAATGGTCGAAACCTCTCTGTAAATCTGCAGCCTAGTCAGATCTTTTCCACCCAGCACCTAAAACCGTATTAAATCATCCCCGGTACATTATTTTGGTGAGGAAAAATGACTAATAGAATAATCCCTCGTCGTCTCTTTAGAACCAGACTCGAAGCTCGTCACAGATCCAAAACAATGCCCGTCTGAGGCAGAGGAAAACCAAAAATAAGCTGTACAGATGTTGTTTTTGTGGTGGGGAAGGCAGGTGAGGTGCAGTGAAAGAAAGAGCCCATTTTCAGCATTTAACAGTGTTTGAGAGAGAAGTCCTGTGATAGCAGGCATAAATGTGAGGTGCTGCATTTGGAATAAATTTGTAAAAGTGCTCAACAATGTTATACCACATGAATATTCATCTGGGAAAGCTCTGCTCTTATTCAGGCAAATTATTTTGATTTTAAAAGCACTTTTGGTATGCTGTGGATTTGAACAGTGGTGGAAAAAGTATGTTTTGTTTACTTCTCGCAGCGTTGTTTTCTGCTTCAGCAGGCAACTGTACGCTACCTGCTCAGCACCAAACATCAGACAGACAAAGTTAGCAGCTAATTTAAGCTAATGAGACAGATATTTCCCTGAGGAGTTGGTAGTGACCAAAAACAGAGCTAATGTTAGTTCGTTAGTAATATTAGAGTAAATATTAAACTTACATTCACCAGGTGGAAACAAACGCAACTCCAAGTGAATTCTTTCTGCCGGATGTGTAAATAGCCAACTGAATGCTAACACGTTTTCCATGTCAACTTTATGAGGTGATATTATGTCAATGTTGTATTCACAGATTGTTTCTGCTGCCTTTAAGTGGCCAAGAAATTGGCTGTTGCAGGCTTAAGTAAAGGTAACTATACCATAATGTAAAAATACTCCATTACAAGTTAAAGTCCTGCATAGATCTAACTTAGATAAATGTACAAAAGTATTAGCAAAACTTGTTAGCAAACAGTTGCGTATTCATACATCCAGTAGTTACGGAGAAACATTAGCAGTCATGTTTTGACCACCTGGCCAATGTGAGTCCAATATTCACTGTCTTTTAGCTCTGTTTTTGGTCTCTACCAACTACTGATGGAAATATCTGGCTCTTTAGCTGCTAAATGCTTCACTAGCTAGTCGCTAACTTTGCCTGTCTGCTGTTTGGCGCTGAGCAGGTAGTGTACAGTGAACTGTAAACACCAGTCCTGTGCAGCTGAAAACGACACTATGAGAGCAGAGAAAGTTAACTGAAACAGTAAAGTTGCCGATCGGACAACTAAACAATTAGCTGAAACTCGCAATAAAGCTTTGTAAAGCCGAGGGGAGCTGCAGTTTTATCTTGTGGACATGTTTGTGTTGATATTTTCGGAGGTGAGACAGTTTTCCTGCTTTGGCTGGACAATAAAGTTTATTCTATTCTGTTCTATTCTATTCAGGTGATAATTCTTTGTAGGTTCATCATTATGAGCGACCCCTTTCACATTGTCACATTGTCATTTGATACATTGTTAGTGTAAAATATCGGCTATTGCCACTTTAAAGTTTCAAAAGTAAAAGTACTCATTATGCAGCAGAATGGCCTGTCAGGGTTTTATTGCTAAAAATGTGTAAGCATCACTTTAATGTTGTAGTGGGTCCTGGTGAAGCTAATTTAACTACTTTATATAATGTTGGGTAGTTTAATCTATACCAATGCATCATATTCTATAAACTGATCTTATGGTTTGTATATAAAATCTTCTTCAAGTAACCACAGCTGCCAAATAGTGGGTCAAATAGTACTGAAACATTATATTTCCATCTGAAATGAAGTGAAGTTATAAAGTAGTCAAACATCAAAATACTCAAGTAAAGCACCTCAATTGTTAATAATAGCTACATGTTTAAACATACAAATGTAAAGGTCACTTGCTGCTATAGGAACAGGCTGGTCCACTGGTACATCACAAAAGTGTGTGTGTGTGTGTGTGTGTGTTGTAGTAGTAGTAGTAGTAGTGAGATGTGATCTGGGAGAGCTGAAAAGGACAGATTTATAATACTCAGCGGTAGAGTGTAAGGATCTGTATTACAGCGTATCGCATCTTTTCAGGAAAATGTGACACCTCAAAGATAAGAGCATCAAATCATTCAATGTGGTGGATTTTCCTGCTGTTCTAGAAGTGTTAATGTCACAAGCATGTCAGAGCTGAATTATGAAGAAATATCAACAAAATGCATCCAGAAACAAACTGAAGTCTGACTTCTATCAGGGACTAATACGTCCAACACAGCTGGTTTATCTGTGGAAAGGAAATAAATGTGTTTTTGTTTGAAATATGGGCAAAATAACAATTGATACAAAACATCATAAATAATTAAGAAGAAATGTTACATGATGGAGAAGATTACAGTTATGTCTTATTCATTTATTTTTTGGTTCTAGTTTGATCAGATTTGACCTTTGTTTGAATTAATCTCAGGCTCTTTTTGTGGTTTCGACACTCAACAACCTCAGATTTTACAGATGTACTTCATCTTCAGCGGATGTGTAAAAACAGTAGCAGGCTTTTCGATGCATCTGAGAGGTGTTGAATGGCTCTCTTTAAATACGTGCGTGTTCGCCAAGTATTCAATTTCAATGAAACATAATACAGAGAATATGAGGAGGTTGGCATAACAAAGAAGGAAGCAGTGGTGAAATATGACGGTGGTCAAACAGATTATTAGCAGCTTGTTGTGTCTGAGTGGAACTGTAACCGTGGAAATGAAGCTTTGATGCAGCACCTCCAGCTCGCTCAGAGATGTCAATCAAACTGTGTTGCGCTGGTTGAGTAAGCGATTCTTCACAGAGTATTTATACAAAGAGTGAGAAATGATTTCTTAGCTGTTTTGAATGTAGAACTGTCTTCTTGTATTATTTTGGTAAGTTATTTGATCACTGAATAGCTCAAAAAGACCATTTCCGATTGCAATACTATGGCTCTATTGTTGTCTAACCTCACCAGTTTACTGCCACTGAGTAATTTGAGTACTCTGTATGGCCAAAGGTATGTGGACACCAGAGCTTTAAACCCATATGTGAACACTTCTAAAACTGTGGGCATTCGTCTGCTGCTTTACCAGCCTCCACTACTCTGGGAAGACTGTCCTCAAGAGTCTGGAACAAGGCTGCAGGGATTTGTTCACATTCAGCCACAAGAGCATTAGTGAGGTCAGCCACTGGTGTTGGGTGATAAAGCCTGGCTCGCAGTCGGCAATGGTGTTGAATGGGGTTGAGGTCAGGGCTCTGTACAGGCAGGTTCTTTCACACTAAACTGGGAAAACCCTTTCTTTATGAGGGAGTGTACTCATACTAAGGATTCCGCCCTCCTAAACAAGAATATAGGTTTATCTCTGGTTTGGTCTCCACCAACTCCAGAGAAAGATATCTGCCTCTTTAGCTGCTAAATGTTACCTTCTCTTCACCAACAAGTTAATAACTTTGTCCGTCTGCTGTTTGGTGCCGGATAGGTAGCGCACAGTAGGTGTATCAGAGCTTTTTTCATTTAAAACAAAGAGCTGCAAGACTCTGAAACACACTACCAGCAACACCTTTCACATACACAGTCAATATAAAAAATATTGAGTATAGCAGCTTTAAACTTTTGCAGCAACACAGTGCAACATGTACACATTCCTGTCAGATCACTTTCTGATGCTGTTTACTATACCTCGCAATTCTCAAGACTAAAGAGAAAATGTTTGCTGTTGTGTAAAAATACTGCCTTATAGTATTAAAACAGCTGTTTTGGTCATCATCATGCCTACACCAATGCAGCCCCTGTTTTTCTAAACACAGCTGTTTTTAACAGTCTGAATGTTTTGCAACATCTTGCTACTTCCTCCCTTGCTGGCTGCAAAAGGTTGCATGCCAAGAAAACATAAACACAGGTTGTTTTAAGCAACCAGTACTGGCTGTTTTCATTTAAGGACAGTGCGTGAGTTTGCTAGTGCGAAGGCATTTTGTTTACACAACATCATGTTTTATGTATGTAATGTATGGAAGCATTGCGGCTGTAATGCATGTCTTAGCAAATCAACAGGCTATGCATTAAAACTGTGTGTGTGTACATGTGTGTGTGCTGGTGTTGCCAATTCGGTGAAGCAGCGTCCTTAGGTCAACTGATTTTATGAGGTTTAGACAAAAGGTTTACTGAGTCTCATCTTTGTTACACACACACACACACACACACACACACACACACACACACACACACACACAGTCTGTGCAGGGTCATTCCAATCACCACTTGAGTCACAGTTGCTATGAAATGACCTTGGTGAGGTTTCTGCAGGCTTGTATGGAGTCGGATGAAGCTCCGGCGTGATGAGGTGTTGCCCTTGGCTCCCGCCTGGTTGGTAGCTGCTTTGTGTCTCATGTCACAGAGCAGCTTTCCCACACACACTCACAATACAAGCTAGGAAGCGGATACACTGTTTTTTTTGTGTTTTTTTTTGTCGTCTCCATACACTGAAAATAATGAGGCTGCTGGTTCCCATGATGCCTGACTGGCCGGGTCTCCCTCCACTCACGGCCAATCAAGTGGCGGACACCCGCTCATTACAGCTTAAGCAGGCATTCACGCATTGATGTACACACACACACACACACACACACACACACACACACAGACACACAGAGAGAGAGAGAGAGAGTGTCTGACTTCACCTAATGCTGATTTAGCAGCACATACCATCTGTCTAGAATGATTAACCTTTCCATCAATCACTGGTTTCTCCATTATCCAGACACACATTTACAAAGCAGGCACACGCCGGCTCTCACATGAACTGAGCGAGAGCACCAACACATTAATATAAACATGAAATAAAACATTTTGTTTTTATCCTTAATGCTTTTTAAAAATGGATTATTGGCTGCCACGGACACAAATTTATGGAATTTGTAAAGGCCCTGAACATCTATTTCAATGGGCTCCTACATGAACACAGTGTTCTTAGTCAAAGTTAGAACAACACTCCTTATTGTACATGAGAGATTCCCATATTTGTGTTTTGTCTGCTTGAGTTGAAGTGGATGGGGTTCTGCTGGAAATCAGCTAGCGTCAGAATTTAACAACAGAAGCATTAAGGTGCTGTCAGACAGCGAGCTGCGTCTGCTGTCCAGCAACATTTGTGTTCTGTGCTACAGGTTTAATTTTATAACTTCGCTTAATAGAGTGGGCTCTAGCTGAAAGAGGGAGCGGTTAGCAATATGATGTGATAGCTAATATCTTAAACATTGTTGTTTGGCACTCTGGATAATCAAACTGATGTTGCTACAAGACTGTTTTAATAATATATTTATTAATGCAGGAATGTTGGAAATAAAAGTCCACTTCCCCACTGTCAACCGTATCACACAGGCCGTGTCTGAAGTCATTCCCTCTTTAACATATAGTGCGCACTATATTATATTTACTGTCCGCAGTGTGAAAGTTATCCACTATATAGTGCCCTCAAAAATTCCCATGATGGAACAAAAAAGTTGTGTCCAGGGCACAGAAACCTCTTTCTTCTAACAATCCCACAATGCAACGCGTCACATTTTGTAGATAAAATTACCAGCTGTCAGTGATGATGTATAATGATGATGATTTAAAAGTAATCCATATCTCGATTTACTGCTCACTATAGAGAAAAATACTGAGTGTGTATTATAGAGGGAGCAGTGAATGAGTGAATGAGGGGCTGATATTGGACACAACCCCAGTCCTCATCAGCGGAGGGACTATTCTCAGTTGTCATGGCGATGGATCCATTGATGTGTGAGCTCAGTGGCTGAAAGTGAAAGTTCATTCTCCACCTTGAAAATAGTGGTTGTCTTCATCAGTGGGAGAGAATGAAACGTCCTAAAGGTGTTACGGATGAAATCGCAACAGCTGCTGAGCTCGCATGTCAACTGCTCCATCTCCATGACAAGTGAGAAAACAGCATCTGCTGATGAAGACTGTGTGATATGATTCAAAAGCTCCAGAAAAAGCTGATAAGTGGGACCTCGAGTTGGGATTGTTTTGTCAAAGATGTTTGTCCGCTGCTGGTAGGGTTAGGGTTAGAGTTGCTATGGTCACACAGCAAGCTGGAAAAAGTTTTAACCATCATCAACTCGGGCGGCAGCAGCAAATATTGTAGTCACGTGTGAAGCTGGAGAGAGCAACAGCCGCCCCCTCTCTCTCTATCTGCAGTGTTTACATTAGAAATAATAGGAGGTAATCTCTTATTGTCTGAAAGCACCTCAACAAATCTGATTGTTGGGTTGTTTGTCTATGTTGCTGGGGAGATGCCACTGTCAATCAAATCTGATCAAATCACAGCCATATAGATTAGTTGAGTTATATTTATAGATTAAATTGTAATTAAAAATTGTAATTAATTGTAAATAATGTAATTGTAATTTTTCTAACTCAGTTGAAGCTTATTCACTCACTAGTATTTCAATTTGTAAAGAAAAATGTAAGATTTAAAAACATGTTTTCAGGTACTTTAAGATATAAAATAAATCCACTCATCCAGTCAGCACTCACTCACTCGCTTTTATTCTGAGATGGGTTCAGATTAAATTATGCTCTTGAAGGTCCTTCGAGTGTTTCTTAAAAGCATTTGTGTGTTTGTGTACGTACTGTATGCTTACTGTATGTGCATTTTCTGCTGACACCCAACTGTATTTGCACACATGAGCAACCACAAAGGCATACTAATGTTTCAAGCCTAGCCTGATTATTCAGTGTGTGTGAGAGAGAGAGAGAGAGAGAGAGAGAGAGAGAGAGAGAGAGAGAGAGAGAGAGAGAGAGAGAGAGAGAGAGAGAGAGAGAGAGAGAGAGAGATCCTGTTGTGTCATTGAGACTGTAGGTGCCCTGCAGCTGCTGTACGGTTTGGGAATTTCAGCTGTGGTTTAGTGCAGACCAGAGAACAATACACAATTAGATTTTTGAGAAAGATAAGACACTCCATGCACAGGACTATACTGAATTTAAACAAGTCAACTAATGACGGAGGGTGCTGCTGGAACTCTCTTGATCTCAGAGTTTGGAAATGTTTGATTACATTGTTAAAGAAGAATTTTTATGTAAAACGACAGATATCTTATCAGCCTATATCACACAATAGAGCAGCATTAACTCCTCCTGCCCACAGAGCCAGTGCTGGCCTCTTCAGCATCAGAGCTTCAAAGTTTCAAAGTAAAACAGAAAAAGTATTTGTGCAATTGATGCAGCCGAGATTTTTACATAATATCTCAATGATTTATGTTCACCCAGTGTGACATTTTCTTTTTCTTCTCAAGTTAAATATCTCCTAAAGATTTCCTATTCAGGGTTCAAGCCAAGCACAACCAGTTCTCTTAGAGAGATGAGTCAGAGCTCCATCAAGTGAAAGTTGGACTTTACTAAGAGTATTTGGCAAGTAATGTCCAGCCATGTGCAGTTTATTGACAGCGTGTTACATGATCACTTGGGATTAAAGCCCACCAAAATTGCCAACTGCAACTTTAGACCACGCACTAAAAACTACAGATGTAAACACAGTCTGTAATTAAAGCAGATGGTTTCGCTGTGCTGGTGTCGGTGGTTGTTGCACAAAAAATAACTGAACGTATGCTATCTGTAGTTGTATGGTATGTGTGTGTGTGTGTGTGTGTGAGACCGTGATCGTACAACTATGAGAGACAAAAAAAAAAAGTTTGTACCATAGTGTTCCATTATTTCCATCATTTGTCTCAATTGCTGCTCCCACCATCACAGCAGAGGTTGTCTCTCTATCTGTCAACACAGCAGCAACCTGGTTAGCAGGTGAGCAGCATTTCCATTACGTTCGACCTCCCAAATTCAGTCACCAGCTCACTGGTGTCTGTCACACACAAAGCGAACAACACACGCTGACAGGCATGCAGAGACACAAACAAAAACACCGTGGCAGAGTTACAGGTCGTATGAATACTTTTAACCATAATGTGTTTATCAGGAAGTGGCAGTGAAAAAAAAAAGAAGTGATTTTGGCTGTGTGTGTGTGTGCATGCGCTCAGCTGACACACTGATGTTGCTTTTATAACATTTTCACAGTTGGCTGCATGTATCAAGACAGGAAGGAAATTAACAGCTTGAGGTGTCTGAGTGATGCTTCTTCAGCTGCTGCTAGCTGTGTGTGTTTGTGTGTGTGTGTATGATAGAGAGAGACAGATACTGTAGAAAGAGAGAGAGAGAGAGATGCTTCCGTCTATGAGTTATGGGATGTAGCCCCGGTCATTTGTCTGTTGAAGTTCTAAAGCCAAACTTTGCAGAAGTTTTCAGACAGGCCATAACACGGTCCACCTACCAGAGCACATAAGCTCTGCTTTCTATTACTAAGAAATCTCTCTCTCGCTCTCACTCACTCTCTCAGTGTAGAGGTCCCATATTTTACTGCATGCTCTGAAGACAACAGATAACTACAGTAGAGCAGCTTGTTTGGAAAAATACAGTCCACTTCTCAGAGAACTCTGCAGACTATTTTCTGGAGGAACGTTAGATTTATTTAATTATTCATTTATGGTTTATTGATAGGAACAGATACAGTATACATAGACAAACTGAAAACAGCTATCCAAAGTATCATAGTGTTTATAGCGGACGCTAATTTGCAACACCCGTCCCTAGAAGGGCTTTTATGAAAATAAGAGATTAAAACAGTGAGGTGAAAAGAAGGTAAACTGAGTACAGCGGGATACAATAAAGCACACATTTAAAAACATTACATTTAAAAAAAACTTGACATGAGTACAGGTTTGTTGCTGAATTAACCAGGATTTAGTGGCTCTCTTAAAAGTAGTGAAGTTTGCAGCAAATTTCAAGTGATCAGGCAGCGAGTTACAGGACTTTGCTCCTTTTACAGCAAAAGCTGTCCAAGCAAAAGATGGTTTGTAGAATGGATCTGCTTGATCCATAACACACCCGTTTTTGAGTATTATCTGTCTAAACAGATGTGCTCTTAGAGGAATAATTCACAAAAAAAATCAATCTTCTGAGTATCAATTTCTCACCGCCAGTAGGTTTGAAAGGTAGCTCTGAAAGGTTTGTAACTTGCTCTTTCATGGAGATTTAGCCAGCTTGGATTCACAGCAGTTGGTGCCTGGTTAGAGCTGAATTCAGCACAGTTAAATTAATTTGCACCCTCGTGAAATAGGTGGTATTACAATCATGGTGATGCAATGACTTCATGTGCTCTCAGTTTCTAACCCGACATTTAACACATTTAATTCAAGACAACTTAATTGTACATTCGAATGCTGTCACATGACTGAAAACCATGCTACATCTGTTTGTGGACTACTTTATGCAGTACTCTCGCATAACAGGATTATTTATAAAAGACTGGACAATACAGTACAGCTAATATTTTGAAAGTTTTTTTTTTTTTTTTTTACATTTCTTTTGCATTTTGTCTTTATTGGATAACAACCGTTTAGATACAGACAAGAAACATGAGGAGACATGCAACAATAGCCAGGTTTCCATCAGAATGTATTGCAAATTTCAACAAAATTTCCAGAAAATCTGCAGAAAGAAAAAAAAGAAAAATTAAATTAATGCGCGTTTGCATCCGCTACTGTTACGTGGACTGGGCGCATCACGATAAAATAAAAAAAGATATAACAGTTGGTGGCGCTAGTTCTCCAGTCGGGTGCCATCAAACCATTGCAGAGGAAGACGGTGTGACAAGATAACATAATTAAATAAGGGCCAGTCAAACTTCAAAGACAATTTCAAGACAACTTGCAAGAAGTCAACAGGGCAAATTTACATGAAAACTCCATACATATTTACTTTGCATCCGTGAGCTTAGATTGTACCTCATTTGTTCGTTGCTTTGGACAAAAGCGTCTGTCACATGAATGAATGTAAATTAATAAATGAATCCACAGATTGCAGTGATTCCATTGAAATGAATCGATTTTGGTCTGAGCTATTGTTGTTGTTGCTCTTGTTGTTAGAAATGATGGAGTGATTTGGCCTTTAGAATGGATTCCAACAGTGACAAAAGTGTCAAAATGTCCGTGGAAACTTCTCACACTGCTCCTGCAGCATAATGTACTTGTCTGCTGTTGATCTGTTCCAAACACTCATAGTTTCTCCACAACATAGCTATTTACACTACTTTTATGTAGCACTATCGACTCCCTGTACTGTAGCTTAGAAGCTCCGCCAGAAGTATAGTATTCAGTCATATATTGGCAAAGCAATCTGAAAACAAGCTCAACATACAGATCAACAGTGGAGAAATGGATTATGGTGCAAGAGTAGTTGGAAAAGTTTGTATGAACATTTTGACACATTTTTTAGCCAGGACTCTGAGTCACCGTTGGGATCTATAGTAACTCCTGGGAATCCAATCTTACTAGAGCTGTCATCCTCTGCAAAAAAAAGCATGCTACAAACTTCTCAGAGCCACCTTTCCATCCCCTCAGGCAGCAAGTATTTTATACTCAAAAGACAGATTTGCAGTGGAGTACTCCCTTAACACCACCTGGAGAGTAACAGGTCACAATGACCACTGTAGCACTAATGCAACACTGATGCTGGACAGACATATAATGGCACATTTGTACAGAGGATACAGCTGCCTGTGTGTCTGTGTTTCCATTCTGGCAGGTGTGTAAAGCCACATCTTTTGGAAATGAGTGAGTAACAGTAATGTTACTGTGTGGATATTGGCGTCCATTAGTTTTGCATGTGTACAATGTGGGAGCCTGACAAATCCTTTTATATCAGAGAGTGTGCATGTGTGGGTGTGTGTGTTTATTTGTCTGGGATCACACATTGCTTTCAGACATGTTTATCTTCAACATTAGTGTGTGTCCGAGAATGTGTACGGGTGTGTACTTCGGAGTGTGAAATCCCATTAAGCGTGTTAAAACCCTCTTTGGCCTACTGCCTGCTCAGAGAGAGACAGACTCCACACACACGCACACACAGTTAACACCTGTGTACGTGTTTGTTTTTCTGTGCAGGCCTGTGTGTGTGTGTGTGTGTGTGTGTGTGTGTGTATCAACTTATGTAGTGCTATGTCAGGTGATGGTGGTAATGTTCTGACGTACACTTCACACCATCAACACTGTTGTCTGTCTCACACCTGACACAGGTTTTACCTCTTTCTGGCATCTAATCTACAGAGTCTTTACTGTGCCACCAAAAATGTTGGGCGACAAGGCCTTGCTCGCAGTCAGCGCTCCAATTGTTGGATGGGGTTGAGGTCACCATATCTTTATGGAGGTTGCTTTGTGCACGGGGACATTGCCACACTGAAACAGGAAAGGTCCTTAAGCACATTACACAAACCATGAAAAATAGCCCCAGCCCACAACAGTATGTAAACAGGGCTGTCCACATTCCTTTGGCCATATAGTGTCGAATTATTAATTAGTACATTTAATGAACTTGTCTTTTTTTTTCTTTGAGTTTTTTAATGCATGATTTAAATGCAATGTATTAACTGATTTAAAATAAATACTGGAAAACTATATACAGTGTAGTTGTATTTCAGAGTTCATTCTTGACCTTGGAAACAGCAGTTGACAAAAATAAAAAAAATCTCATCTCAAGGTTCATTTAGTAGCTGTTCTGGAGATTTCCATGACAACTTTCATGACAACCGAGCAAACGCCATCTGTTAATGAAAATAATCAGTGATATGATCGAAAGCTCCAGAACAGCTACTAAATGGGCACTGAGGTAAGGTTGTTTTGTAAACTATATTAAGTATAGTATATAGTGTATATATAATTATTCTGGCACACTTAAGACTCCATACCTACCGGCCACATTTTAATATATTTTAGTTTAAATTTGACCATAAAAAGCACAACAACAAGGATAGAAAAATGAAATATTTCCACTCTGGTCCTTGCTCTCATTTTCTCGACTCTCTTTCATGTAGCTCTGACTCTTTCCACCTCTGCTTCGCATCTTTTCTCCGTCCCCGTTCTCTTCTTTCTCCTTTCTCCTCTCTGAATTCTAAACGCATTACGTAACCATACATCGCTTCGCCACAGAGGATCATCCATGGCAACTCACATGCTCACTTCTCTCTGCAGGGGAGTGACAAGTGGAGCACCGCAGGGCCGATGGAGATTTATATCAGCAGAGCCTATTATTCTGGCATAACCCCCACACTGCATAGACAGAGACAGAGATAGACAGACAGACAGACAGCGAGAGACTCTGCCACAGAAAGAAGACAGACAGATGAGACAAAGATGTTATACCGTGATGAGAAAAATAAAAGAGCTTGTATCAATAGCATTGTTATTTTTCCCATTTTGTCCTAGTTACCATCCCCTACAACACAGCAGTGAATGTCTTTCTCTCTCTGTCAACACCACAGGCTGGGTAGCAGGCAGTGGAATATTTCTATAATAGAAATGTCCGTCATGCTCCGTGTTTCCATATCTCTTATAGAAACGTCCATCACGCCAAGTCTGGACGTCAGCTCAACCCTCAAACTCCCCCACCCCTTGCTCCGCCACCACCACCACCCCTCAGCCCCCCCTCCTTTAATACCCCCGAGGCGGAGGAGAGGGCGAGAAAAGAGGCTTGCTCTCCCCATCAGGGATGTGTGATTTTGTGTGATGTTGAAGCCTTATTTCCGTAAAAGTCAATCACTTTGATAGAGGGGGGTGGGGGTGGGGGATTGTAAAACGGACGAGTGAAGATGGGTGAGACTGGGAGTCAAAACAAATTACATTCTCATGGATGTCTTTGAACAGTGCGGACGACAGACAGACGCACACTCGCTCTGTGTCTCTTGTCGTGAGAGGTGTAGTTGTACTTGCCTCGGAGCGAGCTGCTTTTTGATCTGACTCTCTTTCACTCCCGTACCTCCACTCTCCTCTTTCTTTCTTTCCTTCCTTCCTTCCTTCCTTCCTTCCTCCTCACTTCTCTTCTCGCTCTGTAATCTAATCTAATCCAGATGACTCACTTCCATCGATTGCACAAATCTCATGTGTCATTCGTGGCCTGTAAAGTGTGTGTGTGTGTGTGTGTGTTTGCGTGTGTGAGTGCACATACACCAGGGGGCGAGTAGTTTTGTTCTGCCCAGAACAGACTGTGTAATACGGTTTGATGTGAAGTCCCAAGACACTGAGAAAAGATTAATTCTTCACAAGCTTGTCCACAGTTTGACATCTCCATGTCCTGGGGAATCAATACGCTTCATAGTAAAAACACACAGGCAAAGGGAATTCATTTTTTTGTGTGGTTAAATCTATATTTAACCAGGTTACACCTTCTGAGATCCAAAATCTGCAAGGAAGACATCACCAACAAAGTGAAAGCATACTGTAGATGAAGTTTTAGATAAATAATACAGAGAGGAGAAGGTGTTGGGGGCAGACAGAAAGACTGAGAGACAGAGGCCTAGCATCCCAAAAAAAAAAACCCAACCCAACAACTTATTCAGAGCAATGACAACTCCCATGGATTCATCTCACACAGCTCCAATGAAGGCTTTGAACTCTGGCAGAGAAATGAGTTTCTGAATTTTCAAGCCGTTAAGCAGACAAATTTGCACGATGAACTCAAAGCGTCATAAAGACTGTCTAGCACATCTCTGTCAGGGCATGAGGCAACAAAGGGAAAAACTGTACACTACTAACATCCACATTTCTGTGTTACATAAATACCTAAATTATTTGGGAGCAATCCTAAAATAGCCATGTACATTTTAGGATACATGCAGCAGTAAGAGAAGCTGCGTATGACAGAGTTTGCAGAGCAGCCGGAAAGTGTTAGTAAAATCAAGAACCTTGCAGCTAGAAGCAAGGAAAACAGACGTTTGAATTCTCAACACTTTTTGTGTAAGGAAACATAAACAAAAATGATACAGCAGCTATTGTGCATAATCTTCCACTTATCAAAACGTTTTTGGACATACAGTATTTGTGTAAACAGCGTCTAAGCTAGACCTCTGACGAGAGCGTTTGCCATGGCATTGTTCGAATGATATTTATAGACAGATAGCTATGAACTTCTGTGGCGTCCTACCTGCACATCATAGCCCTGTATAACGTACGAACATTAATAGAACATGATTATTCCCTTTTTTCAACAAGTTATCAAGTTATTGATTTAAGACATCTCTCCCTTCACAAACATTAAACATTTGGGAGGATCCATTGTGCTATTACGTTTGTATTTCACTCAGAAAGTGGAAGCTAGCAAGCTAGGCTAACTGGCTTTCACGCTTTCATTGATTCCCACTAGATGTTACTTTTGGTCCAACACCTGCTGCGTCATCAGCAGCTGTCACACAGTCAGTGCTGCGTTCGTTCTTCGTTGTACAAAGGAAGGGGGTCTAGCTAGCATTAGCCTCTTTCATGGGACCATTTGTGGTGACAGCAAATAACCAGACTGTGGAAACTCACAGCAACGGGTAGAACTGTAACCTCAACTTATTAAAGAGTCCAGGCAGAGTCACATACGGGGGTGGGGGGTTTGAGGCTCTGTAATCACAAATAGGACTAAGAGCAAAAACCAACAGCTAAAAACGTCGGCCCCCCAGCTGATTAATTGCCTGTGTGGCCGTTGGAACTGTAGCGATATTGTAAACTATTTTTATTGCCTGCCTACACAGATATCAAATTACAGCACCAACATGGTCAGTCTGAACCAAAAATTCACACTGTAGGGGGTCGCTACCACGGCAGAAAAATAAATAAAACTTAAATTTATTATTTTTGGTACAGTTTTGACACAAGTCAAAACCAAGGATATATATATAGTGATTTCTTAATTTGTTTTACTTTCAGTTTGACTTTAAAGTTGTAATCCTTAAGATTTCAGTCCTGATTTGGCAACACGTGTGGTTTAATACTACAGCCAACACTCCTTGAGCAGCTGCAACTGCAGTTTGCAGTGCAGCCAAACAAACTCATGTTGTTTTAATAAAGAAGTCAGCCAAAAATGATTGCAACCGATGCTGCGCAGGTTTCCACACAACAGCAGGGCACAGTAACAGGAGTTGGTTAACTTGCTGAGGAACTGGAGGAGTACAGTCTATCACCTGCAACTCTTCATCTAACAGCTCACGATGGCTGCGCCGTCTTGTTCTATTAATCCCTGTGATATTTAAAACTGATCCGCTGAGGAAAAATGCTGAAAATGACCATGTCTTGTTATGTAGACGCATTTTTGATGAACAATCTCGGTTAGCGCTAACTGCAATGACAAACATTGCATTTCTTGTGGGTACTTCACAATAAAGACAGGGTTCAGGCAGCTTTTTAAGAATAAAATTCAAGCACTTTCAAGGTGCCTAAACCAAAAATGTCCAGACTCTCAAAGCCTTTATAATCACATCTAAATTGTTACTATAAGTGCAGCTGTAAAAAATAAAGTTTACAGAATTCCTTTATACCAACAGCAATCAATGTACAGTATATTGTCACTGTTTATTTTAACAGCTGTTCATGTTAACTTTGATTGTATGTTTTGATTGTAATTATTTAATGCTTAATGTCTTCCTTTATTATGTTGAAAATCAAGCATATTTCAAGAAGTATATTCTAATTCAAGCATATTCCTAATCTGAAAACATAATGGTTAAAATCAAGCATTTTCCAGACTTTCAAGACTTTGTACAAACCCTGTAAAAAACACTCCATGTTTCGCCAGTTGGACGCTTTGTAAGTGAAACACCAGCAGTAGGAAATGTCAGGTTTGCATTAGCAGCAACTTAATACAGACACTGTATAAAGAGAGTGAACGGTAAACAGTGCTGGATTAGATGCGTGCATCGTTTCCTGTGTTTAGGTGGCAATCTGAATTCAGCCCAGGAAAACTAAAAAACTACAATATAGAGAGGTAATTACTACATGCTAATACTTTGAATTGCTAGTGGCTTTAGTATCAAACATGGGGTTTGATTTCATGACAATTTTAAGGATTATACTGTAACTTTAAACTGCAGATAACAACACTGCATTCGGATGCCTTTGGTACTGAACAGTGAACAGGAGAAGCTGACTTTATCTTCATCATTACCTTATTCTGAGAGGACTTTCACTTACAAATGCAGTATGGATTTACAGTAAGTCCAAACACACACGTAGAGTACTGTATATGGGCATCATGGATCATTTGTCTTCCTGCTTCTCCTTCACCATCATCATCATCATTTTTCTTTTGATGGCTCTTCGCAGCTTTGTCAGGTGCTGCTGTTTTCCACACTGGTTTGGAATAGTAATGGAAGTACTGGCAGAGTGTGTGATGCCCCACTACACATTGAGATGCTGAACTGTGCTGCTGTGTGTTTCTGTGCGAGTGTCTCGGGTTCTTTGTCCATGTATGTGCATATATTAATGTGTGCCTGTTATTGATGTGCTCATATTTCTGCCTCGCTCACAACCTGCCCAGGAGTATAACCCATCTCCTAAGTGCTGTTCATCAGTCACAACGAAGAAAAAAAAAAAAAAGGATGTTGTGGTGTTGGAATGGGATGCGTGTGTGTGTGTAGTTGGTATGTATCACAGTGCGAGGACTAAAATCTATTCAGTGTTAAATAATTCTGGTTTATTACAACTTGGGTTTTATTTTCACAGTTTTGGCCATGTTTCCATTAATAATAACATTTTACACTCCACTTGATTGTTGAGATCTGGTAACGTGGCGGCAAGAAACCCATCCAGTTGTGATGATCATGCAGGTTTTAGTCAAACCTACAGGTTGCCCAAACTTAATTGAATGAGAAATCCAAGGCAAAAGGTAAAATTATGATACAAAAACATCTATCAGTTTAAAAGCTGTCTTCCTGCTTCAAGTTTGACCTACTGTTATTACTGTAGTTGAGCACATGCAGTTTTCCTGTCCGATGAGGGATTATTACTGACATTTCTGGTGCGCTCACATAGAGGGTTGACCTCCAAATGAAGTGGATTAAATAATTGGACTCAACTGTTTACTGGCTTGTTTACAACCCATCTGGCTGCTCATGTTTCTTGCCCTGTTGAACTTTGTTGTAGTAATGTTGCAGTTTTCCCGGATCTCAGCAGTTACTTTGGTGAGTATAAGGTTGTCATAACTGCTAAAAAAAATTGCCAAAACTACAATAATAAAACCCAAATTGTAACAACCCAGATTTACTAAATTCTGAATTCTAATTCTAAATTCTAAACTATGATAAGGCTAAACCCTTGGCTAAGG
Organism: Macquaria ambigua; assembly: GCA_008360985.2. Classification (NCBI taxonomy): domain Eukaryota; kingdom Metazoa; phylum Chordata; class Actinopteri; order Centrarchiformes; family Percichthyidae; genus Macquaria; species Macquaria ambigua. The sequence continues at coordinate 21,272 of VMKM01000091.1, forward strand.
GTTGTGACGTGTACTAGTTATTTAAAGGCATGGTTAGACATTTTGAGAAATATGCTTATTTGCCTTCTTGTCGAGAGACAGATGAGATGATCGATACCACTCTGTGTGTACGTTATATATGAAGCTACAGTAAAGGCACAGTTTAGCTTAGCAGAAAGATTCGAAGCAGGGGGGATTAGCTACATTCTAACTGACATGTTATATCTTGTTTGTTCAATCCATACAAAAACCCAAAGTGTAAAAACAACATGTTGAGGTTTTTTACAGGGAATTATGTGCCAGACTATTTCTCAGCCAGCAGCATATGGGACCAGTTTATAAGAAGAAATTTGAAACTAAACCACAGCAAATTGGAAAGCATCAAAAGAGTGCATACCTTAACCTAAGCTGTTAATTGTGGTATTTTAATAAAAGAACATCCTCAAAGGCAAATCAGCATCTGGATCTGCATCAAAATACACACACGTCATTGGCAAACACTGAATACATGTGTCAGATTTTATACATTCAAGTAAGAGTAGTAGTTAAAAAAACAAACAAACAAAACTGGATCTGCACCAAAATGTTACCACTTTTTCCTTGGTCCGTGGCACCAGATGTCAGTGAAATCAAACAAACAGGACTGAAAATGTAGTTTTCTTGGCAGAGGTAGAAAGAAAAGCTTTAATCTTCCTCAACAGGATAACATCTTTATTGTATTTTTTAAGTAGAAGAAGTATCGACTCTGGATACTTCTATGACGCAGAGAAGTCTGAGAGGAGAATCAACACATCAGAAATATAATAAATATGTTGTTTTCTGTTGTGGAAGCTTAAAACTTTTTAATCTGTGTTTCGATTGAAAACAGTTTTTGTTAACTTGCCTCATTTGCTGCTGTTCATTTCTCTCTGACAAGCTGCTGGCTCGCTGAGATTACGATCAATGAGTGTATGAAGATATTCAGTCATTTAGGTTTTAAGACATCTAGATTCCTTTACTCAAAGGACACTGGATTTTCTGTTTTTTTGTCTTGTTAAAAGCAAGTTTGGCTGGTTTTGACTATGTATGTGTGTGTGTGTGTGTGTGTATAGATATGCTTAATAAAATAGGGACGTTATGCAGAAAAACACTCATGTAGAGAGGTTCAGTCAGTATCCTGCTGGTTAGCAGAGTGTGTGAGAAAGATGACGCACTGCTGTGTGTTTGTCTGTGTCAGAGTACTGTGACCAAGCCCAGTTCTTAACACACTCCAGTTTTTTTTCACCATACTTTTTTTGTTTGTTTTTCAGAAAACGTGTGCTTCTACACAATATATCCTGAAACCACTGCGGCCACGACACCATAACCGTCAACCCTTTCAGTATAGCAAGGTCAGAGTCCACCTCAAGTCTCCCTCCATATGACGGTTTGTACCCTATAAATCTTTGAGTGCGACATGCCTGGAAAGCGAGTCGGTCATGATGCTGAGTGCTGGAATATTCCACACGGTTGTTCTCAGCAGCCGAGTCAGCGGCGTGTGTGTGTGTGTGTGTGAGAGAGAGTTCGAGCGCGGTCGGAGCAAGGCGATGAATGATGCAAAATGGAAAAGAGGCCGACAGACTCTTAACAGTTCCTTCTGCGAATATCACGTTAGCTACTACAAGTGTATTTACTGCAAAAGGAGGTCAAGTGCAAGCCAGTAACCGCTACTGTATCTCTTTCTGCTCCCTGCTGCCCTGCACTCCTGTTCTGTCTTCTGGCCCTTCAGCTGACATCACATACCTCGGTACAAAAAGAGGTCAGGCAGAAATCAGCCGTCTCTGCACGTAAACTAAACTGTTTGGTCTCCCCGCCTGCTCTGCATACTCGCTACACCCCCATGTTCTCTGTTCTCAACCGTTTGTTTACCCGAGCTTAACCCTTGGTCAGCAAAACGGACATTTCCTGTTCCATATGTGTGTTTGTTTGTTTGTGGGTGTAGCTGGCAGCAGTTCCTACCCTTTCTCTGGTGACCTAACTGGGTAGTTTGTCTCATGCTATGTGGGAGGAAGTCTCACCACCATTATAGATTGTGCTGACTGGGTGGAAAAACCTACAAACGCTCACGGATGCCAGTGTATATTTGTGACGCTAACATAGAGAGCCTAGATTAAATCAGAACTTCTGGGCCAAAATACTTTGGTTTATGACCAAATACCTGCAAAACTAATGACATCCCCATCAGCCTCAGTTTTTCTTTGCGTTTAGTGCCAATTAGCAAATGTTAGCATGCTAACTCGCTATGATACTGAACACGGTAAACATCATACATGCAAAACATCAGCATGTTAGCTTTGTCATTGTGAGTACAGCCTCACATCCACCTCTCCTTCAGCAGAGATTACAGCTAAGAAGCTGGAGAGACGATATTAGAAGAAAGTGTTGATCAACATCATGGATAATGGAGGAACAGTTGTAATGATGTATAGTGCATGTGCTGCCACGCTAACAAATCATCATGGGAGCTGTAGTTTTTTGAATTACAGCTCAACTTAACAACTTGCTAATTGTTTAACTTTCTTAAAATCATGAAGGGTTAACATTCTATCAAGTGCTGTAGTAGATACTTGTTTATCTCATAATATGCATAGTAAACACCTTTCACTTCTTTAGAAATAAAGATCAAAGAGACCCTCATTGAGAGATGACACCGAGACACAGAAGTTAGCGGCTAGCCAAGATGCGACGTTAAGACTTTTGCTCTTTACCAGGACACAAAAAAGTTAAGAGAAGCATTCCTCTCTTTTACCCTTCCTCTCGGATTAGAGGTGACACATCAGCACCTCTCTGCCTTGCTATTCATCTGTAATCAATAAGGAGGGAACAGCAGCCAAAAGATGCTTGTGAGGAAGGACTGACCTTTTGCTCCTTCCCACTCCTCCTCCTTCAACTCCATGATGTCACATCCTGTTTGTTGCTCTTACAGCTGAGAAAAAGGCTCTCAAAGAGAAGAGGGAGCCACTATTCTAGCAAATTCCCCAGACAGAGAGCCACTCTACATCCCTCTCTCTTCCCAGCCTCCTCTTTTTCTCACAGAATCACTGCCTCTTTCTCTCCATATCGCCTTATCCTTCGCTCCACCCCACTCTTTGCTCCATCTCGCCATCCCTCTCCCCTCCCCCAAACATCTTTCCTCGCCACTCTCTTGCACCCACTTCTTTCTTTTCCCCACCTCCCTGTGTCTCTCCTGATCCATCAGACATCAGCTGTTTTTCCCAGGAAGTGTTTTATTTAGAGCAGATTAATTAATTAGATACAGTATCAGAGTAATGGCCATTCTTAGCCCAGGCCTATCAAGGCCCCGAGGCTAATGGTGTGTGTGTGTGTGTTTACATACAGCAGCGACAAGCTGTGCGTATTTTTAAGATTTGCAGGTGTTTGTTGTGTATCTGCACCAATGTGCGCTAATTGGACTTGTCAAGAAATGTCTTATGAGTATGGGAAATGTGTGTGTGCATGCATACATTTGTGTGTGGGAGGGGGTGGGGTGTTTGAGTGCCAGACTGTTACATAAGAAGAAATAACTCCCTATATCTCATCATGCTGGTAACAGGGTTGTGTTTGTTGGTATCTCACAAAATAAACCACTGTGTTTCATTAGCGATTCTTTTTTAACACCCTCCTCCCATCTCTCTCTTGCTTTCCCTCCAGGGACGAGTTCTCACACCAAGTACAGAGCAGTGAGCAATGAGGACGAAAGAAAAGAGGTGCTTGTCCAATCAGAGATGCAGATGGCCACAGAAGACATGAGTACTAGCCAATCTGGCACTAGGACGACTTCCACTTGCCAATTTAAACATAACAAATCAAATGTGACCCCCTAATTGAACAATTGATACAGTTTACCTAGACACACATACTGCCAATGAAGTGATACATCCCATTCCTGCGTTCATTTCTACTTTGATAAATCCTTCATTCCTAACACAACTCAAACTTCAATTTGCTGTACGATTACAAGACAAGCTAAGGAGAAACAACAACATACCATGCTGTGACTACACCTCAAGCAGTACACACACAAAACTGACGGAAAAAACACCAAATTACCATACACTGAGATATTACTATACAAACAAGCCGTCACTCCCTTTCAAATGGCGCTAGCCTGCCTGAATAAATGTTAGATGGCAAGCATCTCTGGTCGGCTTTCTCCAATGGATATTGTGACGACATCCCAAATGGCCCAGAGGACAGGACAGGGACGGCAGAGACATAACGTGACTGGAGGTTCTTCATCAGTGGTCCTGTCGACAGCCAGCTCCTTCCTCTGTTGGCTCGCCCTGCTGTCAGTAATGCGGTTGCCAATGGTAACAGCTGACTGCTGGCTTATCGAAGGGGAGAAAGGCTTTGTGTGGCTGGCTATCTGCAGTATGAACCAGCCGCCTTATGAGGCCATCCCATCCCACATTAACAGGTAAGGAAACTTACAATCAAAGTGAGTTTTGTCGACATGATTTTGCCTCTCTGCCAAACATCTACAGCCTTCACACTTCTCTCAACAGCACTATTGTGGATCTGAGGCTGAATGAGAACAAGATACGGTCGGTCCATTATTCTTCACTCAGTCGCTTTGGCAACCTCACCTATCTGAACCTCACCAAGAACGATATCAACTATGTGGAAGACGGAGCGTTCTCAGCACAATTCAACCTGCAGGTGAGCAATGACGTAATTTTTAGACATTTTTAGACACGTGCACACAAAACGCACATCCAAACAAATGCATACCTTGCACAGATGCACCTGTTAATGCACATACACACACAATGGAGGAAAGTAACATTCACTGTATTTTGATTAATTCTGAGGTTCTTTGGGTATGTTAAGCTTCCAGTATGTTAAGTTGCTTTACTCCTCTACTACACTACATTCAGGGTGTTGGATAATGTTACAGTATAACAAATAAAATATGATCTATTCTTATAGATTAAATTACCTGGCAGAGTGTAAAGTAGGTAAAATTCTCCAGCTTAACCAGCTGTAACATTAAAATGCATCTTACACATTAATACATCAGCAGGCTAATAATCCAATTATGTAATATATATAATTAATGCTGGGTATCAAACCTCAACACCTTTTTGGTACTGACCAAAATGTGTCTGTGCAGGTCCACCGAGTGTCGAAATCTGTCAAGTAAACTGGTATCTAATTCGTCAGATTCATAATCTTGTTTACTCGTCCTTTAATGAAATATTTAGATTTAAATTTGCCAATTTTAGACTCAGTTTTATTTAGGCAAAGTTCTTGTACGGTTGTTTATGTTTAGACAACATTTAATATTTGAGAACTTTGGCTTCTTTTGGTAAATGGCTAAAAATGGTTTCCAAAAGAACATGTTTATATTTCTCAAAGTACGTATCATTTAGGTATCGGTGAGTACTAATGAGTACTATTACTTTTAATATTTAAGTACATTTTGCTGATAATAGCAGAAGATAAAGATAAAAGTAAAATTTTGATGAACTGTAATCAAAGGCTGTATTTCTACACTGTGGTACTGCTACTTTTACTTGAGTAAAGGATCTTCATTCAGCATTATACACACAGATGGACACACAATCACACAAGAAAGACAACACCCGCTCATTATGGCTTCCAGAAACATTGCGGCAAAAGTGTTTTCACCAAACTGAGCTGAATGCGGCCATAATGAGCTGGCATGCTTACACATTTACCCCAGCTGCTGGAGCTGTGCCAGGAGGTAAAATGTGAACAAGATCTTAGTAAATTCAGCACAGCATAGAGGCTTAGATCACCATGTGAAACATGAATTGTACTGAACCGTCGTCTGTTTGTTCTGTATGTTCCCAGCTTGTAGTGAGTGATGCCTGTCGCTGGCCGGCTCTTCAGAGATTAGAATAATCCCACTTGTCTTTGCCTCCCCAGGTTCTCCAGATGGGTTTTAACAAGTTGAGGAACCTGACAGAGGGGATGCTGCGAGGCCTGGGCAAGCTGCAGTATCTCTACCTGCAAGCCAACCTCATCGAGACTGTTACACCAAACACCTTCTGGGAATGCCCCAACATAGAGAATATAGACCTCTCCATGAACAGGTATTGACCTGGGTCCGTGTATGTGTGTCTAATGAGAGACAGAGAAAACGTGCTGTGGTAGTGCTGAAACAATTAGTTGGTTAATCAGTTAGATGATTTAGAGAAAACAATTTGCAGCAATTTTAATAATCGATTAATCATTGAATTCACTTATCAAGAAAAAAATATAAAACATTTAATTGTTAAATCTACTGCAATGAGAGGATTTGCTGACTTTCAGTTTTAAAACGGTTTTAAAACTGAAAATTCAATATATTTGTGTTTTTAAACTGTTAGTTGGACAAAACAATCAATTTGAAAATGCTACCTTTTAATTACCATTTTAAACTGATGTCTGACATTTTATAGACTAAACAACTGAACGATTAATCGATTGCAATCATTGCAGCCCTAAACTGTAGCTGTTGTTTGATAGTGACATGATGTGAACGGGGAATTCAACACAAAAACTGAAAAATGCTACTGACTTTCTTGGTTCATATTTTGTGGCTCATTTGGTGTATGATGCTAACTGGGCAAAGAAAGAAAACTAGTTTAAACATTTCTAGCTCAATGTTAAATGTCAGGCTTGGTGTCATCACCCCAAGTGCTGCTTTCCATATTCACCAATTTGCACTGATGGGGCAGACTTACAAGGAAAAAAATCACTGAAGAAGATGCAGAGATACTAATTTTCTCACTGACAGTATCCTCAGTAAACCATGATGTAATGCTGCAACAAGCTTTTCAAATAAAAGTTGAGATTCTTTTTCTCAGTGGGAATAACTGTCTTGTTCTTGCTGTCGGTACTGTAACTGGTATTGATCTCTTGACTTTAATGTTAAAGCAATAGCTGAATGGATCAAGTTTAACTGCTCTTTGGGGCATGATGAAAGGTTTTTTGGGAGATGTTTAAGACCATAAACTGAAGTATAAGAAGACTGAGTGCATTTAAAGGGGTAGTGCGCTGATTTTACACATCAAAGTCTGTGTGCATGTCTTGGGGAGTACTACTGCATATGTGAAAAAGGTTCAGAAAATATAAAGCCTTTTGTGACTCCAGAGGGAGCTGTGCAACTTCTGATAAATTGCCTCAAGTGATGTCACTGAAGACTACAAGTTTGAAAAAGAAAAAATCTGGGGGAGGAGTTACAAAGAAGTGAACTCACCAGACCTCTGTAGCCCGCTCCTCATTTCTGCTCGAGGCTACATTAGCCGGTACTAGTATAAAACACCCGAATCCCTGACTGAACTGCTGGCAACTGAGTTGCCTTAAGGGAATTAAGGAGCCAGTTTTTGACAAGGGAGAAGACTACGTGGATAAAAAAAAGATGGAGTACTTTTAGTATGACAGATTGATGATACTGTATTCAGCTATGTGAGTGTATCCGAAGGTGAAATTTCCCATTAAATCCATGATTTTCCCTTTGTCCCTTTTCAGGATCCAGGTGCTGGATGGCAGTTTGTTCTCTGGACTCTCTAAGCTGACCACCTGTGAACTTTACACCAACCCCTTCAACTGCTCTTGTGAGCTGCTGGGTTTCCTGCGCTGGCTCTCAGCCTTCCCAAACAGGACCAGTGAGAGGATGGTGTGCGACTCCCCTCAAGGATTCTTCGGCTACAACCTCCTGAGCCAGAACCCCCGCATGCCTACCCAACGCAACGCTCTGCACGTGCTCAGTCTTGTATGTACAGACGACGGCAGTAGCGTGACATCGTTCTATGTTATCGGCTCGGCTGATTCCACCACCCTGCCCCCAGATTTTGCTTCTCCTTGCGGATTGGACGACTGTGCTTCTGGGACCCCTCCTGATGAAGTTATCAGCTTAAGCCCCATTTTCTCTGACACCAATCCGATCATGACACTAAAACAGGTGCTACATTCAAGCGCTGTGATAACGGTTCAGATTCCTCATCCGTACAGGAAAATGTACATCCTGGTGCTTTATAACAACAGTTTCTTCACAGATATCCAGAATCTGAAAAATCAACGAGAAGATATTGAGCTGAAGAACTTAAAACCTAACACAGACTACACATACTGTGTGGCTTCTATACGAAACTCCCTGCGCTTCAACCACACCTGTCTGACCATCTCCACTGGCCGCCGGGCCAGGGCTGGAAGGATAGCCAATCAGTCGTCAGCCACCCACTACATTATGACTATTCTGGGCTGTTTGTTTGGCATGCTACTCTTCCTTGGCCTAATTGTCCACTGCCTGAGGAAGAAGAGGATCATGGAGGAGAAGGAGAGGAAGATGAGCAGGATCCAGAGGACTCTGATAGAGCTCAAGTATGGTGGAGAAGGGGATATAGAGGGAGGGAGTGGAGGATCTGTTTCCCAGAAGCTTGGCGCTGGGGACAGTCTGTCCAGAATGCCCTACCTTCCTCAGGGTGGTGAGATAGATCCATACAAACTGCAGGAGGTGATAGAAACCCCGGCACACAAGCCTGCTAAACTTAACTACATGGAGGTGAGAGGGTCTGGCATTGAAAGGGAGAGAGAGCGAGAGCGAGAAAGAGAGATGTCGCCACAAGCAAATCCCCAGGGCTCAGTAGCAGAGATCTCAACCATCGCTAAAGAAGTTGATAAAGTTAACCAGATCATCAACAACTGTATAGATGCTCTCAAATCTGAGTCTACCTCCTTTCAACAGGGGATCAAATCCCCCTCTTCTGCAGGTGGAGGGGCTGTTTCAACTGCAGAGCCGCAACTGGTGCTTCTCTCTGAGCAAGGAGAGAGAGGAGAAAGAGGAGGTGAGTTCCTCTCCCCGGTGTATAAGGGAGGAAGAGGAGGAAGAGAAGAGAGGGGGAGAGGCTACCATCATTCGCTGCAGCGACACCACAGCATGGAGGCTCCTCCAACCACCAAAAGGCCCAGCACCTCCTCTTCTCCTGGCTCTGCCCGGAGCCCTCGCTCATTCCGCTCGGAGGCAGGCTACCACACATCAGAGACCCGCTATATCGAGAGAACCTCACCCGGAGAGAGAGGAGAAAGGGGAGGCGGAGGAGGAGAGACCATCCGTACAGTCACCCCGGCAGCGGCTATCTTACGAGCTGAAGCCCAGAGAATCCGCCAGTATAATGAACACCGCCACTCCTATCCCGGCTCCCAGCAGCACCTCCAGGAGCTGCAGCACCACCCCCAGATGCTGCAGGAGCTCCACCACCACCCAGGGGGCCGTAAGCCCTCCATGTTAGACCCCCTCACGCTCAGCAGGCAGGCCAAGCAGCGGGAGCTGGCCTACTCCCAGCTCTCACCACACTATCCACTGTCGCCCCAGTACCACAACCTCAGCTACTGCTCCAGCCCAGAGGAAGACGAGGAGGAGGAAGGGCTCCTCTGCACCCCAACCCTGGGGCTGTGGGAGAGGTTCAAACTGCACCGTAAGAGGCACCGGCAGGCGTCCATGGAGGACGAAGGATACGTGGCAGCTGGACACGCGCTGAGGCGAAAGGTTCAGTTTGCCAAGGATGAGGATCTTCATGACATACTGGACTACTGGAAAGGTGTGTCCGCCCAGCAGAAGACCTGATCCCACATCTGGAGACCCCAAACACTTTGAAGATGGAAAATAACAACACTGCACCCATAACATATTGATACAGATACACAGACGATACAAAAATGACCTGTAAATACACACAAACACACACAACTTACAGAATCAAACTGCACACATACATCTATATACACATACACACATTGGCTAACACTTTACACAAACCAAGCCTTTGCTTCTGAGAACATGAAGGAGGACCAAACTAATATATTATATTGAACAACAAAAATCATAACTTATAGAGAGACTGAGTTACTTTTTGTAATGTAATGAAAATTATAGCTCAGACTTATGTAGCTATTTGTACTAAGTTTTGAATGAAGAAAAAAAAAATCAATATTAAGAACAGAAACCTTAAATGTTGCCGGGCAACCCATCCAGAACATCCTGGCTATGCTTTTAATCTGCCTTGAGACTGACATTCATCAAACCTGACCACGGCAGATTAACCTCACCAATTCTCATTACGACGGTGGAAGATTTTGCTTTGCTGTGATGGTTGTTTTTTAAATCGCGCCCTGCGAAAAAAAAAAGACATTTTGAAAGATTTGCCGTGATTTGGGAGATTTAAAACATCGAAATGACAAATTCTGGATGGGTCTCCAGGCAACAGTAATATTCAACTGTGCTGAGAATGAGTAGGTAGTTCTCACCAGAGAGTGAGTATAACGTGCCAAATCAACAAAGGGGATAGTAGAGCCCTACTGTGTACCAACTTCTCCTCGCCACTGTTTTTATATACAGAACTTAAAAAACCTAGAATGATGTGTTATTACTATTAATTATTATTATTACATTACTGGTCTTCTTATTATTCCTATGCTCCTCATCATTAATACTCTATTATTTGAATATGGCATGGCTCTGTCGTGTGACTGTGTTTTGACTGTTTTGAACCTCTCAGCTGAGAAGTGCACACCAACAGAGACAAACGGTATGATGGACGAGACATTTGAGTTCTTCTTTTCTACCAAGAGGAATGTGCTCTCTGCGGAGCCAAAAACAAGCCCGTTTTTTTCTCTTGGTGAACCCCTGCTACACCTGCTCCTCATCCTCCTAAAGAGGGAACGCTGTACAGATGAGAGAGAGAAGTTCTATATTTGCAACAGAGGTGACTGTTTTGTTTGTACAACATGGTTTTGAAATCTTTCAGACTTTTCAGAAACCACAATCCCAAGTTAGTTACCTACCTGCTCACTTACAATGGTACGTTTTTGATTTTGAAATCGAACTAAAAATTCTAATCTTCAAATGAATGTCTTCAATTCCCACAGGGGAAACATATCTGCACTGTTCAAAATCAAAAAACGACTCTTAGGAAAAGACCTAAAACTCTCAGCTTCCTTCCCGATACACTGTAGATCCACTGTGTTTTATCAACAAATTTTTTTTTTCTCCTCCCATCTCCCAGGTTTTTACCTTTTTATTTTTTGGATTCTTCTGGTTCCACTGTGGTGCCATTGTGCCAACTTGATCAATCACAAAGAAGTATTTGAAATGATTTTAAATACTATTTACAGACCTCTTCTCCTTCACATCGATACACATCAGTTTGCCAAACGGAACAACAATTTGCACAAAACGATCCACCACCATTGGCTCACTGCTCCCCCTCTATCCTCCAATCATTTCTAAGACCAAAGTACTGTGGTAGTAAATTGACCCTTATAGCCCCTGACCCGGCCCCAACTACTTACCCACCATCACCCTTACAGTTACACCTCTAGAACATGCATACACAACCATACGCAGATGAATGTATTCTTTGAGAATTTAATACTGTTTAGCAGCTGGATTTTCTGATGTACAGGCTGTATTCAAACAGTGTCCTCATCTATCTGATCGAAAACTTTGTTCAGATGGCCACTTGTGTTTCAGAATTGGATATAAATAAGGAATATTTGGCTTTCTAAAAAAAATTCTGGCCCACTCAGGGCAGATTCTGATGGACGACTTTCCTCACACCAGTTTGTGTCACCATTTGAACCAAATGTTGTCCACAAGAAGCCCAGAATTGCCACTGCAGGCGTCTATTGAAGTAATAGCAATGGGGTTTTGCCTTATCAAAGGTTTTCAACTGAAAAAGTTCCTTTATAGTAAAATGTGATTGGTATCACCAGCGTGGTGAAAAGAGACATGTATAGCTGCAATATCTGCAGGATCTAAATACTCGAGGCTGAAAAAAGGAGAGAAATGTGATAACAAAAATACTGCTGTTTATTCTATACAGAACTGTGCTACAACAACTCATTTAAGAAGACTGTAAACCAGGGATGGAGTCAAGAACATTTCAATTCAGTGGCTTTTGAATTTAACAAGCTTGTAGTATTCACAGTATTGACAAACAATTTGTAATTACAAATGCTTATACTGACTGAATTGCACCCACTTTGCTTTCTGAATAGAAACAGAATTGACTCCAACCTTGAAACAACACTGAGAACTACACAATAGAAACAACGGAACTGGCAAACAATGAAAAGTTTATTTGTGAATGGAAACACTGTATAAAATCTTTTTTCTCTGTTATAATGAGTTCAGAATGCTCAAGTCATTAAGCCCAGTTAAAGCCATAATCTTGGGTTAGTGAAGTCACCACAGCTGTTTGTAGCACTGCAAAAGCACATTCATTTGTGTGCAAAAAGAGTTTTTTCTCCTCTCATACTGCAGCAGCTATAACATGGTTCCTCTGCTGCGGAAGCAAACAATCCGACTCTGATCTAATAGGAAACTGATGAGCCGTGGTTGTTTCTGCATCACACGTCCCAGATTGTGGCTTTAACTAAACAACAGCCTTAAAACATTCGATTTTCTTTAATCTTTTTAACTTTAGCATTGCTTTGAAAATCGAACAATTTCCTGGTTTCTTAACTTATACTTTTCTGACTGCAATTTTATAATTGCTTGATTCTTAAGCCTCACTTGAGCATTCTTTGAGTAACAGTAATATCAATGTAGCGATGTATTAAACTACTGTTTTTTTTTTTTTTCCTCCGTTCTGTTTATGAACAATAATGGCCTGAATTTATCATGTGTCAGAAAGTAGCAGAGCTCGTCTAGAATCAGACAACAAAGAGCTGACGGTCGAGGCGACCAGTTGACAGTGACCCTAATCAGCGCTGCTATTCTTTGAAGCGTGATGAAGAGAAACTGTGTTTTTGAAACAACAATGCCTAGAAAGTGGAAATAAATAGAGGTCCTACTGACAACAGACAGAGACGACAATGGAGCATGCTGCAAGGAGATCCTCAGTGGAAACTTGTGTTGTATTCTTCTAGTGAATGACTCAGGAGCGAGAGAGCAAGAGAGAGAGAGAGCGAGAGAACGCTGTGCCATAGGATCTCTCGGAGGCTTTCTTTCTTTATTTTCTTGTCAAAAAATTAAAATGAGCACAATAAAATAGCCTTTCTTTCACTGTCTCCTTTCCTGGAGAAACCATACGTATGCCAGAAGTTGTAAACACACTCAGGACTTTCACATTTCATTGACATTTGATTGATTACTTTTGCTTGAGTAAATGCTTAAGGGGTCAGTTTACCCAAAACAAAAAAAAAAAAAGATATTTTCTTACTTAGTTCCAGTGGTATATAGCCATAGACAGTTTTGGTGTAATTTGTTAAGGTTTTAAGATATCTGTCTTTTAGATTTCTGCTTTTAGCTCAATACAGTGAAAGGGGACTACATTTGTTGGTGGTGCTCAGTGTTGAATAATGACATTAAAACAATTCAACAGAAACATCTCTTTCCATAGCACTGTCCCAAGTTGAGAACAGTGAGTGTGCCTCTTATTCTGGAAAATAATCCAGAATAATAGGGACACCGTTTCTGAAATGACAAACTGCCAAACAATTGGACAAAAAGCCCAAGACATGCAGGAGCTGTTGTTCTGTCATTAGCTTAGCTGTGGTTTAAGGTTTAAGACTGGTTTAAACCTGTGCTGTCTGGGTCAAAGTCACATGATCACTTAAACCCCATTGCTGTGTCCCTAGAAGCTGGGTAAACTGCACCTGTGGTTCACTCTAAACCTGGTTGCTGTGTCCTGTAGAAATCATCTAAAAACATGTAGAGGTCACTGTATTTGAGGTTTAATGTGCTGCAGACTTGGTTTAACTGAGGTTTAAGGTCATAACGTTTAGAATAAGGACAGATTTATACAGCTCAGATCATTTTACTTCTAAAATTTCAAATCGTTTACCATGTGTGTTCTTTTGAAGGCAAGACTGTAATCAAGTGCCAGACGTATATAATTGTGTAATTACAATTAAAAGTGTCATTTCTTCCTCAATTCATTTTTGATGACAGAACCAGGTCTACTGATTATCTGACAAACATTACTGGTTGTTAATGAATGCACCGCCACAAGTCCAGGGCTTGCAAGCAGGAGTTTGCCAGTAATGTATAAATCATAGAAATAAATAATCATATATCTATCGTCACACCCACCGCAGTTTGTGGAACTACATTCATCATCAATGTTGCAGCGAGTCATCAGACCACGTCAAGGGTGAGAATCTTGCGGTGTAATCCCATTCACTTGTATTGTCTAATTGTACAACAATATGGAAACAACAGTGGAAACATTGCAGAACACAATGCAGATCACAGTAACACCAGTAACAGAGCAGCAACACAGATAAAATGATAATAACTGATAATTTCAGTTTACAAAAATAAAATTTTCTCAGTTAACCTCAAGTGGCATCTTGCCATACAGGTAGTCTCTCATATCTGCCTCCAATCAATACAATAAAGGTGAATGAAATTGATTTGAACAAAACTAAGAGTCTACAGACAAGGTGGCAGCTCTTTGAGGCTGTACTTTGGCCAAGCAGTGAGCTAAATGCTACCATGCTGACGTTCACCATCTTAGTTTAGCGTGATGGCATGCTAACATTCAGTAATTAGCACTAAAGTACAGCTGAGGCTGGTGGGAAAGTCATTCGTTTTGCAGGTATTTGGTCATGGTCCCTGGTTGCACACAGTCATCCAAAGTTCAATAATTATTGCATATAAATTTGTAGTTTTATAACATCACACAACAACATGAAGACGTACAATAATTAATAATTCAAACTGGTTAATCCATGACTGACTGATATTTGTGATCAGTTTTTGCCTTGTAGTTAAATATAATCCTGTTAAATAAATTGCATAACCCATGTAAAAAAATATTTTGGCAACCTACACACTTTTTATGTCTCAGGCCAAATAAAATCTGGGTAAATGTAAATATGGGCCAAATTTGCTTTAGGAAAACTTGGATGAACATGGATACTGACAAACCCAAGACGCCCTCAGTCAAAATACTGCATTGAGAAATATTTCAGAAAAGGGAAAAAGGTGATGTAACGTTGGATTGGCACTGTGGATAAAAGGCCCTATTTGGAGTGTGTCCTTGTTGAGATGAATTGGGATGCTTACTTTGCTGAATTTTAATTTGACAGCAGCAAGTGAATGGACCACGTGAACCCTCTAATGAGGAGTGCCTTGAGGGTGAGTATCTCTGCACAGAGCTAGTCAAAACACATTTTGAAATTTGGTGTTTAATACACCGTGAAAATGCTGCATTTAAAATAACTTCTTTTTTTAGCGCGAGGAACTACACAGTGTTTGTCGATACAACGTTGGTGATGTAACCTACTTCTCCGGCAATTTCAGGATGTTTTGTGCCAAACAAAAGGTTCGGCGTGGTTGGAGTTTGAACTGTCAGCAGCTGAAACATCATCTGAAATCTAGGCTACTTTTTACTTACAAAAAGGTAACTTGCCCCCCTCCCACACACACGCGCACACACACACACACACACACACACACACGCACACAGCCATTTTCCACATAGTTACACCATCCAATTTCATTCAGAGGCTTTTAATGAGAGGCTTTACTGTGCATGAAGCAGGTAAGTGCATTGCTCTGAGAGACATCAGCAATGACGTTTTTACTTTTCATACGCATGTTATAATACTGTCTGATACTGTGGTTACAAAAGGACAAAAATCCTAATGAATCTCACAAAAACACAACTGCTTGTCCAACTGCTGGCTGTTTTATACAACATGGATGGTTATGTCACAACCAGTGGTGGGTGAGTACATGTACTCAAGTGCTGAACACTGATTTTACGCATCAAGATGAGTTTATTGGTCATGAGGAGTACTACTCAGCCTGTGAAAACAGTTGTTTACTGTCTTCTGTGGCTTTGGAGGAGCTTTGTCAAGTCTGACAAAATCACTGAGGTGACATCACCTGGGTATCTTGCTCAGGCTTGGGGACTATACAGTGTGAACACAAAGCCTGGGCTACAAACTGGGGGCATGTACGAGGCGGGTAAGGTCTAATGACAGGACACAACCAAGTTGCATTTTGGGAAAAGTAGGATCAAGGGTTTTTGGAGCTTGACCCACACTAGGGACTTAAAGTCACATATCTCAGCCTCTGCTTAAGCTTAAGTTTGACGTACTGGTATTTTATTAGTTTTTAAGTAAAGTTAAGTCTGTAATAAAATATTGCTGTTATCAGCTAAAAATCTCCAAAATGCCAACTTTTATGGAACTTGTTTACATTTAAGACATTATCTACAGGGTTTAAAGGTATAGTTTTACATTTTGGGAAACTTTCTTGACCACAGTTATATGAGAAGATCGGTACCACTCTCACGTCTGAGTTTAGTGGGATGCTAGAGCCGGGAGGCAATCAGCTTAGCTTAGCATAAAGATTGGAAGCAGGGGGAAGCCATGATGTTGCCAGGCAACCAGGGTGAACAGCAGCACTGAATTGTTGCTCGCTAAGAAATAGTTATATACCATATAACTCTCCGTGAAACCACAAATTGCAATTTTTAAATTTACGTTTGCGTACGGATTAAACACCTGAGATATAAAGTATTAATTAGTGAGGTGCTGGTAACGGATTTGTGAATGAGGCTAACCGTTTCGTCCTGCTTGAAGCAGAGGAAAACAGCTAAGCTAGAGTTATGCTATGCTAAGCTAAGCTAATCGCCTCTCTATTCTAGGTCCATACTTAAAGGTGCCCTGTGGAGCTTTCTTGAAAACAAGCAAAAGTTATGTTTACATTCAGTGTTTCTCAACAAAACCCACTGTGTGTATCCTTTAAGAGCATTTGTGTATTTTTTTGTGGTGTACACACAATCACACAGATTGTTGTTGGCATATGATGTTAATACAGGTGATTTTTCCAACAAAATATATTATGTGTAAAAACTGCTTTTTCTGCTCAAAATTAGTCTGTACGTGTCTGCTTGGATTTGAAAGTTCAGTGACGAAATAGGCAAAACTGTGATGTCTATTACTTATGTTAACACCCCCTATTGTGGTAGCAGCTGCCGCGCCAAGAGGCTGCTAACCATATCTTCAGTTTGTGCCTCTCACGCAAAGCTGCAGGTAGCGTTAAGCACCGGGGGGAAAACAACGTCATACATGAACAAGATTAATTCCTCTTCAGTGGCGGTAAACACAACACATGGCCCCACCAATAACTGTGCTATATTCAGAGCTTAACAAGGTATTTAGGGCTGACGAATAGTAATATTAACCGCAAGAAACAGCGGGGCTACAGCTATGTGCTGACACTCCCCCCCAGACACTGGAGAATAGTAGAGCTGCTAGCCCAGTTACAACACAGATACCCACACAGTGACTCTCTCAAAGGGACATAAATGTGTCCACCACACTCCCTGTCTTTCCAGCAAAGAAACGAAGAGTCTGACAGCAGCTTCTCATGGCTGGTTAGCTCTGACTACCAGCTCTACATCACTGTCCATGAAACACTGAGCGGTGGTCAGTCAGTCTCCCCCGTGTCCCCTGACCCCCTGCGTCACACGCTGCATAGCCACGAGGCCACGTCTCCTGCAGTCACTGCTCCCTCACTCCTCTGCTGCATTTTTTAAATATGCTGGGAGAGAGGGTTCTCGCAGAATTTGAGGGTGTGGTTACCCTTTAAGGTCCTGGCAGTTCTACAATTATCATATGGATGGTAAAATATTTTTTTATAGTTTTGATTTATTTTTTCATATTTTTTATATTTAAACCTATTTTAACCCCCTCATCAATAGATTTAACCTCAGGGCTGTTCAGTGTTAGCCTGGCCATAAATCCGTGTATGCTGGAAAAAAAAAAGCAAAGTAATTATCTTCAGAATGTAATAGTCTGTCAATTCCCTTCATTTGGTCTCGCATAGAAATGCAGGATAACTATTTATAGTGCTGTAATTACATAAAGTTATCAATATCAAAATAATGTGTATGTTTACATTCAGTCTAACGTTATTTGTGTGACTGTCTGCTTTGCGCAAGGCAGACAACTAGAGCCGAAGCGGGAAGCGGGATCGCAGAAAGACACAGCTAACATTACTGTCCTCACTGCCACCATTACAAAACAGCTAATCGAGTATCCAATTAACCGATGAAAACCCAGGGTTATTGGGGAAATCACATTACTACGAACCATGTAAACTCTTTAATCAAGCTATTATCTAAACGTGGTTATTCACAGTAATCAGAGTAATCACAGTAATCATAAGGATTAACGTTACTTGAAAAGCAACCATTCATACAGCCAAGTGCTGCATGTGTCTAGACTAGCACTAACTTTGACAGGTGGCTACGTTAACTAGCTTATTAACTTAGCAGATAAGCAAACACTAGCTAGTAATTTTAGCTACTTATCTTTCACTCACTCAGCCAAATGAACTGACTGAACGTGAAAGCGTGTGTCTCAGCATGAGAGTTGGCAACACTGATCCTGACATACCTGAATAATATGTTCCAAAACAGCGTTGGGGCAATCTTCTTGTCAAGACGACTCAACTCAACGCCCCCCATCCCTTTTAATTTTTTAACAGATCTGCATGATTCACGTGGGTCACATTTTCAGGTCGAAAAAATCCGGGATTCCGGATTAATCCAGAAAAATCACATCCCTAAAAAACACTGGTCCACAGTGCTACCAGTGGTCAGAAACTCATCAGGGTACCTTTAACACAAACAGAATGGTATTGACTTTCTCATCTAATGTCGTCAAAGCAAATAAGAATTTTGTCTGTTCAATCAAGAGATGTTCTCAAACAGTAGAGGAGCATGTAACTCTTCAACTGACCTAAAAGCGCAACAAAAAAAAACTTCATCATCTCTGATTTAGATTTTATAATACCATTTTGGTGTAAGAGATGTTGTACACCCACTCTCACTCTCATGTCGTTGCACATGTAGACAAAGACACAGACCTACAGGACAGTAAGCTTGGACCAGGGCCTTATCTTTCCAGGTGAAATAACCCTTTAGATTCATAACGATGGCGTAATTCATGTGCAGGAGCACAATCCTATTCCATCCTGAACTGACAGACTGAAAATCGCAACTTCAGTACAACACCGGCGAGGTTCATTACTCCTTATCTTTAAACTGCTGGGGTACAAGTGGCTTAGGGGCCGATGGCGGGTGGCCTCTATTAAGACGGTGCGAAGAGAACATGTCCTAACAGGGTCTTTTCATTATCCTTCCATCTCCTATCTGTCCTGTGTGATTTTAACCAAGGGCAGGTGAGTTTGGTATGTCTCCATGGTTACATCATCTGTCTCCCCAACCTCATTTTCCTCCCTTTGTAACAACTCAAGTCTCTCGCTCACTCTCACACTTGTACTTGTACTAGTAGTTTCAAGCACACATGCTGTGGTGCAAAACTTAAACGCTAACAGATGCTGGCAGAGTGAGTCACACTCTTAATACTGAGACATTACAATACAATAATAATTTAAAACTTTTCGAGATCTGATTCTGTCATTGAACTTTTAAAATTACATGTGATATTTACAGAAATGCACGTAACGCAGTCATGACGCGGGGCGGCTTATTAAAAAGCACTCCCGGCCAGCAGCATGAAAGATTTCATGCCTCGTACCCGGTGGGGCAGTTGAAAAGGGCAGCCAAACAACTCCTGGTATTACTGCTGCTCGCAGTGGAAGAGAGCCTACATTAAGTCTAGTTTTGAAGCGCTGTGGTTGAGAGCTGCCCTTTCTAGATGTGGTCTTATCAAAGCAGTCTGACGCAGAGCAGAGAAGGAGCCTCCAGCTTGCCCCGATGTCAGAGTTACGAACACGAAGTAGTTGTCAGGCTCGTCACAGCCGGAGCTACAGTGACCAAAATATCTGTCTTTTTATGTGTGTGTGTGTGTGTGCTACCCGTCAACCCTCCGTCACTCTATAGCCGTCCACGCTGATGCCTGCCTGGGTAAAAAAAAAAGAGGCCTCACCAGGCACAAACAATAACCCCCTCCTTCATTTTCCACATGGCATTTACAATGACACCTCCGGCAGGGATGGAGGGTAGAAGAGATATGAGGACAGAAAGAGAAGAAAAAAACTGAAAGAAGCAGGAAACGGAATTAAGAATAAAAGGGCCACGGAAGATAAAGAGGACAGACAGACGGGATTCTTTGCTCATTTTCAGAGTTTTGATTTCTCTCCGAGCCCTGGGGGTTGTCTTTGTGAAATAACCTTCTTTTAAAAATGGGAATTAGACTCGCTGTCTCTATCAAAGATCGTGGCCTAATGTGGGCCAGCCTGTAGAAGGAGGCGACCTGATAGAGCATGATGATAAGAGTAATAATGGGAAACATTCTCACAACTGTATTAATACATATTAAAATCAACCCGCTAAAAAGGAGGGCCCTACATCTCACTGCAACACACACAGACACACACACAAACGATAGGCCAAGCGGCATTAATAATGTACAGTGTAAGTGAGAGAACACTGTGGAAAGGTCGAGGCTGGCTGGGAGGTGAACAACACGACTTATGAGTTATTAGGTCACGGGTTACACTGGTTATCTTCTCGTATCTAACCTTCTCCTGTTTAAATATCTTATGAGGCCTATCATCCGGGAGACAAAATCTCGAAGCGGAGCAGTAACATTTCCAGTCTAAATTTGTTTTTAAAAACAAGGCTCATTGCATTTAGTTTAAAAACAAGGACAAAATCTGAACAACTAGCGCTGGAGTACAGGAGATTGTTGACCCTGAAACACTGCTGCTTTTATTACGAGAGTCTGTGTGTATGCGTGGAGAAATTCGAGGCCAGAAGCAGAAAAACAAGGGACGTGATGTGAGCTATGAAGAAAAATGATGCTTAGAAAGACAAAGGAATTAGCAGAGAAAGACAAGTAGAGGATGGCAAAAGTCTGACGAAGGCTAAATGACAGATATTTTATCGTTTAGCCGTCCTCAAACTATCTCACCTTTCTAAATTACCACACAAGGTGACACTGATCTAGCTCAAAATATACAAACACACACAGGCATGCATTCCTGCACACGCACTCCCAGATTGAAGGAGGCTAAGACGAGAGATCAAGGCAGTGCAAATTAAAAGTGCTCTAATTAGCCAAACTGTCACTCTCCCACTCTGGCAGCCATATTGGAGTCTGCCTGGAGACGTGCCTGCCTGCACATTTCCACTGGCCCTCTGAACAGCCATATATAATGTATGGAAGTGAGGATTAGAGGCAGCGGCTGTTAAGAATTACACTTGCCAGACGTTAAGCACTGCAACAGCTTCAAAATGTTATAATGAATGGAGAGAGATGTGCTAATGAAGCTGCTCTGTGGAGGTCCATCACCAGAGGTATAAACTTTGCCCTGTTACAACTTCCAAATGTGTTCTCTTGGTCTGGCATCAATTCTGAGTGCATTATTGCACCATTAGCCTTGGGTAATTGTTATGCCAGAGGATGAGGCAGCCCCTGGTAATGGCCAAAAATACTCCAAATTTCAAATGAGGCCACATTTTACTTAAAGGTTTAAGAGTGCAGTTTTTAAGGGCATACAAGGGCTTTTGCATGTTTTGCTCGTAAACAAAAACAACCATCTCAATGTTAAGCTGAACGTGTGCTACTTAACGTCACTGTGTAAATTTGTCATTAAAGCATCTTTCGATTCACTTTTGTATAAGTATATTTTATTTGTGTAAAATAAATAATAATCCAATAAAAACTAGAGCAGTCTCTGTGTTGCTTTCTGCCCTTTCAGTACACACTGCCATGTTAAGATTTTACCTTGCAGGTTTATCAGATGCTGATCCACTGAGTGAAGTGAACACCCTCTACATTACATTTTCGAAATAGTTCGAGTTTTTAGATTTATTTCCCACCTTCCAGACAGCCTCTGATATCAGGAAAGCATGAAACTCAACTTGTAGAAACTTGAAATGTGGTTGAGTTTGGTAATCCATCACAACAAATAGTTCCTTACCTTAAGGTTTTGTTATTGTGGTGTGGAAGGGAGCACAGAGTGTTTTCAGAACTCTCCCTGTTGGTGCTTTCAAGCTCACACTGACAATTGACATTTCAGAGTCGGCCACAGAACAGCAACTTAGTTCACGCAAGAGCGAAAAAAAATAGCATTATGCTTTACACATTGTCTGTGTATGCTTGTCGTTGTTGTAATTCTCTGACAACATACTGTAGCTCGTCAATGTAATGCTTTCCGTCAGTCGACTAAATCTTAGATGTCAGAACTTTGTTGAAGTCAATGCCACAAAGAGTTGTTAAAGAAGTCTTTGCTCAGAGCTGCATTATAAACTGACAAAAGCATAAAGAAACAAACAAAAACAAAAAGTGTTCAATGTAATGGATTACCAATTTCAAGTGTTATGTCTCTGCATGTATTGCAAACTGAGGAATGGTAGAACACAATGGATGACTGGGAGGTAGGAGATCAATCTTAAAAAATATTCAAAAAAGGGTTTGCTTTGGAAAATGGTCAGCGAAAATATTAAGTAAACACAAAGTGTAGTCAGTGGTTGAGCAAAGCCAGTGGTTCCCATGATAAATCCGTGGGGGGATAAGACAGAAAATGACATATTGCTGTTAGACATACCTATGTTTTCTTCTGATTCTGACTGAAATAATGGATATGTTCGCCTTTTACGGGGTCCAATAGCCTCTGACTAGTGGTCACAAAGAAGTCATGACTTCATTTTGAGGGGTCCAAATCCAAAAAGGTTGAGAATCACTGAGTTAAGCCATACGCAAGGATAAGGTAGGGTACTTTAACACCTGAATTTAAAGGATAATTCCAATTGAAGGGGAACTCCTCCCTTGTCTTAGGTAGTACTACTATATATGTGAAGAAAATTGTACAAAGGCTTTTGTGGCTCCAGAGGGAGCTATGTGAAATCTGATAAACTGCCTCAAGTGAACTTGGCAGGCAGTGTCTGTTGGGGCTGAAGACTACAAGAATATGGGGGTGTGGAGTTAGAAATAAGTGAGCTTACCAGACCTCTGCAGCCCACTCCTCATCTCTGCTTGAGGCTAGCGGCTGGAGGGTACATTAGCCGCTACTAGCATGACACACGGGACTCTCTGATATCCCTGGTTCTGCTGCATCAATTTTTATCTTTTCTTTTTTTAAATTGTCCCTTGTGAGTCAATGTTGTAGATCAAAATCAGTGGAGCTCTCTTTTAATTGCAACTTGGATCTTATTTTTATAGTTTTGGCCATTGTTGTCAGTTATGATAACATTACACTCATCAACGTAATTGCAGAGATCTGGAAACACGGCAACATCGCTATAATAAAGACAGACGAGACAAGAAACCTGAGCAGTCAGATGATCAGACAGGTTTGTAAAAAAGCAAACAGTTAAGTCAGATTAAACTCGAAGTAAACTGCTTGATTTAGAGGTAAAGCTGAAAGTTTGCCTTACTAGAAATGTTGGTAATGACACCACATTTGACAGAAAAAAAAAAATGTGTGTACAACTGCTTGAAGTACGGTAGGTCAAAGTTGAATGAGGAGGTCGTTAGTAAACTGTGATGGATGTTTACATCAGACAGTTTGGGAACTAATTTTATGGTTCACCTTCGGTTTCGCCTCTAAATAAGTTTGGTTAACCAGGAGGTTTGTTGAAAACCTGTAGGATCGGCAATAATCTCTAATAGCACAGGGAAACTGATCATCTCACTGTTCATGTTTCCTGCCCTGTTGGATTTATTTTTAGCAATTTGGGTGCATTTCTAGATCCCAGCAATTAATGTGGTGCACCCAATGTTATTATTACAGCTAAAAATGATGGCCAAAAATACAAAAAATAAGACCCAGGTTGCAATAAATAGAAATAACCCTTTAAATGACCATCAGCTACCATCCTGAATGCAATTTCAGGTAAATGTTGGACTGAATTCAGGTGCGAAAAAAAAGGTCATATAGCGAAGAGTCAAGAGTTTCACTGCTGTCCCACCACACATTACTGTATGTACACATGAAGGCTCTGTGTGTGTACACATGTCACACACAGCCTTTTTCAGTGAGTACAGTATCATGCTGTTTATTCTCCAAGGAAAAGAAACTCAGATCTGAACTAAAGCATGACAGCTGCTCTGTCTCTCTCTGTTGGGATTTTAGCGAGGGATAGAGCGGGAGACTAGAGGAAGAGGTGGGAGGAAGACTCTTCAGAGAAAAAGATACTGAGCTTCCTGTGCGAGTGGAAACAGGCAGATGGAGAGTTTAGTGAGGAAGGTATAGACAGGAAGAGAAGAGGGATGAGAGATGAAAGAAACAAGTGACAGGTCCTCTCTCTCCTCTCTTTCTGTCCCATAAGCCTCTCTGGTTTCCAGCTGAGACTCTCCCTCTGTAGTGGGGATGTCTCCTCTCAGCAGGTCTCACTTATCAATATTTCTCTGTGGTGAAAAAAAAAAAGAAGCAGAGAGATGAAGTTGAAATGCCACTCCTATATTTTTTAATAAATTAAACATGCATGAGAATTGCTTTTAAAGATTTAGTGCTGCCTTGAAATGATTTGATGCTGCATACTTCTAAAACACGCCTTTCAAAATTGATTGTTTACTGCTCGATGAGGATTGGTATGTGTGTGTGAAATCTGATGTATGCTGCGGAGTTATAAAGCTCAGCTTTGGCATTTTCAACTTCATTCTACCACCTCATTTATAGTTAATGAGATATCAGGGGGTGTACTAATTGTTTTCGACTGGGAGATGATGGGCTGATGAAATAAAGATAAAGGAATGAATAAAAGAGTGGAAAGAAGCTCGAAGAGCAGAGAGGACGAGGGGAATGAAGAAAATTAGGGTTTAACAGGTAGTGAAAGACAAAAATGGAAATAACGTGGGTGAAAGCTGAATGGAGGTCTTTCTATTCTTTCTCTGAACTTAAACATTACAGCTACTGAAGCATATCAAGAGGATCGCCACAGAGTTGCTTCTTTTGCTGTTAAATATACACATTTCAGGACTGTACTGAATTGTTACTTCCTACCCATTGTGGAACTAACATTTATCTTCTTTTATTTTATCACTTCTGCGTCAGTTAATTCTCACTGGTGAAATGGAGCTAACCATGGGTTAAACTGACTACAAGCAAAAACTTTAAAAAAAAATGAATGACTGTTTAAACACAGCTTCTCTTTTCGTCTGTAGCTAGTGGCCATTGTGTAAACACAATGATACACAGAGGAGTCCTGATGGTCTGGCTGGGGTAAAGAAGAATAACAATAAAAAGAAGCATTCCTACTGTGCTTCCTCCACAGAGGGTGTGCTGGACAGGATCAGCAGCTCCTCAAAGCGTTCCTTCCACCATCTGACAATATCTCTCGAGGAGGTCAGCCATTCTCCTCTGCTGAGAACTGCCTGTATCGACTGACCGTTTGTCAGATAAGTCCCATTTCATGACCTCCTCGAACTCTTCCCACATGTGAGTTTTTGCTTCTGTGACCACAGCAGCCTCCGTTTTTCTGGCATCCTGATACTTGTCTGCTCACTAAGCCCGAAAAACCTTCTCCTTGACAGCTTCCTTCACCGCTAGTGTCCAGAACTGTTATTGGGTTGCCACCAAGACAGACACCAACAATCTTCTGGCCACATCTTAAACCGCCAGGATCATTCACCCTGGGTAACTCCAGAAAAAGAGTCCAGCTCCTATCTTGGAGTTTGAGTCCAGAACAGGTGCTATGCATAGAGGTGATGTTAACTATATCTAGTTGGTAATGCTCCACCTTCCACAAGATCTGGTTCCTTCCACAGTGGGGACAAAGAAATGACATTCCACATCCAAGAGCCAGTTTTTGTCGGTAGGGGTCAGCATAAAAAGGTGCCTGCCACCCAACTGGCAATGCACAGCTTTGTGGGCGGTTGCCCCATTTTACTTCAGGCCAATGGATACAGGCTCAGCCGCCAAACACTCGCCTACGAGCTCCACTCTCAGGGGGCCCCGGGTATCCTAGTCGGGGCAGATAGATGGAGGTCTTTGAATCACACTTAGTGGGCGTTCAGACAGAAAACAGCTCTGCATTAAAAAAAATGCAAGGGCCTGCGTTAGGTAAGGTGTGCTTCAGGTACTGGTGAAATATGACACAGGAAGTCCAGTTGGAGTAATAGAGCCTGAATAGCCTGAAGGTTTATCAGATGCTAAAACACTGCACAGTGGTTTATAATATGAGGAAGGATTTTACTGCTCTGGAAAGTTATTCCAGCGGCTATCTATTTATTACTAGGTAAACAGTAGAAATATGACATTCAGATTACATAGTCATCTACCAGGAATGTGAACCCGTATTTGATTGGCCAACGCAGCACCTTGCCAGATGACATCGCATTGCGCCGCAGCAAAAGTTGAGCCATTTTCAACTTTTTTGCCAGAAAAACCTGCGTTTCTCTTTTGCTAAAGCCTTCGTCGTTTACACCTCTAGTGCGTCAACAGAGTGGCCTCTTTCAAATGAATGAGGGCCGAGTGTTAATGTTAGTATAAACATGCTCTGAATGAGGCCCACGGGTACACGGCCACCATACGCATGCCTGCAAGCTCCCCTTCCAGGAGTCCCTGTTGAAGTTGCTCTTTCATGAAGACACTGTTCCATAGAGGTCTTTGAATCCCACTTAGCCTGACTGCTCACCTGGGACTAACAGCCTTTGGAGAACCTAACGTAGCCGTTACACCTGAGAACACAGCACCCAAGATCACAGGGGCATGCAACAACAAGGTGGTGAGAATTGTCACTCAATCTTCCAGTTCCTCACAGCCTCTGAAAATGGTCTTTCCAGTAACAGAGTCACACAGTAGATGAGTTACCAGTCATATTTTGCTGCTAAATGAATATTCTTTCAAGTAAAGTCAAATTTTCAACAGTCACACATATGCTTTATTGATTACATTTGCATTTCAAATTTAAAACAGTAAGAAGGTACAGTAATTTTATCAGATGCAGACAATAGTGATAAAGCCACAGATCATCACACACTGCTGAAGGAGAATGTTGTGTGTTAGAGTACGGTATTGTATTGCACAGCTTATATGAAAACCTCTAAAATATTACCTCTAGGTGAGAGCTGTGGGGCGTGAAGATGATGTGCTGTGTTGTGAAAACGAATGAGGGTGTGGAAAAAGACAAGAAAAAAAAACAGGACAGTATGTGGCATGTACTGTACAGGAGAATATGTTTTCTCATGAGAGATATGGCTGCACCAGCTGGAGTTTGTATATTGTTGCTGTGATAAGTGGCTATATTCTCAGTTCACTTCCTTTTGTTTCTCGGTTTGATTGGATCGCTCCCTTGCTTCCTCTTCACTCCATGTGTATTTCTGACATTTCTTTTTATTGCTGCCCAGAAATTTCCCTTGTCTTATCTCGTGTTTGTACTCGAGCCACACAGGCACAATCATTAACTAAATTCATAACAGGAAGAATTCATAGTTTATCAAAATCAAATTCATATCCAATAACGTCTTTCTGTATCACAAAGGTTATCTGGTGATCTGCACGTGTGTCTTCTTAGTCCAATCCCTACTTTATGACACACCAGTGTCTATTAACAAGGTGTATGAAGCAGGTGAGGAGAGGAAACAACAAATGTGTATACGGTATAAAACCCTGTGATAAAAAAAATGGTTTTCTGTGTTAGGACACTATAAAATAAAATAAAAAATAGTTCAAACAAATGAGATCTAACACGTAATTTGTTCCCAACCCACACAATCTAATGTGATTTGTTGTTGTGGTAACGTTACTGTACAGCAGTTGCATTTTAAAAAGGCAGCAAACAGCCTTACCTTTATATCCACAAGTGTTCCATCTATCCTAAATGACTCCTCACATTTACTTCTCAGATGGTTTCGTGTCATGGTTATTTGTGCAGTTGTCTCCATTTTGCGGTAATGAAGAAAACAACAATAGACTGTCTTACTCAGGGCAACAGGGCATGCAATGCAACCACGCTTACAAACTCTCCCTGTTTGAGTACACGGCCGTGCCTGTTGCGCTTATACATTTTGAACTTCCAATTTGGTGAGGTAATTACAGATCAAATATTGATTTTTTTCTCAAAGCAAATTTTGAATGTGTTGAGAGGGAGACAAGGTCGGCTCTTCACCTCCTCCCTCATTGCCTCTCTCAGAGAGAGACAAGTGCAGGAAACTTGAGTTTAGACTTTACCTTCAATTCAAGCACATAATCAATTAAAATAATGGAATAAATAAAAAAAAACACATATGTAGGCATAACTACATTAGATACTGATGAAATCTAACTTCAAATTTGAATATATCTCAGGACACGAATGAAAAAAATAAAAATAGAATTGACAGATCTTGTATTGAAATGGTTTTCTTTTACATTATCTTTGGATTGGCTTGGACTAGTTGTAACCACAAGGCCCAGAGAGAGAGAGAGAGAGAGAGGACACAAAAGGCAGAATACAAAGAGTCAACAAAGACTCAGCCTTGGTAAAGACCACGTAAAACACATCTACTGCAGATCCAGAGAACCACACAAGCGTTTCTTTTGCTCCACACAGTGTGTATTAAACTTGGTGGGAAAGGCATTTCAAATATCAGTGGCTTTTGTGTGTCATTTTCATGACAACTTTGTTCTGTTAAGAAAATATGTTACTAAAAGATTCATTGATGAAATATTCAGCGTACAAATAGGGATACCAAGTTGCTTTCTTAGCCTTTTGAATGCAAGTTGGAAGTATTCCATCAAACAAGGTGTTCATCCTCCACAACACAGCACTGACTGTGCTATTCATATGTCAGAGCTGTTGAGAAATGCCGGCACATTTTGAACACTCTGTGAATATCGTATGAGACAGGGAAAAAAAAGGCAAGGAAAAGAGCTAAAAAGTCAGGAAATTAAAAACAAAACTAATCCCATCTTAAATTGTACAGCCCTGTGTCTGAGATGGTGTCAGATTACTTCAGATTGTGGTTTGTCGGCTGAAGAGGTCGAGGGTCACAGCAGAGAGGAACGCTGGGATGCTCTTCTGGTTATGCAGATGAAGGACCACCATCTCTTCCAGAGTTTTGGAGAACTGGGTCTCCATGAGCTGCATGCTTCCATTGGAGCCCTGCACACACAGACATCAAAAGACGACACACTATATCAAACAATAAGACCTGGGTTTTCCACTACATCTGTCTCCAGAGAAAAACTTTCAAAGTGAAGCAAGATCACTTAAAGTTGTTGTCTACAGGGGATTGTCAAGAGTGTATGTGAGTGTGTGTGTGTGTGTGTTCTGTGTACGCATTCACAGCAGGGTGAAGGTGTCTAAATCTGTGTGGATTAATTAAAAGGAATGAGGAGCAGCTCGGGGCGATGGAGTGAAGGAGAAAGGGATGAGGAGAGAAACGAGGGATAAAGTAATTAAAGCATTGCAGGGAGGGAGGAAGGTAGCGAGGAGCAGAGTCCCATGACATGCTAGGAAGATACCAGGACGTCTGAGAAATGTACCTGTGTCAATGTGTGTAAGAGAAAAAATCTTTATTTAAGTATCATGAGAAGGCTTATAAAACAGATGGCAAAGGGGAAGTACTCGGAAAAGAAATTAAATAAGAAACTAAAGACCAGAAGACAAAAAGAATGAATGGGAGAAGATTAACAGAGAATTATTTAATACTGCACTACATTATTTCCCACATGGACACTTTTTTTTTAGTCCAACCCACCAAGTGCAATTTGGAGCTAAATAACTTTCCAAAAAATATGATAAAATATGATTTGAAAAAAAGATCTTACATGAACTCAGCATTATTATTTGAAAATTGAACAGACCTTAGCAATAGGACATTGGAAAATACCGTAACTGATGAAAAAAAAAAAAAAAAGAAAAAGATAAATTAGTGTGCTTCCTCACACACAACAGGCTGAGGTGAACTCAGCTGCTCATTTTGTGTGAACAGCCACAAATCTCTAATGGGTGAGAGGACAGGATAACTGAACTAATGACATTTGCTAGCTGACTGCGCAATGCTAAACCGAGGCTAAACGCAGTATGGAGAGTGCTTGAGAGACACATAGATGACTTGCTGTTTCAAGGTTGCAAAATTTACAAAAATTAGCTTATGGTCAAAACTGACTACAAGCTGCTGAGAGAAGTTTTAAGGGTTGATTGATTTTTAGCAGTGAAAGTTTTGTGTTCATCTTCACTTCAAAAGACTTAATCTGGTTCATCTGGTAGAATTCCCATTAAATAACAGCTTAGTTGATTCGTTCGGATTTAATGGATTCGTCTTATGGCCAGTTCAGACTACAGATTGGCGACGAGACGAAACTGTTTTAGAAAGTCACAGAGAAAAGCTGCAGCGGTGTGAACTGGCCCGCCTCAGCTCGACTCAAGCCGGCTGATGGCGTCGCCTACTGCGACTCAGCTTATCAAGTCGCCAGTGGCTGGTTTTAGAACGTAAGGCACGTCACCTGTTTCAACAGCCAATCAGCTTGTAGCGAAGTCATATTAATTCATATTTTAAGACACTACAAATTATATCCAACTACAAAAAAAGCCTGAAAAGCCGACAGTTAGAATGAAAGTATAGAGATCTGTTGCTATGGAAACGATACACTGTCTTGTCTACTCACATTTGTGTAAACTGGCAGGTTTCAGAACGTTGCAGAGCAGCGCGTTGCAAGTAGTTTCAACTCATTGCGAATCTTTGGTCTGAACTGGCCTTTACAGAGTAATTTAACACTAAATCCACTTTTTTTGAGTAAGGAAATTTTATGTACAGTCACTTCATCATACTATCAATTGATCATGGTTCCAGTCTATAGTGTTTATTGCAACAGCAGTTCTTTACCTTTCTTTCTTTGCCTTTTAGAGGTGTGGAGATTTCGTCTGGGGAGCTGTGGGTTTGTATGATCCTGTTTTTGTACAAGTGAAGGGGGTTTGTTCAAGCTAATATGGGGTATAAATTGCTCTTTAAGAACATTAATTTTCTTCATACTTGCTAACAAGTCACATGACCCTTGAAGAATTGTCTTTACTTTTTCCTTTAGTAGTTTTTGGCAATTGGCCTTTTTGATAGTATACAGTTAAGAGGCTGGAGACAGGAAATTAGGGAGAGAGGGAGGATGACATGCAACAAAGGTCTCCAGCCGGATTTGTTGCGGTTATGTGGTAAGCGTCTTAGACTACTAGGCCACCGTGACACCCGACCACATTGGTATTTTCGAGATTAAATGTGTACTCCTGTCTATAATTGGGTCATTATCAAACAGTTGTCAAACGTAAAATATTTTTTTATTAAAAAAGAAGTTGCTTCCTCTGGGTTAGATGTATGAATAGATGGTGAGGTGGTAAAAAAAAAAACTCTTCTTATATGAGGCTGACTTTATGTTTTGGAAATAAGTCCCATAATTCAAAGCTTTTCCCATAATCTGCTTCTTAAGTTTGACTACAGTGACTTCAGTAGTGACTTTGTCAATATATCTCTTGACGTATCTCAATAACATATGCTCATGACTTAAATGGGCCAACTTTAACAGTTGCAAACAAAACACATTCAACACTGAGAACCATCTCTGCTGACACATTAAGCAGACTTATACCATCAGCAGACCGGTGTCCGTAAAACATGTTATATAAGGACACCTCACCGCTTCATGCATTACTCCTCACATGTGGCCTTGATTTCATTCTAAATCAGTGTTTACTAACAGGCCTGGACACTGCAGTGAGGCAAACCAAAGGCTTCTCTAATCACACCAGCTTTCTCATGACTACTGTCCATTGCTCTATCTAACTGCCTCGCTCTGTGGCTTTATTTCCCTGACAGTCCCTGGTGTTTTCTTCCCCTGTGCAGCTGTCTGAAAGCTATGCCATATCCTCAGGCTGCTACTCCCATCACAGGCGCACACACAAACACGTGTGTGCACACGGCTCTAGAAACCGCTGGGGTTTTGGGAACATGGAACACATACATCAAAAGAAAAACACTGCAAGCAGTTACCATGGAGATCTCAGTGTCTGAAACACCTTCTGCCGAAGTTTGTCCTCAGAACAGACTTTATGTGTGAGTGGGTGCGTGTGTGTGTGAGACACAGTGGACGAGTTGATGCAGGCCTATGGGAGCAGAGGAAGGTGAGGACTCCCACAGTCTGTCGGAAAGGAAAACTAAGATAACAGCCTCATTGTCTGGAGAAACACCAGTGCCCCGTACATAACATTTGGATTTCAAGTGGCCAAACGTGCAAGTAGACACACAAACATACACAGGTGGCTGAACAAAGGTTATACAGATTTACACAGATTGTAAAAGGTTATGGACACAAAACTGAAGCAGTGGTGCTCTTGGTCTGAGATAGAGAAGGAGTGTTAGTGTACGACAAGGAGGTAGGCAGAAGAGGGAGAATCAATTAATGCCAGCAGATTCACCATTTTGACTGAATACTGTTCATACAGCTGCCTCACCTACAACAGAGTAAAGCTTTACATTTAAAGTCACTGAAGGCTTTCTAGTAAATTCCTATTCAAAGAAGGAGCCAGTGCTTCAAAATTATTTATCTGTACTTAATTAGTTGTTGGTGCGTCAAAAACAAGTCACCTTAGCTCATGACTGAGGCCTTGCATGTATGAAACTATAGATGTAGAGGTGCAACCATTGTAAAACGTTGAGGTCAGCTGGTCAGCTTTAGTTTCAATGTGTCTGTTCATTTACAGACTAAGAGTCTACAGCCATGCTAGCGGTTCTGTGAGGCTGCACAGTGATGTCTTGAGATGAATGCTAACATCAGCATGCTAACAATTAGCAATGCCGTGACACTATTTGCTAATTAGCACTAAATACAAAGTATAGCTGAGGCTGATGGGAATGTCATTAGTTTTGTATTAGTTAAGTATCTGGTCATAAACCAAAGTATTGGTCACATTAAAATTTTGACCTGATGGTGGTGGCTACAGGAAAAGTCGGGGGATCACCAAAGTTATTAGGGTTCATCCTCTGTGAACCATGGATATTTGTACCAAATGTCACGGCAATCTATCCAATAGTTGTCGAGACCATTCAGTCTGGACGGAAGTGAGACTGAAAGGTCCCTAGAGCGACGCCACCAGTGTGGCCAATAACACCTAGTGTGAAAAATAAAGCGAAGGTAGTTGTGTGCACACATACCCGCATATTAGAATCAGAGCTCGCTTAAAGACATTTCCACCAAGGCTAGTCTTCCACACATGAAAGGGAGCGAGAGCAGTATACCAGAATAAACAAGGACAGTACAACAACTTAATCATTTGCTGACACTTGATGTGCAAAGCCTTCACACAAACATCCCACACGATGAAGGTTTTGACTCAGGTTGTCACTTTTTCAACCACTGCCCTTCTTCGTCCAAACCCAGCACTGAGAGCATTTCTGGTTCAACATTTTTTTTTCTTTGAAATGTGTTATTTTCTTCATTCTATTGGCAGTAAACGAGGGTCTTTTTGAAAATAATATATAGGTCAATGTTATAGATTCTTATGGGTGCACATTTTTCTGTGTATGTTTTTTTCCCCTTGTAACGTTGAGGTACATCGAAATAATAGTGTCAAGGTCAGCTTCAGTCCAGCTTTCAAGTAGTCATAATTGTATCAGTGAAAGCGACTGCCACAACCTTGATGCTTTAATGACAGGATTCTAGTGAAGGAAAAATATCTCCTGATGTGAAAAGGCTGGAGTGCTGCTGTTCGTCAGGCTCATAGGCACACCAACGGTTAGACGAGAATCATTAGCTATCTGGACTTCATGTATTGAATTTCAAAGCGTTGCAAGTGTGACATTGTGATGATGTGTGTAGTGATGTTGTAGTTTACCTTTTCATTGTATCTTCTTTCCCTGTCTGTCTACCTGCTGCATGCAGATTTACATTGCAGGGTGAAAGTCAACAACAATAGTGATTGTCATGCCAGGGAGGTTGAGATTGTTAAAAGAATGTTTTCCTACCCAACTCTATCATAATAGCAAAATCTACATTCGGCCAGTTATTCATGGGAAGAAAATGCAGTTACACCACCGAACAACAAAAAGTTGGACCCAGAAATGTAAAATTCCTCACCAATAGCTTTTATTTTTTCACAGTGTAAAAATAAAGCTAGTGTTTTATAATGTTTCAGTTTGTTTTGGCAGATTGTGCTGGTACACTCTAGACTGGAGGTATCAAAAGCTGAGGTGAAAAATTGTTTAAAATGCATAACTGATTGTCATGAGGGCAAAAAACAGGAGAAGAGCAGGCTAAACAAAAAATGATTGAAAGTTGCTACACAAATATCAGCACATTATTTATTGAATGAATTAATGAAATTAGCATGTTTGTTCGGGTAATGTTTCACAGAGGGCCCATACCTGGCTGCCTAAATGTGTGTAAAATTAGGTGTACTTATATTGGCTAATCTGCCTACTGAAGTACTTGGCACTAATATTATGTGATTCTGTTCACATATGGTAAAACATCTTGCATTAGAGTACAGATGGAGTGGTTGAGTCATTTCTGGTTGTTACCACCGTTAAGGCCAGACTTACTAACCTATTAATAGTTGTTGATTAAAATTAAACATCATGTATAATATGAGGGTTCTTCTAAAAAGTGCAATCACAGGGAAAAAATGCCTTTTTTTGATGGTTAAATGAGAAGCAGATTTTAAACAAATGCGACCCAGAGGGCCACACAATTGGGCAGCACTTGTTGGATTTATTCTCACGTTTCTCTTTCCTTATGCAGGGAAAAATCCAAAAGAAGTTAATAAAAGGTCAGGGGAGGTTTTTTTGAAATCAGTTTTATTCAAATACTGACCTTATCAATGCTTATTTGCATATTCACGCTTCCCTAAAAAGTGTTTTAAACAATATCTGACCTTTATGAAAACAACAAGGTTCTGTTTATATTTGAAAACAACTGGATTTCCCTCATTCAGTGGGGCGGGAGGGAGATGCAGAAAAAATGCAACGTAAGGTTAAGATAAATACCAATACCACAGGTTACTCCTGAAGAGTGACACCACCCTCATCAAAAACAGACAAAGATGGAAGAAAACTTCTATTTGTTTCCCCAAGATCAGGGATAAGAACTAACAAGACAAACTTGCACACAAAATCTAAGAAGGACATACCTCAACAATGGAGAGGAGGAGTGCTATCCCATTCATCCCCTCTTTTCATTTGTCTATCCAATTAAAGGAAATCGATAGTTTCTGGCTTGAAATGCAGGGCGGGGCTTTATAGTGACCTCATCCAACCAAGGAGCTGCATGCCGCCTGAATGACAATCATGCTCCTCTCCCAAAACAGACAGGGTCAGAGTAAAGGTGCACACCCACGCCCTTAGACAGTCAGTCAAAAACATATGAAAGACAAGAAAGATGAAACCAATGACTGAGGCCTGTGTTTTCCTGCCAATGCAAAGATAAGAACATTTTCCTGACCTTGAAATGAGCTTTGCCTCTACATTTCATATTTTCTCATTTATTCTTGATTTTATAAAATTTCATTTTTAATTTTTTACACTTGGCACACTTTAATTTAATAGCAGTGAGTTAACAAACATGTTATCCTTTTCTTTTCTTTTTGTATCCACATCTCTCTCACAGCTGAAATGCTGTCAACTGATCATGAACCATCATATTAATAAACTATTGCTTCATTTACAGTTTTGGTAGCAATTACACTATTGTCTGATTAAATGCACCCTTATTACTCACGTCAATATAACAAACATTTATTGTACTAATTTGATCTAATCTTTATTGAATTTTGTTGTTCTAATTTGAATTATTGAGTTGCAAAAAAAAAAAACACCAACAGAAAACATGACATCTCCGCAAACATGAATTGAACATTAAAAGTAAAATCATCAACTTTTGGAAGGATGTTTTAGTATATTCTTGTCTTGCCACTGTGAGTCCCCCAGACAACAAAAGTTGTGTTTTTTTCTACTTGGAAAAGCTCTCTGCATTCTCATTTCCATTTGATGAGCGGTTTCTATTATGTGTAACTGTGATTGGCATGACAAGTAATGTGACGGGAAACATAATGATTAATCACCACTCCCCTACAATTTATATTACAATTCTCCCAGCCGCGTAAGTCTACATGAAATGCTTAAAGACAGCTTCACTGTCCTTACTGACTTGGCACACTGCTTTGCGCTGGTCTTTGCAACTGGACTGTTAAAAATAGAGGCCTCAGACTGTGTGTGCATGCGTGGATGTGACAGATGGCTCTATATTGAGTTGGTGACATGCAGTTCACAGATCAGTTGACCTCTGTCTCCGCTCTCCACCGCTAATGAGGGGACTTTTCTTCTCCGTCTTACCCTCTCTGCCTTGTTCTCTCCTCCCTCTGCTGCATAGATCTCTCTCCAATTCAAGTTTATTCAATTCTCATTTCCACCTTCACCCACCTCTGCTCTGCCACTCTACACACATATATAGTATTCACACATACACATGCCACTGTCCCACCAACAGCCGCATCATCAGCGATAAACAATTCCACTGCATGGCATAGCTGCTGATTGGTATGGGTGAAAAAACAGAAGGCAAATTAATTGAATAATCAAAAATATGCAGATGAATAGCTTTCGATTTAAATGCAGATTTTGGCATTTTTCTGCAGTCGGGAGGAGGATGTCAGAGAGAGGGAGAGAGGGAGAGAGAGAGAGAGATGGAGTAGAGCTCCCACCTAAAATAATTAAATCACCAGCAATTCTATCCATATTTATATTCTAATCAGCTGTTTATTTACTGTTTTTAAAGTGTTGTTCATGCGTCTGAGCAATAAATAACTAATGACTACATACATCTAACAGAAAATGATTTTGTGAGTGGTATGATAAACAGCGTAACTGAACAACTTATCAACCTGAATCTCACTAGCATAAATACATAAAACATGGAATTAGTTAAAGTTGTCAATACAAGACACCTTAAAACTTAACATGTGCCTGGATGTTCATTGAACTCATAACTCTTTGTTTTCCTTAACTTCATTTTCTGAGCATTTCAAAGCTAGAGGAAACTCAAAATCTGAGTATTTATAACCTAATAGGTGTTAACGGTGGTGGTGTAAGCTCCCAGAAATGCCATCAATAACTGTTGGTTTTGAACAGTTGTGAATCATTTTGTCACAGAGAGGAAAACTCACTGACAGGTCATTAATCAGCTAGT
Organism: Macquaria ambigua; assembly: GCA_008360985.2. NCBI lineage: Eukaryota > Metazoa > Chordata > Actinopteri > Centrarchiformes > Percichthyidae > Macquaria > Macquaria ambigua. The sequence goes on from VMKM01000091.1 coordinate 58,305, forward strand.
TAAGAGCTGAGAGAATGACATCGTGCTGACCTCTGTGGAGTATTAAACAAAGCTGGGACTATTACAGAAGAAACACGTCCATTGGGGTGGATTTTTTTTCCATCAACAAAATTCCAAGCAACGTATTCGAAGGGAGGAAGAAAAAGGGGATTTCTATGCAGTGTTAAATTCCGCCAGAATGCAATACAAAACATTATATGCAGAATGCATTTCAGACAGGACTCAAAACAAAACAAACTGGGCTGGTAAACAAGACAAGAATTTTTAGAAGCTCAGCAACAGGCGAGTTTTTTCAAATGAACTGTGAATTTGCAGTGATACTGTGTTTACTGTTAGAGATGCAGTTTTGTGTAATGCTGCTTGTTGGAATCGCTAAGCTAATGCACCCCTCTCTTTGCCTCACATACACACACAGTGAAGTACTGTCCAGACCTTGTTTGGCCATTTATTCATTGTGGTGTACTGGTACTTTATCAACAGTTAGTTTAAGGGAACCTTCCATTTGGTTACATGTTGGGTTGAATGTGGTTAGGCTACTCTAGTGTTTTTGGTTAAGGTTATTATAATCTCCTCTGGCACATTCATACAGTTTATGGCTATGATAATCCATCGTTAGTTTCACCATGTAAACCATGATGCAGGTTAGGGCTGAAATTAATCAGGTTTAAATTGTAAGCACAATTTGTAAGAGTGCAATTTATCGCAAGAACCACGATTTTAAATAACAATTATTAACAACGTCTTAATAAGATTACATTAGTGGCCAGGTACAAGTGATAGATGGGGCTCGTCACTGGTGGATCATACTCATATATGTTTTTTGTTTTATTTTGTCCAAAATTAGCTGAGTTCTGTTTCTTTAATACATTAGGTGAAGCCCTCAGTATTACACTAGAACCCTGCCCCTTTGTTGTTTTAATACCGATTTAAATTGTAACTGCAATACTGGTCAGAAAAATTGCAATTAGAAATGTTCCACAAATCATTGAGTCCTGAATCATAAGTTGCCATGGCAACCCTCAGCCACATGGATTTGTTCTTATGTGGGGTCTTGAGATTGTTTGCATGATATAATCCTGATTTAATTTGCGTCGCCCATACCATCTTCCTTTTTAGACTTCTATCAGAAAAATCAGAAAAAACAGTTATGTTTTCTTTAACAGTTAATTGATGTTTTGTGTGACTTTAGTTGCATTGCACAGTACATCACATGTACAGTATACGTAGCTATAAATAGACTTGAAAAAACACAATTTGCGATCAAGCTTCTAAATCAAATAAAACTTAAATAATCTTCTATAAACCCTGTATGTGTGTCCAAATGATGTTGAGGGTGATGAGATTAGGTAGCTAATTACAAGTCTTGGTAGCAAAGACAAATACTCAGAGGAAGCTCATAAGATAGCTGACCTTTTACTGTAGAACAGCAGCACAGAGGATATTTACAGCATGAAACACTGTAGCTAATATGATACTGAAGTGCACCTTTCTCTTATCTGTACTTACTGAGGGGAAAGAGAAGAGAACTTCTAATAGAGTACTCCAACGATTTAGCATTGCATCATCAGGGTCACAATGGACGGATAAAAAAAAGGGATCAAAATCGATGCAGCATAATCAGAGGTATCGTCTTTTTTCTTCCACGCATTCTTCTTCCATGCTAGTAGCGGCTAATGTAGCCTCAAGCCGCTAGCCTCAAGCAGAGATCAGAACGGGCCACAGAAGTCTGGTAAACTCACTTCTCTCCAACTCCACACCCCCTGATTTTTTTTCATTTTCAAACTTGTAGTCTTCAGCCTCAAGTGACATCACTTGAGGCAACTTATCAGACTTCACACAGCTCCCTCTGGAGGGAGGCTTTATTCAGCGTCTTTCACACATGCTATAGTACTCCTCAAAACCTGTAAACAGACTTTGATGTGTAAAGTCGATGGAGTTCCCCTTTAAAAAATATTCATCAATAACATCCATTCACTCTTTAGTACACAACCCAACCAAGTCCATGAGATCATGTGCACGTGGTAAGCTGATCTTGATACATGACAGTCAAACTTGTATAAAATTGCAGATAAAATCATGTGACTGTCTGGGTTACGTGATAAACACTGAGTTTTGAAGACAACACTAATGTGTGAAAAGCTGCGATTCTGTAGAGAGCTGGAGAGACCTTCTCCCGCTCAGGAATATTCATCACCTCAGGTGGTCTTGTGTGTGGTTCTGATGTATCATGTTACCATGGAGACAGCAGACATATGTTCCGAACATCGACCAGAGGAGCCAGTGCCCACAAACACACACACATACACACACATACACATACACACCCTGAGGGCAAGCAGGACAGGAAACTGTCAGGAGAAATCAGAGTCAACATTCTCTTCTTTCTCTGGGATTCTAACTCCAAGATTTCTCTCTGAAGGTTTAAGTACATAAAGTCATATCCACTGAAAATGCAGTTAATTTATTCACTCTTGTATTCCCATAAGCCTTTGTGTTTACTGTTTATTAGTGCTTTGCTCTTGTTTATCTTCATAGCTATCAGCGATACATCAGTGAGTGTTTTGTTTCAGTCAGTGAGCAAAGTGAAATTCAGTCCCAGCAAGCCTTCTTTCTTTTCCCAAACACCCACTCATCTATGCTTTTTAGTTTCATATTCATTTTATTGCTCTCAACTCCGTCTTACACACATGAACAAGAGCTCATGCATGTGCGCACACACAAAGAAATTTTAGATGACTAGAATGTATGATAGGAATGCAAGACATAATGGATCTTTTACTGTTATTTCAATAATAATATAAGATCCATTTTGCTCAGGGAAAGATTTAACACTAACATGCAGCACACACAAACATTCATCCACAAACTCACAACCAATGGCTCAGCAATATCTTGACTGAATTTCTTTTATAACTGCATTGGTCTTTAGTCTGCATCATGACCTTGTTTGATTCAGCTAAAAATAGGTGTACTACAGTGCTACAGCAAGAGTTGAATTATCTTTGCCAGAATGAGTACAGGGGTACAGTTGGCACAGTATTCATGGATGAAGCCGGATAACCTAAATACAGTAAATAAATCCAGCAATAAGGTGGACATGTCAAAATAAAATTGAGGGTCCGGGGGCATTAGTTGAAGCTGTACGGTAAGACCTCTTCCTAACATACAGCGAGCGAGCGTAAAAAATTGTCCAGATATTATAGCACAATGATTTGTTTTTGGCGCCGTTGTGATTTCTCCCCTTGCAAATGACTAAGTGTCTAAGTTATTTATTCATAATCATATTTTAAACGATTTCCTCTGCTACAATGATTCACTTTTGTGACTGAGCTGACTGGAGGGAAAACGGAAACGTCAGGGTTGATTTTGACCAATGAAAATAGGTTGGAGGTCGAGCAAACTTCGCAGAAATAGAGCGGTTTTTCAAACAAGCGACACGTGGCACGTTGGGACATCTTCATTGGGAAAAACTGAGACAATCTGATGTTCGCTCGTTTGCATCATGTCCAGTTAGGAAGAGGTGCTCATGTATCCGATGCATGCCAATATTTCTCTTAACGAAGAGGTTGTAGTTGAATATTTGTCAGCCCATAGGCCAAGTATCATACAAGGTATCATACAGTTAAGTTTCCTTTTAAAGTTATAAGTCAATTTGATTTTCGATTCCTTATGCATTACGCAAATGTTAAGATAAGATAAACAAACTCTTTTAAAGGTTACTAAGAATGACTGCATAATCAATGTACAAATACAATGGATCATAAACTAGTGCAATGATATGTGTTAACAGCACAAAATCTGAAAAGGTTTTCTGTCTGGAATCTTTTTATCAGTAAGTTAAAACTCTTCACGTCTGTGTATGTTTGCCAGCGTGTTCATAGTGTAATTATGGTGGTTAAGACAAATATTCATTATGTTGTCATGTATGTCATATCTGTTATCGTACCTGTTGCTACTGTTTGCATACAAATGTGTGCACACGTGTGTTACAGGCAGTACAGTTTTTTTGTCAATTAAATATTTTGAGAGTTACATGAGATAGGAAAAGGAAAATGTTGGCATAACCCAGATTAAAAATAGGACGGTTGTCTAACTGTCCTTCTTTTTAAAATCAGCTGTATTGGTATTTTTACACCCTACTGGCTGCTGTCAATAGTGTTGTTGTGGGCAATGAATGTGCTGCCATTCCTTTTAAAATGAGCTCGCTCATTCCACTTTACTGTTTAATCAATAAAAAAAATGGTTAAAAAAGAAAATACAACACCTTTATCGGTCCTTATCATTTTAAGTAGCTGCCACACTGCCTGCTACAAATAACACTCTTAACACTCTGGTGGAATTAAATCTGATTGGTCAGAAAGAGAGAGGCAAAGATAACAGGCTTATCGCTGGCTGAGAAAGAGTGACACCAGAAACGTTTTTGGCCCCACTGCACCAGCTCCTGATCGCTCCCATGGCTCGAGTCTTATTGGCCTTGTAGCCAGCAGCAACCCTGACAGCCGAGCTGCGATTCAAAGTTATTTTAAAATTAAGCTATAACAGACAAATGACTAAACCATTCAAGCAGTGATGGCTTACAATCTGTCTTACACACACATACAGGCAAACACACATTTGTGTGGCGTTAATCATGCCCAAGTGGCTGATAAAACAAAGACAGGTCATTAAGACTCGACAGTGTTCATAAACTGTACTTTATTAACTGTCCTCTTCCTTCTCCCACTCCCACACACAGACACAAATTATTTAGCTTTTTCAAAAGGCGCTTTTTCATTGCTTGAAACCATTGCCATTGTTTAAACGTTCTGCTCTGTCTACGCATCACCGACCCTCCACCATTCCTCCATACATTCTTTTCTTTCCCTCCATCTCTCTCTGGTGAGAGGGTTGACAGTTAATTGGGAGTATGTTTTAATGAGCTGGCGCTGAGATTCTATCTTCTCCTTTCATTAAGGAAGGGAAGACAGGGGAGAGAGTGTCAAGGAAGTGAAGAAAGAGAAGAGAGAGCAAGGGAGGGAAGGAAAGAAACAAAGAAAAGGAGAGAAAGACAGAAAAGTCAGTCGGTCGATAGAGAACATCTAGAAGTTTGTAGTCACTGCTGTGGAAAGCACAGCTCTGTGCGTGTGTGTTTGTTTATTTGTTAATGAGCTAATCAATAGCAGAGGTGTGTAAGCCCAGCAGTGGGTCTGCTCTGGGAGATTACTTACAGAGAAGCACAACTTGTAGACTTGTTTGTCTACAATGTGCCTCTTGTTTTTTTAACCGTTCTTACTCAACTAAAGTTGCAAAACTTACGTTTCTCAGTTACAAATAAGAACACTAACAGCATATCTCAATTTCTGACAAATGCACTGCTTTATTTTATGTCTCTAGCCAGCATGATCATATGATGAAAATAAAGTACTATTTTTCTATTACTTGAGAGGAAATTAAAAGAAAAAGATTATCAAAACTTGTTATTTCTTGGGTCTGCAGAATTGTAATCGCTGTGTGTGCTTATAAAAATACCTGCCAGTGAAGTCTCTATCCTGTAATGTCAGACAGATTTTTTTGGACTTTATTAAATGGGCAAATGTTAATGTTGTAAAATGCAAGCAGTGTCTCCCTCTCCTTGAAACTTCTGGAAGAAAAATCTTCAAATAACTCACTCGCTCACACAGCTAAGGTGTTTATCTCGCTGATTAGCAGGGCCTCATAAATACCTAATCACTGATGCTAATCAGCCCTCTCACCTAGGGGTGAGCTAAAAATATAAATTACACACATGCTCAAGTTAGGCTAACACACAAACATTTTCTGCACACTTTCCCAATCAAAATAATTCTGGCATCACAGCCATTTTAACATAACATTGCATTAATCCATTATTAATTGACAAACAGCATTTCTCCACATAAACTAGCTATGACTAATGAGCCTTTGCACCGTACTGGTTCTTGTTTGCAACACTATAAAAGAACCACACAGTTACAGACGACTTTGACACCCACATTTTTGATCTCCCACCACTCTAATAGCAGCTGTTAACAAAAAAAACACACACTTTACTCTGTAAACTTGATCAAAAACAGCAGCATGGAGGTGCCAACATAATGAGATTGCTTTTGACTGAACTGTAAAAACATGTTATGGTAAATGCTTTGGAAGTCTGCATCTTTAATTAACCAGAAGATAAAAGTTAATGCAACGATGAAACAAATAAGTAACTTTTTAGCTAGTAACTTTGAACAGTCCATACATTTACTTTATCATCGCTTTAACATGAATATAGTAACATGCAAACGTTTAGCATGTAAGCCAATTATGGTAACACTAATCTCAAAGTACAACTGAAGCTAACAGGAATTCAGTCATTATTTACAGGGGTATTTGGTCAGGAATTAAAGTTCGGATATCAGTAATATTTGTTTGGTTGTATATTTAGATTTATTCACTTACGTCTTTGGTGATGTTATAAATCTCTACATGTTGTCCTTGTTTCTAATGTTCCATATTGTTGTGATGTTTTAAGCTTACTGCTAAAGTCTAGTCAAAGACAAACTTCCACCAAGCAGGACAATGAAGTTGTATTATATTGTATTTGATCTGTTGGAGGTGCTAGCTGAATAGCCAGGGGATCACCAGTCATGTCTGTACCTGTTGGACTAATTGATCAGAGCAGACTAACATCACCAATCCTGGAGCCATGCCACTAGTATGTCTCAAAGCAATCCCACTGAGCAAAATGAGGAAATAATATTTATATTTTTGTTGTTGTAATGATGTAGACAGTGAATTTCAAGAACATTAGCTCTCAAAGAGCCTTTATTATGCTCTGCTAATCAGTGTTACAGCAACATTATAGGCAATTTTCAGTGAAATACAGAGAGGGGGGGACACAAAATCTCAAACACCTGTACAAGCTAATTCGTTCCAACAGTCCTCCCAAAATACAATCTTTATGAAGCTTGCGAGAGATGTTGGTTCAACTCTGTGGTCATTTTTGAGGCTTTAGTGTTGTATTACCTTGCAGTATGGGGGCATTCATGTTGGGTGGCAAGTTAGGGCAAAGGAGGTAATAAACCCTGAAATGATTAGTCAACTAATCAATTAGTCTATTGACAGAAAATTATTTGGCAACTATTTTGATAATTGCTTAATTGTTTAACTCATTATCAGTCGCTCCAGTCCTCCTCTGGTTGCAGCTTTTTCAATGCGATAATTTGCTGCTTTTTCATATCAATATAAATTGAATATCTTTGGTTTTTGGATTGAGTTTTGGACTCAACTTTGATTTAAGAACCTTTGAGGCTTTAAAAAATAGTGAGCAGCATTTTCCACAATAGGAAATAGGTAATAATCAGCAGTTTAATCAATCATTTCAAAACAATCATTAGTCTCAGCCCTACTTTGAATATATTTTCTTTCAATCTTAAGCATAAGTTTTATATAAGTTATGATCACTGAAGTATTGTTTCAGCATCCTTGTTATCCACAAAAATCCTCAATTAGCATTTGATTGTGCCGACACTTTTCACAGACGTAATGGGGAAAAAGTAGCTTAAATTACAACATCCGAGCCAAGTTAGTGACAAAGACTGAATAAACACAACGTTTCTTGCAGTCATAATTATCACTATCATTGTCTCCCTAGCATCCCTGTTGAGACTCTCACAGAACTGAATGAGTGAGAGAGACAGAAAAGCATCTCATTTCACAATTTAACTTAAAATGTTTCAATTACCAAATTATAGCGATGTTAAAAGGCTGAAAAGTAAACATGAATAAAGGGTGAAGAAATCATTTCATTTTCTCTCCACTTACTCCTGCCTCATCCTACAATTAGTCCACTTTATATTCTCATAACCCAGATTACACTCGCACACATGCATAAAGAGCATGTTATGCATGTTATGTGTATTGTATTCATGTGTGCGTGTGTTCCTTTAAGTGTGGGTGTTCCTTTATATGTGTGTGCGTGCACGCGGTGTGAGTGTCGTATTCCATTAGTAGTACAGGCCTCTCTGCTCCCATAGGCCACCAGGCATGTGTGTCATACACACTCAGACAGTGGAGAACACCCTGAATACTAATATAGGAGGTGTTGGCATCTGTTTTGTGTGTGTATGTGTGTTTGTCTCTGTACATCTGTACAGGCTGGGGGGGGGGGGGGTACAAGATGCTGTGTAGTGTGACGGAGAGTGCTGAGATTGGAGTGAGTATGTGTGCATTTGAGTGTGACAGTGCACACTATGAGGGCATTACGAGTGTGTGTGTGTGTCTGTGTGTCTGTTTTCTATGGACGCAGTCTGAGGTTAATAAATATTGACAGTGAATTATCTCTTCTGGCAGGGTCGCAGGTGGATTCGATGGAGCAGATTGGACACACCAGCAAGAAAAAAACAAAATGTACGCGCACATGTACGTTCAAATCCCCCCCTATTTCTTATTCTCATGTTATTCTCTACTCAACTAGCACTCAAGTGAGTCCTTGAGCAAGGCAGTAACGATCAGTCGCAATCGACTAGCACTTGACCACAATAATTACCCTGCCAAGATAATAAAGCTGCCTTCTACCTTGCCAGTATGGATTCTCCACGCTTTCTGTTCTAGCTAGAGGCCCCCTATCATACCACAACGCAGTGATTAGCTACTGCTACACACTCAAGATCAGAGTGTAACAGAGAGAGGGGGAGCGATAAACAACAAGAGAGAGATAAAGAGAGAAAAAGTGTAGCAGGACAGGATGGAGAGAGGAGAGAAGGGGAAGGAAGAAGACAAAGAGGTAAGTGCGGAGGGAGCACAACAGGATGTTTTCACTGTAAAGCTACTTAAGGAAAAGGATTTGCTCAACAGCTAGGGGACAGACACACACATACAGTTTTTATTTAGCCCACTCAATGAGTGTACGGGGAGTGGTGATCGATTAATGCAGCCCAGCCCTGTGACACTGCCCAGTCATCACTCTCTCCCACACACACACACACACACACACACACACTATCATTCCTCCACTCACAAAGTACACACACGTTCAATACACGCAGCAGAAGAGAGTCTCTGTCGACGTAGTGTTCCTCTCCCTGCATGGCCGAGTCGAGCACAAAGCTATAACCTGGCGTAATGGTGCATAAACGTGGATATGGGGGATACCGTAAAAAAAACACCATGCAAGGTCAAATTTGCACTTCCTGAAGCATTCGTGAAAGATCTCACCGAGACAGATATCAGCACTCACACAGATGCTACAGCCTGTAGGAATTTGGTTGTTGACAGCGTTTCCCTTTTAACTTCACACTTCTATGTTAATGATCACAGTGAATATGCTTACAGAAATACACACTGCCAGTGGGTCATAGCTACCTGCAACCATATGTGATCTCAGCAAGTGTATGTGTGTAGGTAGTATAGTGGCTTTCCAGTAAGTTACTGAGGTGCTGCAATGTCGGCGAACTTCTGTCGCGTGCTGTAAGCATCGGCTGTGTAACGCTCAGTCCAATTATAATGTCCAGACGTTTACCTTTTGCTACATTTATTGCTTACAGTTATTTACAACGTTTCTTGCGTCCAGGCATAACGTCATCAGTCACACAGATAACAAACTTGAGCCACTGATACGCTACCTGCAGGCGCCATATCCACGGTCAAAAACCTGTATGGCATAAATGCAGCAAAATGCAAAAGGTAAATGTCTGGACATTATAATTGGACTGAGCGTTACACAGCCGATGCGACACAAGTTCACCGACATTGCAGCACCTCAGTGACTTATAGGAAAGTCATTATATTAGTCAAAAAACTGTATACCTCACCTGGCATGCAACGCACCTGGCTGTATTTCCCCTTCCTGTATAAATGCAGTCCCATTGTCGGTAACTGCCCCCCAGTGTACAAAAAGTGTATTACACCAAAATAAACAAAGGCAAATAAATGGATAAATGGCTCTTACAGGTAGAGATGTATGTAAAGCTAACATTGATATCATTATATGAGACTGGAAATCTGGGATTTTGTTTATGGTAATATTGTGATATAGTTTCAATTTGTGTTTCTCTGGTCCTAAAGGTTGTATTATCAGTTTAGCACATTTCTTAACTTTATCCCACAACTTTTATCTCTTTCTTGTGTGTAAATACTGTGTCTTTCAAAGCACCAAAGTTATAATGTCACATTATATCATTATTAAAGTATTCTGTTTGATTGTGTCCACATTGCCCAGCCCTAAATGTGAAGTATGTGTACCTTTTTGAAGAGCAAGGAGTCATCCATGTGCTCTGCATAGACTGAGGTGAGCCTGTATTGGTTCTCAGTGGTGATGTCTATCTGATAGCCGGTCAGGACGTAGCAGACTGTGCGGAACTCCTGGATTTTCCTCTGAAACACCTCCTTCAGCCTCTGGTTCCTGAGCTCCGAGCTCTCCATCTGCTTACGCAAGTCTGCAACACACAAAAGTTGGGAGAATACATCAGTCAGATATTCTGACACTGGTCTGGAACGTAAGCAAGTATGGTTGGTAGGTATATTTTCATAGCATCCCTCTATATGTACATGTGCAAGACTTCTCCATGGAGCTCCAAGTACACGCTCAACTCACTTAGTTAATGCAGCATAGATGGACAGCTCCATATCAAATATACACTCCCTGAGGCACTCCATCTGCTCACTTAGAGTCCACAAAACACCATAATGCACAGAGTGTAGTGGTGACTAAAGCAGTCAGCTGCGTCTCCTAGCTGGGAGCAGAGAGATTCACGGAAAGGAGAAGCAGGATGGGGCTTGACTTTAATTTGTTGAAAATCAATTTGCGATAATTACTTTAATTTGAAGACTTGATTTGAGAAGGCAGAGAAATTAAGTTTGTCTGAGCGAAAATGAGTCGTTATGGAGGGAATTATTTAGAATGTTATCACTGCGGAAAAAGTTTAAAGTGGTACGCATGCATGTGGGCGTGTGTGAGCAGAACAACCACAAAGAGGCAAACGATTCTGTGACGTTTCTGTTCACATTTACTGAAAACATTCTCAGTAGGTTTGTGTATTTACTATTGAAGCATCTGGCCACAGCGTCAGACAGGTGGGTCTAACTTTCATTCACACAGTAAAGCGTGGTCAAAAAATGGAGGTCCACACATGATGAAAAGTGGACAGATTGAGCTATTTAAATAGCAGTGGGTATCATGGTGTTAATTCAGACAAGTTGTTGCCTTCACTAAATCCTAAACAATTGTCCTCAGTTTTGTTCCTGCTATTTACATCACACAAAATGCCTATCTTGGTTGTTTCTCATTTCTGTCAAAGTTAAACATAAAATATGTATTAAAAACATGCAAGAGCACTAAAAAGATAATGAAAAAAGGAAACCAAGGCAAGATAAAAAGCCTGTTTAACACCCCAGAAAAGCTTAGCTAGCGTTGATTCATTTTTTCCAAGGTCACTTCAGTTGCTCAAATGTGCATCTGCGTTGATACGAATTAGAATTACTTTACTAAACCAGTGCTTCACCTTCTTTCAGCCAACACCAACCAGTCACAAATTCTCAATTCTCTTGTGCTATATCACACACACATATTTTTTACATTCTTGCAAGAGCAGTTGATAGTGACAGTGGTGCATTTGCATAGCCCAGGCTTCTAACCCTGCTATGGTTGATAATTACTTCTACGCATCATTCTTCTCTTCATACATCTTAGCCTATTACATTTTTGTCCGTCATTACTACACAAGTAAATGGCTAGAAAGTGTAAATTTAAGCATCTGTGAGAGTCTGTCTGTGTGCCTGTCTGTCTCCTGGGTAACTGGGCTCCTCTTGAGTGTCAGTCAGTGCTGATAAATACTGTTTCAAGACTTCAGCATTGTGACAAAACTGTCACTATATGACAGCGATCAAACTGCCCTGAAATGGCTGTTAATTCTCAAGTGACAGCATGAAGTAGACGCCGCTTACATTTACTGTAACATGCAGACAAATGGACACGTTACTGCCTGAGCAAAAAGACGAATATGTACACACAAATGTGCCAAATGTGTAAGTATTTGAGGTTAGAAGATTTTGTCAAGTTTTGAGTAAGTTAGTGACTTCTGACTTTTGCCCTTAATTGGTCTCTATGGGTCTGGGCAAGCTGTCTCTTAAAAGCTGTCAAGAAAAAAGTCCAGTGCTGAGGGAGGGAGCTTCTTATTTATATATTTTTGTCTACTCATTTTTCAACCTAAACTACGCCCAAAGTACGCATTTGAATCTGCTGAATTTTTTTTTTTTTAAGATTTTTTTTGGGCCTTTATTTGGTAATGACAGCTGCAGAGAGAGACAGGAAAGGTATCGTATGGTCTAATTCCTGGCTACATAACGGAAATACTGGACCACTGACAAAATTTGTTACTGAAATGAGATGTATCTAGAAGCCCTACAGTAGGAAGACAGGTGAATTGTGTGTTCAAACTTCACTTTCCACTGCAAAGTAACCCTCAGGACACTTCCAACAAAGAGCAAAAGAAAAATCCTTCATTCACAAAACACAGTCATGTGTAAAGCTAGGAAAAATACTTAATAACAACTGGTTTAATTTCATTTTTAAAAAATGCTTGATGAGTATAATAGAAGGGTTTCTAATCTAGTGCAAAAATGAACCAAATTAAAGAACAATTCCTGTCACTTCCACACTAATCCTAGGCTTCATTTATTTTATTTTTTTGTACGTCATGATTTTTTCATTTTACATTTATTGTCTGCCATTAAAAATCTTCTCATGACCCACAGTTTAGAATGTAAATGGTAATTTCACAAGTGCATTAATTGTTGAGCCTGAGCCATTTACAAAAAGCTAAGAGATACTGTATATGGAGAAAATATGGAAAATAATACGACATCCATTATTTTCTATTCGCACAAAATGTTCCAATTGACTAAAATCACGATACTATTGTCAACAAATAATAATAATAATAATAACAAAGACTCACAAACCTACAACCCCTTGTGGGACAATTAGTGATTTTTGCCACGCCAATTATTACTAAATTAACTTGTTTTTGCAAGAGATACCTTTCAAAGGTCTATTTTAGATCCGTAATTTCTAATTTCATGGTGCGGTTCAACCATTGTCAGTGTGGTCTATAACTAATGTTTAGTCATACAGAGCTATTCAATTAAAATTCAAAGAGGTCCAGTTAGGCAAAATTTCCTCACGCAAAGGTCTGGAACATGATAATGTCTAACTTGGGTTATGATTCAGTGCCATATACATTGAAGTAGCCAAGTTGTTGTAACAACGTCTGTATGCAGTCAACAACTGTCAGATCAAATGAATAAAGTACAATTCAATAATATTTCAACAATATTTATTGTCAGTTTTCACACTGAACTAGAGGGATTATAAATAATAAGTACTCTAATAATAAATAAATGTTCTTTTCTCATTTCAAGTAAAATAAGGACTGCATTATAAATAAAATACATAACAGAGAGCTTTTGAAAAATGTGCATATTTAAATAAAGTGCTTAGTTTTAGAAAAATGTAATTAAAGTGTAGCTGTGAGTTTCCCTTTTTCTTCTTTTTTGTTAACTCCGTTTTCGCTGTCTACTTTTCTCTTTTTAGTCGTAATGTTTATCAGAATACACAGATATTATTGGCTGTGTAGCATCACAATTTACAACGTATCCTGCAAAAAGGATCTTACTCTTACTCTAAACGATCTGTCTCTGTAGGGATCCTTTCAATAATGTTGTCAGAGACTTCGAATAACAGTCTGAGCCTGTCAGTGGCAAAAACAAGCACTTTTAGGGGACGTACTTTTCACAGGCGCAGTTGCCCGCAAGGATCATGTTGCAGCCATTGCAGCCCGTTCGCAGCTGACGGCTGAGGCAAAATTTTTTTTTTAGTATTAGTCGTTTAGACCCCAATTTGTAGGTTTAAAAATACCGGAATTACCCTTTAAAATAGAAACACTCCGTCAAAATGTAATAATTCTCAATAATTAATCAGTTATAGGCCCAGTTACAGATAAGACAGCACCTGAGTCCTGACCCGGACCGCAGTCCGCCTAGTAGTGACTTCTGATATAGAGTATATGAAGTAATACTTTTTTTTAAATAAATCTGTGCCAGTCTCAAAGACGTGAAAACTATTCAGTTTCTTTGATACTTTTCCCAGACATCCCATTGCATTGACCCTGGTCTGAAGATAAGAACAGATATCACACATTAGGTCGGCATTATCTGCCGAGTTTAAATTGAGCACACAGGTGAGAAACTCAATTATCATTTCACATAAGAAAATAATAAAAAAAAAGGAGAAGAATTGGTCAGGAACAGATGGGACAGATGTAAAAAGGAAAAAAGGGTGGAAGTTGGAAAAGAGACGAGACGAGTTACAGAGAGACAGAGGAAGAGTGAATTAGAGAGAGAGAGCGCAGAGAAGAGCACTGTGGTCCTCAGAAGACAAATTAGCCAACAGACTTCTGGCACTGAACTGCCCTGAACTCCAATTAAATATTTAACCCTGTCATAACTACGCTTTCCCCCTCTAACTGTCTGTCATTTACTCCCACCTGAGAAGACAAAAGCCCCAGTGGCCTCAAATATAAATATCAATGAAGCAGTTCCCTTACTTTGGTTTAGGACGCAGACAGTAGAGGGCGTAGGTTAACAGCTTCTCTCATTTTTTTTCATTCGTCTAAAGGGAACAGGGAACCTTGGTAACTACCAATATAAATAATCAAAATAAATAATTGTTCAAATATAATGAAATGTTCAAATATAACTGTTTCAGTTTAATTTACCCAATCATACTGAACGGAGTGGTTTCTATGGTATGTGCAGAACTTGCAAAACTTTTCAAGCATAGCACTATTTAATAACAACTGGCTATAACTAATTACAGCTCAAGCCCGTTAGTGCATGTATTTACTGTGTCCTACATTAATGTAGTCTGTGTTGGTGAAGATTTAACGTTTGCTCTGGCCCTTATCTCAGCTGTGGCACCTGTGTTCAGCTCCATAAAAATTTATGGTAATGGAATGTGATGGACAATGAAAATGCAACTGCCCAACCCTGTTTAATTTATTACGAGGCTAGTACAAGCAAATGAGCCAAGTTAGTACAAGTGGGTCTGTAAATGTGAGTGTGTGTTGTGGACCTTACCCAGCACCTCCTTCGATGGCGGAAAACTGAGGCCGAGGCTGGGGGTGTGCATACTGGAGTCGTCTTGTGAACGGACCAAAGCGCCTCCATCCTGCAATGAGCGCACGAGTTCCCTGAGACGTGTCACTTCCTCCTGAAGAGCCTCAACTTCCTGCTGGCGCTGTTGCTTGGCAACAGTGGTAGGGTTCATTTTGAGGTGGAGAACTCGGGTTTTGACTGGATCATAGTCTCCCTGAGACAGAAAGAAGCATTAAGATAAAGATCAAACGTCCATCAGATCTTTACTTGAGTGGAATCAAAATACAATCTTATTGTCCAAACTCTGGAAGTCTCAAGATTTTTGAATCAAAGAAATACAGAGATGACATACTATTAATAGTAATGTGAGATGTGCCGAAAATGTATGTCTAAAACAGCATTAACATGCAAAGGTTGTTAGTAATGACTTAATGACTTTTTTCTGTTGTCTGGCATATGTTTTTGAGACTTTATTACCCTACTTTTTAAAAAGGGAATATTGTCAATTCGTGTCCAAAATTTAATTTTGGTTTGAACACCAAGAGCATGCACCCCTTCTGAACCATAATGTAAATGTTTTTTAAGGGAAAGACTCGAAAGACACTCTGAAGTCTCTGCTGGTTGCCTGGCAACATCATGGTGACGACAAGACTCAAGGAAGTCACTGTGCCCGACCAAGAAATAGTCCAGCACATAACCCCACGTAAAACCCCAATTATCGTTTTTATACTTTGTTATTTGTACGAATTAAACAAATGAGATACAAGGTGTTAATTAGTGAGCTCTAGAGGTGCTGGTAGGCAGATTGTTTTGGACAGAGCCAGGCTAGCTATTTCCCCCCGGTTTCCAGTCTTCATGCATAGTCAAGCTTCAGGACAGATATGACAGGTGTATGAATCTTCTAATCTTACCCTGGCAAGAAAACTAATAAGTGATATTTCCCAAAACGTCAAACCTTTACATAGGCCTAGCATAGTCATGATCCATGTTTATGGTCATTGTCTTGCTAGAAAATGAATTCTCTGTCATATTGCTTTAACCCAGAAGGTGTATGAAATGTAGATTTGACGCACCTTTGCATTTAAATCATGCCAATCATGCAGCTGTCTCCTTACATACAGTAAGTTGTTTGTACAGCAACTGTACAGTTCAAACTATCGAATTATAAGAAAACAAGACTTCCTTCTAGTTCAACAATTGAGTCCCTAAAAAGTGGCTTGTAAACTACTAGTTTCCCATTTAAGTTGCAGCTTGGCCATTACTGAGTGTAGAGTCACAACTTAGTTATTTTCATTATTATTATTTTAACAATTACCTGATTAATATTTTGTCTATAAAATGTCAGAAAATTACCATCACAGTTTCCCAAAGTCCTAGGTGACATCTTCAAATGTCTTTTTTTTGGGGGGACTAACAGTCCAAAATGCAAGAGATATCCAGTTTACAATGACATAAAACAGAGAAAAGCAACAAATCCTCACATTGGAGGAGCTGGAACCAGAGAACAGTTGACATTTTTGCTTGAAAATATGATTTAAACAATTAACTAATTATCAAAACAGTTGCAGATTAATGTTGATAGATAGATGTTGATAGACTACATGAGCTCTAAATGACTGCACAAGGCCAGTCTTTGTTCAGCATCTTCTGTCACATTAAGATGTCAACTTCATACAGTACTCTTCCGATCATGTAGTCAATTGAGGTCTGTCTGTCTGGTCTTGGTTTGGATGAAAAAGAACACAGGGCTAAAAAGTATTGGTATCTAGGAGAGAGCGTCTCTCTCCGTCTTTCCCCATGGACTTCTTCCTCCCTATTGATCAAGTAAACAGTATTTGAAGTTCTGTGTACTGCACAAGGTTACAGCACATGAAACACCAGATACGTCTGTACAAGAGTTGAAACCATTCATTGCATTTACATATTTCTGTGAAATCTGTGTGGTAAAAACATGGACATGACTGAAAAGCTTGAACAGATTCAGAGGAATAAATGGGAAGATGATGAGAGGTGAAGTGTGTGCACAAAGTGCTTTCCAAGAAATCAATCCATGCTTTCAGTCACAATGACTCAAGAAAACATGTACATTTTCAAACATTAAATACTTTCATGCCATTTATCATTTAACTGCGTATCTTTTTTTGGTCTACTTAAGTGCTGCTGAAAAGAGGTTGGATTTAATAAATAGCCATGGCCCCATTCTCTTGCTTAGCACTGTTAGATTTTAGATAACCACAACAGAATGTTATTTTGATTTTTGTTTTGTAAAGGTTTTAAAGCATTATTTTTGGTGACTGTATGTTGTACAACTGTGTTGCAATAGTTTAGTTTATGGTATCTAGACTTGGCTGGTGAAGGCAGTTGAAAAAGTCTGACCTTTCTTGGTTATGCAACAAAACAGCACCTAAAAAGATAAATGTACCAGAATATATACATCTTGCACAGTGCACAAAGGTCATCTTATTACTCATTTTAGCAGGGAAACACGCAACAACAGTCCAGTCATCACTCGAACTGAATTAGAATCCAATTTTACAGCGTTTTGGCACATTTATTTTTCAGAAATATGCAAACATACATTCACAAAATTTCTGGGGAGTAGATGCACAGCACAAGTCCGGTTTCCATCCAAATACAGCGCAAATTCTAACCAAATTTCCATGTGCATTTCCATCCACTACTGTTATGTGAATATTAAGACTTGAGCGCATCAATAAATAGCTGGTGGTGCTAATTCTCCAGCTGGGCTCCATTAAACCATTGCAGAAGAAGAGGGCGCCACGAGATGACGTAACTAAAAGAGCGCCAGATAACCTCAAACGTTGGAAAACCATGCAGAAGCATGATGGAAATATGGTATTTATACTTGATTCATGTATTAATTCAAGGAAAGTTAAAGTCTCCCCCTCGGTCCACACACATCTGATGTTATCGTCTGCTGTTATTTTTGGTCTCTTCAGCAGAGCGGAAGCTTGAGTGACAAATAAGTTACATGCTTCATGTACGTCATGATTTATGTCGCATTTTGCACTAATCATTTTTCAAATTGTAAATGTGCATATAAACAGGTGGATGGAAATGCACTTACAGATGTAGGAAAACATCCAACTCTCACAGGATATTGCAGCAATTTAATTAATCACTGTGTAGCTTATGCTCATATTTATTCAGTGCAATAAATGGATGAAGCAGGTCTGCTACCAAACGCTTGTGTAGGAGACGGGAAATTTGGAATTCAAACAAGTAGTTGTATTCCCAACGTTCTGTATCTAAAGATACAGGAGATGTAACCTATGACTGCTCTGCTTTACCTAGCCTGCCAAAATCTTCTCTAAAGAGGCTACAGGAACGCACAGTGAAGTTATGAGCATCAAGACTGCCTACCTCCTTTATTTCCCAGTGTGCTACTCTTTGCCCTCAGCACAGAGCAGTGAGGACCACAGCAGCAGAATACCCTGCACTGATTCACTTTATGCTGCGAACGAAGTACATTTGATATGTTTGTGAGCAGAGCTTTCTTGCTCTCAAATGTGAACAAAACTGTCAGAGCAGGGCTAATAAGAAGTAAAAACTCTTAGCAGATAACTGAAATTATTGCACATTATTTGTAAGTATGTGCTGTTGTATAATGTGTTTTAGCTTTAGAAACACATAATGTTAAGTTTAACAAATTCTATATATACACACTGCAACAATAAAATAAAATAGTTTTTCTGAATGTTTCATAAACTCTAAAGTTACTGAAACTAAAACACTGGCAACAGAAGACTTTCAGTAAATGTTTCATTATATCGTGATGCCATTATTATATTTTACTACAGTTCAACAAGATTTAACAGTAGCAGTGAATCTATCAAACAGACTAACAAAAAATTACATAACATACACTGAGTGGAAAATACAGATGGATGTTAGCGACAAGAGAAAACACAGAATAAGAAGCTGATACTGAAGCAAAAATGGGAACAACGTGATTTCCTTCTTTTCTTACTTTGTTGTCTTCTTTGTTTTCTTCTGACTTGATGAGGTCTGGGTAAATGAGAAGAGTCTATCTTAGCTTAATGCCAATATAAGGAGACACACACAAACAGGATCACACACACAACATCCACACACACACTAATCTTAGCTCTTGATTACTGGCTAAATTAGATTCCATATGCCCCCAAGCGAAGTTTGCCAAATAAACTACAGCGTGGGGGAGAGCAAGAGACAGACAAGGAGAAACGGGATATGAAGATGGGAAACGGTGAAGGACATAGAAAAGAACATGGGGAAAACAAAGAGGGTTGGGGCATCTTTGCCTTCAGCACAGGAGAAAAGTAGCATGGATGGAGGGGGAAAAAAAGCCTCACACGCTTATAAATAACGCTCTGTATAATTTAAAAAAGGAACAGAGGGATTTAGCTTTTCAAAACGAGGAACAGAGAATGTGTGTATTTATATCAAAACATTTTCAACTGGACTGCACACACGTCACAGCCAAATAAAGTCCTGGCTTATTTTTTTCATGCGTAAACCTTTTGAAGTTCTACATCTGTATATGCAGAGTTTATTCAAGGACGCATCTGTATGTGTGTTGTGATAAACAGCAAGAGAAAATGGAAGGGAGAGCCAGATAGTGTGAGACAGATATGTAGATTAGAGCTGTAAACCCCAGCACAAAAAGAAGAGTAAAGTCCTCAAAACACTGCCAACAGCTACATGCTGTCAAAGAAGCAAAAACTCTTTCAAACATACTTCCTTAAAAATTAGGTCAAGCTAAAGAAAATTAGAATGATTTGGCCGTGGAATTCATATTTTACTTTTTGGATGCCTGGACTGAGCCGAGGGGCAAAGATTTAATTGACTGCTCAACAGCAAAAACAAAGGAAATGTATTTCTCTTTGGCATTAAAGCACATCGCTTTCAGAGTAAGCCAAGAAATAGCATAATCATTTTTTAATTGGTTGAACTCTCTCATCAAACTAAAGTGAGAAAAATGGAAAAAAGCCATCTTCTTGTCTTTATCAATTTTACTTCCCATGTGCAGAAAAAGAGGGTATGACAGACAAAAAAGAAATCAAGTGAAAAAGTATGATCCACTGAAATAAAAGACCTGAAATCTAAAAATTCAAACAGGGAACATCGTCAATAAAATGGAGAAAGGTATAATTAACTTTCACTGCACATGCCTGTCTGCAGTTGAGAAAAGAGGAAAAGGGGAATTGGTGCACTACCTACATGTTTATAAATTATAATTTAGTTTACTGCTGCAACAACAGAAAAATGCCAAATTGCCTGAGTTTCAAAGTGGATGTTAGCAAACTGCTTAATATTACAGTTGGCCTATTTTGTGTGTGTGTGTGTGTGTGTGTGTGTGTGTGTGTGTGTGTGTGTTTACATGCATATATACAGCCTACTCTTCCACACAGTATTTACAGTGCAGCAAGGTGGAGTGCCATTCTAAGTGCCCGGGGCACATATCTCTTATTCATGGAACAACAATAACAACACATCTAATACCAGGGAGCAGTCCGTTTTAAAAAAGAGCAAGAGAGCAACAGAGCAGGAGATGAAGAGCATGAGAAAGGGAGAGAGTGGGGGCAGAGAGAGAGCAAAAAGGAGGGACAGTGTAAGAGGGAGGGGGCATCGAAGTCCAGGGAACAATGTCTGTTTTAACGCAGCTGAACAAATCGCTCTGAAACATCCACTTATATACTAAAAACAGCATTGACCACAGGGGACACATGAGTCACTGATGGAACAGGTGACACACTAATGGTGAGTGAGTGTGCATGAGTGTGAGAGCAGGAGGGTACTATCAAAAAATAACGAAGAAAAAACGCACAGTCACACACCCTTAAACCACATGAACTGATCAAGTGAGGCTGAATGGAGAGACAGAGGAGACAGTGGAGAGGCTTCCACTGAGTCACATTATCAAAAACAGATTGGAGCTCCTGTCTTGATATTGGCTTTTTCAGCCACTCTCCTTTACAAATTATCTCTACCTGTCCTGCAGAAATTATAGATGCATTTAAAGGAACAACTCACTTACCCCTACTGGTACTGGCCATACAGATTTAGATATTTGTTTCTGATATTTATGGTGCTACCCAAATACATTGGTGGTGAATGGAATTTCATTTGTGGAACTCAAACCCCTTAAACCTTTTTTTTAAAACCAAAGTTGGCAGTGAACTGTTGGCAGCAAGGTCTGTGGATTATCCAGAGTAACCAACCGGTATCCAGGGACACCGTTTCTGGAAGAAATGTAGCTGTTGAGTTACTTTATTAATTTTTTTGCAAATTTTCATTTACAACAATCAAAAAAAGATGTTACAAAACAAAATGAAAAAACATCAAAAGAGCATGAGAACCAAGTAGTGTGTACATGTCTTACTCTACTGTCTTAATATCCACATTGTTCTTAGATACAACCAGATCTAGATATGATAGTGTCCTTGTTGTTTGCAGTGAAGATGATCCATTTCCCCCATTTTGTGGAGGTCTCCCCCTTATTCCTTTTCATGCCAGATTTTAGTTGTTGCCTTTTTGAAGGAAAGCAGTAAAATGTTACAGAGATACAGGTCTTTCCTACTACTACTACTCCTACTACTACTACTACTCCTACTACATCTGTTATCAAACCTAGATCCAATATATGGTTATCTTACTTATGGCAAAAGTGCATCAAGCAGTGTACCTTGAAAAGTAAGCTAGAAGTAAGCCTTCTGTGATGTGGGCTGGCTATGACAAACACAGAGCAGTTGCTGAGCAGGTACACTACCTCTGTCCCTAAGGCAATGAGGGAACCATGGATGAATCTAGGTTGAGGTTACACTTCAGTGGTTTTTCCTACATGGATAAAATTTCAGGATGACTAGCTAGTGGCAGCAACGATGTCCTGATAGAAAGGACCCAGGGAGGTCACCAGGTCCCTGGTGGAAGGTAGACATAAGCCTAAACAATTGGAGCCTGAAAGCTCAAGATGGAGTTAGTAGTAGAAGTAGATGTGCAGTGTTCAGTGTCACTCACCAAAACGCATTGTGTGTATCCTTGAGGTCTAACAAACACATCGAGTGCATTTCTTTCCTCATAAAACATTTGCTAAACCGATTTTTAAAAAGGATCTTAAATCCAGCATTGTTTATATCCTGTTTTTACTCGCTTGCAGTCTTCTTCTTCACTGTCTTTGTTGGCGCATTGCAGTGTATCTTGGTATATATTTTGGTGTGTTATCGCCACCTGTTGTCAGTGGAATCAGTGGAATAATGTGATGTAATTGGTAGGAATGTGCATTGCATCACCAGCGTGCGTGCATGTGCATGTGATAAACAAAACTCCATAGCGCCACTAGAGATCTAAAACTCCACAGGGTACCTTAAGTTCAGATACACATGTAAAACACAAACTGGGAATAAAACCAAGATGGGTACAGGACCAGCTGAGTAGCCTTGGTGGAGATGAAGTTGAAGAGCTCTTTAATCCATGTAGTATTAGCATCAGAATCCCTGGTAGGCTCTGCCACAAGGAGCTGAGCCTTTGGGAGTTTATGGATAAGCAAGAGTAGGTTGAGGCTGGGCCTAGAATGCATGAAGGCAAAGGTCTGCAGAACGGCAGCATCGTCTATGGAAGACTGAGCTGCGTAATCTCTCTCCTCTTCCTTCTTAGTTTAACACCTTTTCAACATGGAGAGAAGTACAGTGCCGAAGACTCCCTCAGGAACAGCTGGATCGTGCAATATGTCATCCTCTTCCTCATCAGACAAGCTGGTCACGTTGAACCCTCTCACTTGTATGAACCTGAAGTGTTGGAGTGACCTTTCTTGTGTCTTTGGGCTGGTAGTTGGACTCCCAGTTGCTTGTTGCAGTGTGCCAGCCACTGGACGGATGGGTTTTATCTGTTTTATCACTAAAATATTTATCTGTATAATAAGATATAGCTGTAATTCATATGATCAAGAAATTACTGATTATGGCTTTAAAGGTTATAAAGGGAAATTTTCTGAGTATTCTGAAACTTTTCCAGCTATTTTTTTCCCCTTTGTAAGTCTTGAAAGTATAAATACTAAAGTACTTATATGTTCAATCAAATGTGTTTCACCATAACTGTCATTACTGACATTTCTCTCTCAAATTGCATCTCACACTGAGCAGGATGAAGGGGGATGAGGCCCTCTTTTCTGACGTCTTGAATCATTTCACTGATTTACTGGATGAAAACGGAGCGGCACTGCCATCATCTCTTCTGCTCAAGAGACAGAAGGCTGTTATCAATTTTATTCAGAAACGTCATGATTTTTTTTTCTTCCTACCAATGCACACAACTCCCTACACGCCAGTGTGATGGGAAGACACACTGTCTGGTGGGAAAGAAGCTCAATCAACGGCAAACAGCAGCAACACAAGCTTCATAGTGATAAAGGGAAGGTTCTCATAAGTTTAGACAAATTCTAAACTAAGGTTGGCAGGTGGAAGGCTGATGCTATGTGGGACACTTCCAACCACACCAAACCTGATTGAAGAGAGAGTTCCTTCGTGCCCTCAATTGCTGCTGCCGTCCTTCAGCCACCAATATCTTCATCAATCTGAGCTTAACTGCTGGAAAACACCCATCCACAATATGCAACAGCATCATTTATTTAAGGATTTGGCCGTGTTCCACTTCAGCTCTACACTATTTGGCCCTATGACCTAAATTTCAAAACAATTAAAGGACTAAGTAGAGGTACTTTATAACAATGTTTCTCAGTAATGTAATTTTAACTAGAAGGAATACTGAAATACTGAGAAATTATTCTCATTTAAAAAGATTTCTAGTTAGTTTAATTGAAAAAGTCATGAGAGTAAATTGGTAAATAGCATTGTCTTTGACACTGTCATTATGTGTCTTTAACACTATTGTTTACAACTGTCTCAGTGAAATATAGTATGGACAGGATTCCCCCCAAGGAAAGTAGTTATGGAAGTGTTAAGTGTCCATGTCACGAGGGCTTGTTGTTTGAGTAGGCTCAGATTTTATTTTCCCTGTTGGCAATTACTATACTACTATCTACTCGCTGGGCGATAAAACTATAACGATAATTATTGTGATATAATTTTCCTCAATATGAATATAACTAATGTTTGATAATTGTTTGATACCACCCATACACCGGGAGGGGGGGGCGCTAAACACTAGTTGCCACCCTCTATTAAACAAAAGAAGAAGACGGACAGCCAATCATGTCACAGGAATAGCGGTATGCTTACAGACACAGTGGCTAACAGGCTTGTGGTGTGAGCTGATTAAGAAAAATACCGGTATGCAAAATGAACGACACCGGAGAAAACGCAGTGCCCATGACCAGCTCGAAGCAGGATAAAGGCGTTGTCGATAAGAAAGGTCACTCAACTTCAGTAGTTTGTAGATATTTCGGCTATTTACAATCCGACAAAAAACAGAGCAGCATGCACTGCAAACTGTGCCGAAGACACGGGCAACGCCACAAACCTGGTTCATCATTTGAAACAATATCAGCCGTTAAAACAATCAGAAAGTAAGAAATTATGGTACCTCAGATTTGTGAAATGTTCCGCTGTTTGGCAAGTGTTTTTCATGTTCTGACAATAAACCACAATTAACCGTCTGGCTTTCACTCAGGAGCAAAAATCAGCCTTTAACCTTGAATGAAATAATGATTTGATATTTATCGTGATAATTATCTATATCGACTGATATGAAACAACATTTTGTGATAACATTTTTGGCCATATCGCCCAGCCCTACTAACTACCTGCTGCATTGCCATAAAACTCCATATTCAGAATGAAGTACATTTTTTGCCCCACTACTGGAAAGGCAAAAGCAAAAATGTCAACACAGCAGCCTCAAAGGATTGCTTGCAGGCCTGAAACGTTTAGTCATGTTTTTACAAACTGTATATTTATTGCTTAAACTGTGTTCATGGTTTCAAGAATACATACTAATACACAAGATAGGACTTGCAAACTTGATTTAACCTTTTAAATTAACCTTTAAAACAGGTAAAGCTGCCATGAAATGACATCACCACAATAGCAGGGGCACAGC
The DNA here is from genome assembly GCA_008360985.2 of Macquaria ambigua. NCBI lineage: Eukaryota > Metazoa > Chordata > Actinopteri > Centrarchiformes > Percichthyidae > Macquaria > Macquaria ambigua. Next base: position 83,493 of record VMKM01000091.1, read on the forward strand.
TTAAGGTCTACATTAAGGCTGGAAGAAATCTCACCTGGGCTACAAGCATGCCATAGTCAAGACAAAATATCAATAGCTTTTTCCATCTAGTACTATGTCTCTTTCTATCTGGAAAATAATGTCTAAACATTAATGTTGCTGTGGCTGAGTATTATAAGATTGGGCATGCCCATGTACGCACATGTACAACAGAGGGACTACGTTGATGCAACCTCTTGCAACGGCAACAATTATCTCTGTCTAGACACTGGCATGACAGCAAGAGCAAAAAGACAAAGTACAGCAGTGTTAAGTCTACCATTATTGCTGCTACGCTCTGCAGTGCAAGACAGAAAATCAGACACAAACAAAACAAGAAAGAGAAATTGTTGAATGGATTGATATTAGACAACAGATCTTTTGTTGTTATTGTTGTTGCTGTTATCAGTTAAATTCAAAATAGCTGTAATTCTGCTGTACTTGTTGAAGCCATGATGATGATGATGATGATGATGTCATTCGCCTCCATGTGCTAATGAACATGATTTTTCCCCAGAAAGAAAACCGGGTCCAAACCACAGAGGGGCAACTTAAGATACGATAGAACAAACATGGAGGAGAGCAGACTACCCCTTAACAGGCTCTGAAAACCTGTCTACAAATAACATTATTGTTCTTGATAATAAAACGGAATTGAATACTTCCGCTTCTTTGAGACGGCCTTGTCAGACAAATTTGGAGCAAATATCCTTAAAACCACCATTAAAAATTCAATAAAACAATCATCCTGCACACTCTGTTCAAATCTACCATCAGGGTTTTAGCCTACTAACCAATCATTTCTCAAGTTTGCTCCTCTCTGTCGCCAAATGATAACACCTATAACCAGTTCATAAAGCCTCTGCACTTAATATTAGGTTCTGTAGGTGCTGGAAAAAAAATCTGGTGCACAGGACGTAATGTGTTTATGTTTGGAATAAATAGAGAATCCAGTAGTTCTGAAAATAAAAAGATGAAAGCTTCACAGTTCTGCTCCTTCCCATACACAATCTTAAAGCTGACATTACAGCATGCTCCCTCCTCAAAGAGAGAACTCATTAGTTAGCATGACCAACAACAGGAACCATCCATTAGAAGACAAAGACATACTTGAAGAACTGATGACTTTGATTGTGAGTGAACTCTGTGAAGTGCAGCAGGCATATATAGGAATATGACTGCTTTCAAAAGACGTACCCCAAAATACAAGGATGTACTTGATTACCACTTGCAGAAATTAGAAGGGTTTCAAAACATGTTCAAATGTATTTGTCATTCTTTTATCTCTTTTCTATAATACAAAATGTTTAATAAGACAAGTAGTGTGTTATAGATGGCAGTTTTGCACAGCAGGGAGGCCTGTTGAGGACAGAGACAACTCTTTAATTGCAGGACATTGTTTTAAGCTTTCATGATGACAAGCATTCCCCTAACCAGTATATATACACACAAGATACTAATCCCCATTAGAACGTGACATACTTGAGTTTAGTGGAACGGAAGTGCAATTTGGTTTGAGAACCCTTAGCCCAAATCTTTATTCAAGTCAGAAAGGGGAAATTGTGAATTGTTAAAAGGGATAAATAAAGTAAATTTGCAATGAAAATGACTATTATTATAATGAATATTATTTACAATATGATAGACTATGTTGCAGGCATCAAAATAATAGTTATAATAACAACAGTTTTGTTATTATACATGACTGGGTACTAGCGGTGTGCTTGTATACCGATTTTACTATAAACCTTGGTGAAAAATACAGATAGTAACAATCCTGCCGACAATCAGTCTATTTATCTATTTTGATTAGCCACAAGCAAGCGCCTTTGTACCAGCCAAATAGTGGCAGAGGAACCACAGCAGATGAACCATGATTTGCAAGCGCTGCTTACACGCAGATTGAAAATGGTGGCAGTGTTCCTTTCAAAAGTGATTGTCACTCAATTTGTGAGTCCTACAGGGCTCTCACTTGCTCACGCATGAGTCACAAGTATGGCATTTGCTTTGATTAGTTAAGCATGTCAAAATTAACAGGAGATTAACAAGAGACGAAATTATCTCATTGCATGTTCCAAATTTGGCCCCAAGCTCATGTCTGGCTTTAGCTACCATGACAATGCTAACATTAGCTAGTCAGCCGAGAGCATGCATTTTACGCGACTGGCAAAGTGAAAATCAAATTAGCTCTGCCTGCAGGGCACAAAATTAGCACCACCCAAATGCTGGTAAAATATGCAAGTGGCTGGTAGATTTGCTTCACTGACCAGCCAAAAAAAACAATGGTAATCTATTGGAGTGGCTGGCAAAATGTGAACGTTCACTAGGCATTTGGCCGGTGGACATAAAAGTAAATTTTGCACCCTGTCTGCCTGTAATGAAGGTTTCTTTTCAGCTCTGTAACACACTGCTCCCACCCCTGACTACGTGAGACAAGCAGGATACTGGTTCACTGTTCAGTGTTTGTTAGGGAAACACGGTGTAAAGTAATCTTAATATAGTAGTAGTAATAGAAGTATATCTAATGGTACTTTATCAGGAAAGTTTGATGCAATATTGTGATAATACTATTTACCATGATATTTTTGGCCACAGTAATCAGTATGAAAATGTTATACCGTCACATCCCTAGTGGGTACTTTTTAATTGCATGATACCGATTAAATCTGTTGTCTTTGTTTGATTTACACAATAAAAGGTGTACTGGTCCATTGTAAATACCTACATACTTAAAATACAGCTGTAAGAAAATCAGAATTTCTCAAGAGTGCCTCTTGACGGATTACTGGTGGGGATGATTGAGCTTGAGTCCATGAAAAGCAGTCTCATTACACTGGTAATCTGAGTGGTTGACAGTCACACTAGTCAGCATGGTGTCACTATAAAGACGGCAGAAATGATGGGTTAGGCCACAAGGATCTGACGCGTGCAAGTTGATATAATGAAAAATCCCATTGTCAGTTTATTGAAGCATTCAATTCTGTAAGTCATTCATGCCTACTCATTCAGCCATTCATTTCTCCTTTCAAATGCTTCTCCATTCAGTCACTCATCTCTTCACTCGGTCTGATGTAGAGGTCTCTTGCTGTGCATTAGACCATGGAGGAGTCATAAGAATTAACTCCTAAGAACTGACCGCGCAACCTTGAAACCTGTGCACACACACACACACTCCTACGCACACTCAGCTGTCAATTGCCTTAAAAGTGGTGGTCATGCTTGAGAACACATGGATTTCATTCACCCCACGGCTAAATGGAACCAACACGCTTGCCCACACACGTTTCATTAAAGTGCCCTGGTAGGCTTAGTTTGGCACAGTATGAGTCAGGGGAGTTAGAGGACCTGACTTGAAATGAAACACACACACACACACACACACACACACACACACACACACACACACACATATAGAGCCAATTTAAAAAGGAGAAGGGATCAGGTATAACAGAGGGAGTTAGTTAAGTAACTTTGCAACATGAAAGTAGCTGGATTAGATGCACACAGTCATGCATGTGTGTTTGTGTGTGTGAGTAATGTTACGGTGGCTACCAACCAGGGTTCATTTCATTTCAGCCAGTTTCATTCCCAGCTGACACTAGGGAAGGTCTACTTCAATTTGAAGATATCTCCCCCCCCCCCCACCGCTCTGTCCAGTATAATCCCTTCAACCAATAAAGGGGGACTTTAAATCAGCCAGAGGTTCCACAACTTTTCCATTGGACGGTGCAGGAATCACACCTGGGTCCAATTGTGCTTGAAAAACTGTCAGATATGGGAAGCGTTTGTGTGAATCAATCTGCGATGTCATATGGGCTAGGCTGCTGCCATTGGGGTTATTAAATTGGTTCCTTTGTGCCAGACGAGTAAATCCATCACAGAAAACAGTTGGAGGGAAGTCTCGCCGCCTACCTGTAGGTTGTGTCTCTCCAGTCTCATCTCCAGAATGTTGTTCTGCTCCTCCAAACGCTGCCGCTCTGCCTCTAAATCTTCAATTTTCTGTCTGAAAAATGCATGCACACACACACACTCACTTGTTTATTAATATCTACCATGAATAATAACAACTATGCACATTGTTGATTCAATAGGTTAATCCTAGAGGTATAGCTCTGTGAGGTCTGGCTGAGTTAATCCACCCTTGGTATATTCATGAATCTTTCATGTCCCTGGTTTTTGCAACAGGTTGTGTGTGTGTGTGTGTGTGTGTGTGTGTGTGTGTGTGTGTGTGTGTGTGTGTGTGTGTGTGTGTGTGTGTGTGTGTGTGTGTGAGAGAGATAACTACCTGAGTATGCTGACCTCTTCTTTGGTCACTGAACAATTGCTGTCAGTAGCAGAGGCCTGCTGCTTCTTTAGAGACTCCAGCTCCAGCTCCACCTGGGACAGACAGAGAAGAAAATGGGCCTGGTGCACTAACAGACCACCTTTGGCCGTGTGCCTGGCAGAAACCTTTTGGCTGCAGATAAATCCTGCGGACTCTATTCCAGTGTGCTGCTATCTTTTCGAGACAGACATCCAGACAAACAGATATATCCTTTATACACCATTAGTGCACTGACTCATTTTCTATTTCACATTGTCCCCTTTTTTCCCTTAGTACTTGTTTTTAGTCTGTCTGTCTTAGTTAGTTTCTCTCTGATCTCACTCTCCTCTCTGCAATTATCCCTCATTTCCATTTGCACACCCATTTCCCTCTTTTTTTTTTTGACAGCATCTGTCTGTCTCTCAGCTCATCCTCAGTCCCAGTCTTCCCACGATGGATAAGTAATTACTGCTATACCAGACAGGTGGATTTCACGCGTCAATACTCATTGCCATGGCTATGTTGATGTCTCCTCGGCAACAAGGAGCCATGAAAAGAAGGGAGATCATAGAACAAGTTAAGACACAAAGACAGAGCCACAGAGTGTGTAAGAGGGTTTAGGTCACACCTGCCAACTCTCTGTTTTATCCCGATTTCATACCATATTTTAAAGCAGTCTGCTTTTTTGGAACTTTTCTGTAATTTCCACAACCCTCATTTAAGAAAAATACAAATAGCAAACTGGCCCATTTAATTTGGCAAATTTCACAGATTAGACTGTTTAACGTCATTCACAAACCACACTATCTTTTCAGAGCAACCTGACAACAACTCACTTCAAGTAATAATAAAAAGAGGTTCCTATATTAGTAGTAGAGCTGCAACGATTAGTCGATTAATCGGTTAGTCAGTCGAAAGAAAGAAAATTAATTGCCAAATATTTTGATAATCGATTTATAGTTTCAGTCACTTTTCAAGCTAAAATGTCAAACATTTGCTGGTTCCAGCTTCATAAATGTGAGGATTAGCTGCTTTTCTTTGTCATTTATGACAGCAAATGAAGTCTTTGGGTTTTGGGCTGTTGGTTGGACAAAAGAAGCAATTTGAAGACGTCACTTTGGGCTGTGGGAAATTGTGATGAGCATTTTTCACAATTTCTTTGACATTTTATAGACTAAACGACTAATCAATTAATCGTGAAAATAATCTGCAATTAATCAATAATGAAAATAATCAGGGTGGGAAATTAACTTTTATAAAATGTTAATGTTTAAATGTTATTAAAATGTGAACATCTACCAGCCACTGACAGATAAATATTCAACTTCATCAGCCACTCAATCAATCATCAATCATTATTTTGTGTTTGAAATCTACCAGCCACTTTCATATTTTACCAGCACTTGGCTGGTGGCTGGTGCTAATTTCCATCCCTGAAAATAAGAGAGAAGTACCTGTCAATTAGAGTCACTTCAGTCAGGTGTATGAGGAGGGAGACAGTACTCAACACAAGAAAGCTACTGTACTTGCACCGTAAATACCAATCCAGCTGCTAAATAAGACTGTCCCTTTCAAACGGTCTACAGAAGATCCAACTTCATTGTTCGGCACACTGGAAAAAATGATGTTAGTCAGCATGTTAGTCACAGAGGCATTAGAGCATCTTTGACTCACTGAAAGGCACCGTGCACCTGCCAGCATAACAGTCGTGACTAAAAAAGGTACCTGAGACAGCTTAAGTGCTAATGGCTGAGGTTACAATGTCTGCGATCAGTTGACTAATCATTAAATAGCATTTCTATAGCTTTAATAAATGTTTTCCACTTTAACTTTTTGCATCCTTGTTTCTTGTTTTTATGTTTTCAGTTACTGGTGGTGTACAAATAGAAGTTAATTAGGGTCAAATATGTTAAACAATGTAAGAAAACCATGTGTTTTGACTGTATATCACAGAAAAAAACGCCACCAATAACATGCGTGTGTGTGTGTGTGTGTGTGTGTGTGTGTGTGTGTGTGTGTGTGTGTGTGTGTGTGTGTGTGTGTGTGTGTATGCTTACTGTTTGCAGCTGCAGTTTCAGAGTCCCTGTCTCTTCCTGTGCTTTGGTCAGCTGGGCCTGAATTGAAGGACAAAACAAAGGGGGAAAAAGTTACAGATACAAAATACAAAAACTGAAAAAGGACTTTGTGTCCTTATGCTATACAGTATTGACAGAAATAGAGCATGTGAGCGGAGCAGAAGCAGGAGCAACCATATATTATCCAAAGTGTGCAGTTCATTCAGTTTTGAAACACTGAGCCTTCTCCATTTCGTTCCAGTGTTGCTCACAATGCCCCTGTGTACCACAAGTGTAGTTTTATCAGTTTTCAGTGCAGATATCTGTCAATCTGTCCACTAAGCAAGAGTATTGAGTACTGAACATGTAGACAAGGAGCAGCTGAGCAGCACACATTTAAAGTGCCTTTAACTATGAGCAAAGTGTCACTCAACAACATGCATACTAAATTGTCCAGCAGCTTAGAGGAGTGTAAATAAGTACTTTATATTCAAATTTGTTTTGAATGCAATAAACTTGGCGATATGGAAGCTAAAGTAGGATACTATAAATGCAAGTGTTGCATATGTGTGTGTGCGCACACACACACACACACACGCACACACACCTCCATCTCTGCATTGTGGTTCTGTGTCTTCTGCAGTACGTCCTCCGACTCTCTGAGCCGTTTGCTGAGTTGAGGAGAGTATTCGGTAGGCGCCAGCTCGCTGTCATAGGACTCTAGTATGGCACGCATTCCATCACGCTCCTGTAACACACACACATACACATTAACATAATACTTCACTAAATGTAAAAAAAATCCTGCTGGCTGTATACTTAACAAATTTCCATGTAGCCAAAGAAAAGAAAGTCATGACATTACAGAATTTTGTGCTGTCCGATATGTAATGTTTGTGTGCATGAGAGTGAATAAACTGAGAATATCAAAGCTCTTTGATTTTTTCCTGATTTGTCCGTGTTACTTTTGTATGACTGTTTGGTGTGTTAATATGACAGGCTAATGCCTTTGTAAATGAGGAACAAAGTATGAGGCAGCTGCGCCTTTCGCATCCAAGCTGTGACAAGAGAAGCTTAGGGTTATGGTTGTGCTCATCTGCATTTCTCCTCATGTAATAATCAAATCAAAGACAAATGTCTTTGTAGACAAAGGATAACGGATAAATCCAAAAATTAAATCAGAAAGTCATGACAGAGAAACGCCTTTGCAAATGAAGCATACAATAGTATGCTGCCTTATCTCTCTTATCCGAGATGTGACAAAATAATTAAAAAATTCAAATGATTTTTTTCTCCTCTATAATACTGGAAAGAAAGACCTGTCCGCTACACTGTCCAGTAAATCAAAACACCAAGCAGATGCTTTTCTTAGAGAAGAGAGGATAAAAACCTCCTCAAGTTGACGTCTTCAAGTGTCACTCCCCAGACTGACACGCCGTCTCCAAATAGCTCACGAGTCTCTGTCAGTGTGTGTCTGCTTGATGTTTGAGTGTGTGTGTTCATCCTCACACACAGAAACATGCATGTCTTGGTATGGTTCCCAAGAAACACAAACAAAAATGTACAGAAAGAGACGTCAGCCATCTACAGCAGTGATTCCCAACCAGGGGTACTTCTGCAGTTGCCAGGGGGTAGATGGAAATTAAAAAAAAAAAATACAGAAATTATAATTTAATTTAGAAATAGACATCCACATATTGAGTCAGTTGTAACACCTTACACCTTACAACTGAGATGCGTGAAAACTAGTTAACAAGCATGAAGATAAGTCTAAAAACAATGGATAAACAGTTCAAATAGCTAGGTCAAAGTAATGGATAATCAGTTTAAATTATTAGCTTAAAGTAATAATGTTAAATAGTTAAAATTGTCAGCTAAAAGTAATGGATAAATAAATTAAATATTTAGCTAAAAGTAATGGATAAATGGTTGAAACGTCCAAATTCTGCCACTTCAAGTAGTACAAATGCAAACTTGACTAAACAGACCTAAACACTGACAGTTCAACTGAATGAAAAATATTGTAACAATATCCACTTTTATAGAAGTAATGTATGATGTAGGAGTACCTGAGCTCATGCGCCCATGTGCCAGGGATGTGGGGATACATCAGACAAAAAAGGTTGGGAACCACTGATCTACAGGACGTATCAGAAATTAAAGACTGTCAAAAGAAGGAGTGCGTACGAGTGTGGGTGATGGGGCAAGAAGAAAGTCAATGGTAGTTGGCAGACACAGACAACAAACAAACAGCATGGGCCCTGTAACTGCCTCTAAATCATTACACTTTCTAAACCAATGGTCCATTCCAGCCACTCAACTTTGAATAATAATAAATCATTTAGATATTTACTGTCCATGCGTGAAAAAGTAAACTCTGACAATTACATGTCAAAACAAAGTTATGCTCTACTTTTAAATATATGTTCAATTGACCCAGGATGTTTGAAAAGAAAGGAAAAGTTACAAGTAGACAAAAAAATTGAATATTATTTCTTGTTTACCAATGCTGTCAATTAGTCAAAGTACAATATCTTACAAAGCAACAATGTTACCAGCCACTAAATACCATTTAGTAATAAACATTCATTTCAAAAACTGCACATTCCAAAACATCTGAAAATGTTAGCTTGCAACAGTAATGAATGATTACCACATTTAATTCATGTGTCACATAGTAAATCTGCACTGGTTGCCAAGCAACATAATGAGTGAGAACAATCTAATCTGTTTAAAAACTGGCAAACAGCCTGTTTATTAATGCAAATTCAGTGTCAGTCAGGACGGTTAAAATGATGCGTCTCCTCCCCTCCCGTCACTGCGCTAGTCCGCTCTGCATTATAAAGCAAAGCAGGCGGCATTTTGTGGCAATCAGGCTTTTAATAAACATCTCACAAACAGCCAGGCTGCTTAGGACCATCCTTGAATTTTGAGGGTCATTGAAAGCTCAATAGTCTATGATTAACGGGGCTAATTTAGGGAAGCGCATGCAATTAAAGTTGAAGTCAGGTAATAAATACCAGCCGTAAATACCATATGTTGATTACTAAGTAGTGCTGTCTTTTTAGAATGGCTTAAAAGCACCTTGTAATTCCTGCATGTAAAATCCTATGAATAATGGGCTGCAATTGTCCTGTCAGATTAGCTCATAGGCTAGTATCTGAAAACAAACCGTGATTACCCTAATCAGATTCAGCCTGTGATTAGCCAGATCAAAACCAACATAATCCATTTAAAGATGACTGAGACTGGTTCATCTAAAAACACTATATGTGAAATCATCCTTAATTCAACTTTATTTGTTTTGGCACCAAAGCGGCGTAATTTGTCATGCAATTGCCTAACACATCCTGTGAGAAACTTGGAAAGGAGAAAAGAAGAAGACCATCAGGAGGACAAACTGAACAGAAGTAAATACAAAAAAGGTACAAACACATTTAGAGGTCAGTGTGTATGTGTGTGTATGTGTTTGCTGCCAATCCTAACCAGCAGGCCCCTTTGGCTATTTACTGTCTATTAACGTGCAATGAAATTCACTCAATCTAAATCAAAAATCTGTCGGCTCTTCCTTGATAAAAACTCTCATTTTAAGAAACGCACAAACAAACAGGGAGCGGGAGGACAGAGTGATAAAACTATCATTACTGTTTTTCATCACCTGTTTTTTTCTTCTTTTTTTAAAATTGCTTTTATGTCAACTGTTTCATCTAGTGCGTGGAGATGTGACTGTGCCTCTAATGGGTCAGCGAGTCTGTCCCACAAAAGTATATGAGAAACAAAACATCTGAGCAGGGAAACAGTAATATAAAGGAGACGTGGCGTTGTGGCAGAGGGGGAAGGATGACATTTGTTCTCCTCTCCACTTCCTTAACAACTGCTGTCAAAGTGCAGCAGAGCAAGGCGCTTAATCATCATTGGCTTGTGAGGCAGTGTGTGGCTACAGTCATTCCCACAGGTGGAAGGGGGAACTGGAGATCTGTTGAGCTCAACGATTAGTTGATTAATCAAATAGTTGATCAATGTAAAATGAATTGACAACAATTTTGATCATCGATTCATAGTTATTTCTCAGGTGCCAGCTTCTTAAATGTGAGGATTTGCCACTTTCCTTGTCTTTATTTCTTGGTGGGGCTGGGTGATATAATAAATTAATACAAAAATTTGCACAATGTAGAAAATGTCTACATCTTGAAAGTCAAGTTATTACAACATGCACAAAAACGTTACTTTTAGTCAGAAAGTCACGATAATGACAACTGGCTACATTAGGTGTATTATATGATAATAAATAATAAAAACATTGATTTGTTGCAGCCCTTCCATATCTATTACATTAGTATGTTGGCGTTTTCTTGGAATTATACAAAATAAATGAAAGAAAAATGATGAATTAAAAACTAAATACACTTAGGCAGTTGTAGATATGGTTGGATGAGAGGCATTAATATACTCAACTATAGTCGTTAAGTTTAATATAACTTAATGAACATTTGGCTGGTTAGAACCAAAATGTTCAGCAAACTATCCCTGAATAAATGGAAGGGTCCAAACTTTTAAGAAGCCAAGTATTCAACAATGACTGCAATGTGTATTTTTTAAAATACATTGTGACTGGATGATAAACAACAATTATTCACACCCTCTTTGCTTAGTGCAAATGGTTGAACATGGTCTCTGCGAAAACATTCTTGGGCCAAGCCATGTTTTCAGCATGTCTGTAGCCCTGCTTAGTTATGGTGGTGTGTGTGTGTGTGTGTGTGTGTGTGTGTGTGTGTGTGTGTGTGTGTGTGTGTGTGTGTGTGTATATATGTCTGTGCGGACATGTATTACTCATGTTGTGGGGACATAAATCTGTTTACATAATCACATTGTGGGGACTCGCCTTCCTTTTAGGGACAAAACACAAGTCCCCATAACGTAAATCATTAATTTTAGGGTGAAGACTTGGTTTAAGGTTAGGGTAAGGTTAGGTTTAGGTTAGGGTAAGTCTCAACGAAATGAATGTAAGTCAATGTAATGTCCTCTGAAGTGATGGAAACACAACTGTGTATGTGGGTGGGTGTATGTGTGTGATTTGTGTACTAAGAGACTGAGCATGTTGACCTAGGGAATTACACACACTGAGAAATCAATATCACAGGGAGGTCTAGTCAAGAACTGCAGAGAAGGGGGAAGCAAGACAGACAAATTGAGGAGTCATATGACGTTCCTCGAGCAGGGAGAGAGGGGTGGAGGGGGAGATTAGGAATTCTGTGCTGGCCTTGAGATTCAAGTGCCTACACTTTGTTGTTGAAAGTAAAATTCAGGCATTGGGTGATGGTGGAAAGGTCTTGTCGTGAGGGTTTGCTAACACATACTTTTACTTTTATGGGTTTTTGGCTTTGTGTGTGTCGTTGGTTGTCGGGCACCTTTGTTAGTAGCAGCACTCGCTTCTGTAGTCGACGGACAAGAGCGTCCTGTGTCTCCCTCTTCTTCTGCTCCTCCAGAGCCTTGCTGCGCTGCTGGGACATCTCTACACGGAGCTCGGACTGCGAACGCTCCACACTCCTCACACTGACGGGCCGGCATAAATGAATAGGTGGAAAGCAAACGTGTGTGCGTAGGTTAATAACAGGGGAGAGGAGAGGGCAGGGGAAGAGGGAAACAGGTTGATTAGTGCTGAATGTTCAGACAATCTAAGAAAATCAATTCACAGTCAGTTTAGAATAATACTCCCTAACTTACCTGACTGACACCAAATAATTCCAAGACAACTAACCAGAAATTATTTGCCGCAGCGATTTGTGCCAGGTCTGATCAATAGAACAATAACTACACCAGAGGACAATAATTACACCACATGCTCCCTTCACCATCCCCTCCCACCCCCACCACTCTCCCATTCTGCTGTTTCTAATATTTCATAATGAGCCCAGCACGCTCAGCAGAAGAGACGCTTGTTAGCTAATGAAAGCTTTCTTAGCTGGACTGAGCTGCAGCATGAATATACCAGAGCATGCGTGCAACCCTCACTACAGACATCACCTCTGCCTAAACAGGACAAGTTTAATTAGTGAATTTCCTCTCTCTCAATCACAATCTCTCACACATACACGCGCACACTCACACACCAGTGGTTACTGTCAGGAGTGCTATCAGAATCAGGACCAGTTTAATTAACTTTGTGACAATTAAGGACTTCTCAGAGATACGCTCTAATAGATACATGGGGGGAAAGAGTCATGCAGGCAGACAGAATGAGAGAAAAAGGTCTGAAGGCAGAGAGAGGGATTTTGTGTATGCATGAAGAAGTGTGTCTTACCGGCTGTCGAGTGTGTAGTTCTGCTCTTTCAGAGCAATTTCTCTCTGCTGGATCTGAATCACCTCCCTGGACAGATCCTCTGGTTTCCTACAGACAGACACACACAGAACAGTTAGCATGCACATGTGTATATACACACACACACACACACACACACACACACTGAAAAATCAATATGACTGAGAGAGCAGAGAGGACAGAGAATAGATGAAAACGACGACTTTTCCATATTCTTTTGTTAGTCGGCCAGTGGGGAGCTGGGAAATAAAATGACATGAGCAGCAGAGGGAGAGATGAGAGAAGGATAGTGGGCTAAATACTGGTCACAGTTCTACAAAACAAACTCACTCCGTGGGAGAGATTGACAGATTACAAAACACACACACGAACACAGAATGGCAAGGCAACAATGCAGAAGGTCACATACTCCAACAGAGACACACCACATGACCTCCAAACTCCAAATCCAAGTCTGTAACTATGGATCTGTTCAAAAAATGAATGCCATTATGTCTTTATCTTTTGTGAAATGGGGCATACATTAGGAAATCTTACTTTTGCTGCCACCAGTTCAAATTACACACCTGAAAAGTGATGCAGCTCGACATCATGAGGTTAGGCATGGTCATAAGGGCAAAAGACTTGAAACTTTTAACCCATTGGAGGTCAGCGTAACATTGCTTTTCTTCCACAACAAAAATCAAGCAAGTCATGTAACTAAGGTTTCACTAGAGACTGTCAGTGGTAGCCTGAGATCTGGTATTGTGGTCCAGCATCAGGCAATCAACTGAGTCATATGACAAATTAGGCACACGGAAGGAAAAGGCTGAGTGATCGAGGTGAACATAAAAGCATGAAAGTTGGGTGGCGCGGATTTATCACCACTTCCACTTCCGCTAGATGGAGCCTTAGGTATGGAAATAATCTCATGACTAAAATATGAGTTCATGAATCATTTGATGAAATAACTATGGTACCCAAAGTAGGTAATTCCACATTGCCCTGAGCACAGAGGGATTAGCCTTCTCCTGAGCTTATATGAGAGGCTCTTTTTCTGTGTTCTGCTATTTTTTGGGGGGGTTTATTCGCAGGTCATGAGCCAGCCATCTCTGTCTATGTTGCAAATAGCGAGTTGGGCGCATATTATTGGGTGAGATGTCGTGAACTACTACGAGGTAACTATGAGTAAATGCACTCACTGCCAGGGAAGAGCAAGTCTACAGTGAGTCTAGTTTTGAGCACATACTTAAATGAGTAGAGGGAAGTGATTCTAACACATATAAATGAACCTCCATTACATTTGAGCCGTTGCCAGACGAGTTCACACAACGCTGATTAAGCGTATCACCGTCAGGTAAATCTCTGTAATGTATTTCGCAGTATAGCGGAGTTTTTAAATCTGGTGTGTGTGGCGACATTCCCGCGCTGACGCACCGGTAGTAAAACCAGAGCCATGTAGAGAGAGAGAGAGTTGTGTAAACAGTAGTTCAAAATGCTTGATGGTCACATGATTCACGTAGACATCAGATAGTTCTCTCTACATGGCTCTGGTTTGCCAGAGCTGAGGGGAGCAACCGTAGCGACGGAGTAGCTACAGCAACTAGGAGCATGGCGGAAAAACCTAAGAAGCTTCCAAGAAAAGTTTCTGATGCTCCAGATAAAAAAAAGAAAGTGGGCGTTCAGAGGAAGGATTACAGTCAAAAAAAGAAAGTGATAAACGGCAAGGACAAACATGGATAACCATTGGTGTCCAGAGTCTTGTTAAAGTGTTGTGAGTTCAGTTTTAGAAAACATTTGTGATAAGAGGAGCCCACTCAAACCAATCATTGTTTGGCATTTTTTGCTTGATAGTAATTGATAATCAAATTCAACCCACTGCATTTTATGATCATTTAGTAGCATAGCAAATTGTGCAAAATCTCAGACTAAAATACAATATTCTTTTGCTTCATGTAAGATAAAACTTTTTAACTTGGTATACTTGTTAGGAGATACAAAAAGAAAAGACAAAATCCATTATTGTGGGGAACAGGATCAAGACACACATGAACACCTCAAACTGTATACTGTACTGTATCTAACTTTCTATCTTCTTCTTGAGACACACAGTCTCAATTCTCCTTTTAGCTGGTAAAAATGTGGCTGAAAAGTATATTTTCATCATCATTTGTCCCTCCAACGTTGTTCCATGTAACAGCCTAATTTTTACGAAAATATTTTCATTCCATTTATTTTCAATTGTCAACCACAGGGGTACACACATAAGCAAGCACAATGTTATCAGACTGTGTAACAGAAGGAAAAGAAAAACACCAGCAACCAGCCAACTGCTGGCAAATTCAAGCTGAGGCTGTGAGGCTCGTCTACTCCACCAGGCAGCCACATTGATTGTTGTTGTTGGGGAGGGTTAACTTCTGTCCAAAAGTCGTTTTCGTCTGGCAAAACGGCACAAATGGCTGGGAAGAAACCAAATCCTGGGTTGCAACAGACAGACTCCTCAACTACAGCACTAATGTGTTTGCTCCTCATTAACAACTGCTCCACAACATATTCTTTTCACACCACTAATGACCATCCAGACAGAAAGAGTTACAATATGTAAACTAAAGCAAAACAATGCATAAACTATCAGTAGCTTGCACTTATGAGAAATGACCTACAGGCCAGCAAATTTAACAAATCAATAATACAAATACACACTAGTAGTGTGCCAAAACACTGCAGCCCTTATGAGATATTTCATATTTAATGACCGAACAAGAAGCCACCTAAACATGTGCTCTAAGAGGGAGCTTTGTTTTGATGTCAACATTAATTCAGACACTGTCACTACACCACATTACTGATGGCAGTGTGATATTATCATTCTGTCACTGCAGTGTCATCAATTTTCTTTTCTATTGAAACTTGTTGATCATTTTTAAACTACAAAAAACACCATAACAACATAAATCCAGATTCACTTTCACTTATTTCATCACTTTAACTTAAACACTTAAACACATAAATCACATACCTGAAAATATTCAGCACAATACAAATTATGAAACAGGCTATAAGGCAATCACTAAAACTACTAATACACAACTTCGAGTCCAGACTAATTTTCACGCGGCACTGAGTGAAATAAAGGTGGGCAGATTGCTGAATGAAACGCTCTTGCTTTCGACTGTGTCGGGAAAACAACATCCTGACAATTAAGTTGGCCATTTAGTAAACAGTAAAACAGCTTGAAGGAGTTTCTAAATGTTGATTTGCAAGCTGCATTAACCTTTACTTTTGATCAGTATGAGCCTCACACATATGGCTGCCCTTTAGAAGGCTTATGTGCAACCCAGGTTTTTTTTTTTTTTTTTAGGGGGGGGTATCAGCAACAGCACTCAGGCAGCCAATGACATGGCAGTCTGAACACCTGAATTTTGAGGAGGGTTTCAAATTTTCAACTCAATTTACCCAGGATGACAGCCTAGTCTGACTTACATTTTCTGAAAAATGATGGACAGCCCAACCAAATTATTGCATATAGGAAACTGAGGTTGGTATTACATTCCTGTGATCCTCCCAGGTCTTTTAATAACAGTACATTTATCAAGTCCCATAGCACATTACATAAGACTGAAATGAAACCTTACATGAGGAAAGATTTCATTTCATTTCATTTCATTTCATTTCATAATTTTTACAGTACGTCTACCTTTTTTTTCTTGCCCTGTAGGAAGGTGTAACACACATTTATACACACACACACACACACAGTATAAGACAAACCGGATATGCTGTGTGGATGAGTTCCATTTAACATTCTGTTTACATCACAGCCAGAGTTAATCATAGAGAAAATGGGGTGTGCGCGTGTGCCTGCCTGCCTGCGTGCATGTGTGCATGCATGCATGCGAAAGACAAGGCTGCAGTGTTTATAATCTGTCAGATCTGCTCCACTACTCACAAGGAAACATGCAATCATTCTTTCATTACCAGTTTTGACTGGATGCATTGAGACACACACAAGCAGGTATAAAACAAACGCACACACCTATCTACGCTGGTGGAATCAATCCAGAGTGATGAGGCACATTTATTTAGAGTGACCACAGCTCCACCTAGTGGTACTCATTCATTTTTCATAAAAATAATACAATGACAAAACTTTTGAAAAACTTGTCTACCTGTTTTTCTGTTTGGTTTATAATCACACACAGGCACACTTTGACAGAGTGGCTGACCTTATGTTGAGTCCAGTAGATTGTCCCAGGTTTTCCCAGGCTTGGAGCTTCTCCGCAAACCTCTAAGGATTTAAGAAACAATAGGTCACACGTTTGTCCATGTATAGGAAATAAATTAAATTATATTATTATTATTATTATTATTATGACAGCAGTCAACTGAAAAGAAAAAGATATACCACAGTTGAACAACATAACAGTACATTTTGAAAAGTAGACTTCACTGAAAATTACATAAATATTAAAAATACAACTACAACAAAAAAATTTTACCTTGAATTTAAAAATATCAGTCAAAAAATACACAAACATATTCTGCTAATTGATGATACAATATAGGAGTAATTAGCCAATATTATCCAAAATTTCTGGCCTGTCAATGTATTGGTCAGCTCTAATATAAGTACACTTTTGATCTCTTCATTTCATATTTATGGACACAAAGTTTACCTCCTTCTCCAGTTCCATATTGACCAGCTCTTCTTTCGTTTTCTCCATCCTCTCCAGCTTCCTCCTCAGCCCCTCCACCTCCTCTTTCAACAGGCTGCAATTCTCTCTGCTCTCCCTGGACAGAGCGGAGTAAACAGACAAAAAAACAAACACAAAATAAACTTCAAAGCCTGGGGTTTAGTGTCTGATGTAAAAACAACATACTTTTGATTCCTGGGTACATTCATATGGAGGATTGTCTTGGTCATAACTCAAATCACAAGTCCAAATAGAAAATTAAAAGAGATCAATTTAAAAAGATTATTATTTTACTACACGACTAGGAATAATCAGGCCATAATTAAACTTAAAAAGAAAAAGGAAATTGAAAAAGCAAATTCACACTCTGATGTGATTATAAAATTGATCTGATTTCAGATGTAGTTAGAATACAGTATCTATATCTATGCACACACACACACACACACAAAGATGATTGTGAATGAGCAGGTTAACTCTGGAAATTGGGTAACATATTAACCTGTATTGCATTAATCTGATTTTTCTAAAACCCCAGTTTACATGTAGGCCTAGTTTCTAAAAAAGGGATCAAATGGGCTATAGTAACAAAGATGAGCACAGAAGAAATGGGTGTTGAGTTTGTTTTTTTTAACACCACTATTTCAGCTGCAAATTACAACCCTCGCAGAGGATAGCCAATAGATGTTATCAACAATGATAGATGTTATCAGAGACGTTACTTCTGACGTGATATTACCTTTCCCATTCTGCTTCTTTTCCATGCACATTTGCCTAATGAAGAAAACTTAAAACTAGCAAAAGGTTGACATGACCAAGCAGTCAGTTCCAGTATCTTCAGAATTCTAGTTATGTTGGCAACATTATTCTTAATCCATTATCTGGAGAAAGGAAATTGAGTTTCATGCTTTAAATTGATGTTTCTGAATGAATACTACCAGCAGTGGGGAATAATCATGTGCATGAAAACACAATGAATGCTGCATATCTGAACTTGGTCTGTCATGATTGTGGGTTAACATTTCTCATGTGGCACTACTTTTCTCCCACTTTCCCTTCTCATCTTTTCACTGTGATTGTACACACAACGTGGCTTGATAGCATCCAGACTATGTAGAATACAACCTGAAAAACATTGTGTCTGGTTTGGAGGATCCAAAAACAATATGAGCAAAGTCACCTGTCATCTAATGCCTCCTAATGGGGTATGATGACCCAAAGTCACACTAAAATGTTTTTGAGGCTTTTGAGCACTGTGGGGTCGCATTAGGCTGTAGTCTTTAAAATTCTTTAAAACCCTGTCTATTCTTGATGAAACCTTTTGGAAGACACTTAAAAATGTATTTGACCTGAGAAAGGCATTATCATCTCTGAGGCGCTTCAACTCCTTTTCCAGGTCAGGAACCCTGGCCACCTCCGACTTAACAGTCTTCACAATGGCGATGTCTTGCTCCTGGAGGGTAAGACGCCTCTCCAACTCCTGCCAAAGCGTGAAGAGAGAAATCAACCAAAAGAAATACCAACACTGTGTATTCAGTGCACTGCAAAAGCATTCAGTGCTCTTGCTTTTCTTACACATATGGACATCTTTTAAGAATTAAATTATTTAAAATAGTTTATGAACACGAATATTTATCATGTAAAAATGACTTACATACACATGTGAAACAAACATGTCCAATTATTCAAATGATAAACTATACATGTGACATTGAGTATGTTTATATGCACAAGACTGCCTTGGTAATAAGTTTAAACCTGGTTTTAGTCACATTTGGGATATGATGTCAACTCTGAGTGAGTTGCATGTCGCTGTATACAATATACTGACATTATCCTGCTTTCTAAATGTCTGCATTGGTGCAGGTTTGTCTTTGACTTCTCCTCATCCAGCCACTCACTGTCATTTTTGTACAAACAGAATTAGTAGCTGGGTGCTCGAACACTGCTGCATTTACCATTCTGCTGGATTTTGCTTCTCCAACTAGGGACGTTAATGATTAATAATTAATCGATTAATTGCCGTTAAGAATTTAACCGATTTAAAATGTATTAACCGACAATGATTGTTTTGTGTACCATTTCTCCAGAGCTCACATATATTACAGGGTTCGTACAAAGTCTTGAAAGTTTGGAATTTTAACCGTTATGTTTTCAAGGTTAGGAATATGCTTGAATTCAAATATACTCCTTGAAAAATGCCTGATTTTCAACATAATCTGGTGTTTCATCTACACAATCACTCATGTAAAGCAAAAATCTTTGAATATTTGAAATGAAACGATCTTGTCGTCATATTTGTTTGCTCTCTCCTGGCATTTATAGTAACAATTTAGATGTGATGATAAAGGCTTCGAGATTCTGGAAATTTTTGGTTTAGGTACCTTGAAAATACTTGAAAAGTGCTTGAATTTTACTCTTAAAAAGCTGTACGAACCCTGATATCAACTTTTATACAACAAGAGGGCATATTTCACTCTTGCGGTTCAGAAAAACTACTGGCGCAACAAAGGAAGAAGCGGTCAGTGTGAGGCAAGATGAAGAGGGCAAAACGTACCAGTGTGGGAGCATTACACTGTAAAAGAGGACAATGCTCACTGTAAATATTGGGACATCGTCTTAAAATACAACTCCAGTACAATGTCAGTGTTGTACCAACTGAAAAGTCAGCACCTGACAGTTGCAGTGCAAGTCGAAAGTGGAACACCGTCCTCCCAACAAACTATCATGTCGGTGTTAGCTAGAAGAGGCTGTAGTGATTTGCGTGCAGATGCAATAAGTCAGAGGCTTTGCTTTATGGTGGAAAAGGACATGATGCCTATAAACGCGGTGAACAGTGAGGGATTTCGTGAGCTACTGAATTACATTGAACCATGCTGTCGCATCCCCTCAAGAGGCACAATTACTAGCTGCATTAAGAAGTGGTACAATATTAATTAAAATGAATGTTTCACATAGGCTTACTAATGTGCCGCTAGAATTGTTTCAATAAAACTTAAACTGAGAAACAGTTCTTACAAAAACAGCATTTTGTATCTTATTAATTATTGATGATTAATCGATTATTGTTAACGTTTTCAGTTAACAGTCAAGGAAAATGCGCAAAATTTGCAACCCTATCTCTAACTTATCCTCTAATGGGGAATAAGATCAACAAGCAATGAATCTTATCTTATGTTACACATTATCAGTGTTAGTTCCTACTTTGATTTCAGCATATACCAGTAGATCATAGATGCAGTGTTAATCATCATGGCATACGTAAGTTGGTAAATAAGTTGGTCCACCATGCAGAAACTCTTGTGATCACACCGATCAACTGAGATCACAGAGTGGCCAAAACTAACATCCACCACTGTGTGTAACATACCTTAATCTTGATGATGTGCTCTGAGCAGGAGGACTGGGCAGCTTGGAGACTTTGGCAAAGCTGAGAGACTTCCTGATTCTTCCTGATTATAATACCAGTGAGATAGAAGTGGGCGGGATAGAAGTCAGCATTTATCTTGGGCAGTACAGCTCATAAATTATTAGCATGAAACAGAGCTAGTGTAAGTAGTGGTCTCTGTACCTGCGTTGTAAATCTAAGTGTTCCTGCAGTTCCTGGTTTTCTAGTGTTTGAGTAGAAATTGTTGAGTCTTGGTTTTGAATCTTCTGCTTCAGCTCTCTGATCTCATCCTTCAAAGAACTGATGGTCTGGGAACAGATTATAGAAGTGAGCCAACATAAGATAAGAGACATGACCAGAGTACAAATGCAGTAAGTGTGTGTGCGTACCTGGTTAGCCGTGTTCAGTCTAGTATCTCGCTCCTCCAGTTTCTTGTTCATGCCCTCCAGGTTCTTGCAGAGGGAACGATTTGCCTCCACCTGCTCCGATAGGTTCCTAGCCGCCTCAGTCTCTCTCTCCTCCAACTTTTTTATTCGCCCCAAGAGGTCCTGGTTCCGGTCAACCACATGCTGTAACATTAAAAGGTTGAGAAATAGGTTTTACCCAATGTCTTCTCTGACACTTATTAGTTCATGTGAGATTCTCTGGAGAGAGTGGTGAGGAAAAAACACCCGTAGAGTAAGTTTGTGCAGTAACTTTTAATATTAGAATTCATCGTCACCATATACTAATTTGTATTATATGCATGTGTAAAGATGACCTGTACCTCCAAGTCTTGTGCACTGTCAGAAGCAGCCTTTTCTAGTTCAAATCGAGCTCGCTTGTGACTCAGCTCCATCTGCTTCTTCTCTTGGTGCAACTGAAGGTAGCGATTCTTAGACTGAACCCTCTCTGCTGCTTCCAACAACTAAAAGGAAAGACAAGTCAGTCAGTCAGTGCAGAGGTTGCATGTTAATACCGCCTTCACACAGCTTACTGTTGATGCTTTCAATTTCTGTATACCTCCATGCTGCGTTTGTACTGACTCTGCAGGTTTCCACTCCCCGCTGCTGAGTGCTCTGACAGCCGCTGTGGAGGTTCATTGCGGCTGATGAAGGAGTTGAAGGACTTCAAGGTTGTTAACACAGTGGTGTCATCTTCTAAATCCATTTTGAGAGTCACTGGTGTTGCAGTGCACAAATGGAAGGTTCAGATTAAGAGCAAGAGTCAGTAAAGTTATACTGCAGTATTAGAAACAACACAACGTAGCTATTTCAGTGGCTAATATTTAGTCAGAAAGTTACAAAGATGAGGTTAAAATAAATATGCATAGATAGATAGATAGATAACTTTATTAATCCCGATGGCGAAATTCTATATTACATACTGCATTATGTTAAAGCTCAATAACTCTTATAATAACTGAGGTCAGGTTCACCAGCAACCCCAAAGGCTAGCAGTTAACAGTAACTGACATTAACGTTAGCTTCCTTGCTCACTAACACAAACAGCAAAAGAAGATATCCAAGCTGACCTAGCAGCTAAAAATAAAAGCTAATATTTAGTCGCTCACGATACATAGTTATTCTGGCACTTTTTCCGTTCCTGTCTCTGTGTTTAGCTGTTTAAACTGTTGTTCTCGCTCCTGGGTCACTACAGACTAACCTAGGCATAACGTTAATGCTAAATTCAATTTAAAGTGTGAGTGCTAACGTTAGTTTCTACAGCTATTCAGAAGGTACTAGCAAACTAACAATCTTAAGAGAACCAGCTAGCATTTATGTCATTACAGTCTCGCTTGGAAGCATATGTCCTCACCTCAGAGCTGACTTGTTTGTGAAGAGGAGCCGGTTAGTTGTAGATAAGCTATCTTTGCTCTGCTAGCGTGTTATGCTAGCTGCACTCTGCACACTCGCAGAAATCCCTCCAGTTTGGCTCGAATGAGATGCGTGACGTATCGCGAGAGTGTCAGTTATCAGCCGGATGGATATAGAGAAATTCAACTTCACAGCCGCACTGTACAGTTGTTTTACACAACTAAACACATGTCTCCGTTAGTGTACGAGTAAAGTTTATTAAGGTAAAAGTCTGTAGGCTTTTTATACCTCAGACCTTAATGAGCAACTGTTATGGCAGTTTTTATGCCTTTTAATGAGGAGGCAAGACATTATTTAGCGAATTATGAATCCACCTTCAGGCGGATGGAGTCAGAAAGAATTATTAGGAAGACTGACAAACAGTTCACTAAAGCAATGAAAATAACCAACAACATCACCATCACCACAAAAGTCAGCTTTTCAGGTAGGTCTAAAATTGAGAAACTAAAAGCAGAACATATAGAAAATTATAGTATGTTCTATTTTCATTGGGTTTTCCATCAGTCTGTCACTTGTATGTACTTGAATGTGTGTAGTTCATTGACATAAAAAAAATGTAGTTGCATAGTTTGTCCCACAGAGAGCAGCACTGCTATATTTATTTGTCTGCATTTTACACAGCATGATGAGGGAACTGGTCAACATCAATCTGTGATTGGCTCTTTATTATTAAAATGCACATGCTAATCTTTAGTAAGTAAAGTAAAGTTTATTTAGTATAGCACCTTTCACAGAGCAAGATCACAAAGTGCTTCACAAAAGTACAAAAGTAAAAAATAAGACAATAGCAACAATAAAAAGAAACAAGCAATAAAAACATAGGCAACCAGACCTTAAAAACACCATCAACCAATTCATACAGCACCAGACTATACAAAGGCCAGGTTAAATAAATAGGTCTTCAGCTGCTTTTTAAAGGTGTCAACAGAGACCGCAGATCATATGTCTATAGGGAGGGCGTTCCACAATGTTGGAGCCACCACTTCAAAGGCACGATCACCTTTTGTTTTTAGCCGGGCAGGAGGAACAACCAGTAAGCCCTTGTCAGAAGACCTCAGTGACCTACTGGTGGTGTAAGGATGGAGCAGGTCAGAGATGTACACTGGTGCCTGACCATGCAGGGCTCTAAACATAAAAACAGGAACCTTAAAATGAATCCGGAACTTGATGGGAAGCCAGTGTAGGAAAGATAAAATGGGTGTGATATGAATTGTCCTGCTGGACCGGGTCAACAGCCTTGCAGCAGCGTTCTGGACCATTTGAAGACGATCCAGAGATGATTTGCTGAGGCAGGTGAAAATGGAATTGCAGTAGTCTAGCCGGGATGATATAAAAGCATGAATGATCATCTCTAGCTCAGCTTGAGATACAATGGACTTGAGTTTGCCAATGTTTCGTAGATGGAAAAAACATGTACGGGTCAATGATTTGACGTGTTGTTTGAAGTACATAGCCTGATCAAACATAACACCAAGATTTCTAAGATTTGACTGTACAGCAGAAGAAAGGGACCCAATACACTGAGCAACCTTGGAAGCTATGCTATTTGAACCAATGATGAGGACCTCTGTCTTATCTGAATTCAACTGTAAGAAATTGTTAGCCATCCAGTCCTTAATGGCAGTCAGACAATCATGCAAAACAGTCAGTTTGTGTCATCAGGCTTAAACGAGACATACAGCTGGATATCATCCGCGTAGCAGTAATAAGAAATTCCTTCAAATGTGCTAATAATATGACCCAAGGGAAGCATGTATAAAGCAAATAAAATAGGACCCAAGACAGAACCCTGAGGCACGCCACAGGAAAGAGCAGCAGTTTCAGACGTGTAGGGACCAAGTGACAGAAAAACTCCTATCTGAGAGATAGGAGAACCAGTCCAGGGCGCTCCCAGACACCCACCCACTGCCTGAGTCTGTCAGTAAGGATGCTGTGATCTACAGTATCAAACGCTGCGCTAAGATCCAGCAACACCAAAACAGAGCATTCACCCACATCAGAAGACATCAATATATCATTGGAGACTCTGAGAAGAGCTGTCTCAGTGGAATGCTTCTGACGGAAACCAGATTGGAATTTATCTAAAATGTTGTGTTCAGTCAAAACAGTAGTGAGCTGATTGGCAACAACACAGTAAAATCAGCAGTGTTAATTTAACACTTAGAGTCAATTTTAACACTAAGTCAGTGAACATATGGTCCTAATCTAGAGTGTAAAAGTAACACAACATAGTTTTGAATTTTCAGAGTCAATTCAACTCTGGTAAGAGTTAATATTTTACACTACACCACACTGAGAAGTGTTAATCAAGTTTTACACTATGAGGGAAATAACACCCATAGTGTTATTTACATTTGACACTAAGGGTTTAAGTGTTAATCAGAATTTACTCTTATTAATTCCCTCTTCATGAGTGTTAAACATACTTAACACTAAGTGTTAATTAAGGAATTACTCCCAACACAGTGTTGATTTTTAATTGACTCCTGCCAGTGTTAAACATAATTTACTCGTGTATTTACTCCCTATAAGTGTTATTCTTACCCAACATCTTGTTGATTTTCAATGGACTCCTTTTAATAAAATGTACTCTTCAATAGAATTACTTCTTAGTGTTTTGCAATTTTCTACTTTACCATGTCCAGCTAACACTTAAAACAAGTAAAACTTAAAATGTTTGCAGGGTGAAAAAAACAACAAACAACATTATATCCATGTCTTAATACCAATTTATTAAAAATAAAAACACTGACCCTCAAGGTTTAGTTTACAATTCAAAAACAAGTTTTCATTTTCTTTAGATTTTGTGACGAAACCGTGACAGCTCCCTTATCACGTGCTACATAACAATTAAACTTCAATTTCAGTTTAAAAGATTTTTAAAAAACACATTGTTCTTAAAAGACATGGTACATTTAAAATGGTAAAATTTCTTTTAACACTGAAAAATGTGTTTAAAGTGCATTTCAGAGGATAATTCCAGCCATCTTCAACCTAGAACAAACTTCGCCATCATCTGGAATCTACTGATCGATTCTAACCAAAATCTTATCAAATGTGCCACTGAGTGGGTTGTGATGTGAGAGTGTGCCTGCCTTTGTTTGTGTTGACTTTAACAGCTGGCCAAGTTCTGAATTTTTTTCCAGTGTTGAGACATGACTTTACAAGGTCTGACTATATGTTACCTCCATACATTGTACTGCTGCTGGAAAAACACCAGCCAACTCAAGTGCCAAAAATTTAAATTCACTTAATGGTAGGATGGAATGTAGACAGATTTACTATCCGACTTACGATTTGACACAGATTAGTGGGCTTTCTATTCCACCAGGTGTTCAAATTACATTTTTAAAAAAGGAGAGATTAGCAGATTTTCATCCTCACCTCAAATGATCCACACACTATATCCCTAATGCGGATAGATTGAGATAAGGTTGAATATCGGTAAATCTGTCCTTTAAGAAAATTGACAGCCTTAGTGGCTGAATTGTGAAGATCTTGGTTGGAATCTATCAGTATGGTGCCAGATGATAGAAAATTGTCTTTAGGTTGAATAACAATAACTATCCTTTTTAACCATCGCTAAAATGCAACAAACCACCCTTAGTAAAATACAACTGACAAAGGGAACTTTCATTAGGGGGATATATATGGAAGCAGGTTTACCTCAGCCAGACAACCAACAACTTTTGATTTTGCTAAATGGTGATCATCAATAAATGACTGACATTTGATTTATTTTGATTTTGTTATCAAACATTCAAGTTGGGTTTTAGAAATTAAATTTCACACAAACAGTCAAATTCCTTGGTTATCTTGCTCCGTCTCATCCTGCTACCTGGATACCCTCCAGAGAAAACATTTGCAAACGTCACTACTCCACTTAAGAAATCCATAAAAGGTCCATGTGAAAAATCGTCAACATTGCTTTCACATAAAAAACACTGGTCAATGCTGCATCAGATGGCAATATGGAACTATAAAAAGGGAGGAATCTGTTGGTCCGTATGCCATTTGAACATCTACTGGTTTGAAGTAGAGCAAGTCTTGAACATCGAACACCTTAAGTGCCTGGAATGGCTTAAACAAAATTTTAAATGCATGGTAATGTTCATCAAAACAAATTTCTTTGTTTCTACACCCGAGCCAGTAAGTATAACTTGCTCATCTTTCACAATAATAGTCCTGATCTTACAAAATACTGGCATCTCATCAGCTACCTCAACACATACTATTAAGTCAGGGTGATATTCAGTGCCATGGTGCTTTACCCACTTCACCGACAGAACATTAGTAGATATTGCAGTGTTTAGTTTGGTAGCAATCTCAGGACCTTCTTTCAATTCTCTAAGCTGCACCATCTTTCCTGGACCAATAGTTAAGCTGCTCTGGCTGAAAGATTCCCAATACAAGGCCATGTATCTTTGGTGCTTTTTGGCCAATGTCTTTGTGATATTTTTGAAACTCTTCAGTTGGGTCTTGAAAAAGTTATGCTTTGCCTTGTAACGCATACACCACATGTGCAGAATTGGTCCAATATTCCTTATACATCGAGGATAATGCATCATGAATGATGCTTAGGCAAGAGATTTCTAGCAGGAAACAGACGCTTAAAAAGCTGATGATGCTCACCAATAATGTGTTTAAGAAATATGGTCATACTATTCGTTAGGACTGGAGAAAACACAATATTCACTATCTGCAGAAGCAACATTAAAAGATGCCAGTACTCATCATCTCTCTGCACCAGATCACCAAATATCAATGGCATGTTGCGCAATAAACACCAGGACTGTATGGCATTCAGGCCCAAATCGTTACTTCCATCAAAAAACTTTACTGCAGGGGGACGATTTCTCCTCTCAATGTAGCCATAGTTAAATGACTGTATTCTACCAGCCAGTTCTTTAGCAGTTAAGAAATTCTCCTGCACATACTCCAATACTAGTTTTACCTCAAACTGTGCAACTCCTTCTAAAATGTCATGCATGATAGACAGAAACATTATCAGCTGTGTTGAAATATTGCAGAGTTCAATAAACATGAACGCTACACACCATATACATGAGGTAGTTGTGGATTTGTTTGTATAGTATGGCAATGTTCTGCATGCATGTCTTTTGTTCGTAATATCACACTTTCTTCATCTTCACAGAACACAGTTTGAAAAGCACTTTTTTTCAATTCCGAGCACTGAACGATTCCACAAACCCAAACAGTCCATGTATACCAAGATTATCCCCAGTGACTTGCACAATGCTGCCATGAACAGGACTTTTGAACATGGGAACTTTAATCCCGTCAGTTTCAAGCACTTTCAGATCATTGACGATTGGCTCAAGTATGGTGTCAAACCAATAGGTTTTAATGTCCTGGGCATGAAAAAGTGCACACAAATGTATATTGACTAAAGATGAATTTAACTTTGGTGGAAAGTTTCTCAATGTAAAATATATAGCCCCCAATTTATGTACACCTTTTTTGGATCCCAATGGATTAGCAGTCTCAAAGTCATCATAAAATAATTGAATTTGCAATGCATCATTTTTATGAGAAAAAAGAGGATGTCTCTTCATATACAACCCATCTTTTAAATCGAAATATATACCGTCCTTGGGAGTGTGGCTATATGTAAACATATAACTGAGGTTTGGATTTCTGAGAATAGACTGCATTGTTTCTAGAACTGGAACATAGGCACATTTGTCAGTTACAACTACCTGATCGTAAGTTCTAGTACATCTGTTTCTTCTGTTTTCAAATCTGACACCAAGTACTTTTTGGACAGGTTCAACAGTTCTCCATTTCTGTTCAAAAAACGTGTTTCTTTTTGATTCAGAATTCAATGAAGTAAAAGGGTGTTCAAGTTTTTCAAAACTTTGTTCAATTTTAGCTTTCGTACTAGTATCCTGAAAAGATAAACATTTCAAAGCTGCATCTTTAGCTTGACTCTGTACCTCCAGTACTATCTCTTCCATGGATGATACAAAACAATTTAAAGTAGACTGGCCTACACCAGCAACCTGAAGCTGTGCAATAGCAGATGCACACATATCACGAGTACTCATGTTGGATACTGGCAGAACTTGAGAGCTACTGGCTGCTTCTTCAAAATCTTGTGACTGAGCATTATCTGCAACACCATCACTGTCTACAATATCATCAGTTTTGACTTCATGCACAAAATGAGTCTGGCAAACAAATCACCCCCATGGTATCAAATAAGACTGGGTGAAATGAGAAAATCAATCATAATACCCCCCCACAAGGGAACAAAAAAAAAAAAAACACCACCACCACCATTGGGTTGATAGATAAGCGGCAAAAATGTTGCCCACCCTGTATGTCTAGTGTAGCAGTCTAGCCCTAACCTCGACAACACGTGGGCTCTCCTGGACTTTGCCGATATCTATCTTGTATACAGTTGTCTGTATGAAGGTGTACATGTTGTGGAGCATCTGATTGTAAATGGTACCAAATACAAAGTGTGCCTTAAAGAGTTCATCAAAAGCTCCAAGAGAGCTGATTGACTTGCATGGTATGACCTGCTTGTCCAGAACGATGACGAACTCGTGGATTGTGCTCCTCTTCATCCCAACGGCAAGTAGATAGGGTTGAGTGGTGCTGTTGATGGCATCAACATGTTCCTGGATGCTTGTTCCAATCTGAGGATAAAAGAATGAGTAAAAGTTAAATGTTGAAAATCACAGATTAAAATGGTTTAAATCTCACTGGTTCAAAATCTTATATTATTACTGATGGTATATAAAAAAAGTTTTTCAGTATCAGTATCTATCCGTTTAACCAATTTTGCAGTAAAATATTTTTACACAAGAATCGATTTCATACACAGATGAGGCAAAAACATTGGGTTTCCTTCCTACTTTGTGTCCACTCGGGTTGTCTCAAAAAGAAAAAAACACTTTTGACATCCATATAAGCTACAATACAAACCTTCTTGAACACCACACGATGCTTCTCAGCCTGGGATGCAGACACCTTGGCTGAAGGAGGAATCAGGTGGAGGAGGAGGATAATGGAAGAAAGATCACTGTCCCATCCTG
The DNA here is from genome assembly GCA_008360985.2 of Macquaria ambigua. NCBI lineage: Eukaryota > Metazoa > Chordata > Actinopteri > Centrarchiformes > Percichthyidae > Macquaria > Macquaria ambigua. The sequence goes on from VMKM01000091.1 coordinate 113,168, forward strand.
TACACAGAAACTAGAGCTAAAAGTTATATATATATATATATATAAAATCTTACAATTTAAAAACATAATTCCTTTAAAGCTACAGCTGAACCAAGAAAAAAGCTAGGGAATTTAAACAGGAAAAATTCAAAGCCCTAGAGGGAGTAAATCAAACTACCAGAGGCAAGAGTGTCATCATCCATTTCCTCTTGATTTGACATAGCTTCTGCGCAATGGATCAGTTCTTCAAGGTCGCTTGAGGTAGGGAGAGCCTTGCTGTATTGGATGACCTTTTGCTTGAAGGTAGTAGGCCACCTAGATAGAGATACTTTATTAATCCATCATGGAGAAATTCAAACACCAATAGCTGAAATAAGAAAGAAAAGCAGATAAAGGTATCAGTGATAAGAATAATAAAAACCCAATGTCTCCAATATCAAGTAACCATATTTCATTGCCATGCTAACATGTCACCAACTTGTGGACAAATTACATAATATACTCTATTTCCTCAAATAAAAACCGGTATTCAAGTAAAAGCCAGGTCTCCAGTAATTGCCAGGGGTGTGGTCAACACATACAAATAAAGGCCGGCCCCCAATACAGGCTGGGGAAAAAACAAGGCTGGATACTGGCTCATACTGGAAACTCGCGGTGGCTGTCATATTATGTGCATGCCAACTAAGGTAAGCATAATGTATATTTCCATCGCTTTAATTTAATAAATACACTCGTGCTATTTTCAACACTCTGTTGTTCTGGATTACTCCTCTAAAGAGTTATTGTCTGATTTCAGTCACTGCGGGTGTATGAGTGTTAATGTCTCAGCCAAACTGTATATTGTAGTAATGTACAAGCGCCACAAGATGGCAGTTTGTCTGAAAAACAAAGTAGAAAAATAAAAGGAATAAAGGGAAAATAAAGTCAGCTAGCTTATATCAGGGTATAAACCTGATTAAATACATTGCCTTTTTGATTTTTAAGAACTACCACTATGCGTTGCCATTAGCTTCACAGCAATTTGCCATTGTACCTGTTTCAGTTTGTCGTTTTGACTTTTATCCAAGGGACACATTGATCCCACATTGACGTCAAGCTAACGTTAGCTAGTTTAGCCAACTCCCCACACATGCAGTCTTTGCTATTTTACTGGAATCTATGGACGTTACAAAGAATACAACACAACCACCCCTACACACTGACAACGTCACGTTACCTCTTGCCAACATTAGTCTAGTTTGCCATTAGCTAGTTAGCGTTAATTAGCTTAATGTTGCTCGTACATTTAAGCTAGCCATCAACTCAGTCCTGTTAGCCCTTTGGAATTCGGTATTTTAAGACACAAAACCAGCTGGAGTGTATGGTGAACAACAATATAAAGTTATTCTAAAATGCTGCTTATGTTGAAATGCCAAATAATTGGTTTAATAGGTGATTAGGAGAAACTTACCGCTGTCTTTCCACAAGGAGAAAATGGAGCTGAGAAAATTCTGGTCCGTTTGAAACGAGAAGGAGGTGGGCGAGTCCTTTTTACACCACGTCTTTTAACTACGAACATTTTCACCAACACTGGGGGGCATCTTACTCAAGCTGTTGTTGTAATAACTCTGAAAGAGTTCATGTACTTTGACACTGCATATTTTACACTGGAGAATTTATTGTGAACTTTCTCTAATATCTTTGAGATAAAGGGCAGCTTAGATATAGGTCTGTGAACAAGTGGAGATGGATATTGTACCCACATAGCAGACTGATCTCGCACTGATGGCATTCATTTGGCACTGGCATAAGGCAGCATATGGGCCATAGTGTGGCACTGATGGCACAATTTTAAAGATGGCAAACAAGGTATGGGATGATTGCTGATGGCAGTATTGTGGGTGACATGAAATAAGACCATTTGGGCCACAACGTTATGGCCAGAAGTATTAAAATCCATGTTAAATTGAATCACCACAAACTAACACAAACGATGCTCCTGATCTGACCTTAATTTCGCTGCAAGCAGCCAATGTCACCTAACCAACAATGACTCTCATTCTTATGCATCCAGTTTGCTTCTACATAAATACTTAATTGATTCCCACGAGGAAAGTTGTCCTCTGCATTTGACAGCCACAGCGTAGTGCCCGAGGACCAACTCTAGTTTTGTGACAAGTGCTGTGGTGCAAGGTAATGTCCACTAGCATACATTCATGTCTTTTGACTTTAGAAGAAATTGGATTTATGTAAACATAAGGAGGGAAAGGACCAAGCCCTCACCTGTAAGATGACAGTACTAAACACTGAGCCACTGAGAGAAGACAAAGAGTACACAGATGTACATACATAGAGGTCATCAAAATGTAGTAGACAAGACATCCAGGTTTGTTTTTTTTACAGTATTAAACTGTCTTGCTGTTAACAGGAAGTGGTCATGCCACCTTGTCAGATTCTTGCTCAGCAGTTGTGACAAGCTAGGAGAAGGTTAGACACAGGGAGGGAGGGAGCAACTCTTTCACATTTTAGCCATTAGCTGAAGGTCTAACCCTGAGCGGTTTGCAGCAACAGTAGAATAAGCTTTAATTACTAAATTACCACACCAAGATCCCAGTGGAGAGCAGCAGCTGAAGAGGTCAGAGCCGTTGCCCTCGCTCACCAATATTTATGCGAGAAAAGAGCTGGAGAGCATAGAATAAAAGCTAGGGGGAGCCACAGCGGGCAGTTTTTTTAGAGGTTGGGTGAGATCCAAGAGGGAGAGGGTGGAGGGGTGTGAATTCGTCTGAAAAGGTCAGACAGAAGACATGTCCTCTTCAGAGTGACACGAGCTCCCGTTCTCTCTGTCAACTGTCTCTTTCTTTCTCATCCTTTCACCCCAAGAGTATTCTTCCTGTTTCGGATTCGCTGTCCTCACACCCCTTGCCCCTCCCTCCTCTCTTGTCTTCTTTTCTTGGACCCCCTATCTCCCTCGCTTACTGGCTACTAACACTTTTTTCCTCACTGTCTTTCTTTATCTGTCACAGTCTGACTCAGTCGCTGGCCCTCTCTCTCGGGTATTCTGTCGCCCTCCTTACCGTCTCCACCTGCCCTCGCCCTCCTCAGGTCAGCCTGAATGTAGCGATCTCTGTAAGATGACGTAAATGCACGAAAAACACACATTCAGATGTGCATACACATGCGCACACACACACACACACACACACCATAAGAAGTAAATCAGCAGAAGTGCCTGCAGATGTGCCCTTCATTACCATCTGTTGTGAACAGACATGTGAAAGCAGCTCACAAAAAGCCATCTTACATTCAGTGGCTTTTCCACCCACAGCATGTAAACATCAACACACACATAAATACTCCAGTTTTATGTAAATTGTAAAGGGTTAGGCAGCTGACATCTAGAAAAATCTATATTATATTTTGTAACATTGCCTTGTTGGTAGCAATGTTGACTTTTACATCTTATCAGTTTACTGCAGAATGGTGAGAACTAACAGTCATGTGACTGATTCAAATAGTCATAAAAAGGCTTTTAGCATCACCAGTCATCTGAGGCGCTGTAGTAAAGTCATTAAACTCATGTAACACATAATTACCACAGACTATTAGACTTTTTACACATTTTTTTCATTGCTTCAGTGCATTTGAATAGTCTTTTTATTTCCAGAGTACGCTCATATTCATGTCTCATAGTTGTAAACTGTTTCACAGTTATAAGGTTTATTTAAATGACTCTTGATTTTTGAGTCAAGACGTCTTCGTGATGCAGAAAATACCCCTCATGGGAACTGCTGTGTGAGGGAAATGGAAATGGAAATGAAGTCAGTCAAATCATGTTTCACTCACAGTAGAGAGAGAGACAGAGGTCACTCCGAGGTCACCCAGACACAATGTGTTGCCTCAGTAATTATTATAACTGTAAATCTACAAGGGGAAGGGGAGGAAAATGGACAACTAGGAGGGGGAAAAAAGGATATTAAATAGATAAGAAGGAGCAGAAGGTGAGGACAGAGAATGAGAATGATGGGTCTATAAAGTTCAAGGTAGGGAGGGATGGGAAAAAAAGGATGAAAGAAATGGGAGACAAGGAAATTGGAGAAAAAAGCAGAGAGAGGGACAGAAAACAATGTTAGAGATCAAATGAGGCAAAGGTTAAAGAGAGGAATCAATAAAGTAGTGATTTTATACTCTTCTAATGAAGGAGGACAGAGTCAATAGCTGATTCGTGCTTCCTGTGTTCTCGAGCCCCAGGGAATAACCATATTAGTTTATAGGTGACGTGCATGCTCATACTCTCATGCAACCAATACATGCACACATACACACACAGAGAGACAGCAATGAGACCGATGATGCACAAAGAAACCACAATCAGAGGAGAAGTTAAAAATAAATCGCACTTACTAATTAATAAAATAAGCCAACTCGGTGAAGCAGTCAAGATGGGGAGGAGATGTGTGTGTCACATGGTTTTCTGAAGTCTTCGCCCTGGGGTTTTCCAACATCCACAAAATGTCTGCAGTCCGCAGGGCAGCCCTCCAGAGAGCAGCAATATCGTCAGAGCAGAACACACCACAAAATTATGAGCATTTTTCTTCTGCAGGACCCTAAATGTATATGAGGTAAGTAAGTAAGTTGGTACTATAATGTATATGTAATACACAGTCATTTCATAAAAGTATGTATTATGTATTATTGTGTGAGTGTTTGTTTATGTGTGGTCTGCATTATATTTCCATGAACTGCTGTCACTCACCTGTCGATCAATAATCTACCCAACAGCATTCCACTGGGAGTCACTTACTGTGTTTTGAAAGATAGGACTTTTTTTTGTGTGTGTGTGTGTGTGTAATCGTGTGATTGTGTGTGTCCGCTTATGTGAGCCATCAGCTGGAGTACGACCAATTGCACAGATGCGTTTCATCCGCGGGATTGGCGTGACTGACACATGAAAATAAGTAGCATCAAGGCGTTGCTGCAGGTGAGTCGGGTGAAAGGAAGGAGAATGACAATAAAAAAAACACAGCGCTGGGAGGAGAAGGAGGAGGCGTGATGGTGGTACCAAGAACATGTGATGGAGAGAGAGAAGGGGAATAAACAGAGGAGGTAGGGAAGGGCAGAAGAGGTGGAGGAGCAGCTGTAGAGAAGTGACGCAGTGCGAGAGCGAGATGTGGGGAAAAAGAGCTGCAACCAGCAGTCAGATAAGCAGCATACAGGAATTCATTTCATATGGAGTGATGTGTGTTGTGCATGTAGTGTGCTGATATTGCAGTTCCACTTTAAGAACTAGATTTCCAGATTTTAAAGGCTGATACAAATGCCAATATCTACACTCAAGAATGGATGATATCATCATCAATAACCCTGGGGTAATGAAATTCTTTAAGGTTAGCACCTGCTTATGGTGCAGTGATCCACCTCACTTGTTCTCATGTTCAGTTATAACCCTATTTCCCAGCTTATTTGGCAGGAAAAATAATTAAAGGGGGTATTTTCTATTTCTGTGACAAATTAGTATGACTGCTGTCTATGAAGCACTTTTTTTTTTGTCAAAATGTGTTCAAAATGTTAAACACCCCCTTTACTGAACTAATCAAAATGCCATATCTAGCAGTATAATGGTAAAATCCACTCCAAGACAAGATTTATTTTATAATACCCTCTATTTAAATAATAAAACCAATTAAACAACAAAGTCATACTGACGAGGTAATATCTAGCCTGCACAAAAATGAGGCGTAAATTGTTTTAATTTATGTGTTACTCTGTGTGTTTATGCTGTTTGTCTCGTCACCTCAGCTAAAACAGGAAGAGGAATTGTTACCAGAATAATTACCTGTAGACAAACATGGATATATTCTTTGCGACCTGACGTCATAAATAAAGTTCTGCAGGGAGCTGTCACAGGAAGCCATTTAGGCAGCAGGGAGAGGACCCAAATGCAGACAGTCGCGGAGGCTCCAGCAGGTGAAAGGTTTATTTAAGTGACAAACAATGTTTACTTGCAGGCAAAAGGACACCAGGAACTCAGGGAAATCACACGCAGGGAAACACCAAGAACAAGACATGGAGAAACGCAGGGACTCAGGACACAAATGAACCACAACAATGAACCAACAAGGAACAAAGGAAAGGGACCGGTATATATAGAGAGGGAGCTGATTGGCAATGGGACACAGGTGACTGGGGAAAATTGGCGGGAAGAAGAACAAAGACAGGAAGTAAAAGGCACACAAGAACACAAGACCAGGGATTTCAAAATAAAACAGGAAACACAAGAGCAACAACACACAGTCCACACAAGAGTCCTTGGGATCATGACAGGAGCATGATGTAGAAAGGTTTTGGGGGGGCAACTTGCCTGTTACATGAACAAACATAACACAGTCAGTGAATCAGAATCAGCAGGGCCATCTACAGTACAAAAAATATTTTCTCAGCCAATTTCGAACACATTGAAGTAGATGCAGAGTATGCAGGGTTAGCAGTTTGTTTGCCTTTACTGGACAGCTGATAAGTATTGAGACAGATATGGAATGAGGGGTATGACATGCTACAAAGAGCCCCGACCAGGATCGAAAAAGGAACATTGCGGTTATATGGTGTGCTGCTTTACCACTTGGCTAGCCCCCAACGCATTATTGTTGGGATAAAGAAAAGCCAAATTCAGGAATAATTCAAATGTAGCTTTAGTGTCTTATTACTGAAACAATAATTTACACTCTTATTTATAGAGGGTATGCACACTTTTTATGCCTGTGATTTCATCATTCTGTATGTCTGCACCATGGCCAACCCCCCCAATAACAATAAGATATTGTTACAAACCTGTCCACAGACAACCAAAAGTCATCTTGATTTTGATCAGACTGACAAATCCTGCTTTCAAACACCACGCGTCTGTATGGCTTAAGGCTTTGTTTGGTCCAGCGTTATTTCCCAGATGTCGAGCTATGACCTGTATATAGACATGTGTCAGGAAACTCAATTTCTGGCCCCATTTCAAATACTCACAGGAGGCTGACTATATGTTGGACCATCGCCGATTTATGATCTTTACTTTTTCAAGATAATGCTTTGTTTTTCTCCTGGTATCACAGGTCTACCCATTTACAGCAACAACCTGGTGGTATGTTTCTTCAAACAGTGGCGATGAGGGAGGTGGTAACACGTACAAAGTTTTGTCAATGCTCATTCACACCTGTGGAGCTAACAGCAACTCGAGTAACTGCTCCTGAAGGCACTTCTGTATAATCTTCAATATTCATCTGTGGTGATTACTGCACCACTTGTATTGGTCGTGCGTGCTGGCAAACTGATATTTCAATCTAACCCTAGCAGCGGGTAAGACAATATGAGGTATTTGACAAGCAATTTAACCCCAAGATGTAATACACTTATACAACATGATGTACATCTTTTCTTCCACTTATTTACATTCTTCTCTTCTCTCTTGCAGCGCAGTAACATCAGTATTCAGCTTTACACTGAATACTGATGTTACTGCGCTTAAAACACAGACTTGCAAGGACCTTGGTAATCAGTGAAGCCTCAAAAATTGCTTCTGCTGTGCTCTGTGATCTGCGATCTGTGTGACACTACGTAGAAATGACTCTTTCCTCCATGACCTTTGCAGATCAGATAGCTTTGGCTGGATTAGGTGCAAGTCAGATAGAGGATGACGTGTCTCAGAGTCTCACAACAGGGAAGAGGAGTGCGTTAAAGTGGGAAGGACCAATTTTTAATAGAAGTGAGGCCCCTCGTACCTCAGACAGTCAGTTCATCAATCAAAACTTTTGCCCTATTGATTTTATTCTTCCTATTCCTCCTTCATCTACGAGGAAGACCTTCAGAACAAACCTTGTGGTGATATTTCACATGAGGGTGAGCACAGCTTTACTTGTATGCAAAAGACACAGCTGCCGTGATCACAGTCCTTATGAACGCAATGAAAAAGCCTTAATGAAAGAATAATGATGAGGCCACTGGTTCACAGCACATCTGGAAGTGGATGCACATTAAAACACAAGGATCCAGCAGCTGTTTCAGCTATTTATTTGAGATGAATCAATATGTGGATGGATGATTTTGTCTGTAAATATTACAAATCACAGCACATAGAACACAGAGGAATAAATCAAAAAGAGAAATGATTTTCTTCCATCAATATTGTTGCCATTATTATCTTTATCAGTATTCTTTTCTGTGCTGACATATATGTCACACAGCAGGGTACAAGACATATTAATCAGTCAATGAATCGTGAACCAAGTAAAATATGGTTATACAAATGAAAAATCCATCTTCCCACTAAATTAAACACAGTTTGGAGTGAGGCCTGGAGGAAAATGGCTTCCTGGTTTTATGGGGTGGGGATTAACAAGAACAGAAATGGAGAGGTGAAGCTTCATAAGAAATTAATTATTCCATGTGTCCTGTTAAAAACTAAGATCAGTTAAATCCTTTAAGCCCTTTTTGTCACATTACATACTTGTCAAGCATACACTTGAGCCAATTAAATCTTCTGAAAGCCATTCACCATAAATGTAACTCCGTATTTTCACCTGCTCGATCTTGTCAAATACTAAACAGTTGTAAAATTAACAAATGTGAAAATGTCAACCAAAAAATAACACATTTGATTTTTTATGCCATTAGAGAGGAGGTTATTTTTTTTAGATTATTTTACCAAGAGTTTACAGGAGTGAAGATTCTTAAAGCAGTATTAATGAATGTTGGCCACTTGGGGGCAGCAGAACAAGCTGTAAACAAAACACTGACATATTATCACCCTGTGAACTTGATATGGTGAACCTGTTGGCAAACAGGTGCCTATTTATACATCCAGCAGACACAAAGCAACATTAGCACTTGTTTAGAGTCATGTGTCCGACCACCAGACAAACATAAGTCCAATATTCACTCTTCTTTTAGCTCTGTTTTTGGTCTCCACCACCTCCTGAGGGAAATATTTAGCTGCTAAATGTTTCACTGTGTTCAGCAGCTAGTCATTACCTGTCTGTCTATTATTAGAGCTGTGTTGCCGAAAAAAGCTGCCTGCAGTTGGAAACGGTGTTGATGAGAGCGGTGAGACTGAACCAAAACAGTTAAGTTTCAGGCAGTAAATCCAAAACAATGAGCTGAAAGATGGTAAAACACCCCATAGCGCTGAGGGGAACTGCAGAGTTGGATTACAATTCACTTCAGAGTTCATCACTACGAGCAACCCCTTTCACATTATATAGTCATTTTACCAACTATTAATATAAAAATTATTGATTAGTACAGCTTTAAGAAGTCAGAAGGAAATTCTAAAAAGGTCCCTATGTTTTGTCCTTTATTACATTTCGAATTACTGTGTGTGCGTGTGTGTGTGTTGCTTTATTTCTGAGTAATATACTACTTGTACTGGCCAATAGTGAGTTCATTTATCATCAGCCCACTACAGCACAGAAGAGCGTTGAGAGCTGCAGTGGACGACAGTTTCTCTTCAGGCTCACTCACACACACCAAAATGGAAGAAACAGCAGGAGAGATTATCTCAAACCTCAACAAATGAAATATTTCCTTTCTGTATCCCAAGATTCTCCTCCCCTTCCCCTTTCTCTTGACACACTGATGACAATTTCAGACTTTTCTCATTACCTTCCTTGTCAGAGAAAAGGGAGCGACTGAAAGCAATGATAAGTGGTGATAGTTCTGCATCATCTGAAGGCTGGAAATCGTTTTGTAAAATGTGGGTCAGACTTTCAAACACGACATGAGCGTGTGCTCTTAAATTAATCTCTTTTGAGAAATAAAATATAAGTCAGTTCATGAATTGTAAGGTGTGTTTTTTCTGTCTGCTAGCGGTGTGACTCTAAGGATGGCAGTGTCGGTCAGTCAGGCCACCACTTTGGTCCAGACTGAAATATCTCAACAACTATTGGACAGATTGCCATGAAATTTTGTACAGACATTTAAGGTCTCCAGAGGATGAATCCTACTGTCTTTAGTAATCGTCTGATACCAGCCTCTCAGTTTTCAGTTTTTTCTGTTAAATGTTTCAACTTCTACAACATCGATTTTGTACAAACATTCATGGTTCCCAGACAATGTATCCTAATTCTAACTATTATCTAACTATCCTAACTTTGATCCCCCGTTTCCTCTAGCGCCACCATGAGGCTGACATGTCTCAGCAACTATCACATGAATTGCCACAAAATTTGGTCATTCATTTGGTCTGACAGAGCGACTAGTGCGGCTAAAGACTCTTAGCCTTGTTGTTATGAAGCACACACTGACAACACAATAGTCTTCTGTGAAAGTCCAGCTAAGATTATTTATGTATTTGAAACCTAAACCAATCCATCATCCATCACTTTTCCTTTAAAATTATAGCATATACAACGTTTAAGACATTTTTATGATAAATGAATTTAGTCTCTTTTTCAAATGTGGTATGTGGCACATTTACTTTTATTTAGGCGGCGACCTCTAGTGACCGTAGTAATTATGACAAGACTGTCCACCCCAAAAACAAGATAGATCTAGATCTAGATACAGCAAGCATCTTATTACAAACCATATTTACGTTTATTGTTAAATGGTGACTTATGATCGCCAAACTTCACCAATTTTGCAGTGGATGGATGGATCATACAACACAGGACTTTCACCCAAGAGACCGCGGTTCGTTTCCCATGTGAAACCAAAAGTCAATGTTGATTTATTTTAACTTAAGTAGAATATGTAACTTAACTTACGCACGTAACTAACATAGTTATTTTAACCCAAACCATGATCTTTTCCTAAACCTAACCAAGTAGTTTTGGTGCCTAAACCTAACCAAACTGCGACCGTTTCACAACGTTCACCACATGTTGTTGTTGTTGTTACCATGACAACGAAGGTCCAGTATGCCTTTATGTGACATTTTGGGAGTCATTGGCAAATTACCTATTCTGTTGTTTAAGTTAGAGGACTTGTTGGGCATTTCATGTTATATACATGTTCCTATACAAATATACACTACATAAATAAATAAAATATTTCCTAGTTGAACTCAAACATGAACCTCCGATCTTCTGCCTGACAGTAAACGCTGGTAAGAACAGAAAGTTTCAGCAATGTTTTAGCGATTGTTCATGTTTCATGTCTGACATTGATTTGTTTGTTCATTCATCAGGTTTAGTGCATTTTCACCTTCTCATCCAACCTCCAGCACCTTGAACCCACACAGAGCAGTCACGCCTGTAGAGAATCAATTATTCCTTATCAGGACATCAGAGTGACTACACTTTATGGAAGCCAATGGCCTGTGGCTACACATCAAGGTGCAACGTGCAATGCTTCTTGCTTCACTGTTTTCTAATTAGGTGATATACTAGAGAATTATAAAATCAATTTGAGTCAAAAGCAAAAACAAAGAATCCCATACAAGCACATACTTGATAGATTACAGGGTAGGAGGTGCTCAAGTTTATGAGCCTATAAATAGCACACAAATGTCACAATATGATATTATAGGTAACAATTTCACAAACTAATCTAGAAAACAATTATGGATGACAAGAGATTTATTTGCTTCTATATTTACAGCTCTTTTTTTTTTTTTTATATCGCTACATTTACAGTCTATATTTATAAGACTGTAAGTACAAAGCATCAGTATCAGTCCAGCGTCAAAAACGTTGCTTGGTTGTCTTGCTTGAAATACTCCACCCCGTCTTTGAGTATGGAAGAGACAGAGAAAAGGGAAAAATAAATCAGAGAAAAATATAAAAAGCCTTGTCTGATAGATCGACCTATCTCACATAAAAGGCCACTAACATTAGCAGAGGGGTGTGTGTGAAAGAGAGAGATAGAGTTTCATGAATTCCCTATCTAAATGTGGATTTTATCGCTTGCAAATGTCTCCCTAAAATGTTATGACAGTTTTTTTTCTTCTTTTTTGTCATTAGAGCTCATTCCGTTTCAATTATTCTCTCTCGTTATCAAACACGCACTGATTCACACATGAAACCACATCCAGCTTCTGTTCTCTTTAGCCAAAAGGTTCAGCTCATCACTTCCTCACTGATTATTTCTAGCAGCTAGTTTTTGAAATCTGTCCTCTATGGTCCTGTCAGCAGTCGCCCTCTGTGTACTTCAAACAACAAATACTCAAAGGAAGCTGGTCAAACAACAAAGATAGCATAAATTAAAAATAAATATTTTCCCAATACAGGGAATAACTTTGACATAATATGTATTATTCTGTGTGTCTGTTTGGTGTTTTTCCATACTGGATGAGTTAATAGAGCTAATTGGGATAATACTCAATACACTGGGTACTGAGAGTATGAAACACTGTTCCGCAAGGATTCACATGTGTGTTTAGGCATTGTTGGAATGAAACAGAGTACATTCACCCAAGTACTGTTCTCAAGTACAAAACTGAATAACTTGTGCTTTCCATTTCATGGCACTATATACTTCTACTGCACTACATTTTGGAGAAAAATAGGCAGTTATAGTTACTTTACAAATAAATATTGCATGTACAAAACATGATGCACTTATAAAGTATGATATATTGTTATAGATTTTATAGACAGTTTAGAAAATTATCTATATCATAAATCTGTTGTAAACCATATTAAATTAGTTCCTCATTAACTAGGCAGGTAGTGTGTAAGTTGTGGGTCATGAAACCAAAACAACAAGCTGAAAGATGCTAAAAAGCTCTGTTAAGCTGAGGAGAACTGCAGGGTTGGATAATATTGTTACATTGGTTCAACACTACGTGCAACCTTCTCACATACACATCTGATCCATTGTTAACAAAAAATGAGCAGCTTTGATTACCTTCACATTGCTTTTACTCGTAATGATGTATTTTTACAATGTGGTATTGCTACCTTTACTTAAGTAAAGGATATTAGTACATCCTCCTCCAACGTGTATATGTGCAAAGTGTGTGTGCATGTGCATGTTAGTTCTTGCGTGTTACTGTACGCATTCACAGAGAATAATGTGGATGTGAAAGCAACATGAAGCCATATGGTATTGGCAGACTGAAAGGTCATGGAGAGCATTGAAACATTCACTGTATGTCTGTTTAAACTAGAAAATCCATTTTGAGAGGTGTACAGATCTCCTAATTATTGCCAGCTTCCTTTTGTCACATTCACCCACACTCAAAAGCCATTTCCAATAATGACTCTATGGTTGGATAACCACAATGTATAAATGTGTTTTATGTCCTTATTTCCACTTTTACCTTCCAATGAGCTGCCATCTGTACGTTTAATTGCAGATTCATCTTTGTCAGTCAGTGACATTACACATAAAGGTAACAACAGGTTCTTGTCTCAGTAGGGATGAATAGTCAGTACTATGGACATATGGACACTAGCTGGTGTCACTCAATCTACCATATGTTCATATGCTTTGTGCATTTGTGTTGTCTTTATTCTAGCTGAGCTGTAAACTGGTGCTGTATATTAGCAAGTCAGTGCATGCACAGCAAGGCAATCACGCATTGTAGTTACACTTGAGAGACTTTAATATAAAATTCAAAATGAAGGTGGTTTGCAGATGTTTGCATTCAATTTGTCAAATGTAGGGAACAAAATCAGTGTGGAGAATAAATCGTTCAGAAATGTAGATTCTTTCTCAGAACTTAAGTGAAATCAAAGTAAACAGGACAGCCAGCTAACTGTTTTACTCACTTCTGTTGTCTCCACTGTCTCTCTGTCTCTGTCTCTTCTGTCGGAGAAATGGACATCGATGCCTCTACCACTAATAATGTTGACCCCATTTATGCCCTTGTGGCTCTGGCCTTGGAGAGTTTAACAGAAGATGGATGAAGAAGGTCATCCATCAGACTGGGCCCTGATCAGTCAGCAAGGCTGAATTAGCCTGTTAAAGGGTCCCTAGTCTCGTAATGCCAGACCTAGTTCCACACTTCGTTTTAGCACTGTGCCATCGCTGGAGAAAGGTCTGGCTGAACCCATTATCATTCTTGTATAGGGGGAAAAAAAACCGCTCTGGCTTGTTTGCATTTCTTTAAACCAATCACAATCGTCTTGGGCGGCGCTAAGCCCAGGATGCAGCAATGCAAAATAGTGCCAGGGGGGAACTTGTTTTGGTGGAACATTTGCATGCGGGGAGGCATTAAAATAGCTAAATCCCAGCAAAAGAAAACGCCAGATAAAACAGTAAAAGACGTATGTCAATTATGTGATATGACTTTTACTGATAAAGACGAACATAACTTGATCATTGGTGACCTAGAGGTGAATCCTGCCTATACTTTAGCCACGGAGGAGCTCGCTGGACTCGTTAAAACCGCATAGGTTGCTAGCTCGGAGGTAAGTAAGTAAGTAAAGTTTATTTAGTATAGCACCATTCACAGAGCAAGATCACAAAGTGCTTCACAAAAGTACAAGTGTTAAAAATGAGACCATAAAAACAGTAAAAAGAAACAGGTAATAAAACATAAGCAACAGCAGACACACAAAAATGACAAACATCATACAGCACAAGGCTAGACAAAGGCCAGGTTAAATAAATAGGTCTTCAGCTGCTTTTTAAAGGTGTCAACAGAGACCGCAGATCGTATGTCTATAGGAAGGACGTTCCACATTGTTGGAGGCACCACGTCAAAGGCACGATCACCTTTTGTTTTCAGTCGGGCAGGAGGAACAACCAGTAAGCCCTTGTCAGATGACCTCAGTGACCTACTAGTGATGTAAGGATGGAGCAGGTCAGAGATGTACACTGGTGCCTGACCATGCAGGGCTCTAAACATAAAAACAGGAACCTTAAAATGAATCCGGAACTTGATGGGAAGCCAGTGTAAAGAAGATAAAATGGGTGTGATATGAGTTCTCCTGCTGGACCTGGTCAACAGCCTTGCATAGGTCATTGTTGTTGTTGTTTCACGTAGCGATGGGGATTTTGAAAATGATAACACGCAGAAGGGGAGGAGAATTCAGACTGAAATAGTCAGCCAATGGCAGGCTTATACCCACAGCCTACTTCCTGTGAATCAGACTAGGGGGCCCCTATTGACCCCTCACTGCTACCTCCCAAGCACTGTGTATTGTGTATGTACCCTGTCGCCTCCAAGGTCCCATCAAGAACAGTGCACACAGCAGCAGGACAGCTTTAATATGTGCACAGAAACCAACCAGTGCTCCTGTGCTCAAAAACTACCATGCCCCAGGTTTACTGCGCGTCTGTGTGTTTGGTAATTTGAGGAAGCACTTTAATTTAGGAACAAACATAACTCCAAATGAATGGTAATGCTGCTCTGTGTTTGCTGGATGTGTAAATAAACGACTGGTTGCTACTATATTCACCATATCAACTTAAAAGGTGATAATATTTAAGTGTTGTGTTTACAATTTGTTTCCGCTACTGCTGCAAGAAGTGGCCAAAAATATCTGTTAATGCAGGCGTAAGGTCTTAAATCTTGATTTTGGCACAGTGTCCCTCTAAGATTAAGTAATAATGCAGGACTCGCCTTAGTTAATATTGTATTATGTGGTGCAAACCGCCTCAACACATTTGCATTTAAACAACTGACCAAAAACAAATGATAAGCAGTAAACCTGGGGGTCTGGGTGCTTGGTCTGGTTGATAATCCAGCCTTGCCTGTCGCAAAGCCAGCAGATAAAAGAGCATGGAGCAGGGGAAGGAAAGGAAGACCCTTTTCCAGAGGTCACCAGCCACTATGAGTCTGGAGTTGGGTTGAGTCTGGACCAGCACGCCTTTTGATCCTACTCCATCACTCTAACATTGTTCCCACTGTGCAAGGCCTCAGAGGTGACATGTAGCATGGGCCATTTGTGACACGTCCCTCTCTAGATTACGTGCTCTCTCAGCCAGTCAGCTTTCTATGGCTTGGACAGAGAAGACCAGAGCAATCTAACCTTCAAATTAAACACAAAACAATCACTGAGTCTCTTCTGTACTAATTGTGTACAGGACAGAAATAAATTAATGTGCTGTTGTGTACTGCCCAGCGATCAGTCAAACTACGACTGTGGAAAGCTACTGCCAATTAAATGTAAGAAAAAGAAAGCAGCATTTTTTCCCCCAAAGATTTAATATTTCATTGTTTGTTTTTGGAGATAACTTTGAAGCTGTCTGACCATCTGGAATTAGTGTTAAACTGGATTTATACTTCAGCTATGCCACACCTACGGCAGCTACATGCGCAGGCTCCGAGCCCATAGGTAGTACAGATTCTGCTAGAACCTTCTCTCCCAGCAAATTTAAAAAATGCAACTAGTGAGGGAACAACAACTGTACGGGGCGTGGCCTCCTGGCTGCGTAGTGTGTGGGTCAGGTGACCTGGGGGAGACTGACTGACACTGATTAGAGTCTTTTTTAATATAAATTTCATGACATAGACAGGTCCCAACCGGTCGACGCTATCTCAGCATTGGCCTTGCAAGGTTCAGTGCTGATTTGAAACAGTAGATGGCGTTTTGAGCCATTTTAAACCCATGAAATGCTGATTTTTATACATTTGGTAAGAAATGTCAAAATTAACACCAGCACTGATGTGTTTCATCACGGTACAGTCGTATAATTTAGTTTACAGCTCAAAAAACATGTTTAAAGGTGCAATACCTATTTAAGGAAGTTAAAGAAAGACTCTCAGTAGTCTTCTTGTAGCTCCTCTGTTTCCCTCAGGCATTGCATTAAGGAATAGTAGAGTCAATCAATACTGGAGTATAATTAATTTACTTTTCCAGTGTGGAAGCAGTACATACACAAAACCTGGTTCGTATGTATAACTGGGAAAAGGCTAAAGATTCACCAACATCCAGATCAGAATGTCAGAACTTGACTTTAACTCATTTTCAACCAAACTAACAGTCAGATGTTATTAAACATAACAACACTCACTTAGAGTTTTACACTCTTATACAATGTACTACATAAAGTCAGGTCTTCACAAGTTCACAAAACTAATCTGATTTCCCAGGTACAGCTGTGGAGAGAAGCTGTATGATGGTGACAGGTTTCAGTGGTAAATTTGGGGATTTATGAATTCGCCCACTAGATCAAGCCTGCGGGGAGGAACATAGTTTTATTTACCAGAGAGTAAGTGGTCACAGCAGGCTCAAGCCTGGTGAGGTAGATGGGTCTCGGCTGGTGAAATGTTGTCGCACAGAGATTGGTTAATTCAGATGGAAGCAGACAGAAAAGCCATATCAGCAGGCAGCTGAAACACAGTGATCTTTATAGTCTTCATAATCTTCATGGTCTTACGTAAACGCTACCAACACTTCTGGACAATGGATCAGCAATAAAAAACAATCAGTGATGTACAAACTGGCCAAAGTTTATGTCTTTGTTTAATAAGCAGGATTATCAGAGGTCTTTCAATTTAACTGTAAAAATTAAAGCTGCACTAATCAACATTTTTATATCAACAATGGATTAAATGACTGTGTTGCTCAAGAATTATCATCAGACTGCAGTTCCCCTCAGCTCTACGGAGTGTTTTAGTGCCTTTTGCCTCTTTGTTTTGGTCTCATGGTCGGCAACTTCACTGTCTGGTTCACTCTCAGCGCTCTCATCAACCCTGTTTCAAGCTGCAGCAGCAAAAAAAGCTCTGATAAACCAATTGTGTGCTACTTGCCCAGCACCAAACAACAGACACAGTTAGCAGCTAGCTGTTGTGCATGGTGGAGCATGAGTTGGTGGAGACCAAAACAGAGCTAAAAGAAGAGTGAATATTTGCATTTACATTTGTCAGGTCAGGCCAGAAACACAACTCCAAATTAATGCTAATGTTGCTCCATGCCTGCTGGATGTGTAAATAGGCAACTGTTCGCTAACACATTAGCCATATCAACTTTATAAGGTGATAGTATGTCAGTGTTGTGTTTGCATGTAAACAGTTTATAAAATATATTGGTTATAAGTCATTAATTTGTTAGCTTCTAGTTAATGATGAACTAATACGATACTATGATTTACAAGAGATATATTATATGTAAGCTAATAATTTTGGTTATTTACCAGTATAAATACAATGTTTATAAGCATCATCATCATAATCATTATTATTATTATTTGCAGTGTGTTGATGACTTACACCATGATTTGTGATATCTCAAAAAATAATTTATTAGACTTACAATATTGTATTTCAACATTAACAAGTGACTGTTAATAAAACTGTTGTGGACCATTTTGAACAGCTACCGAACCCCAGTTTTCCTAACATAAAGGCTTTTATTTCTAAATAAAGAATCAAGAGATGACAAAGCTACAGGCATGATGCCAACGGCAAAAAGCTTTAGAAGACTGGTTTGAATGAAAGCCAATTCAGTCCAAACCAGCCTCGGAGAAAATTCCCATTTAAGATGGTCATTCTAAATTAGTTAATTTTACCATAAGATTTGTTCTGCCTATTGCCAACTGTTTATATTGTCCTTCCTTCTCACACTAATTATTGTGTACTCCCCTCACTTCAAAGGCTGCTAAATATTCTAATACAGGATTACAAGACATCGCAGTTGCTCTTATACCAACCGCAAACACATGGACTGATTAATACAGAGGCCCACTGAAGTGTGAAATTACCTCAATGTTATTAACTAAAAATGTAAGAGGCCTGATTATTATCACCTTAAAAACTGTAATTTCATTCTTTTATGTGAGTCTTCCATAAGATCCCACAGTTGAAAGCTCCATTATAACTCACTATTGTTGGACCATCCTGGTGAATCAGTGGTCAAAAATATTTACCATGCACTCCTGATTTCTAGGGTTTATATGTTGCCGGTCCTTCTCTTACACTTTCTTAGATGGTCACAAAACGGTGTGATGGCAAAGAAAAAGAGTTTGAGTATTTTCTTATTTTATGGAATACTTTGACATCTCAGTCCAACCACAACTTACAGAATTTGCTAAATGTTTATTTCCAGTGTTTTTAAATGTAATGCTTCCTCATTATCATAATATAAAAGAGAAGGAATGCTTAAGATGAATTGACTAGAACCACTTTCAGGTAATGGAAAGATTGCTGTCATGGTTAAATAATTCAAAAGTCAACACTAACTACTCATTTGACAGAGGTCATTGGGGAAATATGTTTATTCTCTTTCCTGCCAAGAGGTAGATGAGAAGATTGATTCCACTCTCGTGTCGCTACGTTATGTGTGGAACTGGTGCCAGGAGACGATTAGTTTAGCTTAGCATAAAGACTGAAAACGGGGAAACAGCTAGCCTGACTCTCTAAAGTTTAAAAATCTAACAATCAGCAACATTTAGAAGGGGAGTTACATTTTCACTAAATGTAATGGAAGCAATGAAACCCCCATATGATATTGAGTGTGTTAAAAAGTCTTTTTGTCAAGATGTGATAATACAAATGCTCCAGTGAAACGCTTTAAAGGAACACTATGTAACTTTTGCTATTAGTTATGAGATAATGCTAAATGCTAAGCTACTATTTAGCTAAACTACTGTTTAGCATTTAGCTAAAATGCTAAACTATTTTAACAGTCCCACAGAGTCATAAAGTCAGCAAACTAACTCAGTAATATCCGTTATACAGGCGTTAACATTAGCAACTATACCAGACCAACTAAGGCTGTAGCAGCAAAACCCTTGAGTGTAATGAATAGAGCAAGGGTGCATTTTGAATTAAACTTTGTATTTGTAACAGAAACACTGTGTTGTTTTTTCTCTCAGAAGTTATAGTCTCACTTCAAAGTCAAAAGTCACACATCTTACCATGTGCAGAAGGAGGAGAGGGTTATTCTTTGTGATTCAGTGCCGGTGTCTACTTCAATATACTCTGCTATTCATATAGAGTGCCCAGACAGCAGGAGTTCACCACTTATCATCACATCTCTTTTTTATAACATACATCAAGAGTGAACAGGAAGCTGTGGCTTAAGGGAAAATCACTGAAAAGAGCTTGCACAAAACAAATACAATAAATAACGCCAAATACATCCTGTTGATAGTCATCTGTGTTTGTTTTCTTTTTTTTTTTTTTTGTTTCTTTGTTTATTCTGCTGAGGGTCTTTTTAATGTTGAGATATGGTCCAATATCTCTCACGCTAAGGGTGTTTACACCTCCAGACAAGCACACACAAATAGCCTACCTTATGTGCCCGGTGGCAGTAACAAAGAGCTGAATAAATAGGAGAATAATTGAACAGTTTTGTAAAAGCTTATAATAAGATAATACGATTTTTGTAATGAAAGATTTCTTATAATAAAAGCAAGATAAATTGCAATAAGGGATGAGACGGAATATTAGAAGAAGACAAGGACAATGAAAAAGGTGAGAGGTGCTGACAGCATGATGAAGGGAACACAGAGCTCAGGGTAAGATGACACAGTCTGGATCTACCAGAGGTGGGAGAATACTCCCTTGAATACACAATGGCTAAGTTATACCAGGAAAAAAGTGCTGATATACCGGCCACCCAAACAACCTGGCTCCCTCCTTCAACATACATCTGTTGGCTAAGCTGGCTGCGTAGCCAGCTCTCCTCTTCAGGCGTGTGCATGGCCAGTGTGGATATGAAACAACAACAAGAAGGAAGACAGGAATGTAGGCTGCGTTCAGACAAACAACCCACTGCTCTGGCACAGCAGGAGTGCCGACACAGAGGGCTCAGGCAAAACAATGCAGGTTTGTCTGGCAAAACAGTTGAACTCGCCTCAACTTTTTGCCAGACAAATTTCACCCACATTTCAGTTACATTACCTTGCTGTGTGTACCATATATTCTGTTGTTTTCCTCGCAAGCGACATGATGGAGAGCAATTTATTGCTTCTGTAATTACTCTCCAGAGTTGTAAAATCCTGACACAAAGGAGTACAAATTGTTATGTTATTGTCTCGGCCTCTGATAAGTCTTCAAACTGGACTTCCTAGTTTGTATTTCATTTTCTCACCCATAGCAACACACCCACACCTGCACAGACTGTTGTGATTTTTATTAGTGCTATTTTTGGCAGCCTTTGGGAGAAGGAGTGGAGGACTAGAGGCGGGAGACAGAAACAGACAGCTGTCATTGGTTTTCTGAACAGCAGTGTGTCTTGTCGGGATGGATAACTCAATGCTAGGGTCACTCCTGCAGTCAAGCCAGTGGGCTGGTAGCACTGAACCCAGGCCAGGATTATACTAAGCCACCTTTTAAAGGGTCTCCTTACTATTTTAACAATCTGGCTACAGCTACAGCCCAAATGAATTAAGAGCTTATAGAGGGCGCTGCCAGCTTCCTCATACTGTTGCTTTCAGGGCGTCAGGGCAGGTCTGTTCAGGCTCACCTTCTTTTACAAGAGGCTAAAAATCATGGCAGCAAGTATGAAGGATGTCAGTAAACTGTGGGCTGCAAGCTGTGCTTTCCCAGAAATGACCACTTTGGCTTTTTCCAACAGTATCATTTTCTGTAGGCAGACTAGCAAAGACAAAAAGCTGATGAATAAATGTCTATTTTCTGTAAGTGCAGATATTTCTTCAGGAGACATTCACTCTCTGCATCCTGTAACTGCATTTTCATGGTAATATGGGTCTCCTGTATATAAGGAAGGACAGGGGTGATTTAACTGAACAGAGATTTCCTTCTATTCTTTGAATGTTTTTGGGGGGTTTTTGGCAAGTGAAGAAGATCTATATACATTAAAAACTAGTGCTGCAAGTGCCAGGAATCTGTCCAGTTTCTCAACAATATGGAGGTGATCTAAATAACAACTTCAGGGCCAGCCAACCCCCCTGATTCCTTCCTTTTACATTCATCCATCCATATTTTAAACTGCTTGTGCTGTTCAGAGTTTGATAGAGCCAGTCCCAGATTAATGGATGACCCGCTCTACCTCAGTGGTGTCCCTGAAATGTGACTGCGTGAACAGGTTTTTGTCCCTATAGCGTGATTAATACAAACACATAGAGAAACACACAGACTCTCACACACTGGTCAAATAGTCTCATCCCACTGTGTCGCATTCTGTGAGTCAGTGGTGAGTTCATACAGCAACATTGTACAGGACCTTGAACAAAGACAAAAGCACACAGACAAACAAACACACGCATGGATGGACACTCAGAGACCCATGTTTGACATCCAGTGTGTGTGTGTGTGTGTGTGTGTGTTTGTGTGTGTGTGTGTTTGTAGTAAACGAGAACCGATGACGCAATGTCTGTATGTAAATCTCCACAGTATCAAATCATTGAGTCCAAAAAAAAAAAGTCTGACATGTCTGCTTATACACTACATCCACTTATATGGGAGGTATTATTATTATTATTATGGGGAATCAGTTATACTTCCAGTATTTCCACTTTCTTTCAGTAGGACTGAAAACGTGCTCCCTCAACATTCTCCAAATTGTACAAGAATATGCAGTGTACGCTTAGTAGCAGCTTTAAAGGGCCATATGGGTGGTTCTGCACTTTTTTTAAAAGCGCATTAACTATAAATCACATACATAAAAGATTACATCCAACCAGATTTTACCGCTTTAACATTAAGCACACAAGGTTTTCGACTAATGGACGTAGAACTAACTTAACACCCCCTGAAAATCCTGGTTTTGCAGATTTCTCACCTTGCTGCAGTGACGTACAGGTGTACTCCAGGACCCTGTGAAATTACTGTTGGGTGTGGTTACAGGTGCAATAAAAAAAACAGTTCTGACCACATCCAACAGTGATACTGAGTGTCAGGGGTAAAACAGCCTTGAAACTTTCTTCTAGTGTTACGTACTGTACTAAAACCCACTGCAATGCTGCAATTTAACTAACTTACTTAGGTACAAATTTATTTAAAACCCTACTCTCAGCTAAATACAAACAAAGATCTCTTATTGCCTACAAACAGTGCTTACAGATCACATACCAATAAACACCGGGAGACATGCACAAGACCCTAAATAACTGTGTGATCACGTCTTGCTCACCTGCAAAATGTACAAGTTCATTTTTTGTAGCCATGCCTTCATGTCGATCTGTTCCTCTGTCATTTTATATCTAATCCTTGCTCAACAAGTGTCTGGTCAAAACACTTTTAAGGACCCGAAGCTGATCAGGATTCATTGTTGTGCAACATGTGGTGTTGGTGCTTTGTCATAATGTGTAGCATGTGGGCTATTTTGTATCCACACATATCACAAAATCTCATTTAAATCACTATAACAGTCCTTGAATCATATTTTTGGGGATCCACTAAAGCCAATGTTACTGAACTACTGCTGCAGGGAAATATTCCTCACTCGCTTTTTAGATGAAAAACAGGAAACAGCTATTTCTGGAGCTCATTAGTCTCCATTACCGTATTATGGGGGCTGCAGCTCTATCGCCGAGCCAATCTCACCAGGTTGTCTCTTTCTTTTGGCGACAAGTTAGAAAATCTTGTGGTTTCTGCTTCACTTGATTTGGATATGGAGTATTGGAAATCGGTGATGGAGGCGACACACAACAGCTTTCTGACTGAGCCTCTGCCATCTGGGGAGCGCTGCCCTTCACTTCAGGCTACGGTGGGTCCATCAACCGGGAAAACTGTGAAATGTTTGAAAAAAGAAAACAGATTTTTATCATTCATAGTAGCCCCTGGATCCTCATATACTAGCACAAACATACACACACACACACACACAGTTTCCATCTCAGTTGTTGCATTTGGGAAAATAAGAAAACCTTATCTGCTACTCTCAAAATTTACTTCTGGCAAGGCACTGAGAGCGTTATTCTAAGGTTTATTTCTGATTGAGTGAGTGTGTGTGTTTGTGTGTGTGTGTATGTGTGTGTGTCTGTTTGTGCTGATGCATGCATTGGCCGGGTTTGCTTTGCTGACCACTTAAGTCCTCTTTGTACAAGCTTGTTCAGTACGCTTTATGTAATAATTTCACACTTGCCGAGTCCACTCAGGGCTCGTGTATGTTTGTCCAGACTATAAATTAAATAGAGCAACAAACAGAAAGCTTGAAGGTTGACTATTGACTCTGTTATGGTCAAATGCACAGATGAGCTGCAGGTGAAGTGAATGAAGGCCTGATAGTGTGTGGAAGAAAATGGACATGTGAAAATAAAGTGAGAAAGAGAATAATTATGTGAGGATGCAGATTTGCACAACAACTGAGGTTCTGAAAACATTTTCATGGTCAGAAGTTATAAAGAATGTGTATGCTTCAAACACCTCTTATTTACTTGTTGTATTGTAGTAACTCCAGTTTGTGTGTCTGTAAAACTCAAGGTAATCATTGACAGTAGAAAGAAAAACAGTGAAAGAAAAAGAAAACAGACCTCCCATTTAAAGTGGATTTTTTTGTCCAGAGCGTGGGACATAGGCTAGCAGTATCAGTCAGTTGGTGCCTTCTTGGTCGGTCGCTGGGGAGGTTTAAACCACTCTGAATCTGTTTGGTGTAAGGCGTAGCACAAAATGCTGCAAGTGGGGATTTTAGACTCTTAGACTGCAGTCAGATTTGCCTACATCATTTTCGTAAACAACCAAGATGGCTGCCGCTGGTGTGGAACATTCTGAATCCACTATCGTGTCAGTATTAAACAAACTGGACGGTACATTTTCTCTAAAAAAAGAACAAACAACTGCACTTGAAGCTTTTGTTGATAAGAAAGATGTGTTTGCTGTACTTCCGACAAGATCCGCTCAGCACTACATCACACGTTTTGTTTCTCTGATCCAATTTGCGTCCAGAGGCATTTTGGTCTGCGGCCGTTGATAACGCCCTTTGGAACTGGAAAATGAACTGAGAGCTGCAGTATTGTACAAAACAGGGTGATGGAACATCGTTAGAATCAATTGCTCCTCCATTCTCAATCAAAAGACAATCATCACAACACAAGACATCATGACAACATTGTTTCTGTTGGCAAACCATGTGATTTAGAGGGTGAACTTTGACCTGCAAATCTGCTGAAGCCAGATGGAGCTCCAGCCAAATTTGTCTTTTCAGTGGAAGTGAAAAAGAGGCAGAGTGAATATTTGCAGAGCAGCCCTGTCTCCCTAGAAATGTGATTTTTATACTACTAATTTGCAACAGCAAATACGTTTTGGAATAAATCTACATTCAATTAAAATTAAATTACAGTTTTACATTTTTAATTAACATAATAAGAAAAGTATTCATGAGTCAATGAATGAGTGATCAGAGAAATTCTCACTATAAACATATTTCATTTGTTTTGTTATTGTAGGGAAAGATGGTCATATTGGTGAAATATTGGAAAAACAGTGACAGTGGATATCCTCACATTATTCCTGTATTCAGCTGTGACCCATTCAGTTGCCATAAGACGAACTAGATGACAGACATCTGATTTTATGTCGTCAGGTGGAAGAGGAGAATACAGACATGAGTGATACAAATGTAGTTGAGTCTGTGTGCTTTTGTTGTTTTATTAATATACATACAGTTCTAGTTAATTGCTTAGTTAAGGTACATTTGCAAAAATGCTTTAGGACTAGAGCAGAAAAGTGCAAGGCCCAGCAAACTGAAAGCAGCTTGCGAATCACTTTGCTCTCATAGACCTTTTCGGCCCTAAAGCCAGACTAACCCATAAAATGTTTAGATGGAACAATAAACTTCATTTAGTTGAAGAGACATCAATCCAGGACATCTGGTAATGTCTCTCTAATGGTTTTCCTGTCACCCTGTTTCCTCGGGGATTCAAGGTAAAACACCTAAACTAGAAACACACAGGTCTGATGGTGTCGGCCTGCCAGTTTGTTGGTCCACCACTTTGGTCCAGACTGAAATATCTCAACAACTATCGGATGGATTGCCATGACGTCCGATACATATATTCATGGTGCCAAGAGGATGAATCCTAATGACTTTTGTGATCCCCTGACTTTTCCTCTAGCGCCACCATGAGGTTAACATTTGTGAATTTAGTAAAAAAATAACAACTACAAGTACTTTATGACTAAATACCTGCAAAACTAATGACATCCCCATCATCCTCAGATGTACTTTCTGTTTAGTTCTAATTAGCAAATGTTAGCATGCTAAAATAAGACGATGAACATGTTAAACATACCTGCTAAACATCAGCATTGTCATTGTGAGCTTGTTAGCATGCTGACATTTGGATTTAGCTCACCTTTACTAGAAGGATTCATTTAGCTGATTTGTCACTGGATTAGTATCGGCTTCTGCTGACCTTGTGGTGCCGACCACTGACTCCATAACAGTTCAAAAGTTCAACTTAATTTCCATCTCAGTCTGTCAAGTGTATTCAGTTTAATTCCATCACGGCTCTTTAGCTCCACGACTATTTAAAATTGGCAAATTATGTTAGTTTACAGGCACCAAGGGAAACTAAAAAGGGTGTTTTGGCTCAGCGTTTGTTTATAACAGCTATGTTGCCAGCTGTAGTAAGTAAAAAACTAACTGGCTAATTGATTAACTTGTCAATCATACAAGCACAGCACCCAAGAGTTTTTGACTGTTGAGGATTATCTGTTTGAATTTGGAAATAAAGATTTAAAAAATGAAAGGAGCAGTTGATGATGGACGGGTCACCAACACAGCTAACATGTATATTTCCATAAATTCAAGATGCCGAGTTTACTGTTGCTTTAAATACAACAATCCAATTTTTGAGGATGACAGATTACATGCAAAGCTGCCAACCGACTGAAGCCATTATCACAAGCTGCAACAGAGCTGGCTGCACGGCTGACATCCAACATAAGCTGACAGAAGGCTTCCCATGTTTTAATTGTTTTTAATTACAGTGATAGTAGCCCTGTGTAATTATAGCTCATTTGTCAGTAATGAAAAAGTGATATCAATATGTTGAACACGTTTCACATGTTTTGGCTTCCCACACGCAAACACACACACATGCACACAAAGGGGATTTCACAACTGGCTCAGATTCAACAATCAGGCAAAATACAATTGTTATAGAAAAAATTAAAGATTTCAACTGTACCAGACTTACTTTAGTATCCTAAATTTTGTAGGATAATGTCGTCTGTTTATTTGGCTGAATTACATTTAGTAGATCAATGACCTCCTGCTCGTCTGGTCAGATCTCTGGTGTCTCAGTCGTGGCTGATTAAATCTGTTTTTTGGAGGTGATGTGATTGAGGAAAGACAGAACAGGATTCTTTATTTTTTAAAGAAAGTATTAAAAATGTTTCCAAACTTTGCTGTGTACATACCTCCTGAGACTTCTTCACCGTCCTGCCAGGTTTATCAGCCTGCTGAGCCTCTCAAGGTTCGATGAAATGCTCTTTAAATCTGGTGCCTCAGCTGTTTCGCTCCGTATCGGCACGGGTGTTTTTGTTTTGCTTTATCCAGTGGAATAAATCAATATCACAGCAGCATGTGCCTTGGTGTAAGAGTGAGGATGAAAACAACTAAAACCAACTAAAAGGACAACAGAACCAAACAAATGATTGACAGTAGTCCATATCTACTTGCCCAGGGTAACTCTGAGCCGTGAATAACCAAGCTCAGTTCTGAAATGTTTATGTTTGAGGAGAACAGTCACTTCTGCTTTAGGCAAAAAAACAGATATTTGAATATTTGATGCCTTATTTTTAAAAGCCAACTCTCTGGTTTTCTTATAGCACCCCAAATCCCAATATTTTGACACTTTAGTATATTGCTTTGAAGATGTCAACATGGGCTCTGGGGAACTGTGATAGGCATATTTCACTATTTTTTAAAGTTTTATAGAAGAAAACTTTAAGCAAGAAAATATTTAGCAGATTAATTGATCGTGAAAATAATCGTTAGTTCCATCCCTACTTAAGTGGAAACTATAATTTCTTTTAAAACATCAACAGTGAGTGGAGAGAAGTGCCCTGCTGACGCTGAACATGAACTGCAACGTCCCTGGTTTATCTCTCTCCCCTCATTAATAGAAGCATAAAGCCCCAAAAACAGTATGTGGAGAGAAAATGTTGGGATTTGGGTGCTCTACAGCAAAATCTGGATGGATCTGAAAATTTAGAAAGTAGAAGTCTGCGTGAGGCCAGCCCACCTGCAGGCCCTGCAAGCACATACTATAATGGTCTCCAGGACTGCAGGTGCACGAGCGGTGACATTGTAATGTGTAGTCATAATGCGGGCTGGACAGCCTATTGTTTGCACGCTGTGGCATACCAAATTGCTATTGAATTTGATACATGTCAAAATTTTAGGCTGCTGTGGGACATTTCTAAATATGGCCTACCTTCTACCTCACATGCCTGCAACCTGAGAGTCTGGCAAAGTGTGAAATTGCAACACAGTCCAAAAAAACAAATTAGACAAGTCAACCTTTCGGTATCCTCTCAGGTGTGTTGCATCAGTGGCTAATAATAAGTCACACACACATGTCACAGTAGGAAAAGCACAGGTTTAAATAATAAAATGAATGATGGCTGAATTCCATCCAGTTGCTTCAGTTTCAGGGTCCTGGTTTTGGGCATGCTGCCTCACTGTCACACTGGCAATAGAACGGAGCCATTGTTAATGTTATTAGTAACAACTGCGCTTTTCCTACTAGTCAAAAAACACAAACATTTCTCCTGAGAAACACCTATTTCTTCCTACACCAACCCTAACCTACCAAACTAACTGACTTTTTACAAACTGCATGCAACAAATGAAAATGGAAAGGTAGCGGGTCAGATTAGATTGCAGGATGGTAGGTGCAGGCTTGGTAAAATGGGTTACATTGCATATGTGTGCAGAAAATCCTTGGCAGTCCAAAAATGAGGTGTGAGACGGGTGAAGCCTTAAAAAACAGACAGAAACTTTCTTTTAGAAATGTCTTCTCTTAAGACATTAAAAAATAGATGTGAACACTGTGGTGAGACACATCATGCCTCTATCATTCTGCTATCAATGTTTAATTTAAAAACATTACATTACATTCTGTAATTCAAATGTTTCTGTACAAAAATGAATTTCCCTTCTGTAATCAACCTTGTCAATAAAAAATAAGAGGTGTTTTTGGCTTTGCAACAGAGGCCTCATCATTTCGAACAGTATATTATTTCACAGCATTTTTAGTTGACTGTTTATGTGCCTTTAGTGTGCATTGCACCCCTCTGGCAATGCTCTCTAGTGTTAAATGGCCCTTGTCTTGTTGCCAAAAAAAAAGGAAATATGAAGATGGTAATGAAGGAAGAGGGAGAGAAAGAAAAACAGGCTATTGTTAGCACAAGTTTCTGACACTGGCACAGCAATGACGCAAGGAGAAAGGAGATGACCAAAACGGCAAGAACCTAGAAAAGAAAAGACGGAGAGGCAGACAGGTGGGGAGGGAAGGAAAAGGGAGAGAGAGAACAAAGAAAAATACAGAGTGGTGAGAGGATGAGGAGAAAAGATCTTAGCAAATCAAAAAGGCTGGACGTCTAAAGAAATGAAAGCAATCATGAGTTGAAGTGCCTCATCATGGGTCCTGGGGATATCTGAAATTGTGGAATAAAATTGTGTATGTGTGCGCGCGTGTGTGTGTGTGTGTGTGCGTGCGTGCGCGTGCACTCATCACATCCTTGTGAGTGCTTCAAGAACCAGATGGCAATTCACAAACAGGGATGTCTGCAGTGAACTCAGGTCCCTGCAAGTTATACAGTTATACATGCATGCAGAAAACCCTTCCATGCGTCGTTCTGGAGTTCAGATGCAATTGTATTCTGTCATTTAATTTGGAGGGCTTGTTTGCCACACATGTACTCGCCCACTTGTCAAGATTGTGGTGAAAGATGACTCAGCTGACGATATGACTTTTTTTTCTTTGTGACTGAAGCTCCTGCCATCTGTGCCCTAATTATAAATCCCCTTTCTAAGTGACTTAGATCTTTTCCTCCTGCCATCTTGATCCAAAATCAAGTTTAACTGGGCATGCTCAGCATTTGTACACATGTCCAGAGCATAATAATTGTATCATGCAGCACAGATGTATGGAAGCATCAGCATTTGTAATGTTCCTCCATCCATTGTTTCAGGTTTTTCCTTTACTTTGTCACCTGTCTGTATGTTAATAATGACTTTTTTTGGTGTGGACATGTCTGCTTTCATGCACTCTGTAGACTCGTGTTGCATGTTTTTGCCTGTGAGAAAAAACAGGTTTGTTTATAATGGGACAATGATAGAAGAGGCATTCACTGCTTATTTCACAAAGTTCTAAAAGTTAAAGAATTTCAGAAGATTGCGTCATTATCAATATTATCAATCAATCCCAGATCATATGTGGAAACAGTATCCGTGTTATGTTGACATACAGTATCTCTAGCTCAATTACCAACTCATGAAGTTGTTAAAGGCACCCTGTGAAGTTTCTGATGAGTGCGTCCCCGTTTTTGTTTACATGCATGAGAACACAAGGATACACATTCCTGCCAATGGCTTCACACTGTTCCACTGACTGCAGTAATGCACCAACAGGAGAAGCAATGCAAGTAAAATGCAGGGAAGAAGAAAACTGCAAGCTACTGTAGCAAGCAATCAATACAGGTTTCACATTTTTCAAAGAAATCGGACGTGCAAATGTTTTGTGCGGAAAAAAGTAATCCATTCAAACACGCACAGCGCCTCTTAGTGAGAAACAGTGAATGTTAGCAGAACTTTGTTTAGAAGTAAACTCCACAGGGTACCTTTGACCTGTGAAAACTTCACCTGAAACTTAATAGAGTGGTAGCAGTTGCAGAACCTTGACCAAGTTGCCTGCATATAAGCTTGAACTTAACCCAAACCTTCACCGAAGTAGTTTCAGTTTCTGAAATCTTTGCTACATGATGAACAAGTAAAATTAGCATGCCCAACTTGTTCTACAACCACTAATCAAATTTGTGGTGGAGCAATGTCCATTTTGCAAGTTTGATGAGACTGTCTTTGAGCCTCCTTCAACTTCTTTGTAACTCATTTGATAAAGGAATGAGAGCTACTCATAACTAAATTCAGACCCCATTAAGATTTAATCAAGCCTGAGGGAACAAGAGAATATTGGACAAAGGATCTGAGAACTGCGCAGAAACCTTTCAAGTGTCTTTTTCAGGCCTCCCATCATTTATTACGTCCCTATTAGCTAAAGACAACTTTAACTGAAGTTCTTTTAAGAACAGCTGGTTCTTTAAAAATGTGTGCAAATCCTGGAGCATTTCAGTCGCAGCTGCAGGTGACCACAGACAAACTCTTTGCTTTTTTAATGAAACACCGAATGCACATTCATTTGTACACATGCCCTCCATTAACACGAGAGAGGTAGATGAAAGTAAAGAGAGAAGGACAGACGACAGACACAGTCACAGCATAATGGCATTGCAATTTTCTAAGGTGGAAAGCAACCTTATCCAATGACATAAATAGGACAGTTTCAACACAGTTTGATGCCTTGAGTGTTGCACCACTTCACTTTTGCTATGAGGACAAGAGTGTGATTAGCAGCTTGATGTCACAGCAGTTCATGCTATTCACCACCTCTGTCTTGCACACAACTGAAAGCAGCCTGAGGGTAGATTAAATTTTGTTGTCCGTGTGCATGCATCTGTGTATGTGTGAGTGTGTATGTGTGTTTTCTTTCTTTAACCTTTAAAGCTATTTCGGCGGCCTGTTTCAGTCCTTTACTCAACGAGGCATGTGCTGGTTTAACAGGCAGTGTCTCTGGTTGGGCCAGAACTCTCCTGTTATCAAATATTAAAACTGATATACTGGTATTTTTCTGTAGCTATTCACAGTACAGTCGATGTGATATTATCAATAAACAACATTTTTTTAAGGGTCAGCTCACTCAAACATTTTCTCTGACCTTTAGTGGTATCTAGACATGCAGTTTTGGTGTAATTTGTCTTTTGTAGGGAGATGAAGAATAGGAACGTCACCTTCAAAAATGTCGATGTAGATAAAACAACTTGCAGACATAACAACTCTTTAAAGGTATCCGGTGGAGTTTTTGACCACTTGTAGCGCTATGGAGCAATGTTTTTATGAATGGGTTCACGTTTTGTTTGTGTCTCGTGCATGCGCAAGTGCACTCGCACGAGAAGACGCGATACACGTTCACAGGATTCCACTGATATTGACTGTACTGATGCACAGGTGGCAGTAACGCACCTAAAAACACTGCAATGTGCCAGGGAAAGACTGCAAGCAAGTAAACACACACACACACACACACACACACACACCCACCCCCACCAAACAGAAAAGGACTAACGTGAACACAGTGTCAGACTGAATAATGAGGTGAAAATGAGATTCAGTCTGATTATCAGGTTAGGACACTGATTCTGGATAGACACATTGCAGTTGAATGTCTTTAATGTAATTATTAAATCCTGTGAGCACCATAAACAAAATTACATTCACCAAAATTACATATTGGGGTGGCATCAGAAAAGTCAACACCGATGCACATTAAACCTAAACTCATGTTTAGAAACCACTTAAGCTATGTGAGAAAATATGGAGTTTTTTGTTGTTGTTTTTTGTCTTTTGGGTGAAGTGACCCTTTAAATTTCCTCTGAATGAAGTAACCCTGTTTGTTTGGAGCTTATTTCAGACTCTAGCTTTCAAAGATCAGATGAACCTGAAGTTATTTCATACCTAATAGCAATATCACAGAGTTATTATGTGCAAAATAAAACCATTCACTGTATTCTGAGTTTTCGATTTCCTGCTTCATGTCCAGTATATCTCGTATTCCCTGCAAATCACCTGTATGACTGCACACATGAACAACTGCTGCTACTGCGTGTATCTTTCACAGACTGCAGAAAGTGATGCTGACATTATCCCGTAAAGTAAACTCTTTACGCATACTGTATCTGCGTGTGATATGGTATGTTCCTACGTTGCACTGTTACACGGGGTTTGACCTTTTCTGTGAGCAACAAATACAATCGAAACCATTAGCAAAGCAATAAGAAAGAAAGAGAAAAAACATATAACACAGTTACGTCCTGCTGGGTTATTGTCTTGAGCAGATGTTCGACACAACTGTGACAAGCAGCTGAATAACTTATGATATGACTTGCATGTGTTGGCACACTGCTGCAATCCATCCTTTTTACTGATAACTGGCGTTCTAGCCCGGGGCTAAATAACACTCAACTCTGCCGCTGCAGGGTTCACTCCATCACTGCTCCCTCTGCCTTCCTTCAAAAACTGATCTCGTCGGCGCACACATCGGCCCTGGATCCCCTGTGCTTTCGATGATACAGAGAATACTACACAGAGAAAGAAGGAGAGAGCCAGGTCAGTTTAGCCTCAAGACAAACAATGGCTTTGGCAAGGGATTAACCCACACTGTCATCTGAAAACTGTGAATCAGGAGCTGTATGTGACAAAAGAAAAAATTCCTCCCTGCTGATATATCAGATAATCTGCAGCTTTCACAGGATGGTCATATCGGTTGTTTCATCCTCCCTGTCTCCTACCAGAGAGTGGGTTTGTGAGGTTTTGTTTCTGTGCTGCCCACTGTAACACAGAGCGTCTGTGCCCATGGTAATGATGCCTGTCTTATCAGCTGACAGACCATATATTCTGTCCCCTGAATGCCTCCTCAAAGGCAGCACGTCTATTTCCACAGACTCGATTCTTAAAGGTAATGGTCCAGTGTTCTCATCCACAGAGTGTCTTCTTGTGGGCAGGAAGTCTGCTCTTTGTATGGAGTGCTGGAGTGTGTGGAGCTGGCAGGGGAACAAGGAGCTGTCACACACACTGGGACTGGACCGACACCAGTCTGAGATACTGTGGTCGGATCCTGCTCGGCTGTCTGAACTGTCTCCGACCTTCTGCCCGAGTCCCTGGCCTCTAGCCAAGCTCAACAGCCTGGGGATCGTAACAATGGATGCAGACGCTGCCACAGCAGCAGCAGCAATATGGTGGCGCTCAGCAGCAGTCACTTTGGTGTCTGTTATCACTGCGACAGGAGACGCCACTGCAGCTGAGCTGGAGAATGAGGAGGAGCTGAAGAGAGCAGCGACTTTCTGGTAGTATCGCGTCCGTATCACCTTTGCTGAGCGGTACAGATCCCCTATGAAACAGTAACAGATGGGGTTAAGGCTGGAGTTTGTCAGGCCCAGCCACTGGGCAAATGGCCGCGTCTGCAGGAGCCAAGATGGTGGCCTTTGCTCGCAGTCGATCCAAAGGTCAGCCAAGTAGAGCGGCAGCCAGGACACTGCGAACAGCAGCACCAGACACACCACCATCTTGGCGATCTTCTGGCGCATCTTGAGGCGCGAGGCGTGCAGAGCTTGGCTGCGAGGATCAAGATCAGCAAAAGTGGATTTCTTCCCTCCCCAAAGCCGCCTGCCGGTTAGGAAGCCTATGGTGAGGTTAAAGGTCACGGGCAGGCAGTAGAGCATCACAAACAGCAGCACATTGTATCTGTGGAAGAAAAGTGAAACAATTAAAAATGAGATACTGATTTAATCCCCTTCTGAAACTATATTAATTACTATAAGCTGAAATGTGTAATGTTTTAAATTAAAATATATTTATTATATCCATCTGTAAATGTGATGAAACACTAAAAGTGACATTTTACGTTGCTGGAGATGCTTTCCTGCTATTTAGAAATGGTGAGTCAAGGATATTTTTATTATAACAACAACATGCTCCGTTTGAAGTGCAGCCTTTGTACAGTCATCAGGAACACAATGGGCTCCTTTCAAGACTTTTTAATTTCCTCCTGATTTTATCAACAAGATACAAGGATCAATATGACAGCATTATAACCAGTCTACACAATAGAAATCCTAGAAGGCCACTTGACAACTCATGATTAAGAAAAACAAAACAGGGAAATTCAGTGAGCAATAAAAAAGAAATAAAAGTCTCTAAATCAAAATAAAGTACAAAATAGTGCTGAATTTGACAGTCTGAGCTCCTCAAGCGCAGCATTTAAGAACCTCACAGGTTTGAATGGCAAGTTAGGTCCCTGCTTGAAAATCGAAAGGCCCCTGACACACCAAACCAAACTTTAAGAACTACCCCGGGCAAACGCCAACTGATTACATGTTGTGCTTCGCTTCACGTTGCCTCACGTTGCTTCAAGCAGATTGTCTACTCTGCAGTTGGTTGCAGAAAATACTATGAACGAAACACAGCAATGGAGAAAAGTAAGACCAGAGATTTCTGGGCTTTGACCGACGACCAGGTGGAACTGTTACTAAAACTAAGTGTTGTAATTCATTATCCATGTTGAATTAACCGCTGATAGTCAAGGACACGTCGTGGCTGATTAGACCCAATCAGGAAGCAAACGTGGGTGTCCGCCCGTCCTCACTAAAACACAATCCGGAGTTTTCAAACTAAAACGGGGCCAGCAGCGTTTTCAAAAGTCTCCGTTTTAGGGGTTCAAAAACGCCGGAGTAGTGTGGACGCTAGTAGTAAACGATACAAAAGTTATGCATTTTACAATGAAAACGTGAAAACGTTAGTGTGGCTGTAGCCTCAGTTAGCCATTACTGCCAACAAAGCTGGACACCGCAAAAACTACTGGTGATGGATGTCATTATGGTTTTTTAAGTGGACAAAAGATCTGAAAATAAGTTGGAGAGCAGAGGATCATACAACCCTGGTATAATCTGTAGTCTGTCGGAGTACCTACCCCTGTTTAAGGCGATGCTGAGGCCACTCCTCCTGACAGACCAAGATGGCAAATGTCCCAAAGCTGATCTCCCGTCGCCGGTTCATCACTGCAATAGGAGCGCACATGATCGAAGACACTGTCCACACCACGGCCACGGTCGCCAAGATTCGACGGCGGGTAAACATGGAGCGAGCTCGCAGTGGTGATCGAACGCTGAAGTAGCGATTCACGCTGATCACCGTCAGCGTTAGCACACTGGCTGAGACTGAAACCGCCTGCGTGAAGGGCACGGCTCGACACAGCAGGTCACCGTAGACCCAGGCCGTGTAGATCTGGCTTCCCAGGGTGATGGGCATGCACACGCACACCACAGCCAGGTCACACACCGCCAGGTTCACCAGAAGACTTCGCGTGGCGCTGACGCCAGCCAGCCGCCGGCTCCGACTGTTGGTGAGGACACGCAGGGACATTAAATTCCCAACGAATCCCAAAATGAAAGACAGACAGTACATAATGGTCAGAGCGATTGTGCTGGGCTCGTGGAGAGTCCAGAGCAGCATGCTCTCCAGGTCTGCCAAATCATTAGAAGAAAAGGTGGGCAGGGACAAAGGAAAGGAGGAGGGCTGGTAGACGAAAGTGGATGTTTGTTGAAAGGATGAGGTCGAGGTGGTGGAGAATAAAGGGAAAGAGAAGAAAGAGGAATAAGGAATGAGGGAGGAGGGCAGGAGAGAGGGTAGAGGTTGATGGATGGGGGCAGTGGGGGAGCTGAAAGTGGAGGGCAGCATTATAGAGCTGTGGAAGCTGTAGGTGTGGTTGAGTCTGTCCTGAGAGCCGTCATACTGCAGCAGTGGAGAGAAGCTGGGCTGGACTGAGCTCCAGTCCGAGGGCTGGTCCTGGGACAGATCCATGCTGCTTTCCACAGCAAGACAGGCAGCAGAGAGGTCTGAAAATCTTTCAACTGTAAGGCTAACTGTACAACCAGTACAGTAAGCCCTTGGTCCTCATTAGAATCCACACATAGACGCAGCTTAGGAAAAGCAAAACACCAAAATCAGAATCCAAACAGGCAGGAAATCCTCACCAAAAACACATCAGGTTCCACGTTCCAGTCTTGTGGTCTGCAGCTCCTTCTGTTCGGTGTGGATACAAATCTTTATAGATATATGTCAATCATGGTCCCCCATCTTATTGCCACATCCTATGAGTCAATTGGAGTCCTGATGCTGTTCAGCACTGGTCCCAGCGCAGTCCTTATGTAACACATGTACATTCATTCCTCCAGGGAGTGGCTGTGTGAACCTGATAATCCGTTAATAGACTTTCTCACCTTCAAGGAAGGCTATCGTCATGCAGACCTCCCGCCGACCTCACTCTCGCTTCCTCCTCACACCTTTAGTCCATCACAGGAATGCAATCAGATCTGTTTAGAGAAACATCACAGATATCAGAGGCCGTTTCCACCTGCAGCTGTATTACCAGCGCTGTGGCAGACCACACAACAGCAAATAACACATTCCTGGATAGAAAAACACTGAAAAGCTTTTAACGTCTCCTCGTGGTGTGATTCCCCCAGTTAGGTCTTAGAAACATTCAAAGAACAAAGTGAAGAAGGTTTCTGCTCAGGAGATTGTTTGATACTGTAACTCTAAGAATGTAGACATGGTAAAGAAAAAGATTTGGAGTATAGCTTTAATATTAGTTAGGCTAATCATTTATTATAGCAGGATGGGCATGTAATTCTCAGTTTGCAGATGTATTTTTCCATTTATGAACAGAGACTCAGTTGCACCACCAACATCAAATCACTGCCATTTAAAAAGTCAAATATAGAAACTTAAACATGTCCAGCCCAACCACATCCTGCAAAAGACATATTTTAATCCTAAATAGATAAAAGGAAAAGCTGTTTGTAGAAATAATGATCTTACCCTCAAAGAATCCAGCCAAATGTCAGTCACTGTTTACGGACCGTGCGCGGATCCTCTTTTATGCTTAAAGCCTGAAGATGTTGAAGAGGCAGCCAGGTGCTGACTGAAGATCTGCACCAAAAAACAAAAAAATCAGACATTGGCAAAGTTGCTCCTGTATCGCTTTACAGCCGGTATATGCGCTTTATAATCCGTCTTTGAGTCCCAAAGCTACAGAGGGATTTGTTGTTGGGAGAAGCTCTTTGTGTTTCCGCTTCAGCTTCAGCTTCAGCTTTTCTTTGACACTAAAACAGCCTCCTCACATGTCTGCGCTCCTGCCGGCGGGAGCGCCGAGCCCATCCGCCACTGCAGGACTGAATGTGGGAGAGGAAGAAAGTCAGGGAGGGAGCAGCTGCAGACACACACACACACTCACACACACACACACACACCGCCACGCACTCAACCGCATATCACCTATGGCACTTCTTAATCCATATAATCAATCAAAAAGTGTCTGTCACTTCACTCTGTGGGCTTCTCCCTCACCTGGTGTTTCCGTCACAACCCGAAAAAAATGACGGTTTTGTCGCTTTTCTTGACTCTCAAAAAATTCGGGATAACTGGATCGTTTCTCCTCTGACTGATTATGGTTATGGGAGCCAAACAGCTTATTGATTTGTAGGCTAGCTTAGGCTACTGTCATCGTTTTGAAAAACAAGACGATTTATGACAAGATAAATCAAATACATCAATTATTATATTCCTATTTAGCCGTTTTTCTATCTGGCTACATTAAACACATTCCTCTTAAAACAAACGATTTAATTATAAAGGCCAAAAACATAAATATTGCAGGAAAGACGATTATAAATGTATTTTTACTGTAAGAAAACACAAAAACCATACGTGTTATGGACCATTTTGTCTGTTATGTGTTGACAGTGATGGACAGAAAGTAAATGTAGGCTACTTACTGCATGTGCTTTGCTTGAGTACGTCCTTCTTCTTCTTCTATACTTCATACCTCTTCCTCATTTCAGCATGGCTGGATTAACCTGCCAGGAGGCCTTAGGGGGGGAATAAAAATTGTTGTCAGCCCCTATTGGCCCCACTATAGGCTACATGGCAGCTTCATTACTTCCCAAGACACCCAGAGACCAACCAGAACCCCTGTGCTGAAATAACACTGCTCTTGCCCCAAGTTTTCTGTGTGTTACAGTGATAACTTTGAAGTGATTTGTTAAAACTCAACTTTATTTGGGAATACAATATATACATATGAGCAGAATATAAACTAAAATAATTAATTCAACTAGATTTTGACACTAGGTCTTCTACAAGACCAGCGCCACAAGATCAGTTATTCAATATCTTAGTTGATATCATACTTGCGAAAACAAAATTAAAATAAAATAAAACAATTACAACAAATTAATATGGCGTGAACGGGGCTTTAGAGACCCCCTGGGCAGTTAATTCAGCCCTGCACTGCAGAGGGAAATATTGCACTTTTTACTCCACTAAAGTTACCAAATATATGATCATCTTATAACATAGGATGCATTTTTTATACATTAAACTCCTCAACAGTATAAAATAGGCTACTTTAATTTGCTTCACCTCGACCAAAACATTAAAAATTGATTGAAAAGTAATCTGATAATTTAATATAATACTACCCACTTCTTTCAAACTCCATACACTCCCGTTCTAAAATAAATATTAAAATAAACTTTGGAAAACTCCCTCCAGAGCCACAGAGGACATTTTACAACTGTTTTCACAAGCTGAGTGACAAATAAACTAAACTTGTACTTATGTGTAAAATCAGTGGGCTGATCATTTAAGTAATAATAATAATAAAAAAAAAAAGTTCCTCATATAGCACATTTCATAAAGGATGCAATACAAAAGATGGAAAATACACATAAAAGACAAAAAAACATAACAGAAAGGATTTTAGAGATGAATAAAAGATAAAATTACCTGTAAATAAATCACAATGACAGTAAAACACACAAAACTGATACGTTCATATAAAACCACACAAACATTCATATCACATTGTTACAGATGCTTCTTATGACCTGTTACTGAGCAGCTACCAATTCAGACTGTGTGGAACCAGTTTCATGCTTCTAACTGCTTTTGGTAAGATAGAAAATGTACTTAAATTAATCAAAACGGGAGGGAATGATTGGAAAGAGCACCAGTATTGACTACCTACCACACCTTCTTTCTGTTTATATTGATAACCAGTGAGCTCAGAGCTCTCTGTGATGACTGCAGCACCAGATGCACAAACCTCAGAATAAAAGCTTTCTCCTGCTAAACGTGAGACTGGATCATATAAAGAAAAAAGCATTTTCACCTAATTAACTCGGAGGGTTAAAATAAAATGGACCTGAATCACTGGGCCTGCTCTTTTCAGCCCAGTGTCAGTGAATTAATAATTCCCTGTCATATGGCGTTTTGATCAAATCGACTGAGTTCCAATTTATGCATACCCTGCTGTCATTCTCTCCACAGTGGGCTAATGAATTTTGTCTCAGGTCGACAGGTTGTGTCTCTTGTCCATTTATAAACAGTGACTTCATGGCTGATGGCAAAATAACCAGTTCTCACATTTTTAATGTGGGTGAAACCAAGCAGCACATTTTCTTTGGCATGTCTGAGCAACAACGGTGATAAATTTAACTCTACGTGCAACAGACTGGTGTTTTTAATCACCTTTGTTTTGTATTAGATGAAAAAAGTCCAGTATCATAAAAACTGCTGCCACAGGTTTGAAACCAGATGCATTATGAAATATCTGAATTTTTAAAATACAGAATAGGAAACTTCTAATTTAGTTTATATTTTATGCAAGGCTGGTTTTATTTCCACCTTTCACAGCAAAGAAAAGTTGTCTCATTCAATAAAATAAAGCAATGAACCAGAGATAAGCTCCACAAAAAGAAAGAGACACCCACTGTGCAATATTGACCGCTGGCACGAAAGTTGGTGTTGAAGTTATGAGTCAGCTCAAGATATTTATTATTTAGTTCCACTTTAAAGACTGAATCATTTATGTTTTTTTCCCAATATTCCCCTGGTGAATCTCAGATCTGTACCCAACACAGACAGGCCCATATAGCATTTTTGTAATTAAACCCTTTGTTTCAGGTTTTTTTTTTTTTCACATGGCTTAAATAAAGTTAGTTTCTACTTTTATCCACAAGATCAAGCTGGAACGAGTACAAACCCCTATGATTTCTGGATTTCTCCTCTTTGAAAATAATACTTTGCAGTTAACTTTGATGACAATTTTGTCTGATATTAAGACCAAAAATAAGTTAATGATGTACAAAATCAGAATAGTGAAGTCAGTTTCATAATATTGTGGGTTTAAACTGATTCCAGCCATGTCTTTGTGGGTTAACGTTTCACATATTTGGCAGTTCTTTCTCAATTAAATGAGCTGCAGATATTTTTCTTACAAGAGAAGGAAGCGTCTTCTTTTATGAAGAGGATGAAAAAACATTCCTGTGACCGTGAACTGCTGACGAACGTCAACCGTGGAGGAGAGGACTGTGCCAGGTTTGAATACACTTTAGGTAGTGGAAGCGCTGTAGAGTAAATGCCATTTGGTCCATTTGTGGCTCCTCTGGTGATGACTGTTAGCAGCACCTTGTTTAGAAAGTCTGTCTCCGTGTTTCAGCCTGAAAAGGGCAGCAAAACAAAAGGGCAGCAGCATTCACCCGCCTCCTCATGCACACCTGTGAGTCCAGTTATAGTGTGGCACCTTCACACATCAGGACGACTCTGAATCAAATCACAACACGAGCACGGTCACGTGGATGTTTTTTGTTACTTATTTTATATATGAGATCATTCTAATTGTAATAAAACTTTTCTTACATAATCTTTCAAATCATTTTGATGCCATACGTTTTTACTTCTACCACTAGGGGCACTTACACCGTGTCCTAACTAGCTGCAAGTGACACAGTGCGACACGGCGTATCGTTTTGAGCTGAACTTTTGTTGGACACCTTGTTTTCATTTATTCCTGACGCTCGCGTTGAAAGCGCTGCAGCACGGACGAGGAACGGTTGATTCATGAAGCTGAGTTATCTATACGATACCTCCTCATTTAAAGGGAAACTCCGGTATTTTTAAACTTGGGCCCTATTTTTACAAATTTTGGGGTCGAAATGACTGATACTTAGCAATAGTTTTAGAATTGGTCCAGTAGATCGCCTCGACCGGCATCCGCGAACGGTCTGCACGTAATCCTTGCGGGCAATTGCGCCCGTGAAAAGAACGTCCACTAAAAGTGCTTGTTTTTGCCACTGACAGGCTCAGATTGTTATTCGAAGTGTGTGACAACATTATGGGAAGGATCCCTGCAGAGACAGACCATTTGAGAGTAAGATCCTTTCGTCTTCCTGCAACAACTGAACATCTCGCGAGATTTCAGAGTGATACTTTTCCTTGAACGAGACTTTCTGTTTCTGGTTAAACAAAAAGCCTCTTACTCTTTAACAAAACGGTCTTTCTCTGTATTTTTAAATAGGACCCAGTTTTAAAAATACTTAAGTTTCCCTTTAACTACAAAAACCTAAATAAGGTGGCAGCTGGCTGGAGGGAGATTGCCAGGAAGCTGCAAGTTTCTAGAGTAGCCTTATCA
The DNA here is from genome assembly GCA_008360985.2 of Macquaria ambigua. NCBI lineage: Eukaryota > Metazoa > Chordata > Actinopteri > Centrarchiformes > Percichthyidae > Macquaria > Macquaria ambigua. The sequence goes on from VMKM01000091.1 coordinate 155,222, forward strand.
AGCTAAATGACCAGCTAATAACAACCTGCTGTTGGCTTTTTTTTTTTTTTTGTATGTCATTTCCAGTAAAGAAACATCTAAATATCACAATATGAAACATGTGTTTTCTGTTTAAAAAGTACAAATGTAGCAAGATAGCAACTCACCCATCTTTTACTTGATTACATCTCCAGTCTGATCTCGAGCAAAACAGCTGATTGGCACCTGGTTTGTTAACAGAAGTGCATATTCAACGGGTTCAGTGTGGACCGAGAGAGCTCGCTTGCTGTTAGGACACGGTGTAAAGTCAGAAATCTTTAAATTTTACACACAGTGGCTTTAAATTCACCCAAATGACAAAGACATATTTTCTAACGTATCTCTAGTGGTATCCAGCCATGCAGATAGTTTTGTGTGCCCAGGTTTACAGATATCTACTTATGAGATTTCTGCCTTCACCCCAACTTGAACTTAAACACGCACTGAACAGCTTTCAATGGAGCTACTTTAAACTGAAGAAAAATACTCCCTAAGTAAACTAATTTCTATAGCAAATGTTGTCACAGTATTTCTTTTCTTTTATTCATGCATTGCTTTCCCACAGATTTGAAATGTACCATTATCTCCATTCTGCCCAGTGATGCACTGCAGCCTTGGTGAACACAATGTATTTCTCTGATTTTGAATTGAATTTTGTTACTATGAAACATTTCAGCGAATTCTCAGAATTTCAATAATCTGTCACTTTCATAACGCCACAATAATTAATGTCAAGTGGATTTGAGATCAGGGTTTGTACAGCTTTTTAAGAATAAAATTCAAAATTTCATTTCAAAGCCCATGTCAGTCAATGCTAGTCAAGTCTAGCTTCGGCCCGGTCCGTTTCATTTGAAATATTAAAAGATTTTTGGTTTACATGAGTGATTGTGTAGACGATGAACATAACCGTTAAAATCAAGCATTTTCCAAACTTTCAAGACTTCGTACGAACCCTGTGAGATTCTTACATTGTAGTGCAACCTATCCTATCATATAGTGAGTGAGTGAGTTTGTGAGTCTTAATGAGCTCATAGTGCAGGACAGAACACTAAACACAGCATAGTAATAAAACCATGATATACTCTAAATAAAATATTAAGATACACAAATGATCATAACTATAAAAGATAAGCTAAAAACTAATTATACCTTAATGTACCAAAGGCTTACCATTCAAGAGTCAAATAGCCTCAGGGAATGTACTTAAAACAAGAGGGCATTTCCTCAAAGAGGGGGAGCTGCTGGGAGACAATCCTGAACCGAACTCCATAATCCATCACTGGGTATGAAGCAGTGTTCATTCTCTGCGCAGCTGAAACAAGCTGACTTGATTGCTTCAGTCAATAACTTTCACCCAAACAGCAAGTGTGCCCCGGGTTTTCTACAAAGTGGTTAATGGGTTTTTGAGAGCTGTAGATTCACTCAGGCGGCCCGCGGATTTCTTGAAACAAAGACGTGATCATTTAAATGAAAGAAGAAAATAGTGGCACATTTTCATTCTGAGTGGACTTTTATTTTCTCCAGTGGCCACTTCAGATAGAGTGGTGTGTGTGTGTGTGTGTGTGTGTAGGTGTGTGTGTGTGCGTGTGTCTGACAAACTGTTCCTTTACATGTGTGTGATGACATGAATCCTTTTGTTACTGTAATGGTACTACTAATATGAAAACGTGCTTTTGAAGTTGCCAAAGTTAAGGACGTAGACGTGCGCACACACACACACACATATGCACAGACAGAAACTGTTGAGTTAGTCTGGCCAGTGTGGCAGTCTATTCTGTATTTAAGAGTTTTTTTTCCACCAACAGTTTGTCTGGTTTGCAGAAAGCAAAATGATGGCAAAGCTTGATTGTCAAGTGTGTGTTTGTGTACCAAGTGTTGTGCATATCAGTGTATGCTTCATGCAAAATTATGAAAGAGATTCAACATAGCAGAATTTTTTGGAAATACAAAACTGGTTGGATTCGATGAGGGAGTGAGTAAACAAATGTTTCTTCCTCCTGTTGGTTTATTTATTCAGTGAATCTATAAACCACACACACAAACCAAACATCAAGAATTATTCATTGTCTTCTGCAGATAGTGAACATGCTAACACAAAGCTTCCTCACACACACACAAATGCTGAGTCCTTGACATGATGTCTCTGTGATAGTAACTCTGGAGGAAACATATCACACAGAGATCTCTGGACTCTCGCTGTTAGATGCAAAACACACAGTCAACCCTCCACTGCACACCATCACTCTGACAACACAACAAGATCATTTAAAAGTCTAATGACTGGAACAATAAACCTGAAAGCCCAGTCTTATCGTTTTACCAAAAACAAAAATGTTTGCAGCAGAGGGTTAAACACACATGCACATATGACAAAACTATCTTACCTTAAGGTCCATTTAGAAGCTGTTCTGGAGCTTTCAGTCATATCACATGATCCTCATCATCAGATGGAGTTTGCCCAGTTGTCACGGGATTGTAGATGTTTAAATGTTCTAGGAAACAGCATTTGACAAAACAATTGCACTTCAAGGTCCGTTTAGTAACTGTTCTGGGGTGTGTCAGGTCATGAACTTGCACATATTCATCTTACTATATTTTGAGGACCTTCACTGATATAATGCATTCCCTAATTTTAACAATTCTTAAAAAAATCCTGAAAACCAAATCTTAGCTCTCAAACAGCCTGTTTAAAGGTCTGGTCACACCAGAAAGTGGCACAGCGAAGTTTATCCCAGTTGATGAACGACTGTAGCTGGCAAGCTAACGGCAAGCTAACGGCACCAGGAACATGCTGGCACTAATTTGATTTTACAGAAAGTTCCTGTATAAATACCATAAGTTCTGTAGCACTGGTACCCCATTTGTCTGAGGTGAATTCCTATGATACGTTTTGTGTCCCTGCACTATTTTTTCATGTGGTATATTTGTGGTACTCGAGACTTGTGTGGTATCTTTTTTTTAACACAGGATTTTGCCACATGTTCTGCGGTAGTCTACCACAGGTTCTGCGACCATGGTCAAAATAGCTCTCTCTCTGCCAACTGTCAGTTAGCAGTAAAGTTTGTTAGCTAAGTTGCTAATGGGACAAAAAGTTCTTTATTGAAAAGACATATTTGTGCCATCGACTCTCGTAACTGTCTGCAAACCATGCAGGAACTGAGAGTTAAGTAAGTAAAATAAAATTGGTGGTGCAACATCGCTAATAAGCTACAATAGTTTCATGCATTTTGGGCTCTTCGATCCCTCAAAGGTGAGCATTTTCAAGACGGCTTGCTATTGATCGACCGCGCAAATTTGCTTGCCAAAGTTCACCAAAGTTGAACTTGACACAAAAAATTTGCACAGATTTCCTTCGACCCTGTAAATGAACTGATTGCGGCAAATTCCATTTAAATTAATTTTCGAATATCCATGTGCTGTGTGATCGAGTCTTAAGAAGGAAAGAAGAAAGAGCCACACTAGTCAAACAAAAAATTGGAATTTATTTACTATTTTATTTTATACTTTGTCTGTTTTATATGCTGCTCACAGTTGGTTTTATTTTGTTCGTTTTGTGTTTCTGCATGTCCATGTTTTATGTTGGTTTGAATCTGTGTGCTTTTGTTTTCTTCTTTTCTGTTGTCCTGGTGTATGTGTAAAAAAGTTACATGTTGGTTGTTTTCTGACAGAATAAATGTGTGTTAATTTAGATTTGATTTGATTTTTTGAGGGGGAAAAAATGTTTAAAAATACAAAATATAGGTACCAGTTGCAGCACAAACTCTGCTTTTTATTACTTGAACATTGAGGTGAAAATCTGTAAATAAATAATCGAATAAAATAAAAGATAAGCCTTAAAATGTCGAGATAACATGTCATCACTTAGACAGAGTGACTGAGAGTCACTGTGTTGTAATTATGATGATGTTTTTGTCTTGTCCTTGTTCTCTGCAGCTGTGACAGGTCGATATGTCACTGAAATGAAGATTGGCCTGGACCAGTGACACAATTCAGTTCATTACAGTACTCTCTCTCTCTCTCTCTCTGTTGTTCTCTCCTTTTCTCTTTCTGACATCATATTTTATGTTGCTCTTAGTTTGGGGACAGGAAGTGATTATCATAAATCATTAGAGCTTCTCTCTCTGTGGTAATGCTGGGATCCCCGCTGAAGGCACATGAATCATGTTCTACACACACACACACACACATATGCACCAACATACATATATATGCACATGCACACAGTATGATCTAATTTTAATTGAATCTCTGGAAGCGTTTAACGTACCATCTCAGCCATCAGGATGTGTGCATGGGGACAATCAGTTTCCCAAGGCACTGTTAACCCCCCTCCATATTCACATTAAAGTGCTCATGTCAAGCCCTCTCTCTCTCTCTCTCTCTCTCTGTGCATACAGTTTATTTCCCTGATCTGTTTGCCTCATAATGACCTTTCACAGCTGCCTCTGAACCCTTTCCTTTTACTCATCTCACAAACGTTTCCTGCACTGTTAACGCCACAGTGAATGCAAACGTACAATTATCTTGAATTCTAAATCAAGGTCAGCTTAATGTGCAGCACAGCACATGCCCTGAAAACCCCATACATGTTCTGTTTCCCTTTTCCCCAGCCACCACCTCAGCTTAATATAAGTAATTTAGTATGTTGTCATGACCTTTAGCATGTGCTGCCACAGCAACAATAACAACGAAAGAAAATACTGAAAGATGCTGAATTGGTCAACATCCCAACACATCTCAAACATCTATAGTTGAGGCCTGGTTTTACTGAGGGACGTTATAAGCTTTCTTACTTAAAAAAATAAATGGAAAGGCAAATCTATTATTAGTTAAACCTACAGTCAAAGATCTCTGTGTGCACAGTTCAGTTCAAGGACATTACATTCAGCTGTAGAAACAGGCAGGTTTGGTCTCCCTGAAGAGAAAAGACTTTTTGTTTGTTATGTGATTTAGGCGAGATTGAAGGTTGAAGTCCATTTCATGTTTTATGTCTCATTATATGATGATTTAAGAGCTACACTTTTTAGTAAAATGTCCATTTCTGATGAGTTCTTGATGAATGATTATATTTGTAAGTTATGTTCATGTCTGACAAATGTTTCATCACTGCAACAGTATTTTTTGGTGCCTTATAAGTCCATGTGGGCTGGGCACTTTACGTGCATGACACAATGAATAAATAACATAACATAGCTATTGTCAAGGACAGTAATGTACTTGTGATCTACATTATTTTGGCTTGACTGTTCCCAGAGGTCTCATATAGTTAGGGGTCTTTGTGTTTGTTTGTTTTTATTGTCTGCTGTGTTGTCTGTCTTTTTTTTTACGAGATAAAAACACGCATAAAGTTTGGCTCTCTGAACGTAATCGGTGATACACTGTGTACACTGTAAAGCGGTGCCCAGAGCAAAGTGCAGAGGCGAAGTGTAGTATTGGTTTACATCACCAATGAGTGGAAGGTGGCAGAAATGTGTTTATGAATTGTGTATTTTGGTTTAACACAAAAGAAGGAACTCCACCCATTGGATAAGACATCCAATACATTTTTTGTAGTTAGAGAAGGTTAGATTTAGAGAAGGGATGTTCTGATACATTTTATGAGGTCTGAAAACCATTCATCACCCATGTCACCCAGAACTGCAAGGTGGCTTAACACACTTTCAGTGTGATCTTGTCTGGATGTGACTGTTGCTTAAATGTGCAGCAAAACTGGCTACAATATTTCTGTGGTGAGCAGTGATATAGCCGATCACAAATCACTTTGCTGATTTGAATCATTTTGTTCAGTTTAAAGACTCGTAGTCCCTGACTATGCAGTTCATACACTTTTTTCCTAAGCGTTCAAATTCTCTTCAGTACGTACGTCAGTAAGTGAAAGCATCACCATTCAAAGGCACTTTAATATATACATATGTTCAGTCCATAGTTAGTCCAAGCTGTCACGTTCAGTTCAGTACAAAACTAGGCCTATACAAGCAGAGCACATAAGGATAATTTAATAGCTCAGCAGCCTATTATTTACAACAGACTTATCACATTATGATTGTTTCTGTGGCTTCTGCTGTCTTTTTTAGATTAGATTAGATTAGATTCAACTTTATTGTCATTGCACATGTCACAGGTACAAGGCAACGAAATGCAGATAGCATCTAACCAGAAGTGCATAAGCAGTAGAATAACATAATGAATATAAATATACAGGGTATATGAATATTTACAGTATATACAGAAAGTATACATAAAGTGCAGAATGTGCGGTTTGAATGTACAGTAGTGCAATGGTATTATTTAGTGCAAGCAGATTTAAAAAAAAGAGTACTTAATAGTGCAGTGATGTCATTCAAGTTTGGTCCAAGGGGGTTGGTTAGTGTGTGTGTGTGTGTGTGTGTGTGTGTTGGGGGGAGACGTCAGGGGGCAGAGTTCAGCAGGGAGACAGCTGATGGGAAAAAACTGTTCCTGAACCTGGTGGTTTTGGTCCGGAGACTCCTGTAGCGCCTCCCAGAGGGCAGGAGGGCAAACAGTTTGTGTGCTGGGTGGCAGGAGTCTTTTCTGATGTTCTTTGCTCTCCTAAGACAACGCTTCGTGTAGATGTCCTCAATAGCAGGAAGTGAGGCTCCAGAGAAGCGCTGGGCAGTTTTCACCACCCTCTGCAGCGCCTTCTGGTCCGAGACAGAGCAATTCGCATACCAAACTATAATGCAGTGGGTTAGGATGCTCTCGATGGTGCAACGGTAGAAGTTCACCAGGATGTCTGAAGATAGGCTGAGCGGACAACGGCTCTCTCAGTCACCAGTAGGTAGCGCTCCACTGCTTAAAGTCACTTATATACCTTTTCAACCTTAACGGTTCCTACAGCGCTTTACAGATTGGTCTCATTCACCCATTCACACATCTATGACAACGGAGATGCCATGCAAGGTGCCCTACATTTGTAGGGTTCTGTGTCTTGCCCAAGGACACTTCAACATGTGGACAGGAGGAGCCGGGGATCGAACCGCCAACGCTGGGATTAATGGAAGACTCGCTCTACCTGCTGAGCCACAGGTGCCCAAACTAAGAAAAATGCATGATGTGTTTTCTGTCTTATTTCCATTGTATTATCATTGTCAAGATGTTCCCTGTTGTACTATTTGTTCTTATCGGACTGCTAAATGCCATCCTTTGTAGAACAAACAATGAGACACAATGAGAACCAGATGTAAAGCATCCAAACCCGCCCAAAGAAACCCAGAAGGAAGCTGGTTAGGAGCTGATAATCAAGAACGATTTGGGGAATTTTCCATCCCAAGTCGCTGGCCAGAGTACATCACAGATATCTGTTATCTCATTGTTTGTCCATTGAAAGGTCACAGATAAACAAGGTCAAAGCGGACACTGATTGATCTTTGAGAACACCAGCGAGACGTAAAATCCGAGAGGCACGCAACACCCAAGATAGCGCTGCTGCAAGGCTCGGCATCTTAACTCTGTTCATGTGAAAAACATGGCTCACCACAGCTCAAAGAGATTCTGCCGCTGGACATGTATAGAAGACCTTATGCAAAACTACATGACGTTCAAAGTGCTTATAAATCATATTAGATTAAATATTTATAGAATAATATCCATGAAAGTTATACAGTACGCCCTGGTGTGCTAAGTTTTGCATTTTGTAGTTGATGTTTCACGCTTTCACCCCCCAGTATGGACGTGTGCTCAGAAATCTGTAATTTTACTTTCACTCTCATTTTCTGCCTCATGAACAAGCAAAGTGAACCTGTCCTCCTCATCATGAATCCAATTTCCTGCAGAGACACCTTGTACCGTGCATCCGGAAAGTATTCACAGCGCTTCACTTTTTCCACATTTTGTTATGTTTGTCCTCAAAAATTCTACACACACACACACACACACACACACACACACACACACACACACACACACACACACACACACACCATAATGACAACGTAAAAAAAAGTTTGAGATTTTTGCAAATTTATTAAAAATAAAAAAATAAAAACTAAGAAATCACATGTACATAAGTATTCACAGCCTTTGCTCAATACTTTGTTGATGCACCTTTGGCAGCAATTAAGCAATTACAGCCTCAAGTCTTTTTGAATTTGATGCCACAAGCTTGGCACACCTATCTTTGGGTAGTTTCGCCCAATCCTCTTTGCAGCACCTCTCAAGCTCCATCAGGTTGGATGGGAAGCGTCGGTGCACAGCCATTTTCAGATCTCTCCCGAGATGTTCAATCGGATTCAAGTCTGGGCTCTGGCTGGGCCACTCAAGGACATTCACAGAGTTGTCCTGAAGCCACTCCTTTGATATCTTGGCTGTGTGCTTAGGGTCGTTGTCCTGCTGAAAGATGAACCGTCGCCCCAGTCTGAGGTCAAGAGCGCTCTGGAGCAGGTTTTCATCCAGGATGTCTCTGTACATTGCTGCATTCATCTTTCCCTCTATCCTGACTAGTCTCCCAGTTCCTGCCGCTGAAAAACATCCCCACAGCATGATGCTGCCACCACCATGCTTCACTGTAGGGATGGTATTGGCCTGGTGATGAGCGGTGCCTGGTTTCCTCCCAACATGACGCCTGGCATTCACGCCAAAGAGTTCAATCTTTGTCTCATCAGACCAGAGAATTTTGTTTCTCATGGTCTGAGAGTCCTTCAGGTGCATTTTGGCAAACTCCAGGCGGGCTGCCATGTGCTTTTACTAAGGAGTGGCTTACTGTAGCTGCTGTAGCCCTGACAGAGTGACCATCGGGTTCTTGGTCACCTCCCTGACTAGGGCCCTTCTCCCCCGATCGCTCAGTTTAGACGGCCGGCCAGCTCTAGGAAGAGTCCTGGTGGTTCCGAACTTCTTCCATTTACGGATGATGGAGGCCACTGTGCTCATTGGGACCTTCAAAGCAGCAGATATTTTTCTGTACCCTTCCCCAGATTTGTGCCTCGAGACAATCCTGTCTCGGAGGTCTACAGACAATTCCTTTGACTTCATGCTTGGTTTGTACTCTGACATGCACTGTCAAGTGTGGGACCTTATATAGACAGGTGTGTGCCTTTCCAAATCATGTCCAATCAACTGAATTTACCACAGGTGGACTCCAATTAAGCTGTAGGAACATCTCAAGGATGATCAGTGGAAACAGGATGCACCTGAGCTCAATTTTGAGCTTCATGGCAAAGGCTGTGAATACTCATGTACATGTGATTTCTTAGTTTTTTATTTTTAATAAATTTGCAAAAATCTCAAAAAAACTTTTTTCACATTGTCATTATGGGGTATTGTGTGTAGAATTTTGAGGACAAAAATGAATTTATTCCATTTTGGAATAAGGCTGTAACATAACAAAATGTGGAAAAAGTGAAGCGCTGTGAATACTTTCCGGATGCACTGTAAGTCATCTTCATTGCTGACTGGTGGACGTGTTAGTCCGAGTATGTCCACCTGTGGCCCCGGTAGTGTGTGTACCTGCGTGCATGTGTGTGTGTTTTTGTGTGAGTTACAGAGGAAATGGATGCTTTTGAAATGAAGTGCAGCTACTCAATGAGCCCGGGGAAATTCCTTGCTCCCAGTCCTCTGCTTTGCATCATAAATATTTCATTTCTTCTTAGGTCACATTTGTTCCCCCTCTGCTTGTGTGTGGGTGTGTTTCTGAGAGCGAGTGTGTGAGAGAGCATGTCTCTTGGATTACCTTTTGCTTGTCCTAATTGGACTACAGTTGAGAAATATTCATGCTTAAATCATTTTTTCCTCTGGAATTGATATGAAGGAGCCCTGAACTGACAGCTTGTGCACCCAGCGCTACAAGAAAAGGAGAGACAACAAACGTGAGATGACAGAGCCGCTCATATCAGATTCAAAAACCCGGCGGCCGGCGTACAAGGCAATGAAGTGACTCTCATACATCCAGTCCGTGGGCCAGCGTTGTATGCCAGACATGCACGCTTTGCTGTGCCTTCACTGTGACAACCTGGTCATCCCTCAGTTTGGCCTTTATCCTTCTCCCTCCAGCTGAGTCACTCACTACATATCTGCAGCTATAAGACTAATCTCCTCAAGCAACCTTTAACATCCTCCTCTCACCACGATTCATATTCCTCTTTGTTATTCCTCGAACTTTTCCCCACTTGTGGTCACATTTGAGTTCAGTTCAAGCCACAGAAACAGGACGTGGTCTGAAGTTCGTGACGCAGGTATTCAGGAAATATTGAGCGAAGCACAGTGACGTTGTTACTGGGGGAAAGTGGACATTGAACAGTGATAGTGTGAAGGTGGCATTTCTGTCTTGAAAGTGACTGTGAGCCAGACTTCTTTAGGCTACAGTAGTCTGCTAGCACAGTGCAATATAAAATAACATGATGGGAGACTGCTGGAATCAATAACTCTTCAGTTTTTTGAAAGGATTATAACAAAAACTGTTTCTATTAATCGTTATGGTGGCTCACTGGTTAACTGAGTCTCACAGGACTCCATGGGGTCTTTCTGTGTGGAGTATGTATGTTATCCGCTTGTCCGCCACTCAGATGTATTAGAGAAATGAATGCATTGTGTCCCATTGATTCCAGGGATTACTCACTGGGTGCATACAATGAAAATGGCCCATGAATCAAGGTTCTAAGGATAGAGGGTGTGATATGTTGTACAGATTGTAAAGCCCATACAAGCATGTGATTTGGGGTTATATAAATTAAATTGATCCACAGTTCATGGGTCAAGAGTTCCTCTTCAGCAGAACTGGCTGACCCCCACCGCACACTTGAGAGGCACGAATGTTTTCGCAACTTTTACATTGGTATTTGTATTGTCGTATGGTGAGGTGCAGGGTAGCATGGTGAAATGTAAGGAAGACAAAACATACATACATCACCTTGGAGGTGTGCTGGAAAAAGAGGCAGACTTCTATTTTCAGTCCCCCAAAAAAGAAAACATGAAACAAAGAAAAATATGGAGAACACTTTGTATTCTTTACACAGCTCAAAACAGTTCTGGTGCTGCTCTGCACTCTCTCTAGAACGGAGAGTTGTCAAGGTTAACAACAAACATACATTGTCTTTTTAACTTGCTCATACCAACAAGGCCTCAATTCGTTCCTTAATATGTTAACATAAATACTATACATTCAAAAGAAACAGATTATTTGTACATCATTCAGTATTTATCTTAATTAGCTGTCATTACATCACACATCCAGTATCCAATCAAATCTGAGAACCCGTCTACTCATACACCAAATAAAAGGGCTTCTGTTGAGGTGCTTATGGCACAAGATGGCTTCCACAGAGGACTCAAACTCGGACATGTTATGATATTGATTACTGCATGTCTTTTAATATATTTGTAAGAAATAAACTTAATTCTAATGCTGAGTACAAGTCTTTGTCTTTGTCAATTGATTTGGAAATATACATTGAATAAAGAAAACAAAGAAAACGGTGTGTGAGAGAATGTCCACCTTTCTTAACAAAAAGGGCTTTAGCAAATAGTGAGGGAGTTGGTGCTTCCTCACAGTACTACATGGTAAAACTTAGTTTATCCAAACTCTCCTTCATGTTCCTCTGAGCCAGGGTTGTAACATGGCTAAAACTGTTATAATAATATAAAATAATCAAATCAAATTCTGAATGTGTGTGATGCTCAATAAACTTTCTTCGTTGTTTTACAGCTGTGTCTTTTGCAACGGCTGCATACAGGAAAAAGTGTACATGACCTGCAATTCTGACTGTGGCCAAGACGCCAAAGTTGCTGCACAACCTGTTCCTGTTTTTCCAGGCTCCTGGTTCTCCAATTTCCTCCCACGGTTCAAAGACATGCAGGTTAGGTGAACTTGAAACTGATGTGGGTGAAAATGTGATTGTCTGCCAAGTAATGTCAGCTTTAGTTTTAGGTCAACCATTTATTTGAATGAGGCCAGTCCGGCCAACAAGGCGCTACTGTAGCTTATCAAATACATGCAAGTGCACATTCCTGGTAGATTACTTTGTAACATGAACCTCACATTTCTACTGTTTACCTTGCAATCGCTGTAACGAACAGTAGTTTGGCAGTATTACAAATCTGGTGTTTTGGCATCTGAGAAGCCTTCAAACTCACAGACCTGTTACTCAAACTGGACTTCCTGGATCATATTTCATTGTCTCGCCCGTGCCTGAAACAACACACCCCCACCAACGCAGCCCCTTGCATTGTTTTAACACAGGGCTGTTTTCGGCCAGAACGCCCGCTGAGATGCTCGATTCAGATAAGAAAAGAATCCCCCAAAAACAGGAAAAGATGAAAGGAAGAAACCACAGGAGGAGGAACTGAGGAGGGATGTCTCCTATAGATCTTAGATGTCATACATACAGAGTAGATAGAAATAATAATAATAGCATTACACCATCAAGAAACAGAATGACAATAATAGGGGAATACAGTGCAAACACGTGTGAAGAATATTGATACGAGCAAATGTCGAGCTAATTCCAGGTGCTGCCAAAAGGATAAGTGGTGTGCTGGACTAGCCTAACGTGGATTTCCAACTCAGATTTGAACAACTGTGAACTCTGACCTGAGAAGCTGCAGGAGCTTGTGGAGCTCATTCACATGGTTTCAGAAGACGTTAGAAGACACTTTTGCCTGCACTTTGGTCCATTCGCTGTTCAAACTAGGCAACATTGTAAACAATACTTAAATGGACTTGCAGCCAGTTTGTTGGACAAAGTTATGGTGATCAATCATCCTGTGAGTTTATAGATTTTGGCAGAGTGGTGCCTCAAAACAAATCTGATTCCAGATCTGTGGATGTCAGGGAGTCCTGAAGGACTCGACTGTCTTGTCTTCTTTCTCCTTTTATTCTCCTCTTCATTTTGTCATCCAGTGCTTTCCAAAAACCAGAAACTGCAATGCTATGAGATTTCTCTATATCTTTTCTTATACTCATGGCATCTCTTAGAGTCATTTTATTGTAGTTGGTTCATCATATTTTTCTATCCATGTACCATTTCAAATGTTACTTGGCACATACAGTATTTCTGTCGTATGTTTGTAGTATTTAGACTAATCTTTTGACAGAAAAATAAAACAATGGGAATTAAACTAACTGTACATAAAACATATTGCAACAACTCTCTATATTATACATAAAAAAACACTGGTGGAACATTTGAGCTAAAATGGGTTCTACATCTTGACTTGGTGTGATGTGAATATATGAATACATTAATTTGCAGGTTCTAAAAATATGAAATGAAAGCTACTATAACTAGGACTTAACCAAGGATCACATGTCATTCTGCAAGGTGATTCTTCTATACGCATTACTGTCCTTCTTCACGTTGTGCAGACACTTGCTGTGCAATAATGAGGGTAACAGGCCTCATCTTCTGCTCTTACTCATCTTTGAACTCTGCACCTCATCCGGTCCTACGCTACATAAGAGTGCCAGCGACATCACAGGAAAAGCACAGGTCTTTTATCCGTTAGCTACAGGCTATAGGTTTTTCCACCCCGATTGCACCAGGCAGTTTCTGGAAGAACACTGACACAAACAGCCAGGGGGCGTAGTTACAAGACAAAGGATGGAGGGAGGATGGTGAGAGAGAGGGAGGGAAATATAGATGTGCATGCATGTGTGTGGAAGAGGAGGAGGGGGAAGGCAGAACAGACAAACTGTGCCAGTGTAATTCCCCATGGCACCACAAGATGAATTTTTCACTTGAGAGTTTCTGTTACACACTGACATGTCGATGAGTCCCTGTCCATTTTATGGGGAAGATGTATGAGCTGCATGATGAGTAAATCACATCAGCTGCATCCCCCCTTTCCAGGCTGTGTGAACCATCGCCTGTCTTTCTGTTGGATCTTCAGAGTAATAATAATGGATCCACAAATGCCCTTCTATACATGCATTTGTCTGTGCATGGGTGTGTGTGGACTAAAAAAACTAAGCACGCCTTTGAGGATTTGTATACATGAATGCGACGTGCTACGGAAAGAGGCTACAGCACCATCTAGTGGGGAGAACGGCTGTGTCACATTCAAACTTGTTCTACGTGTGTGGAGAAGCAGTGGCCCCCAAAAATACCACTCTGACTTGCGTGCTGTTACATTTTTATGGAACTGCTTTAGGGGAACTGCAAGTTACAGAAATGAAAGAAGTGGATTAAGTCCAGTTTGACTGAAAGTGAATCAAGATAAATAATACTTGCTGCAGAGAATAACTTGAGTTCATACACTGTACAACTGTACAACTATACAGTATGTGTTTTTCATGTTTTTGGCTGACCACATCACACCACCAACCTAACAGTGAGAACATCTGTCTCATCTGCTGTTTCTAATGCTGTTTGGTTTGATACAGTGACATTATACGGGCGTAAGCAGTCATTGAGTCAGTTCTTTAAGACAGTGTCAGGTGGTCTCTACATGCTAAATCATGTGTATATTATTTGTTAATTCAAGAGTCAAGTACTGAATCATTTTTGGAAGTGAAAAAATTCCAAATTTAAGGCCTCAGTATGCTACAAACAAGCTAGTTGGTACGACATGTTGTCCGACCACGACTAAAGGCAAACTGTTTGTAGCTGTTCTGAATGCACACGCTGCTAGAGGGGGTGAAAAGCCTGCTGCCACAGAGAGCGGCGAGACGTGATAAAATCGTACAAATGGGGATAATGAAATGAGGAATGAAAAAAGAGAAATTGAGAGAGAAGTTCAAACCCTGCGTACCTTCACACCTCTGCACACCTGGCCAAATCCTGCGTGAAGAGAGCGTGATGTCGGAGTCTGTTTCAGAAAGTCGGACGCAGTCACTCAGATTCCTTTGACCGGGGGTTACAGACGCTGTTAGACAACCTTTGTTTGAGGCACACTGTGGCCTTTAGGTCCCAGCCTAACATACATTTAACAGCTACATTTCAGACAGAATTCAATTAAATTAATTGGACTGTTGACAAAGTACAGTAAATTAGCGCTCACCTTTTGCATTAAGTTCAACTTTGGGGAACTTCTGACTCATGAATTTGCACCATTGAGGGAAAAGAGAGTACAAAATGGAGGGAGCTATTGGCAGTGTGACCAGGCCACAATTACATTATGTATTGGTTAACAGATTAGCTGACAATCGACTAAAAAGTGAGCGCTTCATTACCAGCTAACAGGTTAGCTGATACTTACTGCAGTGTAGATCGATAAATTGAACTCGTCTTCAACTTGAAGGAGTCAGCTGGGAAAACCATGTTGCTCTCTAAGGCCAGTTCAAATAAACACACACAAGTATTTCAGAGGATTAGAGCAGCTTTTGTCTGCAGGACTGTAAAGTGCCTGGAACAAACTCCAGATATGGTCTCCGGGTCAGTGTGGATTAGGTTAATCTGACCAGAGGTTTGCCTGTAGATCTGGTCTGAAGCTCAGAGTCGTCCTTTGATTGGTTTCCACTGATTCTTCTGGTCATGTTTGAGTCCTGAGGAGAATTAAACCCATAGATGGCTACATTTAGATGGCTCCAAGTCTTAGACGAGGGGTTTTTAGGAGAAACTTTGCTTTTACTATGAAGAATTTTAGGGCTTAATATACACAGATTCCTGCAAACACATACAGAAAGTCAATCAAACATGTACAGAATGCTAAAAATGATTCTACGTGTCGGGTGGGGGGTTGTTTACTTATCAGTGTCAGTGGAAAGTGTTGCACTGTAAGGGCAGCTGATTTTGTGCGTGTGTGTGTGTGTGTGTGTGTGTGTGTGTGTGTGTGCGTGTGTGTGAGAGACAGAAAGAAAGAGCTGTTCTTCTCACACTATGATGACTCATTGGTGACAACAGACACTGTTCTGATTTATTTTGGTATCACTTATCCTTGATATGATTTGGTCTCTAGGAGATTACACACAAACACACACACACACACACACACACACACACACACACACACATCCCTCGTGCATTAGAGGACACTTAATGTTTCACTCAACATTTCAGCATAAATAAGTTACACTATATTCTATCCCCTAACATTTTAGTTAAAAATAGTTACCAGTTAAATTCAACAAAAACATGTTGCAGTTTGAATGAAGAGTTTCATAGTTGAAGATCTTGAGTCAACATTTAGCACAGCCAGCAAGTGGACGCCTTCCCTTTTAATATGCCACAAAGGGATCTATATAAAAATATAGACATTTTTTAAATTTAATTCTGAATGCTACAAGGGAGCTAGTAGCCTTCAGACCTTTCAAAAGACTCTTGAGTAACAATCACTTACTCTCTGTACGGTTTGTAAGGTGGCTATAAAAAGTGGGCCGTTTGCTCCTTCATGAAGAACGAGGGCTGAAATGGATTCCAATGGTGTCTTACTTTCATGGCAAACAAAAGAACAAAGAACAAACTTCTCAAACTACTTCTCCCCTGCTCATTCATATGTTTAGCATTTTCAGAACATTGATATTTTCATGACAATTTGCGATTTCCAAGGGGCGCAGACCAAAATGCCTCTGGACACAATTGGATAGACCTACAACCAACGAAACGAAACATGTGACGTAGCGCTGAGCGAATCCTGTCAGAAGTACGGCAAACACGTCTTTCTTATCAGCAAAAGCTTTAATGCTGCCTTCAAATGGAACTCATGAGCTCATGGTTACGACATAGGAAGTCGCGTACACGATGTGCTTGGCGCAGTTGTGATTGGCCTGGGCCAGGTCGACTGGAAATCTGTCTGAATGGGAGTGGGACCAGATGCATCTGCCAGAGCAAATAAAACATGATCTCGCAGATTCGTCTGGTTCCCAGGCTAGAGAAAGAGTGAACAAGGGAGTGATTTCAGACACAGCCCTGGAGCCTCAGCTGGTTGTCAGGCAACTTCATGGTGACATCAAGGCTCCAGGAAGTCACTGGCAGTAGACAAACAGAATACAGCAAGTTCATTTGTGAGCTTTAGAGGTGCTGGTGGACGCTTTGGACAAAGCCAGGCTAGCTGTTTCCCACTATTTCCAGTCTTGCTAAGCTAAGCTAACCATCTCCTGGCTCCAGCTTCATATTTACCACACAGACATGAAAGTGATATTGATCTCTTCATGTAACTGTCAGCACAAAAGCCCAGAGCATATTTCCCAAAACTGTTCCTTTAAGACTTTTCAACGGATGTCTTGATATTTTTTCCCACCATGAAAACTTGTCACTACAGGCCTTTATCACAGTTTCGTCTCCTCAAAATATCCAACGTATGGTAGCTGTCATGAAAAATGGCAGACACTACAGCCCAGAGGACTTGTAACCCTTCTCAATTTCACAGACCTTTGAATATTTTTCCACAACCACAGCCACTGGGATCTGTAAAGGAGCAAAAGACAAACTTTTTACAGCCACATTTGATATTCAAAAGATATATTTTGCATGTGGCCTAAATTTAAGGAGGAAGTACATTCATTGTGCACCTCTTTCTACTATAAACTAAGTAAGTATAATGATGACTAGAGTGGTACAATACAGTGGATAAGAGAGACATAGAGTACAATACAGACTGGTGTGCAAAGATTAAATCAAACTTGAAATAAAGAGCAAGAGTATGTAGTGCAGTCTAATGTGTGTGTGCGTGTGTTTGTTGTATGTGTGTGACAGATCAGTCCATAACGAGGATGTAATTGGCAGTGTCTGAGTGGAGATTTGCAGGTGTCAGACTGATGCAACACGTCTCTGCTTCAGGCCCGTTTGTGCCTCCCTGATAAGATAAGACTCTGTGGCTGTCACTCACTATCACATTCACACAAACTGAAAGGTGTCAGCTCCTTTCATCCTGACAGATTAATGCGTTGCCATATTTGAAGCGTTATTATCACTCGCACACCTCATCTCATACACACCAGACACAAACATGTGCTTGTGAGGACATTACGTTGATTTTCTTCCCTACGTTTGGGCTTTACCTCATTTTGTCCAAAGGGCAGCTTCATCAGGGCTGTGTGAAGTCTCAGTAGAGTGGAAACGGGAGGGTCAATTAACACTTTAATTAATCAAACTGATTCATTGATTGACTGGAGTGACTCACCACTGTTACTGTTAGGCTACATCCACACTAATACGTTTTTGTTTTAAAACGCATAACCTTTGCTACGTTTACACCTAGCGTCCACACTTATAACCCCTAAAACGGACCCCGCTTTAGTTTGAAAACTAGGTATTACGTTTTAGTGAGGACGGGTGGAAACAGAGACGTTTTAAAACGATGACGCAGACACCCACATTCGCTTCCTGATTGGGTCTTATTAGCCACAACGTGTCCTTCCCTGATTCATCACGCCCCTGTCATGTGACCCAAACAAACGACATCACCCTTGACTACCAGAGGTTAATTCAACATGGATAAAGAATTACAACACTTACTTTCAGTAACACCTCATTGTCGGTCCAAGCAGAGAAATCTCTGGTCTTACTTTTCTCCATTGCTGTTCTTCATTCGTAGTATTTTCTGCAACTATAAGCAACCAACCGCAGAGTAGACAATCTGCTTCCTGTTTACACCGGCACGTGCATGCCCAGTGCACGTGAATGGTCATGTGATATGCATTTTCAGGCATTTAAAATGAAAACTTTATTAGTGTGGATGTAGCCATCAGGATTAAATAGTTGTAAGGATTCATTACTACAAGAAGGTATTTTTGAAATCAGTTCATCAGATACTATAATCATGTTGTGTCAAGGAGCAACAGGCTGTGCAGTTTAAAATGTCTTTCTCATTGATTACTGTCAACAAATCCCATGAAGAGATCAAAATCAACAGTGGGTTAGTCTGTCTCTCAGTGCTTTCCCATCCTGTCTGTGGCAGTCAGCCCCAAGCCCATTCATTCCCACTGAAGATGAAAAATACAGGATATCACTACGTTCATTCTTTTTAAGTCTTTTGGGCCAAGTCCAAGCCAAGTCCCAAGTCCTCTAACAGCTCAGGAAAACAGTGAGCTTGAACCCAAAAGCACGACACAAAGACAGTCAGAGTAAGATAAAAGTTCTTTATTCATTTGCTGAGGTCAAAACCATGAAGACAGCCAAAAACAAACTTATCCAGATGGGGGTTGAGCAGAGAATCATCAATCCGAGGGTCAGGCAAAGTGTCAGCAGGCAGAATCAGGCAGGCAAAAACAAAGACTGGAGACTAGGCGGATGCAATCAATAGTTTTTCTTCCAGAGATGCCTCAGACAGCTCAAAGGGCATAAAATGTTGTGGTGGTACCATGTGTGCCCACCTCTCTGAAGTGTCCAATAGGACTGCAAAGTGCAGCTGCAACCACGCCTAGCAGATATGATTTACACAAGATAATAATATATTTAACTGCTGACTACCTAAATAAATGCAAATTATCATTAACACATGCTTACACGATGAATACAGGCATAACCAATTAAACTGCTGAGAGTCAAGTCCTCGGGTGGTACATCTTAAGAGTGACAGTAGACAAGTCCAAGTCGAGTCTCAAGTCCTGTGGAGTTTTCTTGTAAACAAACTTATTTTACATTCATCCCTTAACTGTCGAAACTAACATCAATATTTTACACAGGCTAAGCACCAATTTTTAACACTAAATCTGACTCTGAAGCTCATTTAATGTAAGTCACATTTATTGACCGTGACTTCATCTCTGTGCAAAAGACAGATCTCAGCATTTTCTCAGCAACACATTTTAATAATTAAGTGATATAACTGAATATTTTGAGGCTTCTTGGGAGAACACAGGAGGATTTGACTTGACAGCTGCTATGAGCTTGAATTAGAGTTTGTTTGCATACTTCATTTGTTGTCTCTGTTTTTACATACTGAGCTGGGTGATTTGTGGAGGGAGTTTTTATGGTATTACATTTTTATAGCATGACATACTATAGATGTATGTGAATCCATGTTCCCATGCAGTCACATTTACAGCACACACACACGCTCACAGGGAGGTCACCAGTTGCCATAAGTGTCATGTGTTGTAAAATAGAAAAGTCAAATTAAGTTCTCACACACTCGGGGCCAGCGGACAGTTTAGCCAGATATGTATGTTTAAGATAGAATAACAGCTGTAGATTTATCACTCTGTGGAGGCAAACAAAACCTGATCTGCTGCTTCATTTTCCCTTTCCCCCCTCATCATCCTCCTGTCCTCTCACTCAATTCAGCATTCAATTACCACATAACATAACATACATAACAGACATCAAGGTCCATTTTCAAATGATAGAAAAATCTTTACTTTAAAAAGATTTTGTTTCAGTCAATTAAAAAAAGAAAGCAGAGGCATCACGCCTTTATGGCTGTCACCACAGAGGCTGAATGGAGATTTTACCTGTTTCAGTT
Source organism: Macquaria ambigua (assembly GCA_008360985.2). Classification (NCBI taxonomy): domain Eukaryota; kingdom Metazoa; phylum Chordata; class Actinopteri; order Centrarchiformes; family Percichthyidae; genus Macquaria; species Macquaria ambigua. The sequence continues at coordinate 175,529 of VMKM01000091.1, forward strand.
TCTGATCAGTTCAGCAGATTCACTTTCCAGTTTCAGACGATGACCGTGACACCGTGACCGCGCTGAGGCCCCACGCTCAGACCAGCGGCTCCTCTGCATTTGTCATGGCTTGGAGCTGGTTGGCTAGATTTCACAGAGCCTGCATGGGGTTAAAGTTGTTGAATGTGTGTGTGTGTGTGAAAGTCAGTGTGTGTTGAAGGAGGTCAGGGCAGATGGTATGGATTTCAGGGACCAGGAAAGCAGGGGTTAAGGGTGAATCTCCAGGAGAGGGAGAACAAATCAGCCGTTAGATTTCAAGGGTTGGAGGGAGATCACTGAGGGCAGCGGCTGGCTGAGGTAAAGGCAACAGGAGCTGAAGTTTTTAGTTGGAGGTGACGAAAACAAGTTTAACCTCTTAACCCCACTGACCAGCTGGTGGGTCATTCTTATGGTGTGCAGACAAACATTGTTCAAAACCAAAGAACTTTATTTCTAATTCTTGTGACGATGCCAACATTTCCAAAGATGCCAATATGTGAGTCTGAATTTTGGGTACAAAACATCTAGAATATTTACATTTGATGGCATGGAGCAGCCGTTGGGTTTGAATATTTCATTAAATATCGCATTGCTTCAATAAAGAGTTTGATAGCTAATAAAGAATATAAATGTAGCATAGTCACAGTGTAGAATTAGATGATTTTTTTTTTACAACCTTAAAGCTACTTAAAGGGAAATAAAAGGCAAAAACTGGATGTTAAAGTGATAAACAAATACCTTATCTGTGTCATTCACACTGCAGCTAAATGGTCATCATTTCTCATGGTCGTAGCTGTTAAGTTCACACACATCTTAGGTACAAAAAAAAGTGTCTACCTGAAAATGTAAGGCGGTCAGTTTGATGTTTTTGGTTGAGTTATGCAGCAGGTTCCTTAACTTCTGACAACTCCATTAAAAGGTCGACATTAACCGAGCCTCTGTCTGTCCACAGGAGCTGCACCCACAACCTCTGACTGATGATTTGGGGCTTGACCTAAAGGTTGCTTCTGAACACTCACAGCTTTACTCAAAAGCTCATCAAGGGGGGGAAAGAAAAATAAATGTTAAAAATGGGATATCACATGCTGATGGATAAAGCAAGGCCTACAGCTGTTTGAGTGGTCAAGTGAGCTTTGAACAGTTTCTAAAGGCACTTTGTTGTTACAGAAGGTCGTTGTCAGCACTGGATAAACTCACTCCATTTACCTGCTTATAAAAAGGTGGAAATTTGTGAAAACTGTACAAGATTTTTTTTTTTTTACATTTTACAAACTTTACATTTTTATTTCATTTTATTTTTATTGTTTTTATTTTAATTGTGCATCTAAATGTGGGAGTATTTTCTGTGTTCTTTTATTTCTTTATTCTTACTTATTTCATCTGTACTTGTTTACTTTTAAATCTAGTATCTTTGCCTGCATTTTTGTACTTTTATATTGTAAATCTTTTTACCTTGTTGTATTTTTATTACCCCGTAAAGCACATTGAATTTCCCTGGTGTGAAATGTGCTATACAAATAAAGTTGCCTTGCCTTGCCTAGTCCTTTATTATCTGCATTTTTTTAGACAAATTGATGAGCCTGACTGTTTTATTGCAACATTGGATTACTATTATTATTGGTACCAAAGTACCTTGATTATTGTTATTATTATTATTATTATTATTATTTAATTAACTTACATACATTACCAATGGGGTCAGTTTCTCAGTTTAATTTCTAGAAAATGTATAATGTGTAACTATATATACAATATATATTTCAGTATTAGACTATGTAATTACATATACCATGATAGAAGTCCTGGGAAAGTGTCTCCACCAGACACAGGAACCTCTCGCCTTCATATTCATCTGTTTTCTTTTCATTCATTTGTTATTTTCCCTTCACCCTTTCCCCCTTTTGTGTGTGTGTGTGTGTCTGTACACATGTGTGTGCGGTGATATTAATCCAGACTGATTAGATGTCTTTTGGCTCAGACCCAAATGAAACAGCAGTTAATTTCACCCCTTCTTTCCTGCATTATTTGTCTTCTTCAGCCCTATTTGTGTCTCTCACCCTCACTGTTAGACTCAAACACACTCACACACACACACACACACACACACACACACACACACACTGGGATTTATCATCATGTCGCTGCCATTGATGTGAGCGATAATGTCGAGCTGATGTGCAGCAGGAGTTCAGTGCAGCCTGTGGTTCGATCGTGGGAGAGGTGATGGCAGGAAGTGAAAAAGGTGGTGAGAGAAAAGAAAATCATGTTTGACTCTCTCTGGTGTCGTGTACTGCATCACACAGTCATCTGTCTAACTAACTATTACTGCACCACTGAATGAATCATAACAGCGCTGTCGCCCTTTACAACTCCTCTACTACATTTCTCCCCCAGTGGTTCCATTTCCATAACTCCCGAGTCTTTCACAATAGCTTGTTTTATTAGATCACACACACTGTTCAGAATCAGCCCTGCCTCACATACACATTCAGGGACACACACACCTTTAGAGGTGCTATATAAATGTGTCTGATAAGAGACAAAAGACACTGCAGCAGTATCATCTCTGACTTAAAGAAGCCTGGGTTTTGGGTTTACCTCAGCAGTTACTTGTGTGAGAGAATCCAAGTGCACTAGGGATTCTGCACTTCAATTCCCTGCGGATCACAGATTGTCTCCCGGCTCCTGGGAGGCGCCTTTGACCCACACACACACACACACACACACACACACACACACACACATGCAGACACACACAGAAACACACGCACACACACACTGGGTGGTGTGTGCAGTTGCGATATCATTTAATGGACTCACGTGGTCCAAGTTAATCAGCTTTGCGTAAGTAGCTGCTAGGTCATCCATGAAGATTTATTTCTGTTCGATTAATCATATGATCATATGATTATGGCTCTGGAAACTGGCTCTGAGCATTTTGTAATCATCATCATTATCATCATCATCAGCAGCAGCAGCAACAGCCGTAACGCACTTATTATAACACCAGTATTATTGACACAGTTCATTATTCCAACTGAGCTGAAACACTAGTCAGACTCTTCATTAGGACTTTAACCAACAGTAACAGTAAAATAATACAAAGACCACACACACTCTCTCTCTCTCTCTCTCACACACACACACACACACACACACACACACACACACACAGCACTAGTTTTCATTAACATATTGACTGTGCAGTATTAGTCCTTTTATCCAAAACTGAGGGAAGTATTTTAATGAGAAGCACATGACTGTACAATCCTGGTTAAGATGACAAGACCTCTTGTTGTAGCTGCACACACACACACACACAGCATTCACACACTCCCCCACACACGTACTGGGAATTGTCAAACATCCCGTATAGTGAAAGGACATTTCTCTTGTCTGTGGGTTTATTTGTTCGGGAGAAGAAACAGAAGGTCTCCGTTAGATTAAAAACACACACATATTTCACCGTTAATGGGCTTTTAATTGCATTACAGTATGAAAACAGGCGAATGATGTGAAACACAAGCAGCAAGCAGCGAGCTTTTGGCACGACCACACAGTCGTCTGCACCCCTCCTCTGTCCAGCGGTTCACGGCTGAAAGTACCTACCATGGCACAGAATCAGAGAGATGGTGAAGCACAGGCTAAGGACGAGATAATGAATGTGCTGAACAAAAGTGAGTGGATGGATAAAAATAGAGAGACGAGAGAAAAAAAATTGCTCCATCCGGATTGTTCTCTATAAAAGGATTCTGTTTCTAATTGCCTGTCCTTGAGGCAGACAAAACACTGCCTTCTGTTCAATGTTAATCTTATACTCTCTCTCTCACACAAACACACACATTACACAAAAGCTGTGCAGTTGTTTCCATCATCAATAAAACATTACTGATCTCAGCCTGATGAGTGTGGGGGTTTGGCTCCATCGATGCTGCCTCCTTCCATGACAGTGCATTAAATCTCGATGTCTAAAGAAGTCACGTCGCAAATGAATACTGCAACGTTGCAAACCACACCTGCAGATAATCCACCTCTCTGTTGTTGATAAATGGGTTTAACATGCTCTGCTCATTGTCTCTTAAAAACAAGTCATAGCTTGGAAGCTCCATTGGAAGTGGCATATTTAGCAATTTATTGGCAAAGCGATGACTGTTTGGAACTGATGTGGCCTGATTTACCTGTTATGGAGCTCCAGGGAAACAAACGCGCTGTTGGGCCCTTACTGGCTGTGGTAATTTGGTTAAACACAAATATATGTGAAAATACGCACCATGTGAGCACAAAAGTAATGGGCAGATGGATAATCTGTTGTTCATCAAGATATAGCTATAACATGTAACTCATCCTAAAATCACAAGTTGTAGTTTTTACATTTCTGTTTACAGTATATACAGGTTAAACAAATAAGATGCAATGAGTTAATCAGTGAGCTTTAGAGGTGTTGGAATATTTTCTCACTTTGGACAGAGGACAGCTGTTCCCCCCTGCTTCCAGCCTTTATGCTAAGCTATCTAGCTGCTGTAACGTCATTTAATGGACAGATATGAGAGTGGTATAGGTCTTTTCATCTAACTCTTGGCAAGAAAGCCAATGTCAAACTATTTCTTTAACACCATCTATTATCATGCCCTCGGGTGCATCCAAGGTATTAACCATATGGGTAAGTTAATCATGTCCCGTCTACAGCTCTGTACTTAACTCATCGGCATAACATATATATCAATCTTCTCACCTAACTCTCAGAAACAAAGGGAGTAAGTGTTTTTTCCCAAACATTTTCCCTTGAGTAATAATGTCAGAGCTACCTTAGTTGATATTGTACTTTAATAGAGTGAATTCCCTAAAAAATATGCAATCTATCTATCTATCTATCTATCTATCTATCTAAAATTACCAACAAGACTAAGAGTCCACAGCCATGTTAGCGGTTCTGTGTGTAATTAGGCACAGCGGTACTTTGAGCTAAATGTTAACATAAGCATGCTAACATGCACACAGAGATGTGCATATCTGTCCATTAAATGAAGTTACAGCAGATGTAAACATGCTGATGTTTTGCGGGTATGATGTTTACCATGTTCAACATCCTAGTTTAGCGTGTTAGCATGCTAACATTTAACAAACACAAAGTTGTTGTTGAAACACACTGATGATGGCACTCGAGGAAACGTTAGGGGGTCACCAAAGTAATTACAATTCATCCCTAGAGGGACTTGAATGGCAATCCATCCAGTAGTTGTTGAGACATTTTACTCAAAGCCACAGATGAGTGAATGTCATGGTGGCACTAGATGAGAAGCCACCAAAGTTGGTGGGATTCATCATCTGGGGATCATGAATGTCTTTACCAAGTTTAATGGCAATCCATCCCGTATTTGTTGTAATATTGTTGTTTGGACACACCGACAATGCCATCCATAAGGCCATGTCTCTAGCATGTCTAAAAACCAACTGACACACAGTGCAGCCACAACTTTTGACCCTCTAGCGGTCTGAGGCTCCAGGGTGGTTGGTTGGTAATTCAGCCTTGTGTGCTGAACCTATGGATCAAGAGCAGAGAGCTGGATTAAGCTGCAGGAGCAGTTTGAGACATTTCTATAGACGTTTTGAGATTATTATTTTTTCAATATTACTGTGTGTCATCATGAGAATCCATTAGCTGCTCTGATTCCAAGCCGATTACAGCTGCTGTCTTCCACAAAGCAAACAAGCTACAAAGACACCTTTCAAGCCTACTAAAAAGATAGATTTTCAGTGAAGTGTTCCTTTAAACACACACACACAGGCTCAAATACACAAGCAGATGAATCCTCATAGGGAAAGGCTTTAATCAATATCACATTGTAGACCAGAATCCCCTGAAACCATGACTGACGCCACGATAGCCACAAAGCTCCGTCCCAGACTGCGACCTGTGACATATCTAACTCCCCCTTCCTCCTCTCCCCCGAACCCCAATCGCTTTCTCCCTCTCCCCCTCTCCCCCCTCACCACTCCATCCTCCTCTCCTCTAGATGTGGTCTGCGAGCGATCCCTCGCTCTGGCAACAAGAAAGGAAGAAAACTTCCTTGTTGCTTGTTCTGCTTCCCGCTCGCAATCACACAGCTCTACGGTTTATTTTTTCACAGGAATAACCACATTTAAGTAGCAGTTGATCTTCGATTAATTTAAACATGGAGATGAAAGGGACTCAAGAATGTATCTGGGTTTTTTGGTTTTTGTTTTTTTTTCTGTCTGTTTGTGTAGTTCGGAGAGTCAGAGGAAACGAGGGGGAAAAGTCCCAACTTGAGGCTCGGAAAACTGTGACCTTGCACTCTGAATCCTGCAACATATTGACGACAAAATGAAACAAGAGGAGAGAAAGCAAGGAGGGAGGGAAGACAAAGAAAGACGGGGAGAGGAGAGGGAGGTTTGAAATGCAGAAATCAAAGAGAGGGGGATTAAGCTGCGGAAAAAAACGGGGATTTCTACAGATGAAAGAGGAGGGAGGAACAGTATGAAGCTTGACTGTCCTTGTATGTTACTGTTGCACATATCACACACGCTGAGCCAAAGAGAGCTATTATTTTGCTCTAAACACACATAGCCTACACACATCTTTTGACAAGACTATAAATAGAGATTCTTCAATCCACATCTATTCAACAACCACAACATTCTCCAGATACACACTCACACACACTAACGCAGCTTAAGCTCACACTGTGGCTGCACTGATATGGTATGAGAGGAAATTAAAGCCATCATGAAGAGGGGAACTTGTGTTTAAGTATGTGAGTGCATGTGCAGTTCAGCTGTTGTGCTGTACATGATCTCCAGCAGGATGAAAGTGAAGACGGTAAGCTGCTTTTATCTTTGAAGGGAAAGAATAAAGAGGTTTTCAGGGCAAAGACAGACAGTAGAGGACAGACAGAAGGGGAAATAATGAGAGGCCTGGCTTTGCTCTTCTCCTGCTGATTCTCTCAACATGTGTCTGTTTCTTTAAGTTATCAGCAGTGTTTCTTCTATGTTCTGAATATTGCTTGTGTTCTAACGTAAGCAAAATGGTAGGTGCTGCAATTAATGTGGTGGTGTAGTGGTAGTTACACTGTTTCCAATAGCTCTAAATTTGAGTTACTAAGTCTGTGGAGCAAGACAGTTTTTATCCTAATCAGAGATTATGGATTATAACCTGTAACTTCTCATTTTTAGCCATGCTAGCGGCGTGTCTTTAGGGAAGGTAATATTGGTCAGTTGGTCAGTCGTTCGGCTAGTCCACCACTTTGGTCCAGACTGAAATATCTCAAAAACTACTGGATGGATTGGTGTAAAATTTGGTATAGACATTCATGTCTCCCCATGATGAACTGTATTGACTTTGGTAATCCCTTAACTTTTCAAAGCGCCATCATCAGGTCAAATGTAAGAAATGTCCAATACCTGTGAAACTAATCACATTCCCATTAGACTCAGCTGTACTTTGTGTTTAGTACTAATTAGCAAATGTTAGCATGCTAGCACACTAAACTAGGATGGTGAAGTCCCTCTCAGGATGAACTGTAATCACTTTGGTGACCCCTTTACTTTTCCTTGTGTCTTCATCAGGTCAAAATTTTAATTTGTCCAATACTTTGGTTTATGACCAAATAAACATTCATCAGCCTCAGATATATGTTGTGTTTAGTACTAATTAGCAAATGTTAGCATACTAACACACTAAACTGAACAAGGTAAACATTATGCCTGCTAAACATCAGCATGTTAGCATATTTGTCATTGTGAGCATATTAGCATGCTGATGTTAGCATTTAGCTCAAAGTACCTCTATGCCTAAGGACACACAGAACCGCTAGCATGGCTGTAGACACTTAGTCTTGTTCATACTAAACATTTAACTTTTAAATTTAAGTTGTTACTGGTTTCTGAAGATGTATTTGCGTCAGACTCAGACAAACAGACTTTAATTCAGTTGTGGTATATATATATATATATATATATATATATATATATATATATGGAAAATAGAAAAAAAGTGTCACTCCAAGGAGAAGCAGCACTGTAATCAAAAAGTAAAACAAAGAGCAACACACCAGCTCACCAATGTTTAGAGAAAGTCTGCAGGGAAAGCACTTTTAACTGATATGAATCAATATACTTTTCAGAGAATGATGCCTGAAGCCATCTTCTTTAATGTGTCTCTGTGTGTTAGATTATTTTTCCGTGAGCAACAGGATGACTAATGCTTCAGCCTAACTCATGATTAGATTGTGTGAGATAACGTGATCACAAAGTTCCCCTGAAAAGAAAAAACACACATAATGTTCCTGTATGGTCCTATATAATTAGAACATTAGAAACAGGTTTCCTTGCAGCAAAAAAAAAAAGACAAAGATTGTTAAATGTTTAGTCATATAGGTAGGTGCTGAGTTTCAATACTGAGAAGCTTTGAAGTTTTTAGTGTCTTGTGATACAAAATGGGAAGCATGCTAATAAGCTAACTTGTGTTTCTTAGTAAACTTTACTATCAGTTAAAAGAATTCTTGGTAACATGTTGTTTATCTTACTGGTATTAAGCCACAGGATGTGAAGTAATGATTGTATGTTATGATGCTCGTATACTTCATTCTAAGGTATGTCGCAATACATTAGCAATAGATAGATGGGAGATACTGATTGAGAATGAAAATGTATTCTTCACCTTGGAAATAGTAGTTTGACAAAATAATCCCAACTCAAGGTTCACTTACCGCCATTTTCCAGAGCGTTTAACCATTTCACATGGTCTTCTTCAGCACATGGAGGTTGCTCACTTCACGTCATGGAGAGGGAACTGTTGACATGCAAGCTCAGTAGCTTATGCTTTCATTCATAGCACTTTTAGGACTTCTCAACCCCAACTCAAGGTCCACTTACTAGGTTTTTCTGTAGCTTGCGTGTCAACAGGTCCATCTCCATGACTAGTGTGCAAACTCAAACTGCTGTTTTCAAAGTCAAGAATTAACTTTAATGCTTAAATTATGAACCAACATGGACAAGTCCTCAAAATCTGTGGATGAAATCAAAACTCCATACACAGATGAAGGCCATGTGACAAAGTTAAAAGCCCTGGAAAAGCTAGTAAGTGGACCTTGAGTTTGGATTGTTTTGTGAAATTAAACATTTTGTCCGTTTTAGTAAAGTACACCAGTTTTCTATGGTGTGTACAGACTACAGCTGTCACAAAAAGTCAAGTCTAACATGTAATTCGTTTGAACATAACCCTAACCCATATTAAAAGTCGCAGCCCTTGTAAGGACTTATGCTGTGCTGTTCTATAGTGAGTCTTTAAAGAAGAACCTAACACTCCCCTGAATATCTTGTCTTTGATGACCTCCAGTGTTTTAACTTTTCACCTTGCTGCAGTGATGTACAGGTGGACCTCAGGACCTTGTGACATCATTGTTGGGTGTGGTTACAGGTTCAACATGACACACTTCTGACCACACCCAACCACAGGTCAGAGCCGAAACAGGCTTGAAACTTTCAACCAGAGAGGACAGCAAAACACTGCTTTTCAGCCTGGTGGGAAGTTACTCTTTAATATCCTTATAATGCTTCATTGCATTTGCCTATTGCTTCTCTCTTGAAGTCCTAAATGGACTCATAGTCATGTTGTGGCATTTGTATATTTTCTAAAATGTAATACTATACTGACTTTGCTTGAGGGATCAGCACAGATTGTGCAGCACAGACAAACTGCACATTATTAGAGAGGAAACATTCCTCAGATGGTGGATCTGGCAACCTGGCTGCTTGGCTCGTCTGTCTCCTGTGTGTGTGTGTGTGTGTGTGTGTGTGTGTGTGTGTGTGTGTGTGTGTGTGTGGTTGGCAGTACTACACACACTCCGATGTCACGGTCGTCTTCAACATCTGTCCACTTGGAGAACGACCCGCCAGGCTTCCACACAGAGGAACTCCAGGCACGTCGCCTTCCAACGAGGAAAACTGCTGCTTTCATCCTCAGCAACTCCAAACACCTGCAATGTGCTGAATTATCACATAACTTTGCATATGAAAAACCTGCTGTAACAGTCATATTTTAATCCTAGTATCATTAAGGTTGTGAGTGCATCAGTGGCAGTGGGATATAGGCCAATATTACCCCTGTGTTCCCTTTAAGAACCACAGTTTTCTGTGATGTTGACTCCCTGTAATCCACTTTAAAGCCTTGAAAACGCCACCACAGAATGAGACAGAGACACACACACACACAAATACAGACAGGTGCTTAATTATAGGGGAAAGAAGCCTGAATAAAAGAATCGAGAAACATAATAAATGCAGATGCCTCCCTACAGGGCATGAGAGATCACTGAATGGTTTAATGAGCATGAAAATCGCAACCCAACTGAACACCCATGAGAGAATTTGCACCAAGATGTAAGACAGTGCTCTTCATCATCATCATCAAAACACCAAATGAGGGAATTTCCTGTGGAAGAAAGATGTTCATCCCTACAGCAGAGTACAAGAGACTCAGAGAATCTGAAACTGGTCTGGAGGCTAATGGTGGACTAACACCTATTTTTGTTTCCCTTAATTTGTCACCCATCTGTTTTTCTACCATCAGAGAGACACACACCTACACATCCTGTTGTATGCTTATACAGCCCAAAAAGAAAAGACAGAGAGAGTGAGTGAATCCAAAGTCAAAGCTAAAAAGTTAAACCTCCTGCAGAATCTCAGAGAAGTCACATCCGTGCACATCTCTAAAAATCATTGAAAACCCATTTGTTTTCTCTGTATTTTTAACTTTTACTATGTGGATTATACACTTAATTCTCTTTGTTTAATATATTGTCCCCTATCTGCATTTCTTTCCATTTCTTCTTCCTGTAAAGCACTTTGTAACTTCTGTTTTTGAAACTTGCTACAGTAAATTAAGTTTGCATGTTTGCAGGAGTCAGAGTGCGCTGCCATATGGACGTTCATCCAGAGACCTCGCCGCCTCTTTGCTCGTTAATCCCGCCCACACCGAGCGCTCAAACCGGCCATTGGTTCAACAAGGCACCGTCCTGCCCACTGGTGGAGTTTATAAGTTCACTGTGAAATAAAGCAGCGAGTCACGCAGTTGAGAGGTCATCCACAGAAGGGCACGGACGGGGCGGCTGTAACATGTGTCTGCACCGTGGAGATGTTGTAAACTGAAGAGAAGAGTTTCTTTCCAAAGTCCATGAATGAAGCTGTAAAACAACCCACTCCGTCACAATGTGGAAACCCGCCGGTGGATCAAAAAGCACCTTCAGCTCCGCAGCAGGACCCCGCGCTGCTGCCGCCGCCGTCACCTGTCTGCTCGTGACCGGGATGCTGGTCGTTACCGTGGGACACCCGAGCAGCGGAGACCCGGTGGAGCCTCCAGCTGCAGCGACGAGCGGAAAAGTTTTCTCGGCGTATTTCAGGAAGCTGACCCGGGAGAGGAGAGCGATAAGCGGCCCCCCGCGGAGAAGCGCCCCCCCAGGGCCGGTGGAGCATCTCTCCCCGGCAGACCTGCTCATAGCGGTGAAAACCACCGGAAGATATCACCTGCAGAGACTGGAGCTCCTGCTAGACACCTGGATCTCCAGAAACATGCAACAGGTGAGCCAGTTGAGTGGTATTAGAGGATACCTGATTCTTGGAAACAATTCAGCTGAATTTCTTACAGGAACATGTCAGAGATCAGGCGACACAGATGGGTCTTTATACAGTTAAAACAATAGAAATTGGATTTTAACTTAAAAATAAATAAATAAAAACATGACTATTGCAGCTTTTAGAAACCGGAAGAGACATGGACTTCTGCATGCTTCAGTTTGAAGTGTTAATGTAGGTCCAAACCATTCAGAAAGTGAATAATCAATAGCTTTTACATTATGTTGTTTTGTGCAAATCCTAGTCACACAACAGGAGAATAAACAGGCTACCAGATAGCACTTTGAATTCACTTCAATCAATCAATCAATGAGACCTTGTGTTGTGTTTATGTGATTTATCAGCTGGTGAAGCTGTCAGACCAGTGCTGATAATTTAAGATCAGAGCTCATGCAAAGTGTGATCCCCTGTAAATAGTTCTTATTTTAAGGGAAGTTGTATATGTATAGTAAAGGCTTTCCCTCATCTCCTGCTGCAATTGTAAGCAGGTTATAAACCCCCTCAAATGTGACTGGGTCCACTGGCTCTTTGATCCCGCCTGCCAGTGAATTGTAAAACAGAGATAGAGGCCTTTGTAATGTATGAGAGGGAGATCTGAGGGTCTGACAGGCCGACCACACTGCTGCTAATGTGTTGACGTGATACAGGCAGGGGACATAAAGAGGAAAGACTATACTGGAGGACTCAGACGGCTGAATGAACCCTGGATTTCGTCAAGTCGTCTCAATGAGATGCAGATTTGTTTCAAGACTGCAAATACAATAAACAATTGTTCAGTTGTAGCTCAGACTGTCATCAACACGCAGAGAAAACTTGCTGTAGTCTGCATTATAAAAGCCAGCTTCAGACATCATAAAAACCGAGATGTCATGGCTTTTAAGTTAGATTTCAACACGCTTTGCAGTTCCAGAGGAGGAAAGTAACAAATGAGACAGCTGTAGTTACTAGTTAGATTTGCGATAAAGATTTTACATCCAAAACATCTACTGCAAACTCACATTAAAATGCCCGTTAAACCTTAATGCTAACACTAACCCAGTAATTTAACTTTTAGTACTTTTGATAGGTTAACTTTATTAAATTAAATTGCTTAAAAATGCGAAAAAGTTCCCGTCACAAGTTCCCAGAGTCCATGGTGCTGTCTTCAGATGTCTAAAACCCAATGACATTCAGTTTACTCTCATAAAAGAGTAAGAAAACCAGAAAATAATGACATTTGAGAAGCTGGAAACTCTGAATTTTTGCTTGAAAAATGACCCAAACGATTTTATCAAAAGTGTTGCCAGTTAATTTTGGATTAATCAGCTCATCATTGAAGCTCTAAGTCTGAATACTTCTCCTGCCACTGATCACATTAGAAACCGTCTTTTCCAACTCATTAAACCACCAGTCCTGTGATCTGGAGGAGGTATAACATGACTACTGGATTTGAAAGAGAAAACGTTGGGCACAGAGGGGAGGGGGAGGGGGGTTTCGACTGTAGAGCCTCACAGATAAATATTTGAGATCAAACGGTACGAACAGACAGCCTCTTGGTCTGAATCACAGTGGTGAGTGAGTCAAAGACGAATCTGTTGCTATAAAACACATGGGACTGTGGTGAACTGCACCCAGCGGCTTCAAAGCTCGTAATCGAATGCAGACACGGCTGTGGACCGTACAGCGGTCGTTCTGATTTCCATTCAAACCTCAGTGTTTGAGGAAGGACCCGCTCAAGTCTCATCTCCTGCTGCACTGAGACTGTTGACATGTAAATACAGTTTATGTAGGCGAAATCAGCTTGTGTGTGTGTGTGTGTGTGTGTGTGTGTGTGTGTGTGTGTGTGTGTGTGTGTGTGTGTGTGTGTGTGTGTGTGTGTGTGTGTGTGTGTGTGTGTGTGTGTGTGTGTGTGTGTGAGACACATTCTGCATCTGCTCTCACGGTCAGGTGTGTGTAACTCTACCTGTTTCCCAGACACACCTCTATACTATACTAAGACCGCTGAGTAATGGAAATACTGCAACACACACACAGACACACACACAGACACACACACACAAGTTCTCACAGCGTTACCTTCACAAATACAAATTCCCTGGGAACTCGCCAGATTTCTCATGGAAAGTTAAGAATGTGTCTGATCACAAGAGTAAACACATGCGTAAACACATGCGCGTGCACACACACACACACACAGACACACACACACACTGTGTTGTAAAGCTCAACTCCTGGAGAACAACCGACCCTCCAACCCCCCTCAAAACCACATTTTCTCTTCACTCTGACCTTCCCCACCTTCCTCTTACTGCCTTCCCGGCTTGGCCCAAGCATACAGTGGTATGACACAGACACAGAAGCTGACTCCTCTCTGGAGGCTTAAGAGGCTCAGAGTGAAAAATCTGACAAAAACTCACAGCTGGCTGGACTCTCTCTCCATTTTTTTTTTCCCAGTCTCTGTTTCTCTCTCTCTCTCTCTACCACAGGCAGTGATGTGATCATGCAGTACTTAGAGCAAAGATGTATTATTGAATTTGTGCTGCATGGCAGGAAGGTTGCAAAGGGGAATCCCTCTGAGCCTGGTCTCCTGGGACAAGTTTTTTTGTTATTGTCCCTGTACTCCAACACATTAGATTTGAACTGAAACAATGACGATGAGGTTAAAGTGCTGACTTTTAGCTGTAATTTAAAGGATGTTTCAAACACATCAGATGAACAAAGTTGAATCAATTATAGATCTTTCAGGGGACAGAAAGTAAACAGACAAGTTAACGCAAGCTTGAAAATGAAGTCATTATATTTATTATTTGGTGTCAAGTCCTTTGCAGTCAATGAATGTCTGAAGGCTAAAATGCACAAACATAAGCAGACTTTTGGCATCTTCCCCGCTGATGTTCTGCCAGGCTTTCACTGCAGCAACCCATTAAGTATCGATCTGTTAATTTAGAAGTGAACGTTTTATAGACTTCAAGGACACACCGAGCCATTGTTTTAACAACATCCAAATGACTATATTTCATTGTTAAGCGGGTTGAAATACAGTCACTGATAAGCTGCTTGCAGTTATATTGTTTGTAACCAAGACGTCTAAAAATCATTTACTTTACAACCAAATTCAGCCCAGTATTAACTTAGACACCTAAATGTTTTTAGCCATGCTAGCGCTGTGGCTCTATGGATGGCAGTGTCAGTCTGTTGGTTGGTCGGTCCACCACTTTAGTCCAGACTGAAATATCTCAATTATTGGATAGATTGCCATGAAACTTTGTACACACGTTCATGGTCCCCAGAGGATGAATTGTAGTAACTTTGTTGGCCCCTTAACTTCTCATGTAGCTCCATCTTACTTAGGTACTTAACTAAATACCTGCAAAACGAATGACATTCCCATCAGCCTCAGCGGTACTTTGTTTGTTAAATGTTAGCCTTCAGCAAGTGAAAGTGCTTCTCAGTTGGACTGAGGTAATGTGACTAACTTGGACAAGAACATTAGACTGTTTGGCCATAAAAACTCTTTGGATACTTTGTCTATATGTTCATGATATAAGTTGTCCTGCTGCATTATCCTAAAATTTGGGGACTATGTATAAAAAGGACTAGGAGCCCTACACTTTTTACCCAATATGGATGTAAACACCCCAAAATTAAAGCTGAGGTTCAGCAGTTTAACCTCATTGTCACGGTTTCATTTGTCTCATGTCATGGACGAGCCAAGACATTATTTACAGACTGCTCTGCATGTGGGTGTGTGTTTACTTCCTGTGGAAAGTTGAGGGGTCTACATGGCTTCCTGAGTGCGCAGTGACCCTCAACCCTGTCACTCATCACATAAACACTCATGTACACACACACACACACAGCTACATGGTTGAGACCAGCTGCTCTGCTGTTGACAGACAAGAGGCTAACCTTTGTCTTGGCATCCATCCAATATCAGCATTGCTTGCTGCTGCTATGTGTGTCAGTGCACGCGTGTGTGTGTGTGTGACAGAGGAAACAGGTGGAGTCTCACCTGAGATCATAAACAATCATGCATGAACAATGATGGTGGAGCAGTGAGAGCTTCTGTAGTGTTTTTGTTTCCCTGCTGGTCACTAAAGGCTGCTGGAATAACATGAACTGTGTGTGTGTGTGTGTTTGTGTTTTTTTCCACAGACGTACGTGTTCACTGATGAAGAGGACGCGAAGCTAAGGAAAAGGATGGGTGAGCTGCACGCACACACACACACACACACACACACGCACAGAGCAGTTTCGCTGAGTAGCAGCAGCGTTATCTGCATGCAGTCTGTGAGCAGGAAAGCAGGAACCAGGCTGCTGACTGGGCAATACTGTGTTTCCATGAAGTGCAGGAAGTCACTTCAGTTTACTCAACAGGCCATTCCTCATCTTACTCATGCAATTGTTTTACTTTCAATGAGGTATTCTTCTCACTATCGGACACATTGTACAAGAAAAATGTGTAATGAGGATATTTATTAGGGTGTTTTCAAGCAGTCAGGTTATAATGGAATCAAAGATTTACAGCATTTTTTGCTTCTGAAACGAATATTGCTTCATCAAATAAACATCTTTCTTTACTTATTTCCTATTATAATTCCAGCCATTGCTGTGCTTATTGATTTTTGTTTGTTATTGATTACCAGGAGCTCACCTGATCAACACCAACTGTTCAGCGGCCCACAATCGTCAGGCCCTCTCCTGTAAAATGGCTCTGGAATACGACACTTTCATTAAATCCGGCAAGAAGTAAGACACGCTCCGCACACACACGGTGACACACGTACTTGTCATGAACATACAGAGAGGGCGTTTTCCTAACTCTCAGCGTCACCTGTTGCAGGTGGTTCTGTCACGTTGATGATGACAACTACCTGAACGTCGGCTCCCTCCTGAAACTCTTGTCTCAGTACAGTCACACGCAGGACGTCTACATCGGCCGGCCCAGCCTCGAACGACCAATAGAGGCCACGGAGAGGCTCGGCACCACTGAAATGGTAAAGTTTAATTGGTCATGTCTCCCAAAACTTGATATGATTCACCTCGCAGCTACTCAGACAGCTACACCTTAAAATTTAATTCTGAAATTTAGCATAAATAGAGATGCTGTATGTTCCAGTCATGTAGCGATGCAGCTTCACATCCTTATTCCCTGCTCCGTAACTAAAATTTGCATCTAGATCCGAGTCCCTGGGTAGTCTCTCGCTTCTTAAGAACATACTTTAAGTTGCACAGAGTAAAAAGTGATTAAAGAAACATCAGCTCACTCTGGTTTTCTCCTGGGCTCAGCTACCCTCAGTCTACATTGGTTTGCCCTTCACCGGCCCCAAGCTGAGGCACAAAATACAGCGCTGTATAATTACACCACCTTCATTCATAGTGTGTGTGTGTGTGTGTGTGTGTGTGTGTGTGTGTGTCTGTGTGCAGAAGCAGGTGCGTTTCTGGTTCGCCACAGGAGGAGCAGGATTCTGTCTGAGCCGTGGCCTCGCTCTGAAGATGAAACCCTGGGCGAGGTAAATCTTCACTTGGATAAATGATGAGATATTTTTGGCGCTGTTTCAGCTGTATCATCAAATCTCCTCTTTCTTATGCTCTCTCTGCTTCTGTCTTTGTCCAGTGATGGCACTTTCATGGCGACAGCTGAGCTCATTCGCCTCCCGGACGACTGCACTGTCGGTTACATCGTGGAAGCGCTGCTCGGCGTGAGCCTCATCCGCTCTGCGTTGTTCCACTCCCACCTGGAGAACCTGGGACTGGTGTCAGACATACACAGCCAGGTACACACACACTCTTACACACACACACTCGCACAAACAGACTTACTGATCTGCCAACTGTCTAAACTAGCTTGTGTTTTTGTTGTCCCCTCCTGTAGGTGACTCTGAGCTACGGCACAGTGGAAAACAGCAGAAACACTGTCAACCTGAAAGGACCGTTTTCAATAAATGAAGATCCCACAAGGTAAAATATCTGTGTGTATCGGTTTATGACAGTTGAGTTATTTAGTTTCTTTAAAATGCAGGAAGGAACACAGCACAAAACAGTGAAACATTCGGGGCTACAACTAACAATTATTTCATGATTAATCGATTGTTAGGTCTATAAAATGTCAGAGAATAGTGAGAAATGTCACAATTTCCAAAAGCCTGAGGTGATGCCATCAAATTGCTTGTTTTGTTTGACCAACAATCTGAAAAGCAAAGACATTCAGTTTATTAACACATAAGACAAAGAAAAGCATTAAATCCTGGAATTAGAACATTTATGGCATTTTTGCTTAATTAATCGGGATCTGTCGATCAACTAACCAATTAATTGTTTCAACTCTACTTATGATTATTCTCTCGTCTAAGTGTCCGCCTTTTATTTTGACTATTAAAATGCCAATGAAGAAAAAGATGAAACTTTGATTTAGCCTGTGAATGGAGGCTCTGAACAAGGCAGTCTTGGTTGTTTGCTTTTTCTCAGAAAGATCCAGTCTATGATGCTCAGTCACACAAAAACACAAAAGGTGGCCTTCACTGTGAACATTTATAGTAGAGGCCATAACACATCACTGAGAGGAACGACATTCAAACAAAACAATACAAAGGATAAAACACAAACTGATCTTATCTTCAGTCTTCCTGACATTAAGGGGATTTATTTTTTATTTGTCCCCCTTCCCTTCCCTTCTTTCTTTTTCTTTTTCTTTTGTCCTCTAGGCAGTAATTGTATCATTGTGTATTAAATTGGGCTAATTGTCATTATTTCTGTACCTTGTCAATAGACACTGATGGCAGTGTGCCTAGAGGGTGGGAGGGAGGGCTAGAGTAATGAGATAAGCTTGCTGACCTATTGGTGGACGGGTTAATTGAAAAAGATTACAAATCTTTTCATGGAATCAATAATATGTTGTTTTTTTTGTATATATTTCCGACAGAGTCCTGCAGCTGCTCAGGCAGTCTGTTTCAGGAAAAGCATTAGTTTTAAAACATGTGTACTACAATTCTCCTTTATGTAAGCGCTTCTCCTTGTGTATGTTTTACTACTATGACAAGTTTCCTGGCTTTGTTCAGTGTGTGTGTGTGTGTGTGTGAATGTATGCACACGACTAATTGTACTCGCAGTCTTATTTTGAAATCCCCAGTTGGCAACTTCCAGGCATTGTGACAATCATTTCCCTCTCTTTCTCAGGTTCAGGTCGGTCCATTGTCTGCTGTACCCTGACACTCCTTGGTGCCCCAGCCCCCGGCGACTTTAACACCCATCCAGAGACGCAGACTGACTGAATAAGTAAATGTCTGCCTGAACTCCATTTTTCTCTGATGGAGGAGAAAATCATTGCAGACATCCAGGAATAACGAGAAGGAGTCTCACTGCTGCCCTCCTCTGGCTCCCGAGTGCTGAAGAATTTCGGAAACATTTGGGCATAAGTGTTTTTCTCACGTCCCACAGCAGTCTGAGTAGTAGACTGACTTTTTTAGGAAGGACTATCGTTTAATAAGTTTGACACCTGAACTCTGTTGGGTGTCAAAAGGCCAAACATTGCAAGAAGAGAAGAACACTACAGTTCAAAATTCTTGGATGGATGAAAAATGGAGCGACAACTTTTGCTATTCTTAGATCCTGAAGAAAAGAAAATTTAGAATTTGACCTGAGGGTGGCGTAAGAGGAAAAGCCACGTTAAGGGTTTATCCTCTGTATGGTGGACATCTCAGCTCCAAACATAGAGCTGAGTCTGTCAGACCTGCCTTATCTTTCTTCTGCCTAAACTCAACATCCATCAGCTTCAGCTGCACCTCGTCACACTCAGCTGTCCTGTGTCAGTTTCAGCTCTTGTTTGTTTAAGCATTGAGCTTGATGCTATCGTTTCATGTAATGTTGAGGCCTATAGGATAATTCTGGTTTAATGCACCTTGCTTCTTTATTTTTGGCCATTATTTTATCAGTTATGATACCACTGCACCCACCAAAGTATATGCTGAGATCCGGGAACTCAGGGACATAGTTACAACAAAGTCAGACAGAGCAAAAAACATGAGCAGTCAGACAATCAGATTGTTGATGAAATTGTTGTTTTCACTCTTTGGTTTTTGTAGGGACTAAACAAACAAGATGTAAAATGTTAAATTAGTGAGCTTTAGAGGTGCTGGAAGGCAGATTTTGTTACCTTTGGACAGAGCCAGGCTAGCTGTTTCCTGTCTTTGTGCTAAGCTAAGCTAAGCTAAGCTAACTGGCTGCTGGCTGTAGCTTCATGTTTACCAAACAGACCTGAGAGTGGAATCAATCTTCTCATCTAACTTTTGGCAAGAATATAAAAAAACTAATTTCTTAAAATGTCAAATAATCTAAACCACTTTATTTGGAGGTAAAACTGAAAGTGAACACGCATACAGCTACAGTAAGTGGAGTAGGTCAAAGCTGAACCAGGAATCTATAAACTACCGTAAACTCGCTGTTCGCCTTTATTTTCTCTTCCGAGTAGGTTTGACTAACCTTGTGGTTTGTCTGATCTTCTGACTGCTTGAGTTTCCCAGATCTTAGCAATTAACGCGGTGAGTACAATGTTATCATTGAGGAGAGAAATGATGGCCAAAACTATGAAAATAGGACCCAAGTAGTAATAAACCGGAATTATTGTTGGATAAGTTGAAACTTGGACATGTTGGTGGTGCTGGATGAAAAGTCAGAGAATCGCCAAAGTCACCAAAGCATTCATCCTCTGGGAACCATGAATGTCTGTACCAATTTATTGGAAATCCACCCAATAGTTTTTGAGATATTTCACTCCGAACCAAAAAGTGAAATCCCACTTTTCTCCATCACTTACAGCCCCATGTTAATAGTATAGAAGCTGTGTCCACTAAAAAAGACTCTAAACAGATGCTGTTTAATGTAGCCTGTTCTGCTTTTCCTCACATTCCTGTACATTTCCAGTGTCTTCTCTTCACTTTCTCAGCCATGAAAGATCTTTTTTTTTCTTCTTTTTTTTTTGTGTGCATGTATGTGACCATGTTACTTGGTCGCCACCCTGCACGCCAACATGCTCCAGTGTTAACCAGTTTGGATTCAATACGTGGCACTGTTACAGTAAATAGTTGGAAGTAATCAACACAGAAACCCAGAAGGAACAATTTATCATTTTTCAGCATAATGTGGCAAAAACACCAGGGGGATTTTGAATCCAGACTCCTTATCTGAAGTTTTATCTTGTCAGTGTTCAGTATTATCTTTTCTCTGAGGTATATCACAATGACTGAGCACTTTGCTGTTTTATTTCTGCTGTTTGCAATTCATCATATGATAAAAGGACTTTAGAGAAGACGTTTAACATTTTAGGAAATACGCTCATTCACTTTCTTAACGAGGGTTGATACCACTCGTGACTGTACGCTAAATATGAAGCTACCCGTTAGCTTAGCTAAGCTAGCCCAGCTATGTCCAACATAACCACCAGTAAAACCACAAAACAAAGCGCGCAAGATATAACGTGTTAATTAGTGAGCTTAAGAGGAGCCAGTAAGCAGGTTACCCTCAGAAAAAAACAACAGGCTAGCTGTTTCCTCTTGTCACCAAGTCTTTATGCTAAGCTAAGCTAACTGGCTGCTGGTTCCAGCTACATATTTACCGCACAGACAAGAGAGTGATATCGATCTTCTCATCTAACTCTTGACAAGAAAGCAAATAAGAGTATTTCCCAAAATGAGCATACTATTCTTTTAAGAACACTGTATGGACTAATTTCATATTCTGAACTCATCCAGTGAGGCGTCTGTTACAAAATATTCTTCTAAAAAGGTGGATATCACCTGTCTTTATCCATTTAAATGGGTTGATTATGATTGTTAGTGATGTTAGACTGCTTTTAAAACGTTAACGCAGTGTAATAAAGATATCCCCTTTGAGGTTTTACTGTATTGACAAATGACTCATGTTGAGTCGTCTTCTATCTTTCTGTGCATTGAAAGCAGTTGTTGAAAGTCTTTAAGTTAAATTCTGTCCCTTGTTAAAATGAATGTATATGATGAACCATTGCTTCTGAAGCGTACGCTCTCTCCAGTATCTGGACTGTATGTAGACATTATGGTTGAAGTTAATAAAAACAGTTTTCGGTCAAATACTTGAATGTGTTTCTGAGGATTGTGTGCTGTAATGGACACCTTGGGGGATTTTGTTGTAAGGGACACCGCTTCGACCTTTCACCTCTGACCTTGTTTATGAGCTGTTGGGTTCCTGTCTGGAGACCCCTTCCCTGCACCCGTAACCCCACAAATTCCACCACACACACACACACACAGACACACACACGCGCGCACACACACCAAGAAACAACAGCAGTCGTCTTATCTGGTCGAGCCATACACAAGGTCTTGGAGAGATAAAGGCAAAACATTACCGGACTGCATGCCTCTCTGTGTGTGTGTGTGTGTGTGTGTGTGTGTGTGTGTGTGTGTGTGTGTGTGTGGACCACAGGGAGCATTTACACAAACAGTGATAACAGTAGTGAATTTGTAAAGTTATGCTGAGGTTTAACACGTTTCTGAGTGGACTCTGACACCTGGTGGCTGCACGTGTTACTGCAAAGAGTAAAAACTAGTGTTTATTAGAACTGGCTCACTGCTGCTTGTCTTGAGCCATTTTTATGTTTAGCTGTATATTTATCTGTTAACAAACTTACAACCCTACAATAATGCTTGTTCAAACGTAGGTATTTAAAAGTGTTTCTCAGGTCGGACATCTTTGTAAAGGTCCGGTCACTGAGTGAACACTAGGGACAAAGATGGAAATAAGCCCTGGACTGAATATATTGTATTTTATAAATATATTAGAATATTGTCAATAAACCAAACAAAATGGAGGTGGCAAGTGCACCATCAGACCTGTGATATCCAACATCCCTTACATCTAAAATACATAATTTCCATATTTCCATTTTTCTTATTTTTCACTTTTAACAATAGGTCAGCACAATTTCAGACGAACTTGGTCAAAGTAGTCCTCTAACTGCAGATCATACATTGTTTAACCACCTGCCTTCTTTTTCCTAACTTCGTTTCTGGATATCAAAAGTAGGTTACCGCCACCAGAAATAGCATGACAGGCGTGATCACCCCTGTGAAAAGCTTTGTGTGCTGACTCATGGTGCACAGGAAAACCAACTGAGAATCTGAAGAGTTGCAGTATAGCGGAAAGTCTTTTTTTTGACTGAGCCCATTGGCTCTGTGTGTGTGACAGGAGTGTCTGAGTCAGTCACATTTTGTTTGACTATGTTGCCTTTAAACAGCATAAAGCATGTGGTGCGCGAGGTGCAGTTGATGTTTTGACAGCTACCTCAAAGAGCAAATCAAACATACTGTCAGACTAATGTGTCACAAAATTAGCTCTTTTGCAGAATATGTATCAGTGTATCAGTCATAGTAGATGCTTTGTATGTACTTTTTTTCTGACAGTTGGCAGCTTTAAGAGCAGTGATAACACATGCAGTACATATCTAGAAGTAGAGAGTATGATGTTGGTGGACCTTTTGCAGCAGTTTAAACTTGATTCTACTGAACAGTTTCTAGACTGGGGGCTAAGATCAACCTGCACACCTTTTACTGGAAATTAGATCTATAAAGCTCTGGTGTCAGTTTGGAGTTTCACTGATCCACCATGTTTGTACAACACACGTAAATACATAGTTATATACAGTATGTAACTTCATATGTATAGTTGATTGGCATTAAGCAAGAAATGTGTTTAGTGGCTATAAAAACCTTCCCATTACACATTTTAGTCTTAAGATCTTTCAAAACATTCACTTTATGTTTTCAGTTTCTGAGAGCTGAGATGTTGCAGATCCAGATTGCTTTATGATCTATCAAGTGACAGTGCAGACATACAGTATGTTACTGTGGATTTCCTTGGACATTTAGGTGCACTGAGGCCCGATAACACTTTGCCAGTTACGTCAAATAAAAGATTAATACAAAACGGACACCTCTCTGTTCATTCATTCACATTAAAAAGAACCCACAGTCTTTATCAGTACGTTAAAGTTGCTTTAATTTCTTTTTTTAAAACATTTATTCCAGGCTGAATGATATCATTACCACAGTTTTGACATGTACATCATTAATATCTTAGTTAAACCATCAGAAAATAAAAACAGCCATAGAAAACATTGTCTATCACGTCTGGACAGAGTGTATTTGAAGTCCTGTAAATACCGCACATACACACAAACATTACTGACTCTTGAACGTGAGCGTGGATCTTTTTTTTCTTTTTTTTTTTCACGACATACCGTATCAGATTGGTTAAATCCCAGAAAGCATTGCACAGGAGTTCAAATACAACTTTAAGTCAGGTGTGCAGACTACACTGGAATAGTTTTATTAAAACATTGCAAGACAGAGAGTCATTCACCATTAATAAGAGAGGAAAAACGCTGCTCTTGCCTTTATTCTCCTACAAAACAGCTAGCTATTATTTTATCTTTAAAGTTTGATTTTTACAAGACAGAGAAGAAAAAAACATGTTGTGATATGAAGAGTGTTGTAAGAGTTTAAAAACATTATGAAAGGCCATTAATCAGTGACTAGTCCCACAGATCTTAACATTGTTTGCATCGATGGTGCAGAAAACACTGTAAAGTACTAGACCATAGGTAGCATTGTTACCATAACATGGACATTTTCTTTCTAGTAAAATCACACATGTAAGATTGTCTCGCTAATACGAGAAGTGGTCATTGATTAATAATAACATATTAAAATGCTGTACAGGAATGGTGCTTGAAAGGTGTTTGAATGTTAGGGCTCTAATTACTAGATTCCAGGTTTCTCTGAAATGCAGTTTCTACCTACTACATCACCCATAATGCAAATGGTTGTCGGTGTGATGTCACAGCTGTGGGAGGGCGTGAAGTTACTACAGCTCTAGAAGTGAATGTAAAAACAGGACAAAAGTAGGGAAAGATGGGTTTTATAAGAAATTGTGGTGTGTGTGTATTGAATGTGGATGTCTGTACAGCATGTGTGTGTGTGTGTATCTGTGTGTGTGTTTCAATGTGTGTGTATGAGGGCATGCGCGGCGTCTGTGTAGAAAATGACTCAGGCTAGATAGGCTGGCCCTTGCTTGCTGCCAGTCAGACACACTGATCACTGTACTTACACACAGTAACACTGAGATAGAGCAATAGCCAATCACGCTGTAGTGATATCACACACACAAAAGGGTTCACCAATACAGTTTTTATACACTGTACAGAGAGTTTTAGAGCGGGAGGAAAAAACCACTGGCAGTGTCCCAGGCAGTGTGTTTTACTTCTCCATCTCGCAAAGTCACCTTGAAGAGAATTTGTGCTTGTGGGTAAAAAAAAAAAGAAATAAAAAAGACTTACTACCGATGGCTAAAGGTCAATCCAGGTTCACCAGTTAACAAAATAAAAGCACAGGAAGAAAGAAACAACAGTATAGAAGAAGAAACAGAATACTACAGTTGGTCACAGTATCACATCCCGAATTTCAGCTTATGATAAAACATAAAAAAAAAAACACCTCCTTTCCTTCATTTTGAAACACTTTTATGTAACATTATTTATCAGGGACATGATTTTTTTTTCAGGTTTTGGGACACAACTTCCATTCATTAATGATGGGAAGCGGTTTCATTTTTACTGCTTTTTATATTCCTGATCACATCCCTGAATGAAAACAAAACAAAACATTAAAGTGACAAAAACTTTTCCACCCCCCACCCCCCCACCCCCGTCCTGATCGTTTTTCTGGGATCCTGACTGGCTTACATAGCACCTGGCAAAAGTGTAGTTGCAGTTTTCAGCGAGTCTTATTCCACTTCTGTCCACCGTTTTCCTTTTTCAAGTGTCTTTTCCGTTCCCTTATTATTTACAGTCGGAAGGAAAACATTCCACGAGTTTTTTTCCCCTTTTTTTGAGACATCTGGAGGCAGTAGGAGAAGAGGACAGAATCAGGCATCCCTCATTATTCAGAGTTTTTTGGCACTGGTTGAGCCTTATGTCCCTTGTCTCTCGCTCCAATTCCAAAAATTCAACACAGTTATTCCACAACAGGACTCCTGGCTCATATTCAAAATGCATTAATTGACGCGTGTACTGTATGTGCACGTAAACAAGTATGGAGAGAAACATGGACACACTTTTCAAGCTCTCAATTCAAGTCTTAGTTAGACGACAATGTTAAGCTAAAGAGAATGTGGATGTGTTGGTACTGTTTCTATCTAAACATGGCTTTCTGATTCACTGGCTTATTATTTATACAGATGTGTCCGCCTATTTGTGTGTGTGTGTGTGTGTGTTTGTGTGTGTGTGTGTGTGTATTTGTTCATATGAGAGATACAGCAAAAATTTCCATGATAAACACGCAGCACACCACATTACCAGTAATGATTCAACAGTCTACTTTTCATGAAGAGTAAAGCACATGTTTACTATTTACAGCTCTGTACAGTGTGTGTGTGTGTGTGTGTGTGTGTGCATGTGTGTGAGTGTGTGGTCTGAGTGTAAAAGTGTGTCAGGGGATTGAGTGGTGGGAGCGGCGTAGCTGTCTCCACTGGAGGGCAGTGTACGGGTCCCAGTGGAGGAGATCATTGAAAAGTAGAAGAAGAACCTGGAGAGGAGCCAAGGCGCTTTAACTGCTGTGCATTGTGGGTATGTGGGCTGATCCATCACAGCAGTGGTGGAACGAGCAGCTCGGGGTGCGTGTCCACTAAGAGGAGGAGTAGAAATTACGATCTTCTGATGGGCTTCGGCTTTTTAATTTTTGGATAGCTGTGGGTGAGAAGTAGAGGTTGACCTTCAAAGTGCAGTCCTTTGCTGAGGTGCATGGTTGATGAGTTCTGGCTTGCTGTGTTGCTTCTGGAGAACCGGTCGGTGTTGGTGAAATTCAGTGGACCTTGACAAACTGGGGGTCCTGTTGGTGCTTTAAACGCTCAGCTCTGGTTGAGCTCTGGGGAGCGCTGAGTTGGATCTTGTCGTTGGCTGTGAGAACTGGATTCAGGCAGTGCTGGGGTGGACTGGTCTCTAGTGGACTGAGGACTGTGGTCGGGCAGTGGGGTGAGGCCGGCTAGCCGGGTCCAGTTGGTCGTTGGGAACGGAGCGTCGGTTCTGGTCCGGTCGGTTGGTGGCCAGGTACTTTGCTCTCATACTGGAGGTGTACTGAAGAGATGGAGGACAGTGGGGACAAAGAGAAGGAGGGGGTGTAGAGAAAGAGTGAAGAGCGGCGGGTGACAGAGGGAAATATGTTGGGAGAGAAGAGATTGAAGTGGGAAACAATTAGAAGCAGGAGGGAAGACAGAAACAGGAAATAAAAGACAACAAGACAAGAAGAGGAAAACAAGTATGGATTATGATCAAGCCTTATTGACACTGAAGAATAAAAGGAGCAATGGTGAAACAGTGTCACAGTTAAATAATTTACATTACACCAGGAAATGTGAATGGGTGTGACAGATCAATAGATAGATAGATAGATAGATAGATAGATAGATAGGGTAATGATGTGTGAGGCAAACAAACACACACAGGTACAGCAGAAATACTTTGACCAGTCATTTGGACAGCCGGGGGTTTGATTACAACAGTCATTCATTATATAACAGCTGATTAGGTCTGGATGATGTTATTGTAAATTAGCAGATGTGGTCCATTTTGTCAGTGGTTTGTAGTTAGTGCTCTAGTTCTGATGTAGTAGGTTAGCCTGGTATGAGTTAGTGGTCTCTTGTGAGCAGCTAGCTAGTTACTGTCGGAGGTCTCTGGTTTCCACATCGCTGCAGACACTGATGACAGGTGAGCACTCTGGCACAGGATGGCAGCCCGGTCGACGGCTCTGCCTAACACTGACGAATCGTGGCCATTTTGGTGGCTGCTACAGTTCAACAGTGGAGGTGGGAAACGTGCTCCTGTGACTGTTTAATGGTGAAGGGTGAGGGGGCACAGAAACAGTGGACAAATACACCTCGACAAGAAAATGCACACATAGACACACTGTGGGAACAGGGGGGAGCAGGAACTTTTAGAGGTTTGGGCTCGAGTTTACTCAGGGGCAGAACTGTCATAATTATTTCAGCTTCACTGCAGGTGACATGGAGCAAGGAATGTATCCTAAAAGGTGTTCAGAAGTAAGTAATGCTAGATTTGTTGATTAAATTTTGTCAGTCCATGGCATTGTAGCCCCAAATGGATACAGTTCAAACTGCATGGAACAACATCCACAACTACAGGCCCAGCAGCACCTTGTCAAAGCCAGAATAGTCAACCTGTTTGTGGCAATAGTTAAACGAGGTGCAATTCAGACACCTGCAAGACTGGCAGAATTATGTCTTTTGGTATTGAAGAAAAAGCTTGATGCACGTACAGTTCTAAATATAAAAAAAAATTCCAAGAGGTTCTCTCAATGATGTCTCTGAGCTGGTCATATGTTGTTACATGGTCTACAAGTTCTCCTCACATGGCACTGACAGCCACAGTGAAACCAACCAGACCTTTTTACATCAGAAATAGAGGACAACTTTGTGTCTAACATGACCCCAACAATTACACTTACCAAAAGAGAGAAGCCTCTCTTTTGATGCAAGGGCAAATCTAGCCTAACAACAGGCTTCTTTTCAAACTTCCAGTTATCCCAGGCTGCCAAAATGACCTTCATAAAGGCAATCCATGATCACGGTCTAGTTCGAGCACAGAGTACACTTGCAGTGGTGTAGGGATAGGGGACTACCTTCCAATATCCACACTAGCATACTATAAAAACATCAGACGTAAGATACAAGTACATTTATCAACGCCATGCTTCCTTCATTACATTCTGAAATTATAAAATGCCATCTCTGTGGGTTCTGCGGTTTGGAATATTTCCCAGCTGCACTGTGGGTATTGGAAGATAGTGGAGGGAGAGTGTGTTCTAGAAAGTGTGCACTTACAGAGGGTGGAGGGGACTCCCTGCCAATCAGGGGGGTGTTCTCACACCGAGGGTTCTGAAAGTTTGCGTTCTGGCTCCTGCATTATAGAATAAGAGGTTACTGCATGTGGTCACCCTGCCACTGGTGCTCAGTTGTTGATCTGTTTTTGATCTGTGGTCTGCTCATGATTACGACTTAATGACTCTGACAAATGGCCTCAGTAATAATTACAAGTCAGGGACTTAAGCTTGGTGGTGCCATATGGCCAGGGGTTAAACACCTCTGCCACAGTCCAACATAGTTAACATTCTTTCTTAACAATGCACAAAAGACAAACATTTAGTCTCACACTGGGACACTGGCATCAGTGTGGGGGACACTAGCCTTAAGCACATATTTTCAAAAGTATATATTAGTAATTTGTACTAATTATTAAAGTATTAAAAAAGAAGACTTTTAAACATAAAATATTCATTCACTAAGCTTCAAATGTCCTTTGTAAGCACTATTTAATAGGAAGCCAAATAAGAGCTATTTCCTTGATCTCTGATATTTTATCTACAACAGTGCAACTGATCACTGACACCTACAAACCTTAGATAGATATATTAAATGTCTGAAAAAACTGAAGGAACATGGTTCAACTTACAGTATTAATACAAAGAGATACGATATGTATGGGAGGACGCCATAGTTCCCACAAGGAAAATAAATCAAAAGTGCCTGAAACAGTCCAAAGTTTTTAAACTAGTCGAATGTATTTTTACCCAGGTAGCTTGATACAAACAACACAGATTAATCATTGTTCAGTATTTAGAGTTGTGTTTCAGTTTAAAATACAATGTAGGAAATGTATACTTAAAGGACAAATACGTGGTTTTCTATGTTTTGGTCCATTAACTATAAATGTATAGTTTATACATTTTTTATTTTTATAGGTCTACTGTAAATTATTGAACTACTTTTCTAGGATTATGTGAATCTGGTCCATTGGCAGCTGACCCTTGTTCTTGAATGTCAGATTGCACAAGCACGACAAGGAAAAATATATGCTCACAACTGTATAATCATGCAATGATAACTTAACTTTGACTAAAAAGCAAATATGACCAGTGTGACAAGTCCCATACCATTCTGGTATGGACCAAAACAGACTATCTGGCTACGTGGAAGGGAATAAATCACTCTAAAACCCTACTGTATGCTTTGGAATATAGTCATCAGTATTGTTAAGCATACAGGGTTTGTTAATGGCCCAAAACATGAAAAACATGGTCCTCTAAAGGTGAAAAAAGCTCAAAATGCCACATGACTTTCAGAATGCAGGCACTGTCTATTTTCTTATCTCTTGCTACAGAGTTACAGTTCTTTCCTTAGCTGCAAACACCATAGTACTTGATTAGATCACAGCTAAAATAGTAGCAGTGGCAGATTTGAGATACATTTGCTTATTTCTCTTCTGTATTTTTTGATGTATTTAGAGCAAGCAGTCCTGTGGCAAACTGTAAAATGCAGCAAGCAGTGTGAAATTATTAACATATGCTATGGTAAGTGCAAACCTGACTTCTCTTTTAAAAGGGTTTTTGCTAACATTGTGGACTGAAACAGGCAGGCTGGCTGATACAGCAGGCAGCAATGTTTCTATCAGCATCAAAGGGAACGCTAGTGGAGGGTTCTAACTCAGTCACTCACTGAGTGACAAATATTGCTGACAGTGTGTCACAAAGGACATGCGAGCCATACATAGCAAAAAACTAGCTATTCTACCTTAGCGTATGGCAAGCAGTGAGCGTTGCTATGCTGCTAGTTTGGGTCACGGGGGGCAAGCATCAGCTACCTATGGCAGGCAGTGTATTGATCCTGCTAGCTACTAGCTAGCGGTGGGTGCTAACTCACATGTATTCAGTGACGGGGGCATTGCTGACAGTGTGGGCTGTAGCGGGCAGGCTAGCTTCGCTACCGTAGCTGGAGCCACAGCTGTAGAGACTGGGCATGTGAACGCGGTACAGGTTATCGTGCACACCGCCCCGTGAGGCACCCGACTCGTCCTCTCCGTCTTCCTCATCCGTCCTTCAATTGGTCAGGGTAAGGGCAGGGCACGAGAGGGCATGATGGATAGGAGGGGAAAAGGTAGAGGGGAGGGAGATCCGAGAGAGACAACAGAGTGTAAACAAGTGGTTGAAGAGGAGGTTAGGTGAGGGGAAGGTGTACTTGTACTATGTGGAGTCCCTGATACAAAGGACTGGGTAAGGCCATGCCTTCAGCCCCAAAGCAGCTGAACAAGAAGAAAAGGAACATGGGCAGCATTCATCTACAAAGTACCACTTTAAGTACAATGGGGTCTCTAATATCACTACACAGCCCAGAGTGGACCCATTAAGCTGTTTTTTGTTGCTGTGTGTTGTCACATAATATTAAACTGTATGAAGATTGTAGACTCTTCGATATTCTCAAAGTTCTCTTAATACGTAAAAACATGCAGTCATTTTCTTCATGCAGCCATCCTCTATTGACATAGAGGATTCACTCCTGGTAATTACTGTCCCATTTCAAATTGTCTAAACAGGATCAAATTTCAAAAATCCATTTTCTTTAAAGTACTTCATGCATCACTGAGTGCTCCATGAAACTTAAAGCAAAAACATCAGGAAAAAGGGAGATAATATGGCTGGTTTGGGCAAACCATTTTCAGACATAAAATGGTCAAAAATGTAAAACGGCCAGCAACGTAACAGAATGAGGCATCAAATAAGATATGTGCTGATTTGGAAGTTGGATCTCTGGCTACAGAAATGTACTGGCTTCTACAATGTATGGGTCAACCACAAAATACATGCACATGTGCATATGTAGACCCTATTATTGAGACTATTTTTTTTTCTTCTTTGTTGTTTTTGGGAAGCCTATACCAGCTGTCCACATACTAACACAGTCCCATCAAGCTGGTAATGCTTCAAAGAAGTAAAGAGGGAGGGAGCTGTACGAAGAGCATTTTAGCAGGGCCCCATGTTAAAAGAGACAAAAGACACAAAAGAAGTTACTGCATTGACTGGCCATCAGATGGAGGTGTTTCACTCAGGCAACCAAAAAAGAGCTCAGCTGTGCAGCCCATCAAAACAGGCTCAGCAGCTGCAGCACAGTCAGTCTATTAAGCAACCAACCCCATGAGCAGTCTTGCTAAATTCTGGGACATTATGAATTGTTGTTTAATACCTGCTGGGCCATACAGCATTGCTGGTAATTCACACCCAACAAACAAGCGTAAAACACCACTATTATGGCACAGCTGGGTTTCATAATTCAAATCGTTCATCACAGTGAAACCCGTCACTGCATGTATAGTCTAGAGCTCTTTGCACTGATTTTACCAAAAAAATGATTTGGTTGTTAGAATGGCTATTTGTACGGGCCATTAATCAGACCATAGGGTCGTTTAATTTCCTCAATATCCACCATCATTCGCTGAAGCCCAAAGCATTTCCAAATCAGGACAGGGAGAGAGGAGGAAGGGACAGAACAGAAGGAGGAAGTGGGGCACAGAAAAAAAACAACGTGGTGATACACAATCTAACACAAAACTGGTGCTCCAAGTCCACAGTGGAGAAAAGAAAATGAGAGACATGTACAAACATAGAAACAAACAATCAGCCAGACTGGCAGTGCTAACGGCAAACAATAAAACAAACAAAACTTGCAGAGAAAACTGGATGGATGCAAAGACAGGCAGGAAGACGTAGGATACAACAGCTCAGGAGGCAAATACACTTAAAGAATGACATGCATGGGCACCGAGTAGGTTCTTTACGGGTCTTTCCACTGTTTTCAGGTCATAAGATGAATTTTGTTAGACAATTAAGAAGTTAGAACTAGTAACATGTTAGCTGTTAGTGTACAGATTAACTAAAGAGATAGATGTAGGAATGTAAAGGCTTGTGCGAGTCTTGTGTGTGTTTGTGAGCGAGACAGTGTGTGTGTGTGTGTTACCTCTTGCTAGGCCAGGTATGTGGCACACTGCACACAATGGAGGAGAACATCAGAGCAGTGACGAAGGAGAAAAGAACCAGGTAGATGAGACCCTCCACCCCGTCATAACACAGTCCAGTCAATGCCTGGACGTAGTCCTACATGGGGAGAAAGAGGAGAGGAGAGGAGAGGACTCAGTTGTTCAGAAAGTCTTGGATTTGAGGACTTTGTTCCTCTAGCACAACACACAAAGTGACTCACCATGTGTAGGCTGCGACAGTCGACCAGAGCAGTCAGCTGGTGAAGACCAACCTCAGTGGAATTCAGCACAGACTGGATTTGCTCGAGACTCCCCTGCACACACCAAGCAAAGGTTACACATGCATGCTCAAATATAGATATTCGCCTTCACGTACATCCACACACACACACCAGATAAACACGTGTGCGCTTTGCTAACTGCCACTTTCATCACACTCCCACTAATGCAAATCCAGTCATGCGTGAAAATAAAGACCTACAGATCATTGCACACACAAACCTTGGTGTTGGCATAATCACGTGTTGCTGATCTCAGTAGCTCTGCCACATCATCCTGCATCTCCACCAATGCTTTGTGACTCCCTGACAGCCTCTACAAAACATACAGAGAGACACAAACAAAAACAAAATCACACATACAATTACATCTTTTAGTTATTACAGGTTCAAGCAGGTAAATCATCTGAAATGAAGGAACCGAAGAGAAATGTGTTAAAAAAATCAAAACTCAAAGAATAATAAGTTACCTGCTGGAAGGGGTTAATTTGGCCAGAGCTGCACCTCAGGTAATACTGCAGGATATCTGGGAATGTACCAATAAATACATATAAATAGAATAATAATACATAGATTTAAAATATACAGTTTAATGAAAGAAAGGACTGCCACTGTATGTATAAAGCCTTTCAAAGCCCAATATCTCTCTATAGAGACATGTTAGCAGTGTTACTCAGGCATAATTGTGTGTATGTGTGTGTGTGTGTGTGTGTGTGTGTTACAGAGGCAACATCTGTGCTCTACAGAGCGGAAACAACTGACAGACAACAGAACTCATTAGACGAGTGCAAAGAGGGAAGTGAGGGAGGGAGAGGACGAAAGGGAGCGATTGAGAGGTAAAGAGGGATATAAAAGGATGAAGAGAGAGAACAAATCAGATAATGATCCTAAGTGAAAAAGCAAAAATGTGCTTTGAATATTTTATTTTATTTTATTTTTTTTACATGTGGGACGGGCAGGAGGAAGCGGGGAGGGTGCAGGACTGCTGATGCATTGCAGTCAGCAGAGAGAGGGAGAGTACGAGCTTTTAGATACCAGAGTGTCAGTCAAACACAATCCCCTTGGATACACGCTCTCATACACACACAAACGCACACACTTGTTTCTTAAAATAGAAGCAACATGTCAGGGTGAGATTCAACTGTCAGTGTTTATTGAAGATGCTTCTGCTTATTTGTCAACCTACAGTATCTGCCTATGAGCAGTCCATTGACCAATCATCTCTCATTCCTTTCTTCTTCAATGTACAGTATTATAATTAATACTACTAATCACACGTTATAAAATGTGTAGTCTTTCTACAGAAGTGGAGGGCCCAATTGTCATAAATCTGAGCAGGAATGGTACACAGAAGCTTTTTCTCTTATGAAATACTTGATTGTTTCACCTCTTCAGGCCTCTAAAATATTCAAATAAAACAATCTGAGAAGACAAAAATTGTTTTTGATTGAATTGTTGGACATGTTTAACCTGTCTAAACAAGAGTTTGCATGTAGACACTGCTTTGCTTTTACAAGCCAAAAAGGCACAAAAACCTTAAAAATGGCAGCTACCAGTTCACTGCTTCTGTATTTTCTTGTCTGCATACCTTGGTTGATGACAGCGTTTTCCTTGGTTACCCTGGTGATGTAGGTATCCGGGGAGACGCAGAAGTCGCTGGCTGACTGTAAAGAGGGTAAGCACATATGACACATCATCAGGCTACAGTAATATCCACGCTGAACACACTCGCTCAAGCAGTGGGAAAAGATTACATCATTGCAGAGCCAGAGAGCTCGGCGATGTTGCCATGGTTACACTTACAGCAGCGGCAGCCAGTTCCAGGCCGAGAGACCCCCAGCTGATTATCAGAGTCAAAACCCCCAGCAGACACACTCTGAAGGACAAAAAAATACATATCTTTGAAGTCAAGGTTCAGCTTACCAACATGATATGCTTTACACAGTTTTAACACACACAGATTCATAGTCTAGAAAGGAATTTACTCGTCCAATAGGAGCAACTTTTTGGGTATGATGTGAAGCAACATACCCAATCAGAGTGCCTCTAGAGTTGCGTATCAGGCCGAAGAGCACCAGGAGACAAATTAGTACATCAAACAGCAGCAGGCCGAGGTACCCCAACCACCTGTAAATATACAAGTTTACCACAGTGTTTCATACAAACGGGATATTCCATGACAAAGATTTCAACACACTACACAGAAACACATCAGCCACAAAGCAGAGGGTGGTAGTCTTTTGGGACTGAGCTAATCAATCCTTTAACACACACCATGTAGGACATTTCACATACACCAGGGTCACAATCGGATCACTAGCTAGTTTTTGTTAAAGGTTTTGGACTCACAAGGTTATAAAGCAAAAAGTGGCCATTAGTTTATTCACTGGGCTTTGTTTCAGCATTGTGGCCATGGTGTGGATCAGTTGTCAGTTTGATTCAGCAACTATATTTGTATTACAAAACACATATCATTACTTGTTAGTGCTGACCTGTAAAAATCAAAAGCCTCCGTCTTGCGGGCCAAGTCCTCCAGAGAAATGTCAGTATTGGACCAGAAGGGAACATCCACCATCAGCCTCACCAGCTCGTCCAGCTGTCCCTGCAGCTTTTGGACAATGGACACGTAGTCAGTCTGCTCCTGGAAGGCTGTCTCCAACTGGACCAAGCTCTCCTCCACTGTCTGGTTTAAGGCTAGGGCACTGTCTGACACCTGGACATTCACAGGAAGAGAAATTAACCTAGAAACAGCCATTACACACATTTTTGATTTTTTTCAATATTGGATTTTGACATAAAAAGTGTAACAATACAGCAGGTAACTCACCAGTTTCTCCACCCCGGATACAGTGCGGTTGGCATGACGGAGGGAGTATGCCAAACGATTGGCTCCATCACTCGACTCCCCGTTTCCATAGAATCCTACAGCAATGCCAGCGCTGGGAGGCAGAAAACAAGAAGTGCCAATGACTAATTCAACCATCAGATGGCATCAAATTAATCAATATAGATGAATGAGTTCAATAATAGTTTTTTTTTCTCCTTTTCTCATAGTCATACATGCACACACACGACAGAACTGCAGCAAAGACAGTTATTAAGTGCAGTTCCACTGTTAACCAGCAACAGGAGGTGCTGAGCTCTATGCTCTTTGCTTCTCGGGCCTCTGGCAAGCACAGGACTACCAGGAATGATTCTCACACACACACACACACACACATGCAGAGTCTACACAATAATTGGGTCACCAGACCGCACATAATATGATCCTTCTGCAGCTCTGCATCCACATTCACACATGACACATGCTACAATATCTGAGGTTCCCGGCCCCAACACCCTTTCTCCCAAACCCTAGTACTCCTTAACCGTGTTCACACCACAACTAACCCCTCGTCACCACCACCACCACCACTTTCAAAGAAATCTCCTTTACACTCTCTAGACTCTCACATCTAACCCTCTTTTCCCCACATAGCCCCTCCCCACTATGCTCTTATTTTCTCACTCACCCTGTAAAGCTCTTGTAGCCCCCTCCTTTCTCTTTGTATACTGCATGTGTGCGTGTGCGCATTTGTGTGTGTACGACTGCACTCTTTGTATTGATGATGTCTCTGTCTGCACACTAACACCAGGCAGATTTGTAGAGGGAAATTTATGGCCATTGTTAAGGCAATTCATTCTAGCCCATTAGATCTTGAGTAGCCCCGTGTTACAGCGGGTTTACACACACACACATGCCATTATGTGTGTGTGTGTGTGTGTGTGTGTGTGTGTTTCAGAGCTTTACAACAAACTTTACGTGAACATGTGACATAAAACAATACAGAGGGAAACTGGCACATGGAGGCACATTAATGTGCTTTGTATGTCAATGTAAATATCTTCTCTTTTATCTTTCCATTTCCCCACCCATCCCCACCTCCCACCATCTTACTCCATCCTCCATGTCATCTCAGTTTTAACAGTAAATCACCTCCCTCCACTCCTGTTTACTCATCCTCTTCTGGTGCAGTAAGACAAAAGTTCAGGAGTCAAATAACTGACAGCAAACATTGGCCATCTTAGCTCTGATAATTCCACATAGAAAAACACACATCATTTTTCCAACCTGCTCTGAATGATGCTAACTCACAGAGATGAGAGCTTTAGTGCTTTAGCCTCTGCTTCAGTCCATTTTCAGCTGAAATGTACTGACATCATAATGCTAAAAATGCTTTGCTGTACCTAAGTGGGCAGACTAAAATGCACTCAGCTGGAGCTCAGTAGATGAGATAGTAAATGTTGTATTCAGTCAAAATTGGATCCATGATGAGTTCAAGTCCAAACCAAACTGACTCACCTGAATCCAAAATAAATGCATCCAATTAGTGGTACAGCCAAATGACATGTTTTATTTTGTGCTTAGTATTAACCGTGCATCCTGAATACACAGACTGCTACTCCATGGAAACAGGTGACAACATACAGACATCTACTGACTACAAACTAGTGAGAAAATATTATAAGCAATATAAGACTAGGACGGCATTACTATTTTTAGGGATGCACCAATCTCATATGTAATGGCGCACATACTGACTTTAATTTGCCTTTTGTGTATCATCCACATCAAAGTTATAATCCTTAACATCATTAACCTCATGAAATCAAACACATTTTTGATACTAAGTATAGCTGGCATTTTTTCAGCAATAGCCATTCAGTGCATTTACATTCTGTAATAACCTCTATATCTTGTAGTCTTTTTAATAATAACATTCAGTGTTAGAGCTGTCAGTTACATTCATTCAATTACAGCCAGCCGCAGAGTGAGTTCTTAGTGCACCAGCATCCTTGGCCTCATGTCACCTTACATAAAAATGATTACAGTGAGTTCCAAGCAGTGTGGTGTATAGTTTTTAAATTTGGGGAAACATGAGCAGTGGTATCGGATGAGTGCTTGGTATTGGCAGAAACTCTGAGTTGTGAGTTTTGTTATTGAGGAAAAGGAATCATTCTGCCTATAAAATGTCAGAAAATAGAGAAAATACCTATCATAAGTTCCCAACAATCTGTGGCCAACAATCTAAAACCCAAACATATTCAATTTATTCTTGAGAAGCTGGAACAAGAAAATGTTTGGGATATTTTCTCAACAACTGACTTGAATGAATTGATAATCCAAATCTTTGAATAATTTTCTATTAATAAACTAATCCATTAATCAACTAAACCTTTCACCTTATAGCGTAATAGTAAGTAAACAACCTAATACAACACACAGCTTCTTCTATTTAAACACACTGCACCTGCACACAAATGGAGGAAGTCGACATGTGGCTGGCGTTGTGCCAAAAATAAAACATGATGTCATATTAAATTGTGGACAAAGACTCACGAGCACGCCCGCCCTCACACACACACACACACACACACACACACTTAGATCCATATCAAATATTCAAAAAGAAATATTATAGCTAATCATAAAATATTAAAACCTGCAAAAAACACTCTTCAGCACTGAGTCACGCGAACACACACACACACACACACACAGACAGACATAGCTCCCCCTGACTGTATAATTCATTTCTCGTCTCTGCATCAAATCTGCTTCTGTCTCCATGGCAACCTTTCTAGGCCAGGGAGAAGGCCGAACAGAGAGAAATAATAAATAACGGAGGGGGACTACCAGAGATGAGGAAAAAAGGGGAAGAGAGGGAGAAAACGTCTGGAGAGAGGAGAAGCAGAAGAAAAGAGTTGAGCGAGTAAATGAAAGAGGACCAGTTTGTACTGTATGTTTGTGTGTGCCAAAAAGAGAGTCCACACAGCCACCAGTATCTGTGGTCGAAATGCACTCTACCCTGCTGCTGGGTCACTTGGGTGAAAGACCTCAAGAGTGTACACAGCCTTCAGAGTCAGATAAACACAAACAGTGGAGTGTAACCACCTGGCTGGCTCCCAGTTACACCACATGGGCTCAAACAAGACTGAGTGGACTGAATGTAGGTAGATTTGCAGTCATAATGTACAGTACATATGGCTGCTGTCAAGTGAAAATCTTTCATTCATTCAAAATGTTGGCTTTGCAGGAAGTGAGAAAAGCAGCCGTGTGACAATTTTTCCCTCAGACTGCCGTCCCTCTATGTCTGTTTATCATCCATTCTTCTCTCCTAACTCACAGAGAGAGCATATCCCCTTTTTACTGAATTCAAAATATTATAATTTCACACCACAACTGCTATACACAGTTTACAGCATGTCAGAGAGACTAGTTATGTTTCCATTAAAATGTTTTAAGCAAATGTCTGAAATTTCTGCAAAATAAAATGTGAATCAGTGCGTGTTTCCATGAACTAAAGGATGTGACAAGATTGCACAATTAACTGAGCTCCAGCAACTCTGATACATCATGGCATTCCATTGCTATTTCCAAGATAGGATGGCATTCCTTTTCAAGAATGAATTTGTCCATTTTAATCCACCTTTACAACGCAGTCTTTTTAATCTGCTGCTGCAGTGATAGAGACGGGGGTGACATGCAACAATGGCTATCGTCTGAACTCAGCATGCAACAGTGAAATGAATGCTTTGTCTGCGGCAGAAGAAGCAGAAACCGGTACCATGACATCAAGGCTGTTTCCATCAGCCTTTTATCGCATCTTCTCTTTTTCGACATGCCAACTTTTCAACCTCAGCCAATCGTAAAAAGTTTTTAGGAGATATTGCCGCTGTTTGTTTTTTTGCATTTCTGACATTTCCCCACAGTTTTTTTAATGTGTGAATTGAAATTGTGCATAAAAAGAGGTGGAAGGAAACACAACTATTAATTCAAGGACAATTATAGTACCATGAGGGCACATAATGTTAATATGGATAACTATGTGACTTAAACATAGTGTCTGTCTTTTTGCAGTTTTAGTGATATGGTCTATACAGCTGTACAGCAACAGGCTGTATTATACAGAACCAGCAAATTTCCTCTCCCCTTTCAATCCCCAGAGAAAAGTTAGAGTCTCCACTTAGGGCTACAGGGCAACTTCATTAATTGGGGAGAATGAATAAATATATCAACCTTTACTCACTCAAGCATTCTTAATAAAACAAATATTTTCCGCAGGGGAAAAGGGGGTTAAACACCTTCAAATGGGCATGACTTTATCATAAGTGTATAGAGGTGTCATGGGGATAACCTCTCACCTGCAGACAAGCGTGGCGATGATGACGCACCAGGCGGTGCAGCAGCAGTCAGCGCTGGGCTGCTGGGAGTGCGAATGGGAGTGCGAGGATTCGTCACTCTTGCGTCGCCGGCAGCAAAGCCAGAACGAGTAGAAGAGGAGGAAGAGGAGGTCCAGGCCCAGACACAGCAACGCCACAGCGCCAAGCAGCAAAATGGACTGGTGAGAAGAAGAGGGATTTAGAAAACAACAATTAGTGGCAACAAGAAATGTATGATTTCAAAACACAGTTTATGTTCTACTTTTTCTGTCCAACTTTGAACTTGATTCATTCAGTATACAAATGTATCATGTTTGAAAGTTGTCCTTATCACAGGGAAGGGGACAATTTAGGAAGTGGGTTAAATATACAGGAAGCAAATTAGCTGATATGAGCAGAAACCAGACACATAGACAGAGCACATGATTTCGTTTTTCCTGCGTAGACAGACACACAGATACACAAATTGTGTTCCTCTCTCTCCAGCTATTTGAGGCAAGAAAATAGTGGCTGTTAAATGGCCGTTTGATG
Organism: Macquaria ambigua; assembly: GCA_008360985.2. NCBI lineage: Eukaryota > Metazoa > Chordata > Actinopteri > Centrarchiformes > Percichthyidae > Macquaria > Macquaria ambigua. The sequence continues at coordinate 216,092 of VMKM01000091.1, forward strand.
GATACCATGAAAAACACATTTGCACACCATCAAACACGCACACCTCCATGGACTGAGCGGAAGCGATGCTGTTCGGGGAGCTGTGTGCGCCAGAGACCCACCACACAGATCACACACCCTCTAAAAGCTTTGAAGTGTAAAAGAAGGATGGGGTGGTGGGGGCAGACAGAAGGAGACGTGTGTGTGTGTGTGTGCGTGTGCAGGGGGGGTACATTTGGAACAAAAACAGGCTGGAGAGACAGAAAAGGAAGAAGACGATGTGAAAGAAGATGACTGAACTGAAAACTAAAAAGGGAGAAATGGATAAAGACCGAGATGACGGCTGTTACAGCAATTTGCCTGGAACTGGTGAAATCTTTTTTTCTCACACACACACTGCAATGTTTTTCTTTCCCCTCTGGGAGTTTCTGGAAAAGTCATTATACTGCAGGACCATGGAGAGACAAAGGCACGTTTCTGGAAAACCAAAATCTCCACCTGCTAGACTACTTACAGTAGACAAAGGAATTCTGCCCACAGTTGTGCTCAGCCAGAAACAGCAACACTGCGATTGTGGGGACTCCTCCACGGATGATAACAAAATCTGACTCCACCTCTAAGATCCTCCTAGACTTCCTGGCTTCCTAAACTGCGGGTTTTTGTGCTGACTTAAATTTTTCCTCACTGCCAGCCAGCAATTTCCTCACCCTGCAGCAATGTATGCACCTCTACTGTAAATATGCATGTGTCAAAACTGACATCATGTTCAAAACTGCATCATATATGATGTTTTTGTTTTTTAAAATATATCAGGTATGCCATCTTGGCAACATAAAGCATAACATTCTTGGGCAGTGGACCCTCAATAGGGGTCACAAGATAAATCTGGGGGGTCGACTGACCAAGAGGTTTGCTGCGAAGCATGGCTAAAAACATGAACACTGATATCTCCATTAAGAATAATTCCATTGTTAATGCAAAATGTGATCTGTTGCTTATCTGAAAGATAGTCTTCTTATCCCTGTGGCCTGATTTGGCATGTTGTTTTTCTTCCCATGAACTTCAGACACATCACAGAAATAAGTGTTCAGACTAACCAGTCACACTAGAGCCAGCTGATATGCTGTTATTAGCTTGTCTTTGAAGGCACAAATCTTCTCTTTTCACATTGGAAAACAATGCAGCCTCCTAATAAGGTCAGCATTTCCAAGTAAAGTGTGAACTGTGGCAGATGTATAACCAGGCCAGCGAAGGGCAATGTATCAAATCTGGAGGGCTACAGCCAGTCTGGCCAGGATAGTGGGTCACTACAACTATACAGTAGATAGGATACAATATGACATGTATATGATGGATGTGACCTGCAGTGGTGTAATGTGACATCTGAAGGGAGAGAAGTGGGCAAATTTTCAAAGAGCAGTCCAAACCACAAGCCTCATTAATGTACTTCTATTGTCTGAGGTCTCTAACTATAAGCTTACAGCTAGGAGATATGAATTAGAAGCATTAAAATGAACTTAAAATATTCACACTACTCAGGTGGTGTTGGTGCCACATTATTACATCCTCATGGGAAAAGATTTGGTAAAGCAGGGCTGAGTGAGAAGAAATCAGTTGATTGTTTTTCCCCAGACTGCTTTTCTCCAACAGGTTAAAGAAGATGAGCGGAGGATGTGAGGAGAGGATCCTGAAGGGCGAGGAGGGGGAGATAAGCTCTGTAGATTCCCTGTCTCTGCTTTTTTTTATCCAATGTTATTATCTGTAGGCTTAGTGCTAGAGACGTTGTGCTATGGTAAAGCCACTAATGCATTGTTCGATCTCTTGTGCCTTTAAAATCATTGTTAGGGCTTAAACCATATAGAGGAAAAATGCATTAAGCTTTGCAGAATGAGAATTAAACCTCACACTATATGACTGTGGATGTTTTCACGACTTCCATCCATCATACATCATGCCACATGAATGACAAAAGGGTGACACAGATACCGTGATATAGAGGAATATGATAAAGAAACTGTGAATTGAACTGTAGAGCTGAAACAATTAGTCGATTGATAGGACAATCAACAGAAAATCAATTAATTATTTCAGTCATTTATCAAGCATTTTTTGGTCATATATGATATTAAACATAATATCTTTGTTTTTTTACTCTTGGTCGGATAAAACAAACATAATCTTTGGTTTTGGGCAATTAAAATCAGCATTTTTTCTCTATTTTCTGATATTTTACGGGGGAAAAAATGGATTATCGAGAAAATAATTTCATCAATAATGAAAATAATCGCCCTATAAAACTGTTTCAGTCTATTAATCGTAACTTTTTTTTTCATTATTCGAGTAAATCAAGTAAATGTTTACTATCTGACTACCACACAAGTCCAAAACCCAAAAGTACTCAAATTGCTGTGATAAAACAAAGACAGGCAGGGAAATGCTTACATTTGAGAAGCTGGAACCACTGAATGCCTGGCATTTTTGCTAGACAAATGATTTTAACGACTAATTAACACTAAAAATTGTCAATCAGCTAATCACATGCATATAAAGCAACAACAACTGATCCAAGACTGTTGATGTGGAGTATGGGCTTAATGTTAAATTCATAATCTGACTGAGGACCAGGTCTCTGCAGCCACTTCACTCTCCTCCCACTGTGTATGACGGCCGCTAGATTAACTGTCGGGCTGACAGACCATCAGAGCAGATTAAGCGTGGATCAATTAGCTACTAATAAGCAGGGTGAGCTTGGCTGTGCATGTGTGTGTGTACTTAGTTAGATGGAAGTGTGTGTGCATGTCTATGCTACTGGAGATCAGCTTGCAGGCTGGAGGAGGGGCTAAACGTTAAACGCCGAGGCACAGTGATCTACTTTCAATCTGTCCATTTAAGTGTGTGTACGTGGGCGCCTGTGAATGTGTGTGCGCGTCTGAGCTGACAGGATCAATCACTTCCACTTCGGTGAGTTGTCCTTGCACTCTCCCTGCCTGTGTGTTACTCTCTAGCCTCTCAACTTCTTTCCTGAGGCGCTGACTGACCTCTAGTTCATTCTGCTAATATTCACCTGTACTACGGGGTCAAAGAGCAACCAAAGTCCGTATTCAGACAATCTTCAAACACAAAAAAGATTCAAGAGTGGCACCTTTTGTCTTTGATCCAAAATGCTATGAGATAATGTCGTCCACTGTGCAAACTGTAGCATACTATTCAAAATACCACTTACAGACTTACTTTCCACAGCTGAGAATATATGTGCATGTTATTACAGGTCACGTGATTCCTCTGTAATGTTCTGCAGCTGTTTAACTGTGGCTGGTAGCTGACTCTGCGATTCTACCATAATACAAACAGACGAACGCACACACACACACACAAGCTATCCCAATGCCTTGCATTCAGGATAAGAGCTCCGATTACAGCTCCTCAGGAAAAAAATAAAACAGTTTTCTTGCAGAAAGCCACGGAGTCAGCATCCCCTATAAAGTCAAAGTCATCAGAGACCAACTGCTCTTGTGAATGAATGCTTAACAGTTTCTTTATTGTGTTTAAGAGTGAGTGAGTGAGTTGCTGCCTTCACATGGAACTCATGAGCTCGTGGTTACAACATGGGAAGTCGTGTACACAATATGCTTGGCGTTCAAGTGGTAAGTCGTGAGAACACCGCTGCTAGGCAACGGCAACATGGACGCCAAAAGACTCCTTGTCATTCTCTTGACATTCTTCCCTTCTTTCCAAGAAATGTTGACATACTTTTTATTTATATCAACAGTTTCCTCAGACATATTATAAAATTACAAAGAAAAACTCTATACAACTAAAATTACAATATATTAACTTAATATCCACTGAAAAATGGACTTCCCTGGCCTCCGCCATTTTTGAAAACGTCAGGAAACACGTCACAAGTCGTGAACTTCTTCTCATAAACATGGTAAACACGACCTCATTTGAAGTCACCAAGTGAGTGAGTGAGTGAGAGACATTGTGTGAGAAGAAAGTTTTGAGCAGCTTCAGAGCCCAAGAGCTGAATACAAATGAACCTGTGCCAAATCACATCAGAAAGAAAAACACTACACAGAAGAATCTCTCTCTATTGTGTGGGAGTGTGTGAGAGTGTGTGTGTGTGTGTGTTGTGGTGTAGTGACGGACTCAGTGCACTGAAGGACACTGTGTAGGACCTTGTTTTTATATGTGTGTGTGTGTGTGTGTGTGTGTGTGTGTGTTTGTGCGTTTCTCAGCTGGATGAGTGGATGCATGAAAGCCTTTGAGACAGATATACTGAGCCAATCTAAAGACGGGCTTCAGTGAAAGAGTGAAAGAAAGAAAGAAAGAAAGAGAGCATTCTTTCACAACAGACTACAGCCCTCCCCTTCCCGCTCCCTCCCTCCCTCCCTCCCCCAATCCAATTCAACCTCCTTCTTCTTGTTCTTCTCACCCTCTATCCCTCCCTCTCCCTCCTCCCGTCTAGCCAGAATTAATGATTTCACCCTGAATAGAACCCCTATATTCACGCACACACACACACACACACACACACACAATAACACACACACAACCCCTGAGGGAGATCTGTGACCTCACGTCGACAAACAACACTAAGTGCTAAATACGCACTGACACAGAAAGGGAATATGCTGTATGTGACATATATACATGCAGCATAATATATGCACAACTACTGTACATACAGATAACGTACAAACAAACATATGATCATAGTGCAGAATGCTCAGTGACATAGAAACAGCCCCGTCTGCTAAAATATGTCAGGATGTAATTAGTCTAAAATAGGGGGTCCTTAAAATTCCAGTGGTCACACACATTGACACACACACACAAAGACCCTTAGTTAAACACTGAATAGCTCGCAGGAAGTGGCTATTTGGCAATTTAGAAGCACCTCCCATGGCTTATCGAGCCTTCTCTCTCTCCTCTTGCCTCCAATCAGTCTCTTTTTATCTTTCTCACTCCTCCTCCTCCTCCTCTCTCCCTGCTTCTCTCTCCACTTCCCATCTCCCTCCCTTGTTCGTGGCCGTGGGTGCCTTCCCACGCTCAGCACTTGAACTTGCACGCCCTCCCTCCTCTCCCCGTACATGTCAGCAAACTACATTGAGGGGTGACAGGGGCACGTGAAATGGGGGATTCTGAACGATGTGTCTTGGCTTTATGTGGGTTCGCGAGGCTGTGTTTTTTTTGGTGCAGAGACCTGAAAGTCACCTTGTTTGAGGATTCAAAGGAAATGCAGCAAAACTGGGCCAAAGCCCCTCTTTGAGATAGAACTGCTTTCTAAGGCAGCGCTGCCGACTCAGTCGGTGTTTTATCACAGAACAACTGCAATTAGTTTTATGCTTTTAACTAATTCTGATTGTTTTTCCATCGTGATTATTCTTTCAATTAATCGTTAATCCAATAAAATATCAGGAAATAGTGAAAAATGTCCATCAGAAGTTCCCAAAGCCAAAGATGGTGTCCTCAAATCGCTTGTTTTGTCCAGAGCCCATAGGTATTACATTTACAATGATATACATGCAGAAAATCCTCGCGTTTAAAAAACTAGAACCAGAAAATGTTTGGCATGTTGGCTTTATGAATTACCACTGGTTCCCACGCTTTTTGTCTCGTGACCTTTGGAGAGCGAGGTAAGCAATGCAAAAAAATATATATTTTTAAAAAAGTCTTTCTCTATCTCTTATTGTTTCTGGATGTAGCACTTGAAGCGGTTCAGCATATTTGCTGAAGTTCATGTACTTGCAATTTTTTGGATTGTATCCACATGGTTGAATGCACTTATTGTAAGTCGCTTTGGATAAAAGCGTCAGCTAAATAAATGTAATGTAATGCATACCCATCATCTCAGATTTCATATGTCTGGGAGCTGCAAGCAGTCTATGCAAAGAGTGATGTTCCCTTCTCAGATTGTCTCATTTTAATATTTTTTGTGTCCTGAAGAGGTAAGATTCGCCAATACTTCAAAAGGAAAATGCAAAATAAACATAATTTTGTTTGTGGAGCAGAAATGTTTTGTCTTTTTCTTTTCTATCTTGCAATTCCTCAGATTTATATTGCAACCATTAGGGGTCCCAACCCCCAGGTTGGGAACCACCTGACTAATCGATTAATCAACTAATAGTTTCTGCACTACATTTATCCATAACAATGATAGAGCAGATGGGGGGTTAAGTGTCTTGATTCAAGGACATTTCTCTCTCTGTCTCTCTCTCACACACACACACACACACACACACAGCACTGATCGATGCAGGGAGGGAACCACAACTCTGTGGTTGCAGGACAGCCTCAGTCACCATTTGGCCACTCCGCTGTGAAATTACAGTGTGGGCATGTGGCAGGAGGTGGGATGATAAGGTGATGCTGCATGATGAAGGGGATGATGAATTTCTGAGTGGGAGGTAATTATTCCCCTGTACTTGTCTTACCTTCTGGTACTCAGAGTCCTCCGGCCTGAAGTCACTGCTCACAAGCTGGAATTCCAGGTTGAAATGAGGCAACCGGTGGAGCAGATTCACCCACCAAGGCGGGGAGTAGTTCACTACGGCCGCCATCCTGATCCAGCTAACCTGCCGCCTGTCGCTTCACCCTCTAACCCGATTCCTCACGCGGACACTGTGGAGAAATTCCAATTCACGAGTCCGCTGTGGGTTAGCAGGGCACAGAAATGACTTCATGCACAATTCACACCACCACCTGTCATGACAGACAGAGCAAGAAAGCAGCTAGAAAGCAGCTAGTGTCGATGTCATTTTACCAAACATATAAAGCAAGATGAAGGTTGCTGCTAATACTGTTTACCACCAAAACTTGAAAATCTGCTTCTATCTACTGGAGTAATTACTGATGACTATTATAAGGTCAATGTGACGAGTTATCAGTGATTAGTCACTAAGAGGGGTGGAACAAACATGCCAATCAACATCAACATGCCAATATATTACACACACTCTTTTGCCATTTGTTAAGGACTTGCATAATGTATTATTAAGATTATTCAATTGAAAATATTTCAATTGTGAAACACAGGAATATTCCTGAATACTCCCCTCTTCACTATGGCCTGGCAGTTCTGTCATTTGCATGTCTTTACCTATCAAAGACACACCTATACATGTTACTGTGTGTGTGGTTAAAAAGCTAAAATACTGCAATAAAACATATTACTTAACTTCAGCTGTCTTTACAATTCTATGAAACTGGTAGTCCGTGATAAGAAATTGGATAAATATAAAATTTTGTTATTTAAGGCCTGTTTTCCATTATAGTTCCTGGTGTATTGTGGGTTACTGCCTTGTAACACAACATATTAATGTCATAAAACAGCTCAAGTGTCATTCCCACTCTAATCACAAACCATTAAACGTGGCTTAGAGGGAATATTAGTCCTAAAATGTCATTTTCAAATAGCCCATTTTAAGCAAATATTAAACCTATGAGGTCATACTGTATTTGAATATACTGTACATGAATTATAGCACGACAATAGCATGGCTGACAGCTAACTTACCTCGCATCACCCAATTTACGCCCATACGGCAAAACACAGGCATCGTTAAATAAAATGTGTTGTGGAGGGTGAAATGGCCGTTATATCAAACCCCTCACACAGCCACGACTCTTTCTATTATACTGACTCTACTGTACCAACACACGTAGGTCAACTCAGTCGAGGGTATCGTATATATTCAAGCAGGAAGCCTTATTTATTCTTAAACGTTGAGTCAATAAATTGTTAGCAAAAACCCGGATTAGCTAGCTTTATCCTGCTTTGTCTGTTAAAACTACCGCAGTCTCACAGAGTCGCCAAGGCAACGAGGAGGAGAAAAGGCAAGAATTCGCTTAAGGGCTAACTGTCTTTAAATGTCTGTGGACATCAAAGCCTCTGTGCCGGGGAATAGGAACCAGTTAACAACCTACCTTGTGAAGCCAAAGCGGATGCAGACTCTCGTTTAGTGTAGTCTTGGGAGTCCGGGCCGGCGTATATTTCACCTATTGTCTTCCCAGATCCGGTGGTGGATTTGAACTCCACAGCCGTGCGCTGCTGCATCAACGCGGCCGTACCGAGCTAGCTGCAACGACCGAGTCGGCTGCAGTCCCAACCACATTGAAAATAACGGAATAACGGTCACATTTCACCGAGACGCCTTCTTGTTTTGACTATCTTCCCCCGAGAGCAACAACGCTGAGGCAGATTAAGGGTTAAACCCGCTGACCCGCAACCCAGTATCTTTCTATTTTTTTTTTTACAGTTTATGCCGTCGTTTTCTTTATCCTAAACCATAACGGTTTGTGCTCGTCGGCGCTGTTCCCACGATGGCCGTCGGTTCAGCGCATTTAGCGCTGCGGCTCTTCAATTGGATGATATTGTTGGAGCGTGAAGCAAACACGGTGTTTAAAAAGCCCTGGAGGACGGGGCTTTGCGGCAGCTCCAGCTCTGCAAATGTGTGTGTGTGTGTGTGTGTGTGAGAGAGAGAGAGAGAGAGAGAGAGCGTGAGGGAGGGAGGGAGAGCAAATGCGCAAAGAGGTCGCCCCCTAACGTTGAAATGATGGTAGTACATGTTACAGTAGGGAGCTGTACTTTTAAGCAGTGGTGAAAGAAGCATTCAGTATACAGTGTAATAATACCAATACAACAATGTAAAAAAATACTCAAGTAAAAGCAGCATTCAAAAGCCTACTTAAGTAAAAGTACATAAGTATTTGCAGTAAAAAGTAAAAGTATCAAAAGTAAAAGTAGTCTTTTTGCAGAAAAATAGCTCCTGGGAATGATATTTTATCATATATATTTATATATTATATATTTATATATATATATATATATATATATATTCATTATAGTTAACACTCCGTGGTGGAATGTAACTAAGTTCATTTACTCAAGTAGTTTAAGTAAGTACATTTTTGAGATACTGGTATTTCCATGATTATTTTATGATATTTTATACCTATACTCAACTACACTTCAGAAGGAAACATTATACTTTTTCCTCCACTACATTTATTTGACAACTATAGTTTATTTTTCAGTTTAGGATTTAACATAAAAACACACGATAAGCTTATAAAATACAATACATTGTTGAAGATTAAACAACAGTTTCCAACTTGTTTTGGCTTGTGTCGCCTTCTTGGTAAAAGCTGTGTGTGGTCAGGGTCCCTTGTCACATTTCAGATATCCATGTCTTGTTAGCAGTTCCACCAAAGAAAGATTTCCCTTCTAAACTTCTCACATGGTTTCATTTAAATAACTGCTTGAGGCCAAAAAAGGTAAAAGTATCCATATATTTACAAAAAAAAAATAGGAATACAAATTTGTGTATCAGAATTTGTATTTTCTTCTATCCTGCCCCGTTAATCATCTCAAGAACCCTTGAGATTTATATTATGACCCTTTAGAGGGGGCCCGACCCCTAGGTTGGGAACCACTGGACTGTACTACCTAACTGTATATAAAGTAAAATGCTACATGCACATTAATACAGTATTAACAGCGGTGGAAGAAGTATTGAGATCCTTTTCTTAAGTCAAAGTACCAGTACTATAAAAATATATTTAAAGAATGAAAAGTACTCATTAGGCGGCAGAATAGCTCCCGTCAGTGTTATATTATATTATTGGATTATTATTATTACTGATACATTAGAGTGTAATAAGCATAATGTTTTAGATGGTCCAGGCCGACCTAATATATATACTGTTGGGTAGTTTAAAAATTCATATTTTAAAAGCTCATCTTGTTTAGTATGTCAAATCTTGATATTCGAAGTAACTAATAACTAAAGCTGTTACAATTGTAGAGAAGAAAAAAGTACAATATTTCCCTCTGAAATGTAGTAGAGTAGTATAAAGTAGCAGTAAATGAAAGTACTCAAGATACTTTCCACCACTGCTTTCCGGCAAGAACAGACACGAGAGGTTTTATTATAAAAACAGCATTTTATTGAAGGTCTTAGAAAGTTACACACATCATGTGGGGAAAACTGCGCTCATCCATTCTCTTTGTTGACCTCCCTGTAGGTTATCATTCGTCTATTTCAGAGCACAAACATTATTGGCATTAGACAGACATACTCCCTGTGTATCCTCCACTGTGCTGACTGTGTGTTTAGTATTGCAGCAGACTGATCTATAATTTATTCACAGTTTGACTCAATAGTGCATCAGTTGAGAATCATCCCTCAGTCATACCTCGGAATCAGCCATCACCTATTAAGCATACATGATAGATTAGTGTAATGACATTTAATAAATCAGGCATGTCAAAATATGCTTCATTACTTATTTAAAGCCTGTGAAGTCCAGAGGAATTTATAGTGATGTGGCTCACCTGGGCCAGTCAGGTTAAGAGAAACGAATACATTTATTACTGTAAGTTTAATTTGAATATCCATGCAGTAGGCACTTTGGCAAACAAAACAACCATTGAGAATACATAAGACATGGCCCAAATGATAAACCACAAGAATAACAGCTTAAAATTAAAGGGGTTGTCCATTTCATGTTCATGTGATTGCTTTCTCCTACACTAAAAGATAATATCCTATAGCCTCATGTCAACACTGGGATGCATCGACATGTTGTATTTTGACAGTATCCTAAATAAGCCCATGATCAAAGTGAGGTGTTTATGTGCCTCTTAACCTCATAAAAGATCCTGCACCCAACTTCCCAGAATACTATTATTACTACTATTACTGTAGGGGGGAAAAGCGCTTACACAGGTGACAATCAGCAGACAGCAAATAATGTGTATGTTCAATGTTATCCTGACTAATACTGGAATATCCCAGCTATCATTTGGAGGTTCAGTAAGAACCCAAACCATTTTGATTTGGTATGACTGTGCAAGTCTCTGACATACAGGCTCTGACGTAGAAACACAGGCGGAATTTCTTCCTGCCTACACTCTCGCTCTCTCTCCATCACACACACACACACACACAAACAACCCAGAAGGTCTATAAGATAGGGACTTCTCTGCTTCTCAGAGGACGTGACGGAGACATGATGATGTCGTCAGAATCATCAGAATCAACTGCAGCGGCTCCACCAGACTCGGCTGTGCTATGAAGCTCTGTTTGGTCTGCAGGAGATATACAGGTATAATTGTGCTTAATCACTTGGGCATAATTTTATTAATTGCATGGACACATAATAGAAGGTGTAAGTAGCTTGCAATATGCATTTTACAACATGAATATGTATGGTTTTATAAAGATGTGGCTCTCGTTTCAGCATATTTTCCTCTAGCAAACATTTTATTGCATCAATGTTGAAACATCTAATTAGGTTTAAGTATATATACAAAACTGTGGCGGACCCAAAGATCTTTTAACAGTCAAAACACATGTCGTCTCTCTAACCTGTCGTGGGTGTCATCCTGGAGGACTGAGTGCTGGAGACAAGCCACGGGTCTTCTTCCTCCCCCTGCTTTTCATCGTCTTTATGGAGGGAAGCAGCACCTTGGCAAAAAAACAAAAAAAACAATACATTCACTAACCGTCCATTAAGGCACAATTCAGACACATACTCAAAAATATATGTATAGATGATGCAGTTGTGGTACTTTTAAGAGGATGCATTTAAATACATGAACCGTGCCATGTCATGCTTGAACTAAAGTTTTCTTTATTTACATCCCACATACAAGAACACTGTGCCATGTAAATGATTGCATGTTTGTAACCAAAATTGAAACAAAACTACAGTTATGACAACCCTATGTCTTCTTGCAAAAGGCCTTAAAAAATAAAATCAGCTAAAACTGGTACAGTCCAAAATCTCTCAGTGAAGCCCACTGCACATCAAATGCAGGGGCAGTCTTGTAAGCATGCAGGAAAAAAAACGCTGACATCGCTGCTTTGTTCTATGCACCCATCTCCTGTCAGCCTATGTGAAAGTCAGGGAGACGGAGGGGAAAGCATCTAGCAGGGTCGTTTAGGTTAGGCAGAAGCTTAGGACAGGGCTCTTGAACAGTGGCAACTTTAGATCTTTATGGGTCATGTGAGGTAGCGACATTACTGGTCCACAGGGGGGCTGAGTGTCCTCATCAGTCTTTGATGGGAGGCTGTCAAAGCTCTGTCTGGCGCAGAGGACACAGGCACCCTGGAATTAGATCAGTGTGCCAGGGAGATCCATCACTACTCATAAAGGTGTCAGGGCAGATGTGATGAGCGATTTTGAGGTTGAGAGCAGGCCGATGCCATGGTGTTGTGTAGCTGCTCAACAAACATCAAGCCTGAACCCTGACTGACACTGAGTGGTTGTATCGATGGTGTGTTTCCTGTCAAAGTCACAAGCCTTTCTATCTATCCCCAGCATAAAGAAGTCCCATATCATTAGCCAAAACACAAAACTACTAAAACACACTAAACTGTTGATCATGACTGCAAGGGGAAACTCACACATATACAGTATGGCACAGAGTATTGTAATCATTTGTGTGTGTATATATATATATATATATATATATATATATGATATATCCATGTATGTTTAGACATGTGTCCCTCAAGCATTAGTCCTTTAACCCTGAAACAAGAGTTGAGGCAAGTAGCTTGAAATAACCTAAGCTAACCTTAATAAGATACGGGAGCAGGAAAGTGTTTTTGTCTACCTGTATTTTGACTTTTTCTTTCTTTTTTTAAGTTTCTTTAAGGTCGGTCCTATGCATAATATGATTAGTCTGAATCCGTTCTTTTTTGTTTGTTTGTTTTCACTTTGTTCTGTGCGTTTGTTAATATAGAGAATAAAGAATTGATCACATAAAAAGTATGTGTGAACCTCACCTGTTCTGCTGGGTGGGTGTGCTGAGCGAGCTCTTCTTGGTACCAGCGTGGGCAAATTGTTTCCCATTAGAGAAGGCACAGAGAACCCTGAGCTACAGCACAAACACACACACAATGCTGCAAAATGTACTGTAGGTTTGACGAGATCTGTTCTTTTAACATTTTTCTGTATAAACATGAGTCACCTCTCTATTGCAAGACTACAGCGAGCCAGGTGTCCCCTGAACGCAGACTGTATCATCGTCAAGGCAACCACATCCAGCTCTCCTTCTACGGAGGATGCAACATTATTGCGGCTTGCTGCTTCTACAGCCTGAAAAGAGGAGATGAGGAAGGGAGAAAGACATAGGGAGCACAGGAGGGATAAGGGATGTTCAGTGGGTAAACATGTATGTGGTGAGACAGACGGTATTACTGTAGAATCATGGAAAACGCTTTTTAGAGCCATCTAGTGATAATTTCACTGAGCTGCAACTCTGGTTTATTTCAGCACAAGTCTGTCCATAATGATGTCTAGCTGTATCGCCCCAGGCTGAGTCAAAAATGTAAATGTGTGATTTATGATTCATTTCCACATCCTTTACTCTGATCTCAGGGCTTCAGAAAGTTAGTGCCAAACTTTTTCGACGCCGTGACGCACATCGTGATTTCCGTGAGCCCTCGCAAACTGTGGTACCGTGGTTTGTGTTAACTGTTCTGCCTTTGCAGATAATTTGTCTCTTCTAGAGTTAAATTGAATTCTAAAACCATCGAAGCTCCATTGTACTTTCTTACAGTGGGTATAGAGTGACAGAGAGTCTGTATGGAAGTGTTTGTGTGTGGGTGAAACCTTATTCTGTGTGTCTTTCAGCAGGTCCTTGAGCTGTGACTCTCTCAGGAGGTGGCCTCGTAATGCTGACTGCAACATCACAATGTCCTTAAGATAGAAAGCAGAGAGATGGAGACAGAAAGAGAAATCTGGGACAAAGTGTCGTTTTTTTATATAATATTTCTCTCACACATCAATAACTTCTTTTACATAATTGTGGTGTGGTACATACCCTATTACTGTGCTCCCTCCAGTTTGTCTGGATGACCAATGCTGCTTTCTCTCTTCCTTTCTTCTCTGCATCTCCACCCAATTCTTCATCTCCTTCCCCCTCCTTCTCTTTACCACCAGTGTCCCTCTCTTCTCCCTCCTCCAGACCTGCTCCAGCTTGAGTGTCCTCATTGTCCTCGGGCGATGTGGCAGAGAGAGACGAGAGTTCAGCCTGTGCAGGTTTACTTCTGTTCTCCAGAGTTTGGATCCTCGCCCACAACTGGTCCAACTCCCGTCTGAGAAATGCATAAATAATACATAAGACACACCAGCAAACACATCTAGTATAGGTTAGCGTTAGCATTGGCTGGCGTGTTAGCATTAATATCAGTTTCGTTGCAAACAGTCTTTAGACTTGTTAGTTAGCTAGTTTGTTTAAGTTAAACAAAGTGACTCTTTCCAGCTGGCAGAGTACAACTACATCTGTAAACAACTCTTCTTTATGATTTCATTTCTTTCTAATCTTGATTTGACCATCACCCACACTGCCACATCTCTTTCAGTCGTCTCTGTTTCTTGCCTGGCTGTTATATATTTAGACATTATTTGCATACAAACAATTCTCCAGTGGCTGATGCCAACTGCATTTGCTGGGGCATTTTTGATGCAACTACAAAGCATCTGTATGACAGAGGCATCAGCTGTGATCTGTACGACGGGCATAAATAGATTTCCCCATACAATTACAGTTTCAGATGTAAATCCAACAGCAGTCGGTGACAGTCCTTTTATATGTACATGTATATGGCTGTCTTCTGATTTTAAAAACAAGCAGAACTTTACAAATCTTACAAATCTCAAGCTCACAAATAGTAGAGACATATTGATGTTACACACATAGCATAGCATGTTGAGTCAAATCATACATCATTTAATCATATCAATGGCACATCACGACTGAAACATACTTATGCTGATGTCTCTCTTTGTCCCGCTCTTTTGTCTGTTCAGCTTTCCATCCATCTGTCTCTTTCTCCAATTCGTCTCTTTCTGTCCTCAGCTGCCTCAGTTCATCACTGAAAACACAAACACAACACAGATTCAGTCTCAAGAACAGAATTGGTTGAATTGAACAGGTGCAGCTCCACGTATACTCTGGTAAACAGACTTAAATTGTTTTCTCCCTCTGGTGTATATGTGAATTTAGATTAGTAACATTTATTAAGATGGATACACTGTGTATCATATTTAAAAGCTGTAGGTGAACTGAGTAGTGTCTCACTCACTCTTTACTTGACAGCGTCTCTTGAAGCTCCACCTTCTCCTTCTCCAATTGGCTGAGGCCTTCTCTCAGATCAGAAACCTCCTCCCCTTCCTCAGTGATCGTTCCCACGGAGACCACTGCCTCTGTTGCCATGGTAAATCCCAGAATCTCAGTGGGCGTGGCCTGGACCTCCTGATCCAATCGGCCGCCGCTCTTTGCTGACTGGGCGTGTCTTCTGCTGTCCTCCAGCCTCTGATAGGAGGAGAGAGGAGCCGGTCTGTGATGAAGCTACTATCCATGTAAGACAATCCCACACAGATGACTGCGTGTGTTTACATGGACAACTAGTTAGAGTTTTCTCTCACCTTCTCCACTTCCAACAGCCTTCTCAACAGTCTCTGTTTACTCCACTCTCTGTAGCCTAGGGGACACACACACACACACACACACACACACTTTATTCATCAGCATTACAGTGCAGAATACAATGCCACAATGTTGTTTCATCCTTTAATGCAGGGTTTGAAATTGATAAAACTTTAAATAGACGATTCCCTGCAAATTCTGTCTTATCAACCCAGTTAACTATATAGAACTTGATTAATGAAACAGACTGTTATAGGACTGAAAATGTTAACTTACCTGATATTTAGCTACTTTGTTTGCATGACTGCTGATTAATGGTTAGTTACTATGTTTCATTAATTTGTGTAATTATGTCCTTACATTTATTTCACATCATTTTTGATAGCTGTTATTTTTCATTTTAGCTCATCCATTCCCGTCAATTTCAGTAGACATTTGGTTACAAAACAAAATAAATTGTATAAGAATGAATACAAAATGTATAAATGGTTGATACTATATTGTTTGGGGTGGGCAATATGATGTTATATACTATAAGACAATAGAAATGTTTGAACCTAGAAAGGATTTATACTGTTAATAATAACTGTTATACACCAAGGTAGTTATCCCTTCTTTAATATTGCTAGTAGTTATTAGGTCCTTGCGGGAAATGTTACATATCAATGAGCAGGGACTACTTTATAGCAATATCAGATTTACAAGATCGTTTCATCAATGTCAAGTACCTTCTATTGTCATCTATCTTTTATCTAAAAAAAACAAAAACAAAAAAGAACTTCTCAATTGATTTCCAGGAACTATCCTGTATCATGACAAATATCAGTATATTGTGATATAAAATAACATATACCATAATACAAGATTTTATCTATATTGCACACCTCTATATATTGTTTAATTGTTACCTGAATTCCCAGATACATTTGATGAGAAAAATATATATTGATATATATTAATGATATATAAATGTTTTTAGCTCAAAACCGGTGATAAATAGGTAAACAGGTTTTCTGCTGAGATGACGACCTTCAATGTGTAAAATACATTTGAGTATATTTCTCTAAGATGACACATGTACAGTTCCATGATATTTTATACCTTGCTCTGTATGAAATACACTTTTCAAAAAGTCATTATTCGACTCCAGCTTTTTATAATTTTTCACACGTCACAAAATTAGAGACACAGTGAGTTTCCTGTTCTTTTGACTTCACACACTCTGTGATCGC
This sequence comes from Macquaria ambigua, assembly GCA_008360985.2. Classification (NCBI taxonomy): domain Eukaryota; kingdom Metazoa; phylum Chordata; class Actinopteri; order Centrarchiformes; family Percichthyidae; genus Macquaria; species Macquaria ambigua. The sequence goes on from VMKM01000091.1 coordinate 232,751, forward strand.
TACAACTCATAGTCTCATGCACAGCAGCAGAACAGGGAAGAAAGTAAACCAACAAAGCTGGAGTCAACTGAGTAAAAGGTGTCAGATCTCCATACAGCAAAAGTAAAACTAGAAATTGATAAAAGGACTAAATAAAAAAGTAAATGTCTTTTTTAATCTGGTCAGTTTGGTGGGGTTTGTTGAGTGAGAAAAGACCTTTGATTCCTCCTGCAGGACTGTCGGTGTTGAGCTCCTCTCTGAGCGCTGTGTTCTCCTGCTGGAGCTGCTTCAGGTTCTCAGACAGACGATGAACCGTGGAGCTTAAAGCTTTCTGTTGCCTCTGGGAGCATTTACTCTCGGCTCGACTGCTGTAGACAGACAGACAGACAGACAGACAGACAGACAGACAGAGAGAGAGAGAGATTTCATGAGGAAGATAGAGATAATAAATGCAGGGATGACAGTATTTTTTAAACATTCATCACAAATCCTGCAACCCCGAAATCTGCAATATTTACACTGCAATTTCGATGTGACATTGCAAACAAAGGACATCTTTAAAGGATTTCTTTTGATTATTTGGGAGCCTTATGAAAAGTTAATGCAACAACCAGCACTCACCCAACAACCTTCAATCATGTTCAAGTACCCATGAGATAAAGAATACTAGAGGGCATGAAGTCACAGCCAAAATCAACTAAAGGATTACAGTAATCCCATATTAATTCAATAGTAACTCTAGTAATTCTAGAATTATTATAAGCAAGAAGCCCATGATAACAATTATACCCAAGGCACTAGACCAGACCCATGTCTTATGACCCACCTTTACACATTCAGACCGACATAAACACAGGTTTATTCAGGGTCACTGTATCGGGCTGAAAGGGGTATAACTGTATGTCGTTATAACTTTCTATGACCCCAGTTGTTCTCCAAATAAACGTGAAAGTTGAAACCGATCAGCAGATGCATACCTTTTCTCTGCAGCTTCTAGAAGCCCCCTCAGCCTCTGGATCTGATAGACGAGGCAAACACAAACACACACTTTACGAGTTAGGTGAGATTTCCTTTTCCACAGCTGAGCTCGCACTCTGCAGTCAAAGTAAACGTGATGATAACAAGATAACAACATGCCAAAAGATTTCTTATTTTAACGTTCAGGTGGAAAAGTAACAAAAAGCAGACATAGAGGCATAGATGTTACCTCTTCATAGTAGGTTTCTACTGTGATCTTCAGCTCCTCCAGGTTGGTTGTCCTCAGCTCACTTTGTAGTTTACTTAGAGAAAAAAAAAAAAAGCGAATAACATGAACGTTACGCTGCTTCACACATACACCAAATGGACTTGTGCAAAGGTGGGAGAGTGTTTCACCTCAGGGCATTTTCTTTCTCTCTACACTGCTGCTCCAGCTTCAGGATTCTCTGTTTCAGCCCATTGAGAACCTTAATGGATAGAATCAATTTTACAAAATCTGTGTAAAATCAATATAAAAATCACTGGTATGTTTATCAACAGAGTGGACATACTCACCACACTCCCTTCTTTTTTCTTATCCACCAAACTACGTGTATATTCAGATCCCTATAGGGAAAAAAAGTTTTTAAAATGTATCTGTTGTTCAAAGTTTCTATGACAAAAAAAAACTGAAGCAATTTTGTGATCATACTTTAGTGGGATCCAACAGTTCTTCTATCTGTTTCTCTCTTTTAGCATTATCTTCCTCCAGGCGGCGTAGTTTGGCTTTCATTTGCTGGTTGTCAGACTTCTGTGCCTGAAGACTCTGCAGAGAACAGCACTAACGATTAATCACACAAACAAAGAAAGGCCTAAAAGAAAAAGTTCCAACATATTTTATTTATTTATTTATTGTTCATTTTAGCAGGGACAATGCACAATACATATATTGTACCACATTTTCATCTGTAGTCCCTGGGCGGCGGCCACTAATGATGCGCAGGTTACAGAGCTAAAAGATCAGTTATAGTAAATCAAACCTTACACTTTGAGAAAAAGAAAAGAAAATGAACAGACAAACTAAAACACCATAGAGACAGAGCGTCATACTCTGAAAAACACATCCACCGGAAGGGAAAACAATCGGCACCACAATATGCAACCAAGAGCTGAAACGCTAACAAAATGCCCGTAGCTAGCTAAAAACATTAGATTTCAGCATGTCAAAGGATTATTTTAGCACCATATGTCTACCAGAGAGGACAAACTCAATATTGTCGCTCTATCTCAGTGTCCCTTCTCAAGCTAAGTTACTGTAGTTAGCTAAGGCACTTGCAAACATAATACTGCAGAGCTTTCTGATTTAGCCACATGACACTACACAAGTTACTTACTGTCAAAATGCTTTAGCTTAACTTACAGCAATATAGTTAGCCTAAAACTGACATTTGGATATATGACTGACCAGGAACAAAATGCTTGCTGCACACATAGGTACACTGAGTGTCAGGATTCCAGTTTTCCCGTTCTTCCTGCTGATGCCTCACCTCTGTATCCACTTTTGTCTTCTTAAAAGCTCAGTTTTTCAGTTCGGCAGCTTATAGTTCTTGGTTGTTTACCCTGTTGGTAGTGCATCCCACCACACAGCAGCTTTTAGGCATGTTTCTGTTGTTTGCTAGCAGACAGAAGTGACAAGCAGGCACCTTCACGCAATACAAAGTCAATGGAGAGCAGTGAATGGTTTTCCCCTCCGGTGTGGATGTGACTTAATTGCGCTCTGTTTCTATACGAAAAACTAAGAAACAAAACAATAAATAACAACCACCCCGAAACAAACAACAGAAGAACAATGCTACATTTCCACTAGGGAGCACACCATCAACAATCCCAACACTATAAAAAACAGACAGTTCATCAGTACATGAAATTACCAACAAACCCACTCAATGCTTTCATTCAGTGTCTCTTAATTCAATGACTACAGACCTGATTGTCCTTCAACCATGTTTCAAACTAAATTTGAAATGTTTAAAAGTACTGCACCCTCTGATACTCAGAAAATGCCTGTTTCCCTTCTGCAGAGGAATAAAAGTCTGAGTCAGCTACACAACAGCGTTTGCTTGCTCAAGGCCATTTCAGCAGACCAGAGATTGTCATGTTACACTGACGTTTGACGTTTGAACTCTCCTGCAGAGGAAAAATCTCTCACCTCACTGCTACTGACAACACCACCCTGACGCACAATGTGTTCTATCAATGTGTGTGCTTTTTTTCCTGAATACACAACATTCATTTTGTAACTCTTTACCTTCTTGAGGCGAATAATCTCATCGTACATGTCCTCCTTCCCTCTGTGGTCGCCTGTGCCGAAGGTGAAGCCTGCAACACACAGGGAAACACACTCTCACCTTGCAGTTATGAAACACCTGGTGGTGGTGATATCTCATAATATCACCCTCACTATCCAGTCTGTTTTCTGATAATGTCTCCTATCCTCAGCACAATATCGCTGACCTTCAACTTCGCCCGTCTCCACTTTTCCTCACTTGGTTTCTCATTCTGACACACCTACACATTCTCTCACCGTTGGATCCAGAGTGGAGAGGTTTGTGTTTCCTCATGCTCAAGGTCTGTTTGAGGAGCTCCGGCGTGACATCGCACTCTGATCTCAGCGTCTGGGACACATCTGAAGAAAGAAGTAGACAGAGAGAGGTTCAAGATATTTCCCAGCACAGGTCGATACTCCATCTGACTCATGCATTTCACACCTTTAGAGAACACTTTGTAGTTTGAGCACTCCCTCAAGCTCCACCAGTCCAACTGTTCTATATAAAAATGGATCAAATAACATGTATGCATAATGCAACAGAAATGATTTTCTCTTAGTTAAATCCCAGAAAGATCGAGCCAAATGGAACATCAGCTGAACAAACTGAGTCTGAGTCTCGCACTTCTCGCTCTGTCCATCTCTCTTTCCATCTGCGCCTCGGCAGCCACTCCCCCCTCCACCCCTCCTGAGGACAGACACTGTCTGCTGAGCCTTAGCTGTGTTTGTACAGTCTATGCCTACCGTGGCCGTTGCTGAGGGATGTAAGGCGAGCTGAGCCAATCTCCCCAGGCGTGTCCCCTCTGGTGTCCCCAAGGGAGGCCCTCGGCAGCCTCCAGGCCGCCACCGCAGCTCTTCTGGGGTTCACGTTCAGACTGGAGAGGTATGGAGACCCTACACACATACACACTGAATATAAACAATCGTGGAATTTGGAAAGCGGGTTTGTTGCAGCATCTGCAAAAAGCCCCCACATAACAGCTGAGCAGGTCTTACTTGGAGAAGGAGGAGGCTTGCCAGAAGATCTCTTCCTCCTTGTTCTCTGATAGTGAACAAATAAAAGGAGTTAAAGCAAAGGAAAGGTGTATTAATCAATTTTAACTCTGTGAGGCAGAACATATGTCTAAATCAAGACATTAACCCAAGCAGAATAACAAAAGGTATAAAGATAAACTACACAAAGTGCCGTGCCACAGATGAAACTCATTAGCAGTTCATTTGTTTACCTTTTCCAAAATGTCTGCAGAGAAAGAGAAGCCGTTCTCAACCTAGGTTGGTGTGGCAGGAGAGAGAGATTTTGAAAGACAAAGAGGAGAGAGAAAACATTAATCTGTAATTTAAAAAATGCAGGTTTGTGTTTGAAATGTTTAGCCTATGTTTAATTTGTGTCTGTTAAATTAACCCTTATAAACCAGAGGTTCCCAACCTGGGAGTTTCGACCCCCAGAGGTCCCCATGATAAACCTGAGGGGATTTATGATTAAGATGATTACATGGATAAAACTATTTCTGTTACAGAAAGTATTCTATTTACATTAAGTATTTTTTTCTCTCTAATGCTTGCTTTTTTGTGAAATACTGAACACTACAGATCTCTAAAAGCCCTTAAAATGAGACAAACAAATCGACAAACAACAAGGATTTGGTTGAAATGCTTTCAACACACATCCAAACTAAGGCAGTACAAGTTTACATCACTTCAATTTAAGGGGTCACGAGCCAAAAGTGTTGGGAACAACTGCCATAAACTACTGTGTTGTGTGCCGTTTTGGGTTACAGACTCAATATGGACACACATAAATGGCACAACAACAGGCTTTAAATAAGTAATAAACGTTTACTAAAAGCACTCATTTACAGACTCGGGGAGAAAGTCAGTTGTATTCTTGACCTAACCAAAGCTAAGGACTCACCAGCTCCTCACAGTCTTCATCTGTCTGAACATCACTCGCCTCCTGAGACATCTTAGCACTTGCACTAAACATAGCTGGCAAGCAAACGTTACGTTAAGTTGGAAAACTTGACTTTCTCCGTGTGTAATCCTCTCATTTTTTCCAAGTCAAAAAGCGCACTTCAGGTTGCCCCGCTTGCTAGTAGTAAAAACATGGGGCAACAAAAGAGACGTTAGCTATGCTACAACTCGGGTTTTCGTCCACAACACTGCGGTTTCTCCACGCAATAAGCCAGCGATGCGGTGATAGACACTGTTGACCATAGCTTCCTGAAATCCGTTAAAATATCGTTTTCTTTCCATGTAGAGCTTACTGTTTTCACATCAGTGTTGCAGATTGAGTCGTCTAGCAACCAGGCAGCTGTTAATGAGCTGCGTCAAATTAGCTAGAAAAAGTCCGAGTTGTACCGGAAACTACGTGAGTTTGCCTTCAAAATAAATGCATAAACAGGATAAACGATAGCAAACATGTATCAAATCAAGTTTAGTTCAATATATTTTAATGTACTATAGATCTTGTATTAGACTTGTTTTGAAATAGGGCAAATATTTGTAATATTTTAAAGAATAAGGCAACGGGTTTTTCAATAAAAGCCTTATTTTGAAAATTCAATCCGGTTGTTTATTTTCAGCTTTGAGTAGCTTGACAGAGCTAATAATTAAACCACAGCCCAGGGCTAAGTGTCAATAGTTTCCCTATCCCTCCTCGCTTCTGACTCATTTCCTCACGTTGCCCATTGGTGGAGGGGTGATAAAAGGAGGGAATTAAAGTGTTTTCCTCCAGTAGCATGAGAGAAGGAGACGAGGAAAACGGAAGGCAAAAGAGACTTTTGAAACTGATCCAGGGTTCCCGCTTCAGCTTGTTAGCTTTTGACCACAGCAAATCAACATGGGACTCCCATGTTGTACAGTATATAACATTTAACATATACAGAACATGATTGCATATAGAAAACATACATAAAAATACTTATATGTAGTTTTTATACATAGATGACAACTTCTTTACCAAATCAAAGACAGGAGCTTTAAAACTTACATCTTCCTGCAATTTATTTCTTGTTTTATATTTTTGCATAAACAGCAAAATTTGGGAATACAACCACATTTTCAGCCTCATCCTGTCCAAATATTTACTTTTAAGTACATTTTCTCTTTTCTTCTTACCGGACATTCCCATTCCTCCCCTTTCTCCCCCCTAATTATCTGCTACTTCATGTGAATCTTCAGTTCTCATTTATTTCTATTCCCAGGATCTTGCTTTCCTTGTAACCTGCCATTTTCCCTCTTTCACTTCTTTCCCCATCACTCCATCTGTCTCTTGGTCCCCTGAAATGAAAGACACAGCAGCATAATACAACTGATTGACAAAAGTAAATATTTTCTTTACTCTGATTATGTAATGACTGCATGAACACTGCCATCTCTTGACCTATAGACCTATATAAAGTAGGAGCACCCTTTTAATGTAGAAACAGGGAGTTAAATAAAGTCAGAGAAGGGAAAGCAGGCAGATGATGCACCTGAACTGTCTCTATCAGAGGAGATATCAGCACAGGTAGGGTCTGCATTGCTGGATACATGTGGGCATGTGGATGAATAGAGTTTCTTCCACTCTCTAACGTAAACTGCATCGTTCTTCACACTCTCCTCTAAACTTGGCCTTGTGTTACTGTATCATATTCTCATCCACACACTGTTTATACAGGTGGTGGACCCCCGGAGCCACACAGCCAGGCAGACCAGCATACTTTTGTTCATGGGCAAACAAACCCATTGCAGATATCATCTAAGACATACAGTTGTCCGTTTTCTTCCAAAACAGTTAAACTGGTTTGACAAAATAGTTTTTGTATGACCCAGAAAAGTCGACAAGACTACCGTCTGACTCTGTGAGTTAACAAACTGGCACGCTTAATGCTGTAGCTTTGGTCTTGTCATAAACCTTGTCAGAACCTCAAGTTTACTAGTCTCAGTCTTTAGAGCAAAACCCATCATGTCTTTTGACCACATCCACAGAGATTATGGGAATATAATACTGAAGAAACATGATTTCATCACATAGCTTTCTAAACACAATTACCTTGCCATTATCATGCGCACCATAGCTGTTGTTGTTATTGTAAAAATCAACAAGTGTTTTCAACAAGTCCCAGTGTTTTATAGTCCACACAACTTCTGACGAATAGTCACCACATCGGCTGTGTGAGTAAGCAAACAACACTCCAATCAACGCTTGTGTACTGCAAAATTAACACCTAATAATGTGGAAAATGCGCTGTGCTGTGTGAGTGTCACTTGTATTGTGGATGTGGTTTCTTTATTGCATCTGTGTGACTAACCTAATTAAAAAAAAAAATCAAACAAGCATTCATTGATCTCCTCAAACAACCCCAATCACCACACAGACAAGCTCTTCCTTCAGCTGCTCTTCTACCCAGTGTTACTTTTCAACTTTTCATTATTGAAGAGAGCTTTTGTGTGTGTGTGTGTGTGTGTGTGTGTGTGTGTGTGTGTGTGAAATGTTGCATGGCAGAGATAGCGTGTCTGCCACCTAGTGAGCCTCAGACTGCACTGCATGTTGCCTGGAGCTCAGAGAACCTGGAGGGCCGCAACAGCAGGGATTTATTATATGGATCTGCAAATATGTAAGTAAGTAAGTAACAATTTTGGTCATTTAAACACTTTTTTTTAATTTAGAGGAATGCTGATGTAGAATCAAACTAAAAATAAAATCATGACACTGTAAATGCATGGGAATAGGCCTTTTTCATGGTAGAAAAAGCACAGGTGTAAATAATAAAATTAATTAGCTGCTTCAGTTTCAGGCTCCTGGTTTCACACATGCTGGCTCACTGTCTGTCGTGGTTTACTGGGACACTTGAGTAGAACGGCTCCATCGTTAATGTTATTAGTAACACCTGTGCTTTTCCTACTGTGACAAGTCAAAATGTCTGCTGTGAAAAGGCCTATGTTGAAGACATCACACAGGTGGAATATGTGGTCTTCAAACTACAGCAGAGAGCTTCTCTACAGTTTCCAAACATTTTTGACAATGTTTTTTGATGTGAATGATTGATAATTGATTGCACCCACAGGAAGTTGTTATATTTTTTCAATCCCTGTGGGGAAATTAACTTTCTCCATTTGAGCCAAAAGTCTCCTTAACTGGACATGAGGGACTCCCTTTCTAAGGCTGCACATACAGTATATTTAGTCTCAGTTTGTATTCAGGTTTGATAATAATTAAAAGAAGGTTGTCTTTTTTGTCATATCACATGTAGATCCACGTCCTTGCTGTTGTTCTCTGAATGCCCAGATGAGGGCGATGTGGTCTGGGCTGAGTGCTATCCAGCATCAAGCAGCCCAGTCCCAGGCCAGGCTTTCTCCAAATGCCCCACCTCCACATTTCCTTAACTGGAACGGTCCCAGCCCAGTCTTCACATCCTGTCCACCACCAGATTCTCAAAGCAGAGACCAAGTCCTACTCCCAGCCCCCCAGTCTTATTCAGAGCCAGGCCTGTTTGCACTGTCAGTCCTACACTCACTCCTTTCTCAAATTGATCAGTGTATGTTTCATTGACCAAAATAACTAAAACAAATCTTCATTGTACAATCGTTTAGTTACAAACTTTTTCATCCCCAGTGTCTCCTTAGAGGACAGTTTATCCAAAAACTGATCTATAAAGACAAATACAAACATACAAATTCATGTTTCAATCAACTCATTGAATTCAGTGAAATCATTTTATAAACTTTTACTTACAGAGGCACAGGGCAACTTACAGTAATACACTCAAATTAGGGACATGAGATGCTTTTCTCTGTTGCTATCCCTCTTTCTTGTTTAGGCTATCCGCTTGCCGGGTGACAACATGCGAGGGCTGCAACTGACAATTATTTTAGTCATTAAGTAACCATTTTGTAATTAATCGATTCATCATTGTATTTATAAAATGTGAAAACTAATGACAAATAACCAAGCTTACCAGAGCCCAGTCAAAAACTCCAAAGTTATTCAATTTACACTAATTTGAAAGCAGGCAATGTTTGTCATTTTTACTACATGTGTGACTTAAACAATTAATAAATCTCTACTCACTACAACATGCACACAAACACACAGAGACACGCACACACACAAACACACACTCTCCATATCCTACGGGCTTTGCAGGACAGTCATTTGCATAATTATTGACAAAACATATACATGCAAACTTATGCAAATGAGCTTGGTGTGAATGAACGTTTCCGTCTTTCACCTTTAGTGTAGGATGTGATAATGTAGTAGTGATTTCCACTAATGGAAAAACCGGGCCGCTTCCTCACATTACATTCAAGTTATTGTGGTTTAACAAAGGAGTTCTGACCCTCTAAAGAACACAAAAAGTGAACTGTTTGTAGGTGAGAAGGATGGACGTTACAGGACACAACAGCTGTTGAGCACCACTCCACTTGCATTATTCCACTGAAGCAGATAACTTAAAAGACTGATATATAAAACACTCTAATCAGATATTTCAATACACAGTGAAAACATTAACATAATCAGATTCATAGTTATAGACTGCCACAGGAGAGGAAACAAATCAAATGGCTCAAAGGGCTTAACTGGATAAACTGGCTTCTCATGGGGCTTTGCATTACCCTCCTAATATTATTGCATTAGGTGTGAGGAAACGATAAGCACACACCCGGAAACACTGTCTCCAGTATAAATAAAGGTGGGTGTGCGAGCAGGAGTCATGACAGAGCCCAGGGGAGGAAGAGGGAAGAGGCAGGCAGGGCTGACCAGACCAGCAGGTGGAACAAGGTCAGGAAACAAGCTGATAACGGAAACCCACACTTTTCATTTTGCAGTGTTTGTGTAAGACAAAGAGAGAAAGAGGGGGGCAGGGGGAGAACATTATAACAGACATACCCTCTCACCCTACAGCACACATACGTTACCATGACACGATGTCACCAGGGGCGATTTAAGGCAGAGAGAGGAGAGAGAAAGAGACAAGAGACCCGCCGCCTGCAGCAGGGAGAGCTTTTGGTGTATTTCTGTCTCTTCCAATTCATCCCAGAGGTGTTGGATTGGGTTGAGGTCAGGGCTTTGTGCCCACCAAACTCAGACTTGGCTTTGTGAGTGGGGGCATTGTCATGTAGAAAAAGGAACTCTTGGACACAAAGTTGGAAGCACGCCTGAAATATCATAAGCTGTATTACAGTAAGATTTCCCTTCATTGTAACGAAGGGGCCTGTAGGAAAAACAGCCACAGAACAAAAGTACACAGAGGTAAAAGTGAACAGACTTGCATAGCCTACTTTTGGCCAGATATAGATCATGTCCTCCTGATAAACTTTACCTCAACATGAAAAGCCCTGAAGACAAACACTGTTCTGTCAGTTGGTGAATGGCTCTATCCATGTGGAAGTGAGGGTGAGCAGATCTCAATTAGAGGGAGGGAAAGAAGGGGGAAATGTGGATGTGAAGGTTATAGGTTATTAGTAATGGTTTGAATGATACTGAATAGGCTACATGCTGTATGTGTGTAGGTGAACTGGGGTGGGGTGGTTTGACAAAATTGCAGTAATCTCCCTCCAGCTCCTCTGCCTGTATCTGGGGCGTGTGCTGCCGTTATAAAACAAAACTCCCAGTCCTGCAACTCCTGCAGCTTCAGCGAGGCAGTCTGGATTTGCAGTCAGGGGACACTCATCATCATCATCATCAGTCAGCACAGTGCAGCTCTCTCTCTCGCTCTCTCTCCCTCCCTCAGACACCCCCACATTCACTCTCACTCTCTCTCTCCCTCTGCCCGCCTGTCCGTCTCTCTAAACAAGCACTTCTTTTCTTTTCTCTGCTTGACACACGGCAATCATGTCCGCAAACGGCGCCGACGGGGACCTGCTGCAGATCCCTCTGGGGCTCATCAACAGCGAGGGGAAGTATCTGACGGCGGAGACTTTCGGCTTCAAAATCAACGCCTCGGCCAGCAGCCTGAAGAAGAAGCAGACCTGGACCCTGGAGCAGACCGGGGAGGACGGCAGCGCCGTGTTCCTCCTCTCCCACCTGGGCCGCTACCTCGCCACGGACAAAGACGGCAACGTTACCGCGGACAGCGAGACGCGCGGCCGGGACTGCCGCTTCGTCATCACCGCGCACGAGGACGGGCGGTGGTCTCTGCAGTCCGAGCCCCATGGCCGGTACCTCGGCGGCAGCCAGGATCGGATCACCTGCTTTGCGCAGACCGCCTCACCGGCAGAGAAATGGAGCGTGCATCTGGCTGTGCACCCGCAGGTCAACCTGTACAGCTTTGCGCGCAAACGCTTCGCCCACCTGAGTGTGCAGGGGGGGCGGCAGGAGGTGTCAATAAACCGGGATGTTCCCTGGGGGGTCGACTCGCTTGTGACACTGGTTTACCGTGACCAGCGCTACCACCTCGAGACCTCCGACAACCGCTTCCTCCGCAATGACGGCAGCCTGTCCACGAAAACGGACAAGGATACCGGCTACATGCTGGAGTTCCGCTCCGGAAAAGTGGCATTCCGCGACTGCAACGGCCGCTACCTGGCACCCGTGGGCCCCACCGGCACAATGAAGTCTGGGAAAAGCACCCGAGTTGGGAAGGATGAACTGTTTGGCCTGGAGCGCAGCCACGCGCAAGTCGTACTGACTGCAGGCAACGAGAGAAACGTCTCCACGAGGCAAGGTGAGGCTCTGCAGCCACACAGAGCCAGAAAGAAAAATCCCATTTCACCATACAGATGAAGTCACTGCATAACTGGGCACACACCAGATGCAGCTGTTGCATGATTTTGGTGTGTGTGTGTGTGTGTGTGTGGCAGAACAGAATTAGAGACTCCTGTTACTTCATTTTCCTCACACCATGTGTTTTTCATTATCATGCTCTCACTTTCTCCCCCCTCCCTCACCCCCCACCCCTCCCTTCTTTTGGCCAGTCTCTGCCTAGCTTAACATTTTTCTGCAGTAATTCTACCCCTGCATTGTGGCTGCTGGTTCAGGGTCAGCTTCAGTCTACAGTTATCCATCATTCTTTAAGTCAGAATAGACTGAGCATAGACAGGAAACGAGGGGAGATTTGTTTAGGAGACAAAAGGGATAAAATGGAGGAGATGCAGAGAAAACAGGCTGCAAAGAGGGAGGTGTGACTCAGACAGTCCTGCTGCATGTGGATCTTTATGCCACATCACATGCAACCTCTTTGTCTAGTCGCCACTCAGTCTAACTCTGTGATGCCATACATGTGGGACTGATCGTTTAACCATGCAGTCAATATGCTTTAATACATGCAGAAATGGTGTGTGTGTGTGTGTGTGTGTGTGTGTGCATTCTAAGAGAGATGGATTGAAGATGGAAGATAATCTTTGTTTGAATGAGGGCAGTGTAGGGCAGTGACTTGTGGTCTTTCATTGAAGTGATTACCATTTAAGACTGAGGGGAAACACATGCAGTAGGGGCAAGGAGACAGTGTTGAACAATCATTGTTTTTAAAGGACCACCCATGCTTCTGCATCTGTAGCCCAATAACACCTAATGGGATAGTATAGGCTCAGTGTGGGCATGCACAGGCATTTTAACTGTAAAAACTAGGTTTTTGTGTCTCTTAATGAAGAGCAAGAGCTTTTTTTTCTCAACTCTTCTGTGGTGGAGAAATTCACAGCTGTTTTTAAGTCATTTGAGACAAGTCTAAGTCTTTATAAGCAAACTGCAGATCAAGATGGTAGTCTGGAGTCTTTCCAGACTTTGATTTGAACATTTTGTGTATTAAAGCTGCACTAATAATCAGATTTATATTAACAATGGTTCAAATGACAAATACCTGTAATATGACGAACCCACAGAGAATTATCACCTGACTCTGTGGTTCCCCTCAGCCATACGTGGTGTTTTAGCATCTTGCAGCTCATTGTTTTGGTTTTACGACCCACAACTTTACCGTTTGGTCCAATCTCACCATTTTCATCAGCGTCGTCTTCAGATACAGCAGGCAGCTCTGATAATCCGACTGTACGCTACCCGTCCAGCACTAAACAGCACACAGACACAGTTAGCGACTAGCTGGTAAACCTAGTGGAGCATTTAGCAGCTAAAGAGTCAGATATTTCCCTCAAGAGTTGGTGTAGACCAAAACAGAGCTTAAAGTAGAGTGAATAGAGTGAAAAAGTAGAGTGAATATTGGACTTCGATCCATCGGGTAGCCAGAAACACAACTCCAAATGAATGCTAATGTTGCTGCCAAATGTGTATATAAGGCAACTGTTTGCTAACATGTCCACCATATCAACTTTATAAGGTGATGATATGTCAGTGTTGTGTTTACAGCTTGTTCTGCTGCCCCCAAGTGGCTAAAACGTCAATTAGTACTGCTGATAGTGTTCTCACTTAACTGAGACCTAGTCCTTTTAATGCACAGGCCTAGTAAGAGGTATTTAAAGTGTTTGGCTATGCAACACTTGCCTGTTTTCAGCACTTGAGACTTGAATGGTTTTGCTTTAAAGTCAAGTCTTTAGGGAGTCTCAAGTCCTCATTATTGCGACTTACAATATGTGTGTTCTGAGTTAAAGTCTACAGTTTAGATATTCACCACAGGAGAAGCAGCGATGTTAATTTGTCCACAGTATCCTTGTTAGACCAGAATGCAGTGCAGTCACAAGGCATGTTGCATTCATTCATCTCATTTTTTCAAAACGTGCTGTTCTGCTATCATTTTCACCATCACTCCCCTTCCCGTACTTAGTCCCTTTCAGGACTGGCAAATCCCCTGCATGGGTACCATAATACAACAAACCCGTGTGGCCACACCTTAACATCTGGGTACAGAGAGTTCAGGATGTTCTGTCCCCTTTAAGAGTCTATCTGGGCAACTTCATGAATTAGAGGGGAGGAGAATTTCAGACAAGGAGGAAAACCTCCAGAGACAAATGAAACCTGACAGCAGACTGCCCCACTTTTCTAGGCATGGACCTGTCAGCCAATCAGGACGAGGAAGGGGACCAGGAAGTCTTCCAGATGGAGATGAGCCGTGAGGACAGGAAGTGTGCCTTCAGAACCGCTGCTGGAAAATACTGGACTCTGACAGCAAGCGGAGGACTGCAGTGCACTGCTTCCACCAAGTAACCACACACACACACACACACTACATCATATTGAATATCACACACTTTATTTCACACATACCCATCCTTCACAGTCTGCTCACTGAGTTTGTTAACGTGTGTGTCACAGGTCGGCCAACAGTTACTTTGAACTGGAGTGGCGTGACGGTCGTGTGTGTGTGCGTGCAGCTAACAACAAATATGTGGTCGCTAAGAAGAACGGGCAGCTAGCTGCTACTGTTGACAACGCAGGTCAGTGACGTTTCGCATGTTTCTCAACTGACGTGACCCCTGTTTCCCGAAATAATCTACATAATCTTAGTACCCTTGTATGTCTATGGGCTATGCTTATCTTACCTTCAAGATGCTTTTGGGAAACAAGGCCCAGATCTGTTTGACGCAACCCTAATCAGCCTGTCCCTTCAGGGGAAGCCGAGCAGTTCCTGATGAAGCTGATCAACCGTCCAATCATCGTCCTTCGTGGAGAGCACGGTTTCATCGGGGCTCGTAAAGCTGGAATGGCGACCCTGGACTCCAACCGAGCGTCGTACGATGTTTTCCAGCTGGAGTTCAATAACGGAGCTTACTCCCTCAAAGGTGTGCAGTCATTTTAAAAGACTGAAAAAAATGAGTTTACAGAACTGTTGTGGTGTTCTTGCACGTTTTACCTATTTACTACAAGCCACATGACTGCAGGCCATTTTCTAAAACTTAGCAAAGCTGGTTAAATTAAAGTCCAATGTGTAGAAAATATGTGAATTCAGCATGTTTTTGATTGTAGAAAAGTAAGACTTTCAAATGTTCAAATCCTACACATGCTGACTTTAAACCTTTGTTTGGCTTTTTTGGCCACTTGGGGGCAGAAGAAACAAGCTGTAGACACAACATTAACATATTATTGCCTTATAAAGTTCATATGGCGAACATGTTTT
Organism: Macquaria ambigua; assembly: GCA_008360985.2. NCBI lineage: Eukaryota > Metazoa > Chordata > Actinopteri > Centrarchiformes > Percichthyidae > Macquaria > Macquaria ambigua. The sequence goes on from VMKM01000091.1 coordinate 248,003, forward strand.
TTAGACAATCCCACCAACAACTGGTGCAGTCTAAGTTCTACTATCACTGTGTTCATCAGCAGGCATTGCTGTCTGCCACCTCGTATTTTTTTATTCTACCACAGGAACTAAAGTGTGTAATAATCAAATCCTACACATAGTGACTTAAATGAATGTATTTTCCTATCTTCCAGACAGTCAAAAGATTAATTTCATGTCAGTACAGTATGAAGATATTCTTGCATGCTTTCCATCACAGCAGTGAACATGTAGTCATCTTTACTCTAGACTCAAGACATCTGAGACTCGAGAGTTGTATGAAACCTTTTTTAATGTAAGAAACTACATCAGATTCAATGTCCCCATTTGCTCTTATCTCTGTGCTCACCACAGCCCTGTTTAGCTTTAGAGAAAATCAATAGTTACAACTTCTAATGGGTATTATAATGACTATATGGATCAAGAACTGTCAGTCATCTGAAACATTTTATCATTTCATCCAGCACACCTACTTAGGGCTGAACAATAAATCAATATGACCTGTTATATTTCATCTGCGTGTAACATTTAAATGAATGTAACATATAAGTGAATGCATTTCTTATCAACCTTAACGTTACTGTAACAACTGTGACATTAAATGCAGTGAGCATCAATTAGATTATTTAACACGTCACTTTGAATACACATCACCCAGCGCTATGCGTACTGTGTGTGAGTCAGGCTTCATTAAGTGTGTGCTGTTTGTCCAGACTCCCAGGGGAAGTACTGGTGTGTTGGAGACGACACGGCGGTCGGGTGCAGCAGCGCCACACCTGTCCAGTTCCTCTTTGAGTTCTGTGACCTCAACAAGATGGCCATTTGTGCTCTGGGGGGGAAGTACCTTAAAGGAGACCATGCTGGAGGGCTAAAGGCCACCGCTGACTCCCTGGACAGCGCCACCCTCTGGGAATACTGAGAAAGCACAGCTGGACTTCTCCACTGTCTGACACAATGCTTCAAACTATTGATAGATACTGTAGGTAGCTGTTTTTTGCATTTGTGTGCGTGCCTGTGTGTGTGTGTGTAGTTGTGAATTAGTCTGGATGGATGTGTGGTGGAAAGCTGATAAACTGGAAGTCATGGCACCAAAGCACTACAGGTGTTTTATTTTGTATTATTTTTCTTTCTCAATCACTATCCCTTCTTACTGGGCTTTTTACTGGAGATTTGCATTTTGGATGGCTTGTGTTTTTGACGAATGAATCATAGTGTGGTGGCACATTATTTGTTTCACTTCCAGTCAAATTTACACAAGCTGTGCCTGATAAATATCAGGATGATTACTGTTATTGGTTGTGCCTATCTGTGGTAACTACTGGTGTAAACGAACATGTAGAATGCTATAACTCATAACTTACAATATCTAACCTTCTCCTGCTAAATGTCCTGCTGGCTCTATTGCGCTGCTTTCATCTCCTGTCCTCTTTCAATCTATAAAGCATAACACACGTCAGATAAAGGGATGTTAGTGATTTATATGTCTCTGCTGTAAATAAGGCTTTCTTTGTCTCTGAATGCTTCGAAAACATAGTAACCATAGGAAACTAAGTGAGGCTGTAAAGAAAGAAATGGGATGTGGCTGGCAGATCTAACATGTTCTTCGCTTGTATGCTTCTTACTGCACCTCTCCAGTTTTCCGTTCTCACTCTTAGAAATGCAGGCAGACAAAATCTGTATATAGACAGATGCATCCACAGAAAGTAGTAGGTTTCCCTTTAAGACTATAATCAGTTCTCTCTGGGTCCTCAGATTAGTGTAAGGTTTTCAATTATCCTTCAGGAGGAAACAAATTAAAGGAGAGGACGAGTGAAAGAAGCTTTAAGATTTAGTCAGCGACTGGAGGAGCCTTCTTAGTTAGAATGATCATCCTTTGTGTTAAAAGGAGTGAAAGAGAGGTGGTGGGTAAGGCCTAGTTACTACACACTCAACATAAAAACGTACAGATATGCAGTCACAGATACATTAATTCAAACTGTGACTCAAAATCCGCACAATAATGTAGTGTCCAACTGCAAGAAGTTAAAAGCACATGTTTGTTGTGATGAAATGTCTGCCTTAGATTGGATGCTGCTGCTGCTGGTGAAAACACAATGATGGAGTCAGTCATCTCTCTGTCTGTTATTGTGGCTGTGCCTTCCATAGAGCATTTCAGTCTTTTCTTTTTCATGTTCTTACATTTGAACTGAGCGGAGTAAAAAAAAACCAATAAAGTTTTCCCTCTTAACAGTGGACCTTCTCCTTGATTTTTTTAAATTATTTTTTTTGCAATTGGTTTTATTTGTCCAGGTTCGGATACATGGATATACCACAGATCTTGCTGTCAGCCGTTTTCATTGGATCTATTTTCTACCAAAGGAACTGTTTCTATGAAAACTGTTAACAGTACGGTGTGTTTATTATCCTGATTAACGTATGGTGTTAGCAGTGTGGCTCTAGGGACGGCAATGTCAGTCAGTCCACCACTTTGCTCCAGACTGAAACATCTCAACATCTATATCAACTGCCACAAAATTTTGAGCAGATATCCACGGTGCCCAGAGAACGAAGCCTACAGACTTTGATGATCACCTGACGTCTCCTCTAGCTCCATCATGAGGTTCACATTCGTGGTTTTGAGTGAATACAATTGGTTGGATTCCCACGGATTTCCATCTTGTCCTTCGAAATGGTTTAAACACCTAAAAACCGATGACATTTCCATCAGCCTCAGCTGCACTTTGTGTTTAGTGCTAATTAGCAAATGTTAGCATGCTAACACGCTAAACTAAGTTGGTGAACGTGGCACTCTTTACTTGCTAAACTTCAGCATGTTAGCATTGTCCTTGTGAGCATGTTAGCATGCTGATGTTAGCATATAACTCAAAGTACAGCCTCACAGAGCTGCTAGCGTGGCTGTAAACTCTGTAATTTGGGTGAACAGATAGTTAAAAGCTCAGAAAACAGAGGCTCAGTTGTGCAAAATGTATGATCACCCAACATAGGTTCTTTGAAGGCCAGAAAGCTTTCACCTTGGCGTCACCTTGACAACACATCTGGCCTAAATAGCTGGAGTCAAGAGAAAACGTACCACATCAGATTTAAGCATTTAACTGAAATACCTATTATTGTTTAAAGGGTGAGTCTGGTGATGTTTTATATTTTTCTTATTGTCATTAAATCCATGAAAAGTTCAAAACCAACAATGACTTGAACCTATGACTAAAGCTTAATATGTTTTAACTTATTCCTCTGTGCCATGGAGCTCCATTGTTGTTCGAAAACTATTAAAAACACATCAGTGAGACACTCTGTTCCTTCCCTTTAAACCTGAATAGAAAATGAGCGGGGCCATCATGGCTTTTTAGTGGCTTATGGCAACCATCTTGTTCTGATAAGAAAATTCATTGTCATGATTTTTGCAAATGCTGTTGTGTGTGGGAGAAGGAAGAAAGCGCCTGCATCATGTCCCCTTGAGATTTCACTGAGCCAAAACTGTACAAGAGAAAGGAAGGCGAGGGTAGAGGGAGGTAACCTACTCTACTTTCTCTGTCCTTCTGCAGAGGAAACTCAACATCCTCCTCTTTAAAAAAAAAACACTCAGTCACTCTAATGCGTGCTAAACTTTACATGTGTGTTTTGATAGAGACAGAGACAGGAACAGATCCACAAACATCCTTCATCCTCCGCTGCAGGATCTCTGCGTGTTGCCATGGTAACGGGTAATGGCAGGGATGGGGCTTGAGGAGGATGAATATTCGGAGATGTAACAGACACACATAGATCAATAATCTTAAACCTTGTAATAGTCAAAGTCAATAACTACAGATACCATTTCTAAGGCACTTCAGACTCTAAGTGACTTTGTAAATAAAAACCTCAAGAAAAGCACAGACATGTGATAGTGCCTAAATGAATTGGAGCGTCCACTGTGCTCACACTAATACAATAATACTCCCATTCCCACGTCTTTCAGTCAGTCTGTGTTTTGTGTGCTGTGTGTGCAAAACCTGTCATCTCTAAGAGAAAACACATGGCAGTGTCTTGCCAAATCCACTAAAACCCATTCAAAACCCATAAAGCAACATTTAATCCTTCACCACTGATGAAGACCACATCTCATGGTCTTCATCAGTGGATGGAGTTTGCTCAGAATGTAAGTGGTTGAAAGCTCTGGGAAGAAGCTAGTAAATGGACTTGGACTTTTTCTTTTTGAAATTGCTAATTTCAAAGTATGAACTTTCATGACAAACAGTTTGATCACTTTTTCTACAAGGCAGTAACTCAGACACACACTAAATATGTTGGGCATGACAACTTACTAAATTTGTCTCTGCACTGCTGCCTCTTCATGTATCACATATTTCTACAGTTATAACACCAGTAATTTTCCAGTATATACTTAACTACTTAAGTGCCACGTAATGTTGTCCTAATAAGTCCCCTGCTGCCATCTAGTGTGGATAATGTGAACGTGATTTTGATTAGATTTTACTATGTGCAACTATATGGCCAAAAAGTATGTGGACACCTCTGTTTGTCATGGTTCAGGCTAGTCCCATTTATTAAGGGAAATGTTACTGCCATAGCATATAGTTATATTTTAGACAATCGCGTGCTTCCAACTTTATGAAACTTGCAGCTTTGTTTGGTGACGGCCCTCTTCTGTTTCAACATGGCAAAGCCAGATCCATAAACAAATTACTTTTATTAGATGGTTGTGGAAGAACTTGACTTGCCTGCACAGAGCCCTGACCTCAACCTCATCCAACACGTTTGGGATGAAGTTGAACGCCGACTGTGAGCCAGGCTTTCTCACCAAACATCAGCGTCCGACCTCAGCGCTGCTTTTGCTGCTTAATGGCAGCAAACCCCTGCAGCCGGGTCCCAAAATCTGATGTAAAGCCTGAAACTAGAAGAGTGGAGGCTGTTATAGCAGCAGATTAACGCCCATAGTTTTGGAATGAGATGTTCAACAATCACATCTGGGTGTAATGTTAAGGTGTTCACACTTTGTTTGCTTTTGACCTTGTTTTGCGTGGTAATAGTTTATTACCACTCCTGACAGTATTGTTGAGAATTCACCTTCAGAGAAACAAATGCATGACTTTTTGCAATTCATGCCAAAAGATAGGCCTACCCTAAAAATGCCACAGACAGTGGACAGGTCCATATTAAAGGATGCCTGACAGTTGCATCCAGTGAACGTGCAGTTGCAACCAGTGGCTCAGATTAGTTTGTCAGCAGGTTTGTTCTTTTTTTTATTTAATTTGTTCCTGTCTTATTTGCTCCCTTATATTAAACAGGAAGCACTGACCTTCTTCAAGGGTAGAGATAAGAGATTGAACAAACTAATGCATGCACCCAAATGCACGCACACATTGGCAAATTATCACAGTATCTGTTTGCCCACTGATAGCCACATCCAGCCAGACAGTGTGAGTCAGCAAGAGACAGAAAGGGAGAGTTTTGTTCTGTATCTTGTGACAATAATGGCACGCTTCAGGAGAAAACAATTCTCTAAAACCCTATTGATGGCCTCATACGAATCTGACTGGTACTCCGTAATCCTACCCATCTGTTGTCCTATCAACCTGTTTGACTTTACCACACCACTAAGTACTTCTCAAGAAATCCATGTAGGCCTAGGTGTGGTCCACTCAGGTGGTAAACATTAGGCTGATGAAATTATCTACAAGATTTTATCTACTCCTGAGTGATTCAAAAATCTGACCAAAACCAAAACTACACCATACTCAAACTTAATTCCAGTGTTTTTAATAACAGAAAGTGTGACACACATGTGTAGACCGTGTGTTTATGTTTGTATCAAACAGCAGATCTCAAACCTTCCATGACTCATAACTGGTGTAAATGACTGCACGTGTCTTGTGTGTGCATGAATGACCATCGCTTTATGACTGCCAGACTTCAGGCTGTCAGTTCCTAGGAACACAATAACAAAAAAACAGGTGGGGATAATGGACCAAGAGCAAAACCAATAAGGGAAATGAGTCACAAAAAAAAAAAGCAAAACAAAGCTATGGTCAATAAGTACCTGTATAATGTATGCCATTTTAGGTCAGCTTGTGATGGAGAGTTTGGTAATACAAAGCAAGTTCACCATGGCTGACTGTGACTTGTACACACAGTAGGCCACTGATGATTACACTGGTGGTGGACTTTAACTATGTTTACACAAGTACTGTACTTAAGTACAATTTTAGTGTACTGTCTAATCCATTACATTCAACATTGTCAGAGGTGACTGCTTTTGTTGAATTCGAGTCCATTTTATAGGATTTGAAAAAAATTGCACAGTTGGTCAATACTTAAATTTATTGTTTTTGTTTAGCTAGTTTTGGAAACTTACAGCCACCTGTTTATGCATCTTAACAGGATACAGTATATACTCGCTTATACTCTATAGTATTTAGCCTTTTTTTGTTTTTGTATTGTATTTATATTGTTTGAATGTTGTAATGCTGCCTTCTTGACCATGTCTCTCATGAAAAAGAGATTTTAAATAAATAAAGGAAAAAGGAAAAAAGGGCCAGTTACTTTGCAGATTAAGGTACATACAGAATGCCATATAGATTAAACTACCCAACAGTAAATACAGTAGATAGAATTAGCTCCTCCTTAAAATGCTGTTTATAGTAATGCAGCAGTGATAAATAATGCACTAATATATAACACTGTCTGAGGCAATCCTGCTTCCTATGAGAACTGTTACTTTTAGGCTACTTTAGTTTTGCTGATAATATTTTTGTACTTAAATTATAAGAATATCTTTCATCTATCACCACTGAGCAGGCCATGGTGAAATTATTTGTTAGGCGAATATCTCTCATCCGCACATTTATGAACAATATGTTGTGGAAATATAACTATGTTTACTTCATGTTCAAATGATTTCCATTTGTGTAAGGAAGCTGAGGTTCCATGATTCATAGACTGTAAACAAGAGCACGTGCTTGTGTGGCCAGTGTGAGTCCCTCTAATTTGACTGGTGATTGTTGACATACCAGTAAAAAAGACATTAAATTAATTTATGTTTCCATGCTGCCAAATGTCAGAGTGCTGCGTGGTCTTGAACTAGGGAGAAAGGAGAGAGAGACACAGAGGGGGAGCTTATTGGTGGAGAGCAGCGGTGTCCAGCCTATAAATACCCATAAATGCTTAAAGAGCAGACCCGAGCCTCTGGAAACACCGGAGGACGCAGGACTCTGTTCGCCGCCAGTAGCCGCAGATTCTCGGGGTCACACAGATCAGCATGTCTCTGTCAGGGCGTCCCAACACGGTCCGGCTGGTGTTCCTCGGGGCAGCCGGAGTCGGTAAGAGCGCGCTCATCCGCCGTTTCCTCTACGACCGCTTCGAGCACAAGTACACGCGCACAGTCGAGGAGCTTCACGTGCTGGAGTACGACACTGCGGGGTCTGGGAAGATGCGTCTGGAGATCTTGGACACGAGCGGGAGCTACTCCTTCCCGGCCATGCGGGAGCTTTGCATCCGCCACAGCGACGCATTCGCCCTCGTGTACGCGGTGGACGACCCCGGGTCCCTCGAGGAGGTGCGGCGGCTCCGCGACGAGATTCTGCAGCTGCGGGGCGTCAAGGGCGCGCCCATCACCGTGGTTGGCAGCAAGGCAGATCTGACAGAGACCGAGGGTCGCGTGCTCCTGGCGGCCGATGTCATGGCCACAGTGGAGGATGAGTGGGACGCCGACTTCGTGGAGGCGTCCGCGCGCACAGGTGGAAACACGGTCGGAGTGATTCGCGCGCTGCTGCAACAGGTGAACCTGCCGCACCGGCTGAGCCCTGCGGTGTGGAGACGCAGGGACACGGTGCCCAGACCAGCAGTCAAGAAAAGGCCACCACTGAAGAAGAACAACAGCTGTGCCCTGTCATAGGAACCTTTTCTCTGTTTGATGATGGATTCTGCAGCTGGACTGCTCGTGTTCAGGTGTTGCTGGTCATCACAGTACTCTACCTGGTTTGTCCAGAGGTGGAAAGTCGGAAGGAAGGTCCCCCATGAACTAGACTATATGAAACTGTCTCTGAAGGTCTCGAAAATGATGATAGTCATAGTAGTTTAATGGGACCCCTGATCGGCTTATATGGGATGCATTTTATACGTGTTAAAGATTCACATTTTTTATCTTGTGTCAATAAAATATATTTTTTGTGATTTTTGTGTGCTGTTTCATACATTTCCAATCCACTACGTCTCAGTCTTAATAACTACACTTTAACTGTGTTGTCAAATGAAAAAATCTGAGTATTCAGATATTAGTAATATATGTAAAAGTACAAATACTACAGTGTAAAAATACTTCATTACAAGTAAAAGTCCTGCATTCACTATTTTACTTAAGAACAAGTATAGAAGTAGCAGCAAAATATAGGTTACTATACAGTAAGTAGGCGATCAAAAGTAAAATGCTTGTCAGGCAAAACGACCCGTCAGTGTGATATATACAGTATTTTGGGATTATTATTATGGATACATTACTGTATATGCAGCATTTTATGTTATAGCTGGTTGAAGTAAAGCAAATTTCTGCTGCTTAATATAATCTATAACATTGCATCACATTTTATACAGCCTACTGATCATATGTAAAACCTTGATCTTCAAAGTAACTAGTGGTAAAAGTAGGCTATTTGCCTCTGAAATGTAGCGGAGTAAAGTATAAAGTAAAATGAAATAGAAATATTCAACTGAAGTACAAGTACATCAAGTTGTACTTAAGTACAGTACTTACCTTCCACCACTGCAACGTAATGATTTCTGTAAATTCTGTTATGCCCACCTCACTCCTGCTCAGACTATCTTAAAGGACCTATACCAATGTTCAGCTTTGATTTTATACTTTCTTTATATTTACAAAGATCATAATATTTAGTCAATACCCTCACAACTCCATGTTAAGGACAGACAAAGTAGTTTTCCTGATTTCAGAGATGTATTTGGTAATAAGAGGTCCATTAATCATTGGTAAACTTGGTAAATTCTGGATCCCTGAGTTTGTGATGACTGGTCCGCCTTACTGCACTATCAACCACTTAAAGGATACTTCTTGTCTCCACACTAATTCCCAAAGGTAGACACAAAATATTAGAATTCACATTTTGAAACTGTCATCGTGGGTCAATAAATAAATCCACACAGCTTTTTCTTTCTTATTCTTTCTTTATCCTTATCATAATGATGAACATCAGCTGCCATTGTTATCCTCAGTGGATGCACGCAGGGAATATTTAGATCAGTCCATGCTTCATAAGAATAGCTCCTCTCATTATATGAAGCCACATCGTGCTGTTTTGGATGGTAAAAACACACACACACACGCGCGCGCACACGCACACACACACACACACACACACACACACACACACACACACACACTGTCAAGTGGAACAAAGAGAATAAACAAACCCACGGATCTCATGCTCTTTTCATTCAGCTGTCCTCTCCTCATCCACTTATTCTCCTTTTATATCCCCACGTCATAATCTGCTACTGAAAGCAGACTGTTGTGGGCACGAAAACATCAATAAGAAAGAAGAAGATATTTCCAGTAGTGCTGCTGATGAAACAGGGTACACCATAATACGTCTGTTTTGTTTTAAAAAATGAAATTGATTTCTTCAACATGGGAAGTATGTTGCTGCAAGATTACACATTAAAACCTGTGCTATCCTTCACCAAATGGAGTCTGTTACTGTATAAGTACTGCAGTAAAGAAGTCAAACAAAATCATGTTAAAGTTCAAGTGAGTTTAGTTTCTATTTTCACAGGTACAGAATACAAGCACATTGGAGTTTCTGCACACTTTTAAATAAGGAAGAGACCAATACAAAGGAAAACAGGAGTGCTACATTAACTAACAAAATAAGAAATAAAGTTAAAGAAAAATACAAAATAGAAGTCAAATTATATAAAATGTATACATTGCCTTTGGTGTGTGCAGTTGTACTCAAGCGATGTATTGGCTCAGTACAGGTTTCAGCTGCAGGCCTATTGCATAGTCCGCTTCACTTGGACTTACAGAGCCATTTCTAAACTGTTTGTATGGGCACCCTGTTTGGTAGTTAATTATGATTAATGTCAATAATGATGATTATTGTCAACTGCAGAACGAGTAGGAGTAGTTGCCAGCTTACTACTGAAAGTCATAATGGTAATTGAAGTAGAAACAGAATGCCCACAAGGCATAGAGATACCAGTAAGTTAATAGATAGATAGTAGCAGTGGCAGTACTGTTGGTACGCAAGATAACCACGTGCCCCTCACAATGTATTTTGTGAAATACTGCCCCTTACTGACGAAAAAACAAATCAACACCTAAGCCTCATATTCAAAAATTTCCACTGTATAGGTTAAGCCAACGTGGTGGAAGAAGTATCTTTTATTTAAGTAAAAGCACAAATACCACAATGTAAAAATGTAAACGCACAGTAAAAATGTAAAAGCCCTGCAGTTTGATTAAGTAAAGGTACGGAATTAACATCAGCAAAATGTACTTATACTATAATCTACTTATTAAGCGACAGAATGAGACTGCCAGTGTTATATTATTACATACTGGGCTATCACACTGGTGTAAGAACATGTATGCAGCATTTTTAATGTTGTATTTGGTTGAGGACCAGCTAATTTTACTACTTTATATACTGCTGTTGGGTTGATTAACATTTTATAAACTCATCATAGGTTTTATATGTAAAATCATAATCTGAAAAGTAACTTGCACTTATAGCTATCAAATAAATTAGTAAAAACCATAATACTCTTACTGAAGTATAGTGGAGTAACAGTGTAAAGTATATGGAAATAGTCAAGTACATCTCAAAATTGTACTCACCTACAGTACTAGTGTAAATTTACTTAGTTGCAGTCCACCACTGATAACCAGTAGGCTAGATACTCATGGATCCACACTAGAGTAGCCTACTTTCACTTTTGATCGTCAAGTACATTTTGTAATTTAAATCTTCAGTAAAATGTTGAATGTGGAAGTTTTAGTTATAGTTAAATTGAGGATTTTACACAGTGCTATTGTAACTTTAACTTGAGTAAAGAATTTAAAAACCTTTCCTCCTCAAACATGGCCGTCAACTTGTGCTCAACAACTGTGTTGGTTAAATCCCAGCCCGACTACATTTTCCGTCAGTACTGTGTTTTAGGAAACGATGAGCGACCAGCAACCGGCATTCAGCCAATCACACCGCAGAATGTGACTTTCTCGCTCAGTGATTGGCTATTTTTGCACAGGTCTTCCCACGATGCTTTGCTGCAACGCCCTGGAATTCAAATCGAGCGGACCAATCAGAGAGCTCCGTAACGACCGAGGCAGCATTTTAAACTTGCACCAGAGACTGTTGTCAAAAGGCAGAACGGTGTAACGCTGCAACCACCGAGGGGCGATTCTGGCGATAAATTTCATGTCTGCCTGAGGTCTTTTTAATTTTGAGATTCGCATGCACTACATTTTTTTAGCCTTGAATCAAATGTTTGAATAACGTTTGCGTTCAAAGGTGGTTAACGTTAGTTTTGATTTGAATTCTGAAGTGTATGGGAGCAAGCTTGCTTCCAGGGCTAAACTAACGTCGGTTGAGGTAGGGTTAACAATAGTTTGACCTTTGCAGCTATACTCGATACTTCGACTACTGAAAAGTTGTAAACATTTTTTTTAAAGACGCCGAAGAGCAATTTAATCCAAAATGAGTGCAGGTATTGCGAAGCCGGCGAATCCGTCGGCACATGTCGACCCGAAATCGGCTCCTCTCAAAGAAATCCCAGATGTTCTGGTTGACCCACGCACCACGAGAAGATACGCGAGGGGAAGATTCCTCGGAAAAGGTGGTTTCGCCAAATGCTACGAAATCACAGATGTGGAGACGAAGCAGGTTTTCGCCGGAAAAATCGTGCCCAAGTCCCTGATCCTGAAGCAGCACCAGAGGGAGAAGATGACCTCTGAAATAGCCATTCACAAGAGTCTCAACCATGCGAACGTCGTGGGGTTTCACGGATTTTTCGAAAACGAGGACTTTGTCTTTGTTGTCCTGGAAATCTGCAGGAGAAGGGTGAGTGTACTGGGGAAAATGCATGCCTTCTCTCTAGTCAACACGCTTCTCAGGCCCAACGGTTAACAGTTATCACGGCGGTCTCTCCCGTTGTCCTCCCAGTCCTAGTGGAGGTAAACTAGCTTAAATTGCAAGAAAAGCCAAGGGAGTTTTGAACGTGGTCGCTTAAAATAAACCTTAAATTATGTAACGTTAAGTAAGTCATTGTACCAAAAAATAATTAATTGTTGCCATTTCCCTATTTGTGTTACTCTGGTCACCTCTCAAATATTTCATTGTCCAGTCCATCCGCTGATGTTTTGGCTTTTAATCAAACTATTTCACATTAAACCCCTCTCAAAGCTGCATTATTCCCATCGTGGCCTTTTTAGGTCTTACAGCAAGAAAATGAGAGTCACAGACTTGGTCTTATGTGTTTCCTTATAGTTTTCATCGCCTTTAATCCAATCATTTTCTTTTCTATTTCAGTCCCTGTTGGAGCTGCACAAGCGTCGTAAGGCTGTGACTGAGCCCGAGGCTCGCTACTACATGACCCAGCTGCTCAAGGGTGTCCAGTACCTGCACAACAACAGAGTCATCCACAGAGACTTGAAACTGGGCAACATCTTCCTCAATGATGACATGGAGGTCAAGATAGGTAACTTTCCCTCTTATATTTCAAATGATTTAACTTAACTCCAGATCTGAGACAGGGGTAATAAATACCAGCAGCATTTAATCAAGACTTGCACAAACAAACCTGTTGGTCAAGTAATAAAGCACAGGACACACCTCAGCCCTCACATCAGAAATGTGTCATACTTCCTGGATGAATGGTTTCCATTGACTGGTGGGGAAATTTATCATGAAGACTAAACACACAGAAAAGCACATTTTAAGAACACTGATGTGTCCTGGAAGTTTACAAAAAACTAATATTTTTAGTCTGCTGCTTTACAAAAGCTTGTCTGTCTCTTTTCCAGGGGACTTTGGTTTGGCCACCAAGATCGAGTTTGATGGCGAGAGGAAGAAGACCCTGTGTGGAACGCCCAACTACATTGCGCCTGAAGTGCTTTGTAAGAAAGGCCACAGCTATGAAGTGGATGTCTGGTCGCTTGGATGTATATTGTAAGTCTGAAGCACACCTGGGATGACACCTGGGATGTTTTACAGCTGAAAATGCAAAAACAGCATGATTTCACTTGATTCAGCCCATTCACATCACTGTCCTCCCTGTCTGTATTCTCTCAGGTACACTCTGCTGGTGGGTAAACCCCCATTCGAGACCTCCTGTCTGAAGGAGACCTACAACCGCATCAAGAAAAACAACTACACCATCCCCTGGGTAAGCTGAACTAATGTAGCAGAAATATATTGTGTGTGTGTATTGTTTTTTTACACATCTAATTTGCTCCTCACTCTTCTCATAACATGAATTCGCAACTCTCTCTGCAGCACATCAACCCGGCCGCGTCCTCTCTCATCAAGCGGATGCTGCATGCTGATCCCGCCCAAAGGCCAAACATCGCTGAGCTGCAAGCGGACGAGTTCTTCACATCCGGCTACATCCCCTTACGTCTGCCCACCACTTGCCTCACTGTGCCACCACGGTTCTCCATTGCCCCCTCCACAGCTATGGAGCTCAACCAGAGGCGCCCACTGACTGCTATTAACAACAAGGGTAATGGTCTCAGCAGTAAATGGCTCACTACAACTCACCAAAGAAGTCTTTAGTCTACAAATTATTAAAATACTGCTGAAATGTTTTTTTTTTTTTTTGCGCAGACAGTGGTTAAAGGTATGATATGTAGCATTTAAAATGTCTAAAAACAATTAGACCTATGTTGTATATTTTGTTGAGTTGTGTACTTACATTATCCCAAATATTTCCAACAATGTTCAAATCCAGAGAAATCCATAATTTTATTCAAGGTAACGGTCCGTTTCATTTTGTCGCCTGTCAATGACATCATATGCCCTTTTATATCTATGCTTTACCTGGAAACACAGGATATGTCAGATGATAAAGTCAGAGTGAGCAAGGAAGGAATACAATGTCATAGAATTGTACTCGGTAACAGCACATTTTTTATTAATTGATTCCCATTTTGCAATACAGTAATCCAGTAGAGACCTAATTTATTGATATATATTTAAATATCGAGCTAGCTTACTACAATGTGTTATGACAAGTGGCTCATGCCAGCCGCCGAGCTAATGCGCACGGCAACTTTATAACGTTATAATAACAACAACAACAACAACGTTCAACACTCTCATAAGTTATATCAGGTATGATTGTTTTGACCATGGATAACGGCACTGGGCCACCCCACGACTGAATTTGCCACATAATATTAGCTACATTAGCTGTATGGGTAGTCGACTCATCTTATTTAAGTTGGCATTATGTTAGCTAACGTTACTTGTGGCTATTTCATTAGAATGAAATTACATAACGTGAATAAAACTTTGATACATTTCCTCGTCCGTGAACGTGATTTCTGCCTGAGTCACGTCAGATAGATTTTTATCAGCAGTCATGGTTAACAATGAAGACAACAACTCCCATGACCCCACGCTACTTCACAACATCATCAAACTGTCTTTTGTTATTGTTTTCATTGAGAGACCCCTGGTGGCAGAAATGACATTGTGTATCTAGAAAGTTATTTTGGTGTTAATGACTTGGTTTTCTCTTTCCAGGAGGGACAGAGAAGGTGGACATGAAGGACGAGCCTATGCAAAGGTGAGGCATGTTTGTACATTGCTCACTTATATTATTACACAACTCTTTCACACCATCCTGATTTAGGGACAGACAGATTGTGGAATTTAAATGCAACTGTCTGGCAGTAAATGAATGGGAAATGTCATAGATTAAATGAGAGCTCATCAAATGGTCTCAGATGGAAATTAAAAAAAAAAAAAAGTTGTATTATCTGTCATATTTTTATTTTAAATGTTGTGAATTGTGTGTTCTGTATAGGGAGGCAGAGCCATCAGAAAACCACCTGAAAGATCTCCTGCAGCAGCTCAACAGCATCATTGCTGCCAAGCCCTCTGAGAAGCAAGTCATCTGCCAAGGTGAGTGCAGACTCTTCAGTTTAGTTGACAAATCCTTTTAGTTTCATCATTGCACAATTTAACGGTTCGGATAATCTTTCTGCCTGTTTCAAAACTGCATACAAAGATTTTGTTCGGTTTCTGTATTTCCAGAAGAGGCAGAGGATCCGGCATGTATTCCCATCTTCTGGATCAGCAAATGGGTAGACTACTCTGACAAATATGGATTGGGTAAGCATTAGAGTCCACATCTGACAACAAGGCTTATAGTTTTCTAAAGCTTTTAGTCGGCCTGAACAAGAATCACTTTATTTTTTTGTTGGTCATATTGGTTCTTATGGACATCAATTAACACTAATTTGGCAAACAGTTTATATTTACTGTAAAGTTGAGCAGACAAAGGTTGCCCTCAGTGTCAAAAAGATGGTAAATGGCCAACTTGTACTTAAACTGTAGTAGAGCTACCTTAGAACTTTAAAGCAACATAAAAAAAGTGTCCTTGCAAATTCATCATTCGTCCTTCCATCTGTTATGATACGTAGTAGTTTGATCTGGATGCACCAGATGTTGCAGTTGGAGCCCAGCTAATCATTGGCTTATGTCAATGCCAATAGATCTTTTTCATAGCAGTCATTCTGACTTGGAATAGCAGGAAAAGCACCGGTATAACTGACATTAACAATGGCTCTGTTCCATTTTTAAGTGTCCCAGTAATCAAAGCCAGTGAGCCAGCATGTATCAATCAATGATAGCTGCCTGTGCTTGTCCTGCTATGACGTGTCAAAATGTCTGCCATGAAAAAGGTCTATAAGTAACAAAAAATCGCCATATTGAAATGCCAAAGGGTAGTTTGGAAACAATAGTGCCATTGCATAGTTTGTCCACCAGAGAGAGCCAGCAAGTAAAATGTTTGACTGTTGAGTGTCCTGCTCTGTATATATCCTGGTTAAAATTCTTCAACAAACAAATTTAATTAAAGGGATCCTTATTAAGAGTTTCAAATGTGTATTTCAGGCTACCAGCTGTGTGACAACAGTGTGGGTGTGCTGTTCAACGATTACACACGTATGATCATGTACGCTGACGGAGACAGTCTGCAGTACATTGACAAGATGGCAGCTGAATCCTACCTCAACGTGCGCGATTACCCTTCTACTCTCAACAAGAAGGTCAGTGCTTTACTCTACATTAACTTCCGGAGCCTTCGATGCAGATTTGCGGGTTAATTGAGGCTGATGCTTCCATTCACTCGGTCCGTCCACTAACTTTTTTTAAAGCCACATCACACTTTATTTCATCCACATCATGGTATGGATTCTTACATTCTCTTTTCCCCTTGTAGATAACGTTGCTGAAATATTTCCGCAATTACATGAGCGAGCACCTGCTGAAGGCCGGCGCCAACATCGCGCGGCGGGAAGGAGACGAGCTGGCCCGGCTGCCTTACCTCTCCCTCTGGTTCAGAACCAAGAGCGCCATCGTCCTGCACCTCACCAACGGCACCGTTCAGATCAACTTCTTCCAGGTTAGACACGCACCCCATCTTCTCCCGCCAGTGTCTATTTTTTTTTTTTTTTTTTTTTTTTTTTTTTTAATGGTCTTACAACAGCTGTTTAATACAAAGTTTAGTTAAGTTAGACGCCCTGTGCCCAAATCCTCATCCTGTGTTTTCATTAACCCCTCTCCGCCAGGACCACACCAAGCTGATCCTGTGTCCGCTGATGGCCGCAGTGACCTACATCGACGAGAAGCGAGACTTCCGCACGTACAAGCTGTCTCTGCTGGAGGAGTTCGGCTGCAGTAAGGAGCTGGCAAGCCGCATTCGCTACGCCAAGTTCATGGTGGAGAAACTGCTGGACAGCAAGCCTTCCACCGCCGCGCAATAGACCACCTTGCACCTCTTCTTCAAATCACTCTGTCTTTAATCACTGGCCACTTCTTCCTGTCTGCCAGCCTCTGAGGACGGAACAGACCCTTAAATTCTCGTATTTTATTGAAGGGTGTAATGATTTTTATGTCACCTTTTGAGGCTTTGACATGTACCATGACAATTAATCTTATATGTTGTACATGAATGTTGAATTTCAGTCTCAGCCGCTGATTTTTATCCTTTTGCCTGCTGTTAATAGCATCTCTATCTTAACTTTCTTGATGAAGCTTACTCTTGACAAACACGTTCCTGTAATCTAAGATGGCTGGATCGCTGACGAGTTGACCCTGTACGTTCAAAAGAGTCAGGGGGAAAAGATGAATGTTAAGTGTTCCCCGTGTTCAAATTGATCATCTTGAAGTTGAACTGTTCTCTCTGCTTGTGTTTTGGATTTGTTCTGTCCTGCTTTTCAACCTGAAGCCGAGTGGATGTGTGTGGTGAGACTGAGACTCAGACTGGCTGTGTGGATGGAAAAGGCTTCTCTGGTCTGCTTCTCTAGTTTGTCTGTTTTATCTGTGTTGTATGTAGAGAAATGGACCATGTTAATATGTCTTCATCATGTACATTCGTCCTGTAGTTACTTTTTACACCTGTTTTATTAAATTTTATTTTAGAAGTCTTGTCTTTCTCAACAAGATGTACAAACTTGTACATACTGCTGAATATGCGTACATGTTGTAAAGATGGTTTAATTTTACCCAAGTTTAAATAAAGATTCTCTTGAACAAAGATGTTTAAGTCACATTTGCTGCTCATAAGATATTTGCTGAAACAGTGCTTGTTGTTGACCTGCTTCAATCCCACAGTGCACATCTTGGACTCAAGAATTATACGAAGTGAACTAGTGTTGATTTCACAGGTTGTTAAAAGGGTTGGTTCACTCAAATTACAAAGAAGATTTTCAGTTACTTCCACTGATATGTAATTGTACAGATAATGTTGAAATCTGGGCAAGTAATACTATCTGCATAACTAAATACCATCATTTGGTGGATCTGACCCTTTAAATAAGTAAAACTAAGAAACTTGACGGGCAGTATTTTACTTCAGAAAACAGGGCCTTTGCAAAAAAACAAATGTAAGCATTTTAGTCGTATGCACACTACAGACATCTAATTAGTTTAATTTTTGTTTTCCAACCTCTGAGAATATATCTTTCTTGGATGCTGTGCTTCATACCTCCACACCATTTTATGCTAACCCTAGATGAACAGTAACAGAAATATGACTAAGAAGCCATGGACAGAGTTGGATTTTAGTAGGAGATGATAGGTTGGTATAAAGTAACCACTATACAAGCGCCAGGATTAATTCACCCTGTCTTTTAATAATGTCAACTGGAAGAAAGCTAAGTTTAGTGTGCCAATGCTCTGAACCATGTGGAGTGAATCAGAATCCTTTGGCGCCCCCTGGCTGACACAAATAGCCATTATAGTTTAACTTACAGTATTTTTTACAATTGGTTACATACATTTCTTTTCATGTTTTCTTCACTCAGTTAATTCTTAACATCCAAAATGCACTAATGATACCAAAACACTTAATGTGTCTCAGGATTAACTGAAATTAGTCTTCAAACAACAGGTAGCATTAGAATATGTATTACTTTATTGAAGAAGCTTTGATTATTATTATTTTTTTGCATGAAACCAACATTGATGAATTCCTAAATGACCATTGTATGGATCTTGTCAAAGCAGTTAACAGCTATAGTACAATTTAGTCCACAAAGACTTCTGCTATGCTGACTGTGTGAAGAGTTTTGAAAAGTGAACTCAATGTTGAGAATTGTATACGAGTTGTATATCTGACATTGCTCTTATATATTTGACATAAATCAAATGTGAGACAGGGATTCACTTCCTTGCTCAGGACAATGCTGGCAGAATAAATAGTTGTTTGTTTTGATCAAACTTGTAATCGTTGCCATGAAGTGACACTCGCACAGCAGACTTATGCAGGCCTGCAGCATGTGTTCATGCTCTGTACTTAAAAGTGGAAGATGATCCGACACAGCAAGTTTGCACGAGTACATTTACTCTTATATAATTATCTGGAAGGGTTTGTTTACGCTTTTGACAAATAAGAAAAAGCATTTCCTAACTGTCACCATCTTAAATGGAAATACAGTATGTCTAAGATGGTTTTGGTCCACCTTACCGTTATAAAAGTAGACAAAAAAATACAACAGAATTCACAAATGTTTAATGGAAATTATAAAAACAATCTTCTTTTTCTATACATATAGCGATATAACGCACAGTAAGGATCAGCCAAAACAGTTGCAGTAATAAAACAGAAAGTTGGTTTTCAGACTGGAGTCTAAAACTGCTCTAAAATGTGAAAATCCACCATCATTAGTGCAAACATTTTCAAAGGCTGGAGGAGAATAAGTACAATATAGACACGCTCCCACCTTTAACAATTCAGTCTTGTTGAGGTTATGTTATTTTCTAAATAAAGCTTTACCAGCGGGCCAATGGCCTGTTGAATGTGTTCAGTTTATATAAGTCTCTTTATCTTAGTAGTATGGTGGCCTACAGGTTACAGCGGCATTCAATTTTGTCAAGCTGAAATGTTTAAAAGGAAGCCACAGAACGTCTTTGCAATGCACTCAGGATCAGGTAGAATGAACAAATGTCACGTTGAAGTATTTTAAAAGGTGTCTCTCAACTAAGCCATGTTAAAATCTTCACGGAAACATTGACAGGAAGAACTTTTTATTTGATAAAAGTAATCGCAAAGTCTTTAATGTTAGTGGCAGAGGGAAGTCTGACTCGTACTATAGCAGTGTAAAGTAACGTCTCCGTTGTGATGTCCAGTCACCAGTGTACCTCCTCCCCCCCCCCATCGAGCCAGCTGCCAGCCTTCGCTCTCAGGAGCCCACACCATCCTCGAGGCCCCCCGGCGCCCGAGCTCCCACACACACACGCAGCCGCTCTGACTCAGGCCCACCACGCTGGAGCTGTTGACGTCGGCTTCACACAGCCTACAGAACACAGAGGCAGATGTGAGTGTCAGTTACATGAATATATATACACAGAGACGCATGCCTCGTCTTCCATCAGTCCTAATCTCACCTGCCAGACCAGGCTTTAGGCGGATACAGCAGAGTAGCCTGGACAGATATTCCACTCAGAGGGTTAACGGCGACCAAGGAGAACAGGGCGGTCTTCTTCCCCCCCTCTTCCTTCTCCTCCTTCAAACACATTTGATGTTTTGCTGTGGCCTCTTTTTCTTCTTCCTCCAGGGAGCTGAGCAAGTGATGCTGCAGCAGGACAAACAACACTCCCTGTGCACCAACAAAACACACAGTAAAATCATCTGAAGAGTGAGACAGTTATGGTGGCACAGGCAATTTTACAACAACAGGCAGTCCCCCTTATGTGCAAGGCAAACAGACTTACGCAGTAGGAGTATCCTCTGAGACAGGCCGTGTGTGACAAACCATCTCCGAGGACGATCCTTCGCAGCAGCTGTCCAGTCTTTAAATTCCTGTAACACACCAACACAAAAAATACATTCAACTGGAGACAGCAGCAGTGCACGTGAGAGCCAAATCTGGATGTTATTCTAACAATTTCTTTCTCATAGGTTATTTATCTCAAAGAGGAAACATGGAGTGCTTATGTAGATATATTCAAGCTAAAGACAGTGTTTAACATTAGCGCTTCAAGGTCACTTAAAGGACCTGTTTCTTAACTAATTCAGACGAACATGCTGTTATCAGGCAACATAATCCTGTTAATTCTCATCCAGCTAATCTGGTCATTTGCAAAGCAGTTTGAGGATTGATTTGTCAGTCCTGGATGAAGTTATAACTGTGTGCTCTTATTTTTAGTGGCTTTAGTCCAAAGCCACTAACAAGAAGAACTAAACCTCTTTAAGAGCAAAAGCTATGTTCATCATATGTTCTAAGGGCCTTTTGCTGTGAGGTAACTGTTAGCATGGCAATGATTTGCTTACCAGACGAAGAGGCGCCCGGCCTCATCTGAGCCGATCAGAGCGTCTGAGAGTCCGTCCACTGGAGCGAGGGCCCCGACACAAACGCCAGGAGACACGAGAGTCTGAGAGCTCGGAGTGCTGACAGAGAGAGGAGACAATGAAATATCTGTGCAATGAGAAGATAACAGAGGGAGAATAAAGACACCAACTCTGCGTTACCTGCCACTGTCTGACAGCGTGAACACCTGCAGGGTGGAACCAGATGCTGCGTGGGAGGAGGTGACCACTCTAGACTTGGACACGCCCACAACGGCCTGGACAACCCCCTCACAGAGCAGCACTTGCAAGAGGCTGGAGCACGACAGCATCCTGTGCACAGGGACAACAGACACACAGTTAAGTTTAACTTCTGAAACACTGAAGCTCTGAAAACTTCAACAGCTGGTTTCCCCAGGCCCAATTAACAAACACATTTGGAAATGCCCATCGAAAATATCGTCAGTTTAGCACTAGGCTTAAGTTTTGTATAGACAATTAGCCAAATATGTTAAAATCCATGTCAGAAAGTCTGACTGAGTGTTGTATTCACCTCACTTCTCTGATTTCTAACTGACCCAGAGTCACACACATCAGCCCAGCAGCATCCGGGACGGGAAACACATTGATCAATGGCTGTAAACAAACACAGAAATTATTGTATGTTTGACTGAATTAAAGTGTGCCATGTTAGATAGTGTCACATTTGATTCTTGTAAACGTTGAGTCCGTCAACAGTCGTTTTCGTCCTGTTTTAGTGTCTTTAAACATAACTCTGTTCATTTTAAAGTCAGCTACAGCTAAATGTCTCAGCTTTAACTGTTTAACTTCTATTAGGGCTGCAACAGATGACTATTTTCAGTATTGATTATTTTTTTTCAAATAATATATTTATTGCTTAATCTCAAAAAAGTGTGAAAAATATCCCTTGGAAGTTCCCACAGCCCAATGTAGCCAGCCAATGAGCTAAAACCCAATGATATTTAATTTATAATGACATAAAACTCTGATGTAAAATCCTCATATTTGAAAAGCTGGAACCAGCAATTTTTTGGCATTTATCCTTGAATGAAAATGATTAATCAATGACTCTGAGATGCTGGAAATAATTTGCACAGAACACACTCACCTCATTGAATGCCCAGGTGTGTGTTAAGCTCCAATCAGAAGCTGAAGTCTGACTCCAGAGACACACTGCCCACTTCCCTGCTGCTGCTACACACAAACCACCTGAGGACCCAGGCAGACAGCATGCATCCACCAGACAGCCTCCTGCTGGGGCCTGAACACACACACACACACACACACACACACACACACACAGACAGTAATTCACTCAAAGTAATTGTTGACTTAAATTAAATTTAAAACTGCACCTTGAAGCCAAGCATTAATTCTTCATTGTACGACACTTTTTACCTTCAAAGTGTGTGTGCATCTCATGTGTTCCTCCTCTGTTGTCAGGTCCACCTGCGTGCCTGAGCCCTGTGACTGGACGCTGGAGACAGTCGGGCAGGTAGCCGGCTCAACCCTCTGGGACGGCTCAGATGTAGCCTGGATCTGACCGGTGGGGGAGGTGAGGGGCTGGCTAGGAGGAAGGGAAGTGAGGGATGGACAGGGAGAGAGAGCTGGAGGGGAGAGGGCTTGGGTGGACGGGCTATGAGGGGGAGGCAGGGTGAGAGCTGGGGCAGGAAAAGAGAAGGTCAGAGGGAGGGCAGCAGGGACAGCGTGGGGGGTGAGTCCCAATGATGGTAGTGTGGGGCTGGAGGGGAGAGCAGAGGAGCGCAGGCATGGGGTTATGAAGGGGCAGGGTGCTGATGCCAGAGGAAGGCTCAACAGGAGCTGGGAGTGGCACGGTAAACTGCCACAGTTGTCCTGATTTTTATTTCCCACCAATCTGTCTCTGGGAGGACTCGTGGTGGGTTCGGAGGAGTCCTTTGGATCTTTGGCAGGAGATTTCACTTTCAGATGCTGCACAGGAGACTCTCCTGGAGCTTCAGTGTCATTACATGCCTGTAGAGCAGTGCAGTTTTTAGATGGCTCTTCAGGGGTTTTCTGTAGAGGGCAATCAAAGGTCTTGATGATAGCTTTGTCTTCTGTTTGGTGGTTTGTAGACCTCTGGTCCCCCAAAGGATTGACGACGCCAGCACAATCTGCTTGTTCTTCTGATGAAATGATAGGAGACTCTGTTACGTGATGTTCATCTGAGTTCACTTTGCCTGCGGGGCTGTCTGCAAAGTTGATGTGAGGTTGTTCAACAGATCGGTCAATAGATCTGTGTGTGTTGCCAACTGAGACGCTACTCTGACTATGAGTATTTAGAATCACAGTATCTTGCTCTTTATATTGATCGACAGAGTCAGCAGCACCATCTTGAACCACCGACAGAGATTCTGTTGAGGTGGTGTGAGTCTGACACTCTGGGTGAACGTTTACAGTCTGCTGCTCTCCAGGGTTTTCTCGGTCAGATGACTCTTCAGTTAAGGACTGTACTGTCAATTTATCTGTAAGCTTGCGATCTATCGACAAGTTTTGGAGGTCCATGGACCGTGTAGCAGCTTGTTTTGCTTCAGTGGGATGGGGTGAATGTGCGATCGTGGGCGTGAGGCTGAGCGGGAGTGGAACAGGCATCACTGGGTCACTCCTGCTGCCGCTGTAGCGAGTGTCAGGGCGCTGGCTGCTCCTGCGCGTGTTGTAAGACGTCGGCGATGTAAAATGTTCAACTCCTGATTCCACAGCGACTTGATGGAGCTTGTGCAGCTTTAGGGAGGCAAACTGGTCATCGGGGAGATGGAAATCTTGCAGAATGTCAAAGTTCGTCAGGTTGTTGGCCAGTGGGCCGGGGGACAGAGAGGGGAGAGGGAGCAGGGAGGTTTGGGCAGGTAGAGAGCAGGGCAGGAGGAGAGATCGCCAGCTTGCTGCACCTGCAGGACACAAAGTGAAAGAATATTTAGATATTCAGAGCTCTCTTTCATTCATTTATTTATCTAATTATTATGTAATTTCTACCTATATCTGTAATCTCCTCGACACTTTTTATTTTATTTTGAGGTTATAGGGTGGGGGGGTGGTAAGGTAGAATGGATTGTCACCATGGCAGGAATGGAGCTGGATAAAAATTGGGGGCACACTGTCGGGGTGGGGACATATAATACATATGTTGGTGTATGTATGTGTTTATTCAATGTCGTCTTGCTGCACCTACACCTAGACTGTATGTTTAAAGTATGTAGTAAAAGCAGAGTGAAAAAAAGAGAATGTGAGATGATGCAGACAGGTAAGGCACTCCTCCATAAACAGGCTCCTTACTGTGTATATACCTTATAACAGGGGTGACCCAACTTAAAACATAAGGCTATCAACTATTCTCCGTCGAGCAACCAAAACCAACAATGCATGTATCCAGCATTGTCTGTGTAGCTACAGTCTGATTGTGAAAACAGTGTACCCTTTAAATTATCTTGCTGAATTGAACATTAAGTTTTACAGTTATTTATTGGATGCTTTTCAATTATTTTTAGCAGCTGCACTGATAAGTTGATTAATCGATTAGTCGTGCAACAAAAAATAAATCTGCACCTGTTTTGATAATCATTTCATCATTTTGGGTCATTTTTAAAGACAAAATGCCAAAATTCTGTGGTTTCAGCTACGACTGCAACTAACGACTATTTTCAATATCAATTAATCTGCCGATTATTTTCTTGATTAACCGACTAATCGTTGCAGCTCTAGTTTCAGCTTCTTCGATTTGAATAGCTGGTGGTTTCCTCGGTCTTCTACGATAGTAAACTGAATAAATTTGGGGTTTGGACTGTTGGTCAAACAAAACAAGACATTCAAAGACATCACTTTGGACTCACATCACAAACTGTGATGGACATTTTTAACTATTTTATGACATTTTATAGACAAAACGATTAATTGAGAAAATAACCGACAGACTTATTGACAACGAAAATAATAGTAAGTTGTATCTTCGAATGACAAGACTATGTTTTGTTGCAGGTAAGTAGCAATGGCGATAAAGTTGAATTGAATTGATGAACAGAGAGAATGCAATCGCCTTGAGTCAGCCAGCACAACAGTGTGGCTCTTTCATGTGTTTTTAGTAGCTTCTGGACAACAATGGAGTTCTACTGCACAGATCCATAGGCTATATCAAGCTTACTGGTAAATTAGTAGAAACACTTGCTTTTAGTCTCTTCAGGGGAATAGTAATATAAAGATGACACCAGCCTTCAATTTATTACTCTATCCAAACCTGTAATTAAGGTTAAACATTTTTTTATCTTAGCAACACAAACCTGTAGACCTTCTCTTCATTCTCTATCTCTATCACTGACACACACATATATACAGAGTCATAATACAAGTCTTACTTCTACTCATCTGTGTGGGTCTGTTAGTCCTGCCGCTGCTGTTCAGAAAGATGGGATAGACATTCTCCAGATGTCCAGAGGCAGAGCTGGACTGAGCTCCATTGACTCCAGAAAAAGGCTTTGTAGCTGTGCTGTGGGTGGACGCAGGCTCCGGGTCGTCCGGCACTGGAGCAGCTTCTCCTGGAGCGAGGCAGGGCTTTGGTCCATCAGCTCCATGGAGAGACGGAGAGGAAGAGACCGGGGAGCTGGTGTGCTGCTGATCGTCTGAGGTTTGTGCAAGGCCTGGTTGATGGGTGTCTAAACTAAAAGAGCATCGTGGGGTCTGAGGTCTCCCTCTGCCCCTACCTCTTCTCCTCCTCCTACCTCTTGCTGGACGAGCAGTGGTGACCGTAGGAGAAAAACAAGCATCTGCGTCGATCTGACAAGCTGAGATTTGATCTGAAATCTCACTGGAGCTCCGACTGTTCAGCTCAGGTGATATTTCAGCAGCCTGCGATTCCATACAAGAACCTACAGATGGAGATGCCGTCGTCAGTGAGGAGAAATCTGTCTGAGGGTGCTGATCTGAACCTTTGTGGTTGTGTGTGTGCCTGTTCAATCCTCTGCCACGGCCCCGACTCCTGCGGTGTCGTCCCATGTTCAGCTGGGAGAGTATGACGGCCTGCATGTCAGGCTGGCTCTGTGTAAATGTCATACGTCTTGTGGTTCTGACGTAGTACTCTGCTGGGAAAGGTAGTCCTTCCACTAGGGTACAGGAGTCAAGGAGACCCACGCCCTTTACATCATGCTCTCCTCCAACCATCTCACTTTTTTCTTCTTTTATTTCAACTGTATTATCATGATTTTTTTCACTTTCTATTTTCTCTGCTGCATTTTGTTCAGTCTCTTTATTACTGCTGTTTTCACACGGTATTCCATCTCTCTGTCCTTTACTATTCTCACCTTCCTCTCCTCCCTCTATCTCCTTTCTTCTTCCATTTTGTGTGCCATCTTGACCCCTTCCTTCAGTGTGTATAGCAGGGTTCCAACACGTGAGCAGCAAAGATGTTGACTCAGATTCATTTATCGCTCTCAACTCGGTCTCCTTATCCCTTTGTTCTTGTTGTCCTTGTATCTCTTTTCCCTCCGTATCTCCTGTTTCAGTTTGTACAGAAGTGTTCCAGTGTGTAAGCAGCAGAGAGGGTGACTCAGATTCTGTACCCGAAAATAGCTCTTCACTTTCACTGACAACCTCTGTTCCCTCAGTTTCGACTCTCTCTTCACTTCCTTCTGTTCCAGCAGTCTCCATCCTTTTACTCTGCTCCTGTCCTTCCTGACTGTTGTCTGTGCTCCTGCCAGCCTCCCCAGCACTCCTCCTTTCCCAGCGCAGGCGGCTGCGTCGGGACCTGAGGCGGAGGGCAGGACTGGGTCTGTGACCTCTAGCTGCGTCATGGCTGGGATCTGGGGTTTGTGGGCACGGAGCATCAGAGGGGAGCAGGAACCTGATCACCTGGCTCCTCCTGGAGTTATCAGAATCTGCCAGACCTGGTAAAACATCAGAAAATGTGTGAATTCTAATTTGCACAGTTATTACAGGCAAAACATTGTCTGCTTCTTAGAGCAATGACAGTGTAATCTCAAGCATATTACAAGATGTTTTCTGTTTTGGGATGGACAGGCATTTGTCAAAACTGCATAATATAGAGGAAGAAAATGTGTAAAAACATTTACATCCAACAACAAATATATTGTTCCTTTCGTGATCAAATTAGGCACCATGAGAACCGATTATTCTAAGTGAATCTTCAGAAACTACTCTACCCTCCTCCTTCAACCTTTTCTTTGCACAATCTCCCTAGATATTCCCCAGCAGCTCTCAAGCACACTAACAAAAACAATAACTTTATAATAATCCCTAAAGTCTGCCTAAGAATCAGTTGCACTAATTAGGAGGCACAGTGAATGACAACAACAGGAAAAAAGTTTAAAAAGATTAGCTTCCATCTCTGACATGCAGTGACCAGTGCCTTTGCATCAACAATGGATGACTTTATAGTATAACTAAAATAGTCATATCTGTATTGCACGCAGAGTTGAATGATTCTAAACAGTTTATTACATACATATATTTACACCTACACATTTGGAAAATAAACCTATTTCTCGTATCACTTTTAGATATTTTACAACATACATTCCTATCTAATTGTCACTGCAGTTATGCACCATGGAAGAAATTAACTACCTGTACTTTTCTGCTGATTAGGAGATACTCACCTCCAGTGCAGTGAGGTACACCTGAGGCTGTCCCATCATGAGTGTCCAGTGTCAGTGCAGATGGGTTGAGACAGGGGTCAGATGTCACCTCTGGGTCTCTCTGGTCCTGATGGTTCTGCTGTGTAATCCTGCTCCTCACATGTCTCCGCACTGCCTCCGAACGCTCAGCACGCTGTGGGCAGATCAACGTGTGTGTGTGAGACAGGGAATTTCTACACTGGGCTTATAGAAGCAAAGTGAAAGAGTGACTCTTACCTGCAGTCTCTGGGCTGTCCTGAGGTACTCCCTTTGTAACAGTGCCAACTTCCTACGAAGCTGAGTGGGTAAAATGTTAACATGTCGGCAGCAGTCAGAAGACATAGAATTAAAGGTTCATTGTGGCACTTTATAGAGCTTAAGTGTGCAGACAAATGTACAGTACCATCTCCTTGTCATCATAGTGTAGTGTAGTCCTCAGCTGCTCCTCACAGTGTAGGACATCTCCCACATTGTTCTCCATCCTGCTCACTTGGCCTTAACATCCAGGACACGCGTAAAAGTTATATGTAGCAGTGGCACGGCTAATATGACATTAGCTTAGTTGGTGTAGCGTTATGTACGTTATTCGTTAGAAAACGCTAGCTTAACATAGCTACAAAGCTAACGATTCAGTTCGAACTAAACGTACTTTCGCCGTGCTCTTAGCTCTAAAGTACACCAAAATATTAACGTTAAGTTAACAGAGTTGACAACAAACACCCAGCTTAGTTTATTGAAATGACAACTTTCCCATAAATGTAGTTAATAACTGGGGCAGACTTACAGTGGCACCTCTTGCGTGTCCATGAAAAGTTTATTTTGATGTTCGATCAGGCGGGTATCGATTTAGTTCCAATTTCCCGCGACTCCCTCAAACAGGCATGAGCAGTGGAAGTCCGATAAGTCGATCAGGCGGATGGAGGAGGTAAAGATGACATTTTTACTAACTGAAATACTTGAGTTCGGTTTCATATTCGGTACAAAATCCTACAGCATATTTCAATTTATAAAACTTACTTGATTTAGAGTGCCACAAATGTGGAAATTGCTATTTATGATGGAGGATATTTTACTAACTCATCGTTTCAAGCTGACATTAACTGTTAGATAAACCTGTCACATAACAATCAGACCCAAACAAGCCATAGATAACCTTTCTCTACATCCATGATACATACAAGCAAACAAGCAAGCTAGCTTAATATTTCTCCCTGGTTACCCACTACAATATAACATTTACCTTACATTCGTAGCAACACTTTTCCAAAGCACAACATTAGGTCACCTATGGCTGCCTTGAAAGTATAATAAGTGGTATACTCTGGAACAAGGTTGGCAGTAATTTAGCTAAAGCATTTTTATAGGCCCTTGCAAATGGGCTAACACGTGTTTTGTTGGGGTGGGGGGGCATAAAGTAAGGATTTTCTTGAAGTAACCATTTTGTAATCACACCACTAGCATTAAGTAAAATTATCTGGAAATCGGACACATACTGTTTTTCTTTTTGGGAGAAGGAAATGCAAGGAATGTCTCTGTAATTTCAGAATTGATTAACAATGTAGGATATTTATATTTATTTAGAAAAAAAAAAAGAAACATATCAAACTGGACAGAATCTGGACATGTGGAGAGTGTTTGTCAAGGACAACCTTACAGACAAAGCTTACATACTCTAACATGCTATGTAGATGAAGTGTTTATCATCATTAAGGTGTGTGACATATTTGCAGGTGGACATTTTTACAAGTCCATGTTGCAAATTCTATTAGTTAAATATAATTCCAGTATTTCTTTTTGTGTGTGTGTGTAGATGCAAACGTTTGTTTGTCTGAATCCCCTTATGATATCAAAACAGTGAAGTTTGGGTAGTTCTACAAATAGACAGTCAATGGAATAACTTTAGTTGAAATTGTAATAAGAAATTTGTTCGGTTTGATTGTTGTATCTTGTAAGACCAGAATATGCCTTTTTATTTGCAAACAGAATAGCAAACGGTTTTCCATCAGTCTAAAGTGGCTGCAGAGACATTTTTGCTGAAATGTAGGTATACAGTATTTCACCTGAGAGAAATGACAGAGTCACTGCCAGAAAAGAGTCTCTTCTGCACAGAGAGAAAGTGATGGAACTTGTGTGCATATAGCTAATAAGCATTTACCATAATCATGAGTAGTATGTATGCAACCACATTTGCTGAAAACTATCAGAAGCACTAACACAACTCCTGGAAGTTATAAATAACAATTTTTAATGCCAAAATAGTTGCACCAGTACACTGACTTTGAAAAATATGTACATAGATGCAAATACACAGGCTACAAATTAACAAGGTGTAGGACTAGTTTTCTGAACCAATTAAAGTTTAAAACAATCTGAAATGTGAAGTTGTGTGGGACTGATTGGGATAAAATATTGAAATCAGGCTACAGTATATTGTCTCATAAGTGCAAACCCTATTCATTTGGCACTCTGGGTAGGCTAACGAATCTTAAAAACTGTGGTATTTAAACTCATCTGGACTCAGGTGTGGTATCTGTACATTCATAAGCTACAACTCTATACAGAGAAGAGAAAATAGATAGGACTGTTCATTACAATACAGACTGCATATATGCAGCAGGAAATATGGCAGGTCACAAAAATTAAACTCCTTTAAAACAGTTTGTTCAGAATGTGTAAAAGATATAAGTTTCTAGTTTGGTGAAACTGTCCTGCTCCTCAGACATCCACAGGTGAGGTACTTCATGACAGTCATGCATACGTGCATCACAGGACCCAGGTTAAAGAGCATGTGGTAGAAAGCATGGACAGACAGGCCTCCAGTTTCATCAGCGTATTTCAGCGCTACGATGGGCGAGTACCAGGGGTTGGTCAGATTACGGAAGCGCGGCCTGCTTGCTTCAATCACTTTCTTGGTACACTGCCGAGAGTGAGAGGACGGACAAAAAAGACACAAGATTTGCAGTCAGACTTAAGGGATTAATCACTGGTGCAGACAGACGGATAAAGCACAGTGAGGCTGAGTCACAGACGGCTTGTGAACTTACTCTGGCGACGTCATCAGGCGTTTGTCCCAGTGTCTCAAAGATGTCAATAGAAGAAGGAAGATAGACGTTCTTGAAGTAATGCACCGTTTCAGGATCAGCTCCAGGACACTCCTTCTGTCTCACATCCTGAATCATCTTTGCCTCAAATTCTGTGTGCACCGGGCCCGGCTCAATCAATGACAGTCTGAGGAGAGAGACAGGCAACAAAGGGGGAACATAAGACCTGAACTCAACAACAGAGGATAGTTAGATGGAGGTAGAGTTTTATGGGCAAATGGGTAACACAAGTGCTGAAATTATTAATTGAATAATAGCGCAACAGAATATTAATCAAGAACAATTTAAATAATTAATTAACCCCTTCAACACCCATGCCCCATCTGGGTGTAGTCTGCTTAAATGAAAACAAATGGACTATTTTTTCATTGCAATGAATTTGGACACACAGTTTTCAAGGATTTATAACAGTGTTGGATTGTCAGACTTTTTGAGGTTTTAGTCGAATATTCTGACATGCAGGTTAGGTTAATTGGCGACTCTAAATTGCCTGTAGGTGTGAATGTGAGCGTGAATGGTTGTCCGTCTCTATGTGTCTGCGCTGTAATTGCATGACGACCTGCCCAGGGTGTACCCTGCCTTACTTTTTGAAAATGACCACAATGACCAAAAGACTAGAATCCAATCTATACATAAATGTCATATTCATTTAACTTTCCATATTAGCAGTCTGTGAAAATTCGAGGTAGTGCTAGTGTCCCAGAGACAGAACCAGTGGTAGCATGATAATCAGACTGAGGCTAATTTTGTTTTTCTTGCTGAAGAATCCATGCAGGCTAAAAACAGTGAGTGAGTAAAAGACTTATACAGTAGTTTTAAATAATTTACTGAATAAAAATGCCAAACATTTTGTAGGTTACAGCTAGAGAAAAGCTACCAATAACAGTTCATCCAGCGCCATCATCAGGCCAAAATTTAAATTTGTCCAACACTTAAGTTTATGACCACATACCTGTAAAACTAATGCCCTCACCATCAACCTCAGCTGTACTTTGTGTTTAGTGATAATTAGCTAATGTTAGCATGCTAACCCGCTAACTTAAGATGGTTAACAAGAGAAACATTTTACCTGCTAAAAATGAGCATGTTAGCATGTCATTGTTGGCAACATTAGCATTTAGTTCAGATAGCTGTGGCTAAGTACAGCCAGAGCAGCTAGCATGGCTGTAGACAGTGTTCAGTGAAAATAAGAAAATGACAGACAGCACCTTCAGCAATTTAAACAATTAATCGATTAATCAGAAAACAATCAATGCATTATTCAATAATGAAAGTAATCATTATTTGCAGCCCTAGATAAAACTGTGAGGATCCGTCAGAACTGAAGAAGGAAGCAGGCAACACATGATTAAAGCTTGTTGTTAAATGTATCTATGTTATTGATTTGTTACTAATGGACAGAAGAAGCATCAGTGGCACTCACGTGACATTAAACTTCAAGAGCTGCACAGCCAAACTCTCACAGAAGCCCTCCATAGCAAACTTGGAAGCTGCATACACGTCATTAAACACCACACCTATAGAAACACAGTACATGTTTAAATTCCACTGTCAGAAAACATGAACAGTATAATAGATGAGTTCTTCTTGTTCACTGTTTTGCAGACACACCCCTGTTTGTAAAGACATAGATTAGTACTTAAGCTCCATTAGTCTTTCTTCACTTATCCACTCACTCTTCCATTCGTCCATCATCAACCCATGCATACATCAAACTGAAGCTGACAAACCTGTCATTTCTCCCTGTACCATTTAACGCCCCACCCCGCCTCCTCTCGCTTCACTCATCCTGCCACACCTCTGTCTGCTAACCTTGCAGTCCCATGACACTGCTGACCACGATGATGTGTCCTCCTTTCCTTTTCTTCATGTCAGGCATCACCTCCTTGATCATGCGGATCACCCCGAAGAAATTAGTCTCGAACACTTTCTTCATTTCTTCGATGGGGATGCTCTCCACTGGACCCACTAGGCCGATTCCTGCATTATTGACTGTTCAGGAGAAGAAGAAGGAAACACAGAAGACAATGAAGAAACTGAGTAATCAACATCACTTTGGGACAGTGTAGCAATGCATGGTGCAACGCGATGAGGATGCATTTCACTTACTGAGAACATCCACGTGTCGATCTTTGATGCCATTAATACACTGTGTGACGGACTCATCGTTGCAGACGTCCAGTACAGCCAGAGAAAGAGTTTTGCCGTACGCATCCCCGGCAGCTTCCACCAGCTTATCTTTACGTTTCAGATCACGCATCGTTGCTATGACTGTGAACAGGTGGAAAATAAGGAAAAACAGAAAGAGTTGAGAGGAGCGTAGAGGAGATTGTTTAAAATGTGCTGTATGTATTGTATTGACTTTTGTTGTGATTTGCTTTGGCAACGTATGTTTTATCTCTGTCAAGCCTTTAAAGACAAACTGATGTGAACTGACTTGGGCACAAATGCCTCGCTGCACTAATCAGCCATGTAAATGAAGTTAAATAAAGCTTTATAGACAGCTGAAGTCTCACAGTCTGTTCCACTAGTAACTCACTCAGTTTTCTCATAAATACTTCTTTAGTAACTTGACACCTTGACAGTTAGTCAATGATAACTTTGACATTTCATCTAGCGCCATCGTCAGGTCAGAAAATGTGTCCAAAACGTTCGTTTACGACCAAACACCTGCTAAACTAATGACATTACCATCAGCCTCAGCTGTCCTTTGTGTTTACTGCTAATTACCAAATATTAGCATGCTAACACACTAAACTAAGATGGTGAACATTGTAAACATTATACCTGCTAAACATCAGCATGTTAGCATGCTAATGTTAGCCTTTAGTTCAAGTGCAGCCTCACAGAGCCACTATTATGGTTGTAGACTAGTCTTGTCTGTATAAATATGTAGGATGATAGAAACTTGAAATAAAAGACACACACACTCACAAACAATTGTTTTTCTGCTGTGGGGGGATGACCACCAATTCCTCCACTTGTGGGTTTTCCACTGGCAGCTTCAATGAAAAGAGTAGCACCTCCACACTGACTTCAAAACGCAAATTTATTTTAATGTTTCTATCCCAATTAGATCTTCATAATGCCATTTTAACTTGTGTGCAGGCATTATTCTTTTCATCAATGCTGTTTGCCAATAGCCCTATGTATAATTATGCTCCTTTTATTTCCATGGGCAGCTTCCAAGTGTGAGTTTGTGAATGGATGTAACACTCCCTCCCTCCCTGCAACTCCAGAACTAAGCCTTCAGGCAGGCTGCTGCTTTTAAATAGGCATGTGATTAGGCAACCTGCCCAGGTAAATGTGGTTACAAAAAGACAATATCACTGTCTTGAGAGTCAAACAGAGTTCAGTGGCTGCATGTAGGCTCACACAAGATACACACAAAAACACAAACATGTTCACTAGATATGTGTGTCTTGATATTTGTGTATTGCAAGTTTATAAAAATGACTTGTCGAGTACAAAATGTTCTTTATGGAGCAGTATCAATGCACCTTCTGTCTGTGTGCATACATGTATATGTGTAGAGTTTTTAGGAGAGGATGTCCTTTCTGAGTGATCCTGTCTTTGTGTACATTTCCTGTCATAGGAACAGAAAGAAAGGAGTAAAGGTCATGAAGAACTGGGAGGGAGACGCAACAAAAATATTGTCAAAGAGACATGGGATGATAAGTGAGACTGGAGGGTAAAGTATTCGCACACAAAGGAAACTGTGTTCACACACATCCCCTTCCTGACTCAACCTGTGGGCTGATTCTTTCCTGCAATGTGAAATAACACAACAATGGAAAAGTTAGTGCTAAAGGTAGTCATTGTAGTAAAGATAAGTAGTCCTAATATAGAAGCCCTGTGCTCATCAACAGCCCTGTTACAGAAGCCAGTGTACATATCAGCATTAGCGTCTTGCCTTGGAGCTCACGTCACCTGCCTCCTCCAGAAATAGCCCTTGCCAGCCTGTCATCCACAATGGAGCTCAGTGAGCCGGGCGATATAGCAAGGCTGTAGTGGGGCTTCAGCTATCGTCTGGTATTACATGTATCCTAAGAGTGACTAAAGGTTAAGTTGGGATCAGAGACATAACTATGTGTGTGACGGGAGGGAGCTGGGAGCTTGTCCTTCATCTAGAAAACTTAATTTATCGTTTCAGCTTCTTTTGCTGACCATTTTTAAATGCATGCAATAGATTTTGCTATGTTTTATGTATTTTTTCTACCGCTACAGGAAGCATTAACCCATTTCCATTAACCTCCATAAGGCATGAAAATCAATTAGCTTCACTCAAGTCTGCATGAATCATTGCATGGTAATACAATATAAGTGCAGATTGGTTTGAAAGGTCTGCACTGCTTTTCCTCATAACGATAATGTAACTGACTTTAACACAGTATGCAAATGGAATGGAAACCAATGGATACCTGGAACAGCAGAAGAAATACATTCATATTTACAAAACACAGCGGCATGTTTTGTTTAATGGTTAGCTGTGATGTAAAGTAAACATGATTTTTAGTGTTTAGTGATGGGCTGACACATGGAAAAACACTGGTATGGTCCTTTAAGTGGACCGCCAGCAATTGGAAAAATTCACGACGACGGCTCCTGCGTCTTGTTCCCATCTTTATTATTTACTTCATGTTAGAGCATAGAAGTGGTATCATGCTGGTGTAGTTTTATATTATTATTTGTGACTGACCACGTCTTTCATGAATTACTAAAGAAAGATATATATTTGTGCAAATGACAACCTGATTCATTCAATGCAGTACTCTATTAGCATCTAGGCTAATTATCTTAAACTAGAAGAATACACAACCTCCCAGTGTCACTTGGCAAACTTTTATGTAGGATGTAACCCGTTCCTATGAAGATGACACATGTTGAAAGTCTCTGATTGTATGCTAACTGGATGTCCAGGTTCTATATTTGTCTTGAAAGCTAAAAAGCAATTAAGCAAAAACTAATATAGTTATCACACATATGATAAAAAGATTTTTTGTAGCCTAATTATTTGACAGGCATGTGGCCTCTATGAGGTCCCTAAATCTTTTTTTTTTTTTTGCATCTGGACCCCAAAAAGCTCTGCCTCTGAAGTGACCTCTGACCTCCCTGTTGAGAGAGGAAATACTGTAGGCTCGGGAGTTTCCTCTTCAGGGTTCAGTAGAGAGCACAGCCTTGAATTTGCTCCACTGTCTTGTTATCAATTTATTCCACTTCATTCTCTAGGACCAGGCAGTTGTGTTATTGATTCTCAGTTGTTATGTCTAAACTGGATCCTCATTCACTCTCATGTGCTTCAGATTTTTTTACATATATATTTAAACCACTGCAAATAGCATCTCAGTCAGCATTAGATGGAAATCACTCTTCTGTTGTGCTTTCAGATGCGCAGAAGCAGACAGTGGCTTTAATCTACATAATCATGTGGACTATGTAATACTCTTATGTAGCTACACTCCAGTCATGATGTAAGCATCTTATGTGTAAAACACTGCAGAAGAAGTAGAGGAGTGATAGTGACAGTAAGTATATGAATTTACCGTGCAAATAAAGTTATTACTATTAGTAATAGTTGTTTTATTATTTGATTAAACCATTCATTTGTTTATTATTAAACTATTTTCCTTGTCTATAAGCTAAGGCAATACAGATGTAGCCTATTTACATGCCATGCCAAGCAAATTGAAACTGCAATTAAAGTCTCTCTCTCACACACACACTGCACCTACCGTGATAGCGCTTCTGTTCATCGTTGGCCAGCATCACGGCCATCCTCAGGCCGATGCCGGAGGAGCAGCCGGTGATCAGCACCACTTTCTGTCCGGGACTCGCCATGGGCTCTGCTCGCTGCCTCTCCGCCCTGTTGTCACACTGAGAGACAAGCAGCCCTGCAGGATGAGTGGTGATCTGAGGTGAGAGCCACTGTAATTGGATAAGAGAGAGAAAGAGAGAGGGTCACATGGCCAGAGCGCAACAAGACTGAGATTATCTAACCGTTACATGGTCGGTTGGCCCGCTCGGTCCTGCGGTTGTCATTTCCAACTTCGTTATTTTATTCCATGACGGGACAATACACCATGGCATTAGTCTTAAACTGGATAAACCTCCTGACTCTCAGTGCCCTTTGGTATCTGACCAACAGTGTACTTGAAAGTGTGAAGAACAAATTAATACAATTTGAAGTTACATGTCGGTCTGTAAAAGTCAGCCTCTGCTCGGCAAAGAGATGTGGCGCCGCCCAGCGGTCAATGTGATTATTATTCAAATCAGCCCACTGTAGCTATGAATGGAGTGGCTTTCAAAGCCAGCAAAAATCTACCGACATTATACCGGATGATGCCTGAGGATGTTTTTTATTACAGAGTGAGTGTCAGAAAAGTTATAATTATGACCAGTAGAATAGATGAAAGAAACGCTCCACACACACACACACACATACACACAAATACAAAATCTCTCTCTCTTTGAACACAAGAGTGTAGCTGCCAGTCATAAGTTTAAGACAACCTACTTGAAGCAGGAGGTAGGGCATTTGGAAATATGCCTGGAATCTATTTTCTTCTTCCTCTCTCTCCCTCTTCAAAAAAAAAAAAAGTCAGTATGTATATGTGTGACTGAGTGCAATTTACTTGTGTTACCAAAACATGAACATCTAAAGATTATTTGTACGTCAGATTTACAGTATCTTTATCTTAAAACACATGATATAAATTTTACTACCTGAAGAATATGCCAAATGTCTCCAAATGTTAGACCGTTTCTCTCGAGTATATTCACAAAAACACAGAAAAGTTTGTGAATCCTTTCATAAGTTGCAGGCTGGAAAGCACTTGTGCTTTTGCTCTCATCTTCACAAAAAGACAATATAGAGCAGTGACATTTTTTACAAAACGCTGTTGAAAGATGGCACCAAGATAAACTGTTATTTCTTCCTAATACTCACATGAAACTACACTTTTAAATGTACTAAAAACCTACACCTTTAACCTAACCCTCTCCTTTATGTGCACATTTCATAGTGTGTCAGTTATCAATACAAAGTAAAATGTGCCAAAAACTGTTTATTGATAACACAGTTTTTGGCACATTTTATTCTATCTTGAAATCTTTGAAATAGTTGTCTTAAATGTATTTTCCTTAATTTATTTAGATTAAAAAACAGATTTCATTCTTACAGCTTAACTTGCTCTAATATCAAGTGCATTTTGTTGCATTGTAATGTATAAAATATGCTACTGTACTATGTGAATACATTTGGATTTGATTTGATTAAACAATTATATTCTGTCCTAAGTCACCTGCGCTCATACTATTTAAGTCTGGGTGATATTTGAGCCTACAGTAATTTAAATTAATAAAAAATAGGCTATACAAATGTCTTCTTAGACAATACAGACTGATGTAAATGGAAGCTGAGGCAGGACAGAGGAGACTTGAGGCTCATAGGTATTCATGTGCATGTATGCATGTGTGTGCATGTACTGAGCTCCGAGTCTGTCAACCTTTTTCACCCTGTAAACGTATCTTAAAAACCCCTAAAAAGTTTCTGACACCTCCCAATGAGCTGCTGGTTTCTTTTGGCTTTTCCACATTAGAGATAAAGAATGATAAACCTCTTGAAGTAGAAGGCAGGGAGCATCATTTTTTTATTATTTTTTTATTATTGTTCCTATAGGAAGAATATGGTGTATGTGTGTGTGTGTTTGAAGAGAGTGTGGGGTGGGCAAAGACAGACAGGCACTGGAATTTGGAATCTGGAATCTGCAGCAGCATATTTTTATTAGTTGGGCAGTCCTGTCCTAGCATGCTTTGTGTGTGTGTGTGTGTGTGTGTGTGTGTGTGTGTGTGTGTGTGGAGAGAGAGAGCAGAAAATTAAATGTGGCACAAGCTTTCATTGTTCATGTTGGATGGTTTGTATTAGCTCCTATAGAGAGAAACTTTGCTGGCAGCTTTACATTCAAACAGTGAAACATTATTGCACATGTGCTCGGGCATGTGTGCGTGACAGCGTTATAATGTGTATGTACCGGTGCGTGCGTGCCAATGCGTGCCCGTGCGCGCGCGCCAGAGAGAGACAGATAGAGACGCATATAGTCCCTTAAATCACTCAGACAATAATGATGCTAATAATGACACGCGCGGTAATTATGTTCCTGTACAGCCCCGCGGAGGGAGGGGTCACCCTGGAGGGGGGGGGAGAGAAAGTGAGGAAAGTTGTCTGTGGGTGCAGGAGGAAAGACCTTCCGAGATTTAGGGATTTTTTTTCTTCATCCGTCCATCCAGAAGAAGAACAGTAGAGACGGTGTGTAGAGTATATGGGCTGCTCAATATAATTTATCATCAATTAAATCAGCCTTTATGCATGCGCGCGCTTAATTGCCAGCTGGCGGAGTGCGCGTTGAGACGCACGGGCGCGAGGCAGCAGCTCCTAGACTGTGAAGTCTCTCGCGTGCAGAGACGAAGTTCCTCTGACTGCAGGTGTCCCGCGGAGCGCAGAGGAGCCGCGAGGGAATTATTGGCCGCCGTATCGATAGCTTCAGATGCAATATGATGGATCGATGGAGCCCAGTGCCCGAGACATTTCTGCTGTTGCTGCTCGTCGCGGCGTTCTGCACCTCGTGGGCAGGTAGGCTGAAATATCCAGGACTGTTTTTGTTTTTTTTTGCGAATAATTGTCTCACTCAAATCAATTGCCTAATTATATTTTAGCCACTATAAAAAACAGAAGTTTAATTAGTCAATGCCTCCTCCCTTCTTCCCTCTCTTTCTCCTCCTGTAACTGTGTCACATCAGTTGTCAGCACCTGCCCTCCAGGCCCTCACGAGCTAATGAATGTTTAAATGTCATCCTTAACCTCATCCTTAAAATAGTTTTAAGGATAGCATACATTTTTCCAGCAAACACACTCACTCTAGGCCATTTGAGTATCTGGCCAATTTTTGGTTGATGATGTGAACTTGATTTGTCAGGGATAAGGCAATTCCCCAAAACACCCCCCTCTCCCCCACAAAAACGTCATCTAGTAGTCATTTTCCACTTAACTTCCAGAAAAATGGGCTTTGGTCTCCATTTTGACAGATAATTTCGTCGTGCCAGGTCATGCAGGCCTGGAGCTTATTGAACTGAACTATCTTGTTCTGGGCTTCTTGAGCCCACTGCACATTTGCTAGACAGTCAAAAGGCATAGGCCTATATGTCTAGACTTGTTCTGCCATACCTGCTGCATCAGTCTGTGCTCTCATACAGCAGCATGCAGGATATTTAACTTGTACAGCTGGGTAATGGGGAACAGACTGAGGCAAATTAAAGTGAGCTGTGCTGAACTACACTGGGGATGCTTGGTTACATACAGCAGCCCCCGGAGCTGCACTGGAACCATATGAGGAGGACTCCCAGGACTTTTAGAGCCTGGTGTCATTGATGTTTATCAGGATAAGAAGAGTGTGCATCAATCCGTTTGAGTTTTATGAAGGGCTATGCTCCTCCTAATGCTAAAAAATGAGACCATAAAACTACAGAAAATCTCAAAGTAGTCCCTTACAAGGTAACTAACTTAATTCAGCTCTTGTGAGGAACCACTGTAAAATACTGAGAGCCTCAAGCCTAATGTGTGTTTTAGCCTGCTTGGACCAGATGAGTTGGACAGTACTCATCAGGACAGGTCAGATGTGTCAGGTCATTCTCAAATATTAAATTGACTTTCAAATATTTTCTTTTATATTTCTGTTTGATATTCTTTGATTTGTCAAGTCAAGTTTCACGACAAGAATGTCACATGTAGTTTTGAGCTTCAAAGTTCATTCTTGAAACAATCTCACATCAAGGTCCATTAAGTAGCTTTTCTGGAGCTTTCAATCATACCACATCAGCAGGTGGAGTTTTCAAGTTGTCATGAAATTATAGATGTTTTGATTTCCTTTTTCCCTCCGAGCTTAAGAACTGCTACATCTCATCCATGTTAGCTTATAGTTAAACATTTTGGGAAATACACTTACTGCTTTGTTGCCGAGAGTTAAATAAAGAAGATCAATACCACAAAAACGAAGATTGAACTAAAAGCTGGTTAGCTTAGCTTAGCACAAAGAGTCGAAATAGGGGGAAACAGCTAGCCTGACTCTGTCCAAAGGTAACAAAATCCGCTTACCATCACCTCTGAAGCTCACTAATTAACATGTTATATCTTGTTTGTTTGATCTGTTCAAAAACTAAAGTGTAAAAACGACACTTTGCTGTGTCACTGGGGTGA
Organism: Macquaria ambigua; assembly: GCA_008360985.2. Taxonomy (NCBI): domain Eukaryota; kingdom Metazoa; phylum Chordata; class Actinopteri; order Centrarchiformes; family Percichthyidae; genus Macquaria; species Macquaria ambigua. The sequence goes on from VMKM01000091.1 coordinate 289,054, forward strand.
TTCTTGGCAAGGTGCAGTAACTTCCTGGAGTCTTGTTGTCACAGGTAGATTGCTAGGCAACTAGCGAAGACAAACTCTCGGCTAGAAAGCAAATATGTGTACTTCCCAAAATGTCAAACTATTCCTTTAAAAGTTGAGCATCAGAGTTCATTCTTGACACCGGAAACAGCTGTTGGCAGAACAAGCCAACAGATCTGTTGAAGATCATGTGATATGATCGAAAGTTCCAGAGCAGCTACTAAATGGGCCTTGAGGTGAGGTTGTTTTAATCAGTCTCATATAAAACATCAAAAGTTCTCAACCCATTTTAAGCACTCAGAAAAATCAAGGAAACAGTCTTAAAAAATCTCAAGGCTGAGCCACAAGTTCATTACATCCCTTGTTTTCCTCATTTAATGGCTGTTTTATTTGCAAGTCAGCATCCACCGGTTTTGTTTAGGACTACATCGGCAAAAGAGTCAGCAAACAGGTGACTTGGCAGAGACTCCACCATGTTGCCTCCACCTGCTCCGTCTGAGAAGATGCAGAGAAAGCTGAAAAGTATTTATGTTATGTCCCAATAGCCGTTAAGTCATTATTAACTACCTGGCTTTGTACTGAAGATTAAAAGAAAACATGCCTGCCGGCTACTTATTATAGTTTATTTGATCTTGTCTCATTGATAGATTAAGAAATAAAAGTGAAAACAAAGTAAAGACAGGTTGTTGTGCTGTTTCTGCTATGTGATTATGGCATTATATCATGTAGTAACACTCACACATTCTGGGTGAAACCTCGCTCTGTCTGTGAAGGTCATTACTGAAGTGACTAATGTGACCTCTGGACCTTTAGGGTCATCTGGGGTCAAACTAGGTCTGGGTGTGAACCCTATAGCTTCTCACACCTGGCGGTCAGACAACACATCCTTGTAAATAAGAATTTCTTCGTAAATAACCGTCCTGGTAAAGAGAAACACAGACACACAGAAAAACAAATTTATGCACAGACTCCCACACAGTATAATGGGTACTTCCGTTTTCCTCTTACATTCCTCTTCAGCTACGGGACAAACTCTTTCATAACACCTATTATTAAACTGTCTGCAGTTACATGTCGATTTTTTGCTTACAGTCAAATGCAATCACACACCTGGCTGTCAGCAGGTTGGGTGTGAATTATGATCATAGTTATCTGAGCAATGTGGTCAAGTTACGGTCAAGCATGTTATGGTCTGGCCTGAGGTCTTTCAGTTCAGGCTTACCCGTATGTAACTTGTGCGCTCAGGTAGCTATGAGCCTGACCCTCGCTATTTATAGTTACAAAACATTTAGAGAACACAACATAGCCACAGATAATTTCAGATAAAGTTTATACTACTGTGTTTGTTACTTCAAAGTATTCACTACTCAAAACAGCTGATTCTAAAATCACCTGGTTGCCAATCTGAGGTAGCTAAATCCAAATGTGTTTAGTTTGAAGCCTTCATGCTGCATTGTGGACTAGTTTCTTCCAAAATTAGTCAAGATGAAATCAGAAGCCCAGTTCCCAATGGAGATATGTTTATATTGGATCATTACGCAGGACACAATTTATGTCTTGTGCAATGTCTTAATGCAGGATAAGGTGTGAAGTTTAGATAGCGGAATAAAAAGTAATATCAGCATCCTGTTTGGTGAAAAATCAGACTTGGTTTCAGATCTGTGCCCTCTATCTGGTGAGGCTCTCAGCCAGGTAGACACACGTTATTAAGTACAAGATACCTGCCTCACCTCCCCATCAACAACAGCAACTAAGATTTCCATTTTAACCCTAGCACAACATTAAAAGACTAAAGGTAAAAAAAAAATGGGCCAGCATAGGTTGAAATTTTAAAAAATGGTGCTCTTCTGGCCACACCTCAATCACTGATGTTACAGCGGGTGTTTTTGATTTTACAGATGATGGGAAACACCTGCTGTGACATCACAGAGGGAGATAAGGCCAGAGGCACAACAGTAGTAGTTTTCTACCATATGTAGATTCAGTGTGGAAATCATCTTTTTAGATATTTTTAGCCACGCTAGCGGTGTGGCTCGAGGGATGGCAGTGTCGGTCATACCTCCGCTTTGGCCCAGACTGACATTTTTCAACAACTGTTGCCATGAAATCTTTGCACAGACATTCAGGCTCTCTTTAAAATGAATTGTAATAACTGTGGTGATCCCTTAACTTTTCATCGAGCGCCATCATCAGGTCAAACTTTTAATTTGTCAAATATTATGGTTTATGAATACCTGCAAAATTAATGACATTCACATTAGCCTCAGCCCTACTTTAGTTGTTTAGTGGTTAGTGGCAATTATAACATGCTAACACGCTAAACTAAGATGCTGAACTCTTGTTTCAACATTTTTAGCCCTTTTCCTCCCCGATTTGGAGTGACCATTATCCCTTTACTGTCATCCTTTGTCACTAACAATTCCCCTGTTGGAGGGTTGGGTGTAGACAGCTATGTGCTAGCAAAGAGCTTCACCGCAAGGGCATAATGTGTGCGAAGGTTCATGAGTTTCCATGCAGGTGCCCTGACCAACCAGTAGGAGTTGCTAGTGCAATGACATGTACGTGATCCCTCAAAGGCTTCCCACCCACAAACACTGTCAGATGTTAACAGTGTCTAACTGAACTTCTATTCTTTGCTGACAGTCCTGTTTGTTGAAATGCACAACCGAGATGGAGGTACTGCTAAAAGGAATATAACTCAGATCCTTGTGGTGGTGGTGGTCAAGTGCTTAGCCTCTGCTTCCTTTTAGATAAATATTAGTGAAATACGGTGGTGCATATGTTTTCAGAGGAGTCGGTCCTTTTACTGTTTCACAACGAACCATGTTTGCCAGAGTTACAGCCAAGTTCCTGTTGAATCCCCTCCCAAGACATGTTGGATACTTTAAATAACTACAAGGACACAATGATAATCTGAAGTGGAGATTCTGTCGAGAGAAATTAAGACAAACAAAGACATGAAAGTCCAAAGTTGAATATTACTCAATAATGGAATGAATCGTTTTTCTCTCTATACTTAATTAATGTATCATTGTGTCATTTCATGTACTCCTGTGTGTCCCGGAGCATCGTGAGAGACAAAGAAATGGTTATCTGTGTGTGTGTCCTTGTGTGTTTAGGAAAGAACAAAAATGCAGGTGAAAGAAAACATTCAGCCTGCTGTTTGATTTTCTGTCAGGTTGTTCTGTAGCGGAGGGGGATAATGCTTCCCTGAACTTACCGCCACAACATGTGTTACGGTTTTGTGCAGTGACTGATGAGAGTGGTCCTTGTAATTGACAGTTTGAGCAGAATTGTTTAAATTAGGTTTTTAGGTCAGTTATGAGCAGTTATGAAATGTCTGAAGGCGATCCTCACAACAGACATTCAGAACAGAAGTGACAAACTAATAATGCAATGAAGGCAACAGATTTGAGCTCTAAAAGTAAACAGGCATTGGTGCAATTGGATGCTTTGCCATTGTTCTGTTATGATTCAGTGTCTACAATGTTTATGTCCAGAGTGTGCGTACATTTAGGGTGCCAAATGTGTTTGGATGGAAAAGGTAGTATGAGTGTGCTGTGATATGTAACAGTTTGTAACCCAGGAGCACAAACTTCCTGATTAAGCTCTTTTTAGCAGTATACAACCTTGTTGCATTTCTGTTGATTCATATGGGAAGTAAGGTGTGGAGTACTTTTAGTTCAACATTCACAACTTCTTTAACATGAAAATAATAACCTTTATAATAGACACAACTCTCTTTAAAGTCTATACAGAATTCAATAGCAATTTCCTGGAAGGGAAAACAGCGGTCTGTTAGTCAGTGGGTCCACCACTTTTGGTCCAGACTGAAATATCTCAACAACGTTTGGATGGACTGACATTATATTTTGTTCAGACATTAATCGTCTCCAGAGAGTGAAGCCTAATGACTTTAGTGATTCCCTGGCTTTTCCTCTAGCGCCACCATGAGGCTGACATTTGTGGCTTTGAGTGAAATGCGTTAACTCAACTATTGGATGGATTGCCATGAAAGTTTTTACACTTGGCTGACGTGGAAAAGTTGATGTATCGATATAAGCAAAATGTGACAAAGTGCATTAGAAACAGACATAAATAAATCATGACGTACATTCCTCAAATCAATAAATGAAATAAACATAAATGCCATATTTCCTTTGTTTTCCACCATTTGAGATTTGACTGGTGCTCTTTTAATTGCGTCCTCTTCTACTACAATGGTTTAATGGCACCCGACTGAAGAATTGGCGCCACTCGCTGTTTATCTCGATGCACTCATCTCCTAATCTTTACATAACAGTAGTTCTTTTGCCGATTTTCTGGAAATTCAGTTCAGCTTTGCGCTACAGTCAACATGTTTGTGAGCACGTTAGGATGCTGAGGTTAGCATTCAGCTCAAAGCACCACTGTGACCAAGTACAGCCTCACAGAGCTGCTTGCATGACTGTAGACTCTTAGTCTTGTTTTGACACATTAGACAGTTGTGAAGTTAGTGCCATTTATCAAATTATTTTTTCTATATTGTGCCCTGCTATAATTGAAGTCAGATTTGTCCTAGTTTACAGAAAATACAGTTGATTGTGGTGTAATGTCTCTGTTGAGTTTTTCCCAGCCAGATCAGAAAGCCATCTTAATCCGTTTAGGGCAAAAACAAAACCCACCAGTGGGAATAAACTGATTGGAGCCACATTTAACACAGAAACAGTTCAAATTGACTGATACCTGGGTGTTTTTTCAACTTGTAATGTAGTGGCAGCCACTGAGCAGCAACTGACAGCAAAAATATCAGGTAGAAGAGCAGCAGTAGTCATTTGATGTACGGAGCAAGTCATTTAACTGGGTTGCTCAGTAACGTGAATGGGGGTGTAGTTGGTTCTTTGGTTATTTCTTCGGTTGTTTCTACAAGAAACCCAAAGAATCATCTGGCTTGGTGTCCAGAAACTGTTTTTTTTTATTACTGGTGATGCTCAGTGTTTCATGTCATCTCAGCATTAAATATTATTTACAGCACTGTCAGGGTTTTATTTTGAAATATTTGATCAGGTACCTACAGGAACTTTTTCAAAAGGGTGCTACCGTGGAACAAGCAGGACTTTAACTTTTTGACCAGCCGCAGAAGATACCTGACATATTGATATAAGCATGAAAATTCGTAAGAGCAGAGATGCGTCTTTGCAGCATGTGATTGGCTGTTTGCTTGATGTTGAGCTTGCAATCATATAAAGCACAACTTTTGTTTTGCCAGTGCAGCTCTGACTGTTTGTGATAAACTTGACTTGACACAGGAAGTCAAGTGTTGCTATCTAAATTAATTTCTGTGATCAAGTAAAGTCGCCATTTGGTGCACACTTGGCTGGCCAGTAAACTTTTATCTATCAATTTGCAAACAGAAAATTCTCAAAAAAGCGCATGAATAAAATGCTTATGATCAGCATGTGTAAAGCAGGCCTGTGTGCTATAAAACTTTCTTATGTTTGAAAATAAGCTTATTCTTTGTTCCCCAAAATCAAAGTCACTGTATGACGCAACACCCAACAATAACAGAGCACAGAGCCACAAAAAGCAACGGCTAGCTGTCCAAGAAGAGTTGGAGCCCTGTGACTGACAAATATTGATGCAGCCTTTGATCTGTGTTTGAGAGGAAGGGTGACTTTGTTGGAATGAATGTGTGTGAAACCCCTTTGGATCAAGAGGAGAGAAGATTACGACTGCGATATTGAGACTTGAGATGATGTGTGATTTCAACACGAGTGCCACAGATTCCTAGAAGGAGATAAGGAGCGCATGTCTGTCTGCTAGCTTCGTATTCCCGCTCTCTGTCACTCATATTAAGGATTCGTCTAAGTAAATGCATGTGTGTGTGTGTGTGTGTGTGTGTGTGTGTATCAGACAGCAGGAGAGACTAACCAGTGTGTTTCTTTGATGAGAGCCAGCTGAACTGGGAGGAAAGAAAACACATGATCCCTCAATCCTATTCTTCCCTCTGCACTCTTTTCTCCTCCTCGTCCCCTCTCCTCTCTGGTTTTCATCTCCCTCTTTTTAACCATTCTCCTGGTTTAGTCTCTGAGGAGAGCCGTGTCAGAGGTTTGAGAGAGACATTTGAGAAAGGCAGCAGAAAGAGAGAGTGAGCAGCAGAAAGAGTAAAAGAGGTAGAGGACTGTAATGACAGGCTCCTGGGGCAAATCCTCTGTGGGGGATTTGACACTGGTGTGTGTGTGTGTGTGTGTGTTTTGGTGCAGTGGTGTAGGATCTAAGCATTAGTTCTTGTTTCTGCAAAAGGCATGTTATTGCATTCTTCACCATTACTGAGTCAATGACAGACTAATCACAAACACACACACAACCACACATGTACACAAAAAAACACTTACCCAGTCTTCACTCATACAGTATACACACACACACACACACAAACACAGACAGTCTGGTTTCCAGAAAATCCATAGCCTTTCCAATATGGTGTCTGTTAAGTTGTCTGTGTGTGTGGTGTGTTGTTTGTGTGCGTGTGTGTCTGCTTCACTGCTCCACTTACTTGTGTGTCTGTATGTACAAATGTGAAACCTTAAACAGAGATGGAGCTACAATAAAAGACTCTTCAAGTTCAACACTTGCAGTGTCCATCCATCCATAGTTAGGGATGCAGTCATTATTAATCAGATCATGTATTGCCCATAGGTGACTGATCCACATTAAATACAGATTCTTTGTCAGTGTCATTACAGAATTCAGTGTTTTACGCTATCAGTTACATACTTAACATAACATCCCAATAAGTTCCATACAGTGTGGTATACAGATTTCAGATTGGTGGTGGTATGGGATCTGAAATTGAACTGAATCAGTATCGGAAGAGAAAAAGTCGGATTGATGCACCCCCGTCTATTGTACAGTTAAAAAGTATTAGAAAAGGGGCACATTTTTCATTGTTTTGCCTCTCTACTTCAGCACACTGGATTTGAAATGAAAATGGATGTTCACTTCCCCACCAGACAGACGGTGTTGGAGTTGTAGCCCTTTTCATACATTTGTCCCACTTGTAAGGGGTAAGAAGTAAAAGGACAAATGAACATACACTTAAGTAAAGTCATCATTTTTCATATTTGTCATATAGCACTGGCTATGACCAGCAGGTGCTAGGTTCCCTGGTAATGCTCTTTCAGGTCTGCACTGCAACTATCTTCATTTCTTGGTTGTTTCAAGGGATTTTTGTTTTCAGCCTGCAGGTGAAACACATGATTAGTTGGATTTCGGCCAAGTGACTGACTTGGGACAGTCAAGAACATCCCACTGTTTGGTCATAAAAACTCCTTGCTTGTCTTGTCTGTATGATTAGGATTATTGCCCTGCTGGGTGGAGTCCTACATTGTTCCCCTAATGTGAATGTAAACGCCCTCAAAGCCCTTATTCCAAAGCTGAAAGTCAGCACTTTAAAGGATAATCCCAGTTTATCAGAACTTGGATGTTTTATTTATAGTGTTGTGCCATCATTTCAGTTATAATCAGTTATTATAACACTGTACTCACTAAAGTAACTGCTGATATCTTGGCCACAAATCCAATGGGCAAAGAAAGACAAACAGTCAGAAGATCACACAGGCTGTAAACAAGCAAACAGATTAGTCTGATTCTCTACGACACTGTATTTGTAGGTAAAACCCTGAAGTGAGCGAACCCGAAAATTTCAGTAATAATTCCTGAATGCACGCACAACTACATTCGTCAGGTACAGTGGGTCAAAGTTAAAGTTCACCGTCCAAATAAAGTTTCTCTAACAGTAGGAGATGAATATGCATAGAAATAATATTAAAAATAAAGACCTGTATACTCTTTTCTGTCAGGTGAAAGTACCATCTATCTATCTATCTATCTATCTATCTATCTATCTATCTATCTATCTATCTATCTATCTATCTATCTATCTATCTATCTATCTATCCATCTATCTATCTATCTATCTATCTATCTATCTATCTATCTATCTATCTATCTATCTATCTATCTATCTATCTATCTATCTATCTATCTATCTATCTATCTATCTATCTATCTATCTGTCTATCTGTCTGTCTGTCTGTCTGTCTGTCTATCTATCTCAGTGTTGTAGCTGAACAGTTAGTTCTTGTTGTGGATCTTTCTAATGAAACTAGTGTCGCTCTGCTTTATGTTGAGGCTTACATTCACATGCTCTGCCTGTGTGTGCATGTTGATCATGGTGCCCCTCACACCACAGTTTAGAGCCTCAGGATAACAGCAGCAACTGATGGAGACCAGAACACCCCCATGTGTATGTACAGCACAGTATATGTACTGCGTGTGTGTTGGTGTCTGTGTTGGTGCGCGTGCACGTGCACATCATGTAGATGTTGTTCTGTGCTTCTACATACTATCAATCAATAGTATAGGGAAATATTTCCTGATGTGTTTAAGGGAATATAGAGTAAGAGCAAAGTTTCCATGTCTCGTCTTGTCCTCTGCTGCATTCAGATGTCAGAGCTGCCCATCATGTCTTGGTATGTATGACTGAAACCCCTCTCTTTGAGCAGTGTCACCTTAAGTCTAACCGTGGCTCTAATGTGTGTGATCACCAGGAGCTACCTTGTAGCCTAAATATGGCTTTAAGAAAAGCGTGTTAGCAGCTAGTCATGCTAACAATGACCAGAAAAATAAAACCCCTATAAATTGTAATGCAATCCTACAGAAGCCCGGGGTCACTGAGTAGAAAAAAACATGTATACATGTAGCAACGTGCACATGGTTTAATAGTGCTCAGTTAAAGTGTGTTTATGGGAAAAGACTTAATAACATCGGTGGGAGGATTTTAAAGAAATAGTTTGACATTTTGGGAAATAGGCTTATTCGCCTTCTTGACAAGAGTTAGAGCTTAGCTTAGCATAAACACTGGAAGCAGGGGGATACAGCTAGCCTGCCTCTGTCACCACAGCCAGCCAAGAAATAGTTTGGCGCATAACCCCTGTAAAACCACAACTTGTCGTTTTTACACTGCATTTTTTGAAGGATTAAACAAACAAGGCATAATGATTTATTGTGCTTGCGAGGTGCTGGATAGAGCCAGGCTAGCTGTTTCCCCCTATTTGCAGTCTTTATGCTAAGCTAGGCTAATCGGCTGCTGGCTCCAGCCACATATTCACCGTTCACACATGAGAGTGGTTTCTATCTTCTTTACTAACTCTCTGCAAGAAAGCGAATAAGCATATTTCCCAAAATATTAAAACTATTCCTTTAACAATCAAAGAGGAATTGTGCAATGGCTAATATGCTGTCACTTGCTTATTATCTGTCTACTAAGTGTATCTTACAGGATATTATAGAATATTTGTTTTGGTACGGATGGTTCTGGATGTGTTGCTTCAGAATTTCCCACCAAAGCAAGATTCAATACTTTATTACCATTTCGACTTAGCTGCTAGGAATTTGCTTTCGTGAGCTCACATAAAAAAAAAATTGTGATGTCGTATTGAATTACATTATATCTTAAGGTTTTTCAAATGTCTTTGCTCCTCCATTTATGCAAGTGAAACGTACAAAACAATGAACCTTTCAATATAATGCCGGCCAATACACCACCACCACAGAATGCCGCTTCAAACTGTACCACAGAATTGAATCAACACACAAAACAACTCCAGTAGTAGTTTCTACCAAAAACCAAATGTTATACTGCAAGCTGAAGCAAGTTAATCACACTGCAGGACTGCTGTATTGCATTGCATCAAATTGTACAGGTGTTTCTTTTTTTTTGGTCATTATGTTTTGTGTCATGCATGACATCATCAATGCTGAAGCTGCAGTGAGCAATCAGAGCACAAATCACTGAAACCAAAACTCCTAGATGTCAACTTTTTACAGACGTTTCTCAACTCATAAAGCAACAGAAATCACTGGACGTTTTAATTGCACAGTATTAGCTTGTATCAGTAAATAACATGATGCCCTGCACATGAAAGACAGAATTACAAGCTGACAGAATGCCAGCAGGCAGACTGGCAGACAGACAGGCAGATGGACAAACAGACGGACGAACTGAAAAAATGGGTGACAAATACATCTGGCGCTCAGACGCAGACATTATGCCAACATCTTGTGTGCATATACGTGCGTGTGTGTGTGTGTGTGTGACTGCGTGTGTGTGTGTGTTGAAAGGTGCAAGGCAGATGGAGGGTTTACGTAAGCCCCAGAAATACGTGTGAAAAGAAGCCATACCAGTGGAGACATGCCCTCCTCTCCCCTACCATCTATTATTTCCTCTATTTTCCCTCTTTACCCCCTCTTCTCTCCCTTTTCACTTTCAATATGTTGCACATTTCTCTCCTGTCTCTCCCGCAGTCTCGTCTTTTACATCCCATCTTTTTCTGTTTAGTCAATCTCACAGATCTCTGCGGCCATTGTGTCCACAGTGTTCAAAAGAATGTGTGCGTGCATATGATATGCATTTCTGCATAAGCTACAACTCTGGCCACATCTTGAGATTTCCAAATGTCTCTTTTACTTTCTGTGTTTGTGTGTGTGTGTGTGTGTGTGTGTGTGTGTGTGTGTGTGTGTGTGTTTGTGTTTGTGTGTGTCTGTGTGTGTGTGCTCTCGGGCTGAGTCATTGTCAGAACACATGTATTCTTTATTGCCCTCTGGTATTAGTCTTTGTTGTGAGATGCATGCAGACTGTTGCATGTGTCAGTGCCAAGATGGGCGTTATCATGTGATTACACCAAGCTTCTGCAACAAGTATGTGCCCTAGAAAGAGAGAGAGACAGACAAAGAGCACATGGTCTGACTGACTTTGTTTACAAGGTAGCTTAATTATAGTGCTGGCATCACCCACATGTCTCAGAGGTAACGTCACACAAAAACAAACGGTTGTTTACATTCACAGAAAGTTGTCAGTTTTGAGTAAGAAAACTCCAAAAAATAGAGCTAAAAGAGGCTAAAATATAGTGTTTGATCCATTCTTAATATAAACAATATTGATTGGTGCAGCTTTAAAAACAAGTATAACAGGACTTCTCGATATAGTTTTACGTCAAGAATTTCACCGCTGTTCTTAATCAGTGAGCAAAGTATGCTAAACTAAAGGTAACCATAGCAACAGTCGTAACAGAACAATGGCGCCTGGCAGGAATGAAGTACAACATAAATCACTTACAGAAAGGTAGAAGATTATCTTATCCAACTGTAACAACAAAATGAATTCAAACTGATGGATGGTTTGAATGATACTGAGAAGTGCTTTTCCCTATTATTATTATTATCCTCATGATTACATTCAAACAAAATGTGATACTCAGTTGTCATTACAAAGGTTACAGACCCTCTGATTTCTATCCAAGCCTTTATTTCTTCTCTATACTTTGGTTTCCCCCAGGCATCTTCCCTGTGTGGTATCCCTCAGTTAAACAGAAAGTCGAATAAGCATTGTCAGCGGCCAAGCCAAAATTATAGAACTCCCTCCATACTTTTATTCAATTATGTCAGTCCAACGATATTTTTACGAAGCAACTTAAAACATGCTTTTACTCATTGGCTTTTAACTGTATCGTATTTCTTGTACGCACGCTGTTTGAAGTGTGACGGTGAGCGTGGTGGGTGAGAGCATTTTTCTTGTTCTCTTTGTTTTCTGCGTCATAACATGTTCCTAATGTGGTGATTTAGGGCTCCCGCAGGTGCTCTGTAAAGCTGGGTTTGGGACTGAAAGCTGGTCAAGGCAGCCCTGACTAAAGGCTCTTTCAGGATGGGAAGCGGGAAACTCAGAGGATTTAGTTGACAAACGCATGAGCAAGCACAGGTATCACCATTGTTTGTTGCTGCAACTTAAGTTTGACCGTGTCAAATGTCCGCCGCTTCTCGCTGGAAGCAGAGCAAATCACTGTGCTTGCCAGTGTATGATTCTGGAGAGACCTGTACAGGTCACTTTTGGGTCTGAAGGGGCAATGAACTTGGCTTTTTTCATTCAGTAGCTTAAACCTTGAATGAAGTGCTCTGCGCATGCATAAATACCCTAACGAATGAAGTTGCTGGCCAGGTGAATGCCCTGATACGCAACAGCAGATCAGCTGATCATCAAACCCACCAATCGTCGCAGTCATACTGTTTCCTGTCCCTTTGCAGCCGATCCTATTGATGTCCTGAAGGTCCTGGAGCTGTCGGAGGACATGGAGGGCGTGTCGTTGGAGGCAGGACTGTGCACCGGCAGGGAGGGACGAGAGGAGACGGACCTCTCCTTTAAGATCGACAAGAAGATTCAACTGAGCGCACCCACCAAGCAGCTCTTCCCTGGTAAGTTTTAATATAACTCTGCGCGGGCTTGTCTGATGTGAATGTATTTTGTCATTGAGAGCCTTTGCCCTAATGTGTATGTGTGCATTCCCTCCAGATTCACAGTTCCCTATGAATTTCTCAGTGATGACAACAGTTAGAGCTGTGAAGGGCTCACAGGTCTTTCTCCTCTCCCTGTACGACTCGCAGGTACGCATCGCACACGCCACATCAGGATGTTGAAACCAAACTTTCACTCGTCACGCTGAATGTTTAACAACTCTCGGCATGTTCTCTCTCTTTTGACTGTGTCCACCGTGCATTTGGTTATAAAAAAGGGGAACCTCTTCCTTTAATCTGATAATTCAGCAAAACTATCCACCATACTAACATGTCAGACTGACCTTGAACAAAAAATGAGCTCCCTACCAGCTGTGCAGTCTGCAGGAGGCACTCCTACTGGGATCAGCTTCACAGGTTGTTCTCAAAATGGGAATATGTTTTGCCAAATTTACTAAATTTGAGCAAAAACTGTTTAAAATTTAGACAAATCTTCATTGAGAGTGCACATTAATATTACATTTATATGTAAATGTTATGTAAATGAAAGATCCCTTTTACACTGACCAACATACAGTATACTCCAAATGTAAAGAACCTGAGCTGGAAATTGTCGATAGATTTTTTAAGTAGTCTGAAATGAAAACAACCTTTTCCCATTATCATTTCATCCCATCATCCTTCTTTCTTTCTGTCTCTGTCTCTGTGTCTCTCAGGGCACACAGCAGCTGGGTGTGGAGGTCGGCCGCTCTCCTGTCTTCCTGTATGAGGACCATGAGGGTCAGCCACCCCCAGAACTTTACCCCACCTTTAGAAAGATCACACTGGCTGATGGCAAGTGGGTAACTACACACACACAGGCACCCATACACACACTTTTGTGTCCAAACTTTGACATAAACCTTCCTTTATTTGGCTGGTACGCAATTCTAAAACACAAAAACTTCTCAGAGAAGAAGAGTTGAAAAAAGAAGTGAATTTCTTCTTCTCTGCTTCCTGCCAGGTGGCACAGAGTAGCCTACAGTGTGGAGGGCCAGGCAGTGACTCTCTACCTGGACTGTGTCAAACTGGACACCCTGGACCTGCTCAGAGGTCATGACCCCCACGTCAGCACCGAGGGGGTCACTGTGTTTGGAACAAGACTGCTGGACGAAGACGTGTTCGAGGTAGGACTCTGAGTGTGTGCATTTACTGTGTGTGTGTGTGTGTGCTATGTAATAAGACATGGAGGAGGAACCAAGATCATCACCTCATCACCATCCACCTTGTTAAGTGTAAACTCATTTGACTTTGGTAAAAACTGGAAAAAAAAAGAATGAGAACACACAATAAGTTCCTTGTGTGTGGTAAGGAAGTGCCTCTGCTTGTTGCTGCTTGTTTGATTTCTTTATCAAATGGTGACAAATGAATAAACATAAAGGCTCATCTCCTTACACTGCCCTCCAGTGGTTGTGAGGATGTACTGCACCTCTACCTCTTCTCCAAACCTTGAGTGTTTGAAAGCTGCAGATGATTTAAATGTATGCAAATGTCAAATTTATGGCAAATAATTGGGATTATAAATGCCCTCTAATATGAATATTGATTATCTTAGGTCACCAGTAGTTATTGCAGAGATAAACACAGTCCTGCTTGAGCTCACACAAGGCTGCAAATGATTCACAGTTAAGCGCTGAAAAAACATCCCCTCCAAATCTGCAGCTGTGTAAAATCTTTATAGACTTTTACGAGTTCTGTTTCTGTTGTGTCCTCAGCAGTGGGAGGTCATTTTGACAGATCTCAAGTGTGAACTTTGACCTTTGTTTTCAGTGCAATGTCAGGTGGTCCATCTGTTTAACTGAACACCTCCCTGCCCATGTTTGGCTTGGACTCCCTTCCACGTGTGTGTGCATGTGTAAAATAGAGCGAGAGGGACAAAGAGTTTGTGTCTGCCTGTGGACTTAATGTGCTGGCGCCACTCGAGGCTGAAGCTCTGGAGACGATTAACTGCAGAGCAACGATAAAAACAGCCCGTTAAGTCACTTTGATCTGACTAAATGAACACATAACAGTCAAAGATAAAGACATGGGAGACAGATGCATCTGACATGTAATTAATGACATACTGTACAGTGAGGACAAGTGATGACACCCATAATGTGATGTCACTTCATGTGCGTTCCTCGCGATCATGTGGTTTCACTAATATAGAGTCACAGATTTGCTAAGCGTTGTTTGTGTGCGTTATCGTGACACAGGGAGACATCCAGCAGCTGCTGATCGTCGATGACCCCAGAGCAGCGGAGACGTACTGTCAGGACTACATCCCAGACTGTGACGCACCTTTGCCCTACAACAGCATATTAACTGAGGCGGAGGAGGTAAGTCCCCTTCTAACAGCCAATCGCAGAAGGCAGCGAGACACAGGAAGAGCAATGGGATCCCGATAAAGTCTTCCAGCCTACCTGGCCCATTCCACACGTAACACACACAGTGAGGCGTCGTCTCAAGTGTTGTATGTTGTAAATCCAGACTGTCGTTTTAAAAGTAAAGCAGCCCCCGAGGTTTCATTTGTCAGAGGAAAACTATTACAGGTATTTTTGGACAGATGTGACAAAAAGACAAGTGTTTTAATTCATATATTAACACTAGAAAATCCTCTGGGTAACATAAATTCAAAAATCACTTTGGAAACATTCGCTGCATGGAGAGTTAGTCAGATATTTAGCTCAACACTATTCAGCTGCCATTATACTGTAAATATTTGCATGTGTTTTTCTTTCTCTCAAAGACAGACACACATATAGACACACACAAATATCTTGCCACTAGTTGCATTTTGAGAAGCATCACTCAGACGCCTCCGGCTGTTGATTTCCTTGCTGCCGGTATGATACGTCCAGTTTAAAATAGAGTTATAAATCATAAAAAGCTACTAGTGTCCACTGAGCTCTCACCCTCTCTTTCTTACATCATTTCTCTCTCTCTCTCTCTCTCTCTCTCTCTCTCTCTGTATCCTTCGCTCTCCATATAAAAACACACTACGTGGTTTTGTGATCCAGCGTACTTTGCCAGGTTCTTTGTGCCAGTGCTCCACACCCCTGGGAAAGGTTTCAAATTCTCTGCTGCTGTTTGATTTATCATCTGGCTTACAGCTCAAAACACTCACAGGATTCCTGTTCCTTTATTGTGTTCAGTTGTTTTATTGTAACACCAACAGAAGTGCAATCGGCAGGAAGAAGCCAACGGAAAACATGGAATTTAGACACTCTTGTGTTTTCTAATAACACTCTGATGACGCCGTCATGCTTAAAGAGGCTAGCCTGAGGGAGCTAAAATAAAAAGACTAAACTGTAGGCATGCCATGTGTGGGCTGTGTGTATTTCTTGGCTTTTTTCATGATATCTTTCATGCAACAGAGCACTCAGCCAGGCAGGACTACTAGGGGAAGGGAATCTAATCTCTCAATAGGCATCCTTTATGCCCTAAAAGTTACATTTCTGTTCATTTTATCAATTATATTAATCCATTTTAATGTTCTGTGTATGTGTAAACAAAAATGTTACACATGCTTACATCATGCATCGTCTCTGGTTTGATTATTTCATGATCTTCAGGTGGAGAGAGCACCTAAGAAACATGTGGTCGAGGAGTTTGAGGAGTTTGACTACAGTGACCTCTACGATGACATCTCTGTTTCCACGGTGACTGCAGGTTCTAACGTCACTGAGTATGAGGTGAGACTCGGCAGGAAGAACGAGCTTGACTTTGTGTCCGTGTGTGTGTTTTTATTTCCTCTTGTCTTTTTCTGTCCCTCATTATTCGTCTGTGTGTGTGTGTGTGTGTGTGTGTGTGTGTTTGTTGGACAGATCGTAGAGTATGAAGACTATGACAACACAACAGATTACTACCATGTGAATGAGTATGAATATGAGGAGGAATACGATGAGCGCTATGGACCAGCCGAGAGAGAACGGGAATACTCTATTAACGCACAGGTACCATCCAAACTATCACGCACCAAGAGTCTGTGCAGTTATACATAAAGGAATCGTGTGTAGAGAATAGAAAACTACCCCTTTGTGTCGCTTATTCATATTCATTCAAAGTTGTTCATATGTTTATATCCATCTCTCATTAGGATATACCAGAGAAAGGACAGAAAGGAGAGCCGAGCTATTTGGGAGCGGTGAGGAAAAGCATACACAGACACAACCACATGGGTGCTTGATATTAGTCTTGAAAATGTTCTGAATACTGACTGAAACGTGTCCACAGCATCGAGTCATCAGAAACCAGAAGAAAGACATTGAATGCTTGGTCAAATTCTTGGTCTGGTTTAGGGTTGGAAAATAATTTAAGCTTGTGTTAAGACATAAGACAACAATGATGAATCGGGAGATTTTGCATACTTTTTAAAATGAAGAAAATCATTTTGTAGAAAATCAGTTTACACTTCTCACTACTCTTCTCTGTTGAAAAAGGGATAGATACAGCCTGATTGAAAAAAAGGTTATGGGGCGATATTATCGTCTAATAGATCAGAGATAAATTGGTATCAGCGTACATGTCGGCCAATAAGAAACAGAAAATTGCCGTACAGAAGTACCGAAGATATTTTTGAGGTAAAACACAAACAGTGACAGTGTTTGTTCACCAGAGAGCTCTGACACATATGGGTGGGTGATATGATGATAGTATTAAAACGTTGTGGGTAGTGTTGTAAATCAGCGATCAGGGTTATTTTATGGCAATAATGGAATTTTGTATGATTTTTGCAAGAAGTCCTTTGGATTTTCAGGTGTTTAATTCGCTGAATAAACCAAACGCTGACATTCCAGACTGATTATTTTTGCCATAAACAATTTCTCAATTAATTTTCTAGAAATTATAAGGAAGGAATTTTATTGTCACATGCTTTACACTGCCACCAGTGCATTTCATACAATGAAAACAATTTTACTATATCACCATATATATATAAATAAAATCTTAAATGTCCCTCTCAGTACATATCTTGGTCACATTTCTTAATATTTCTTTTTGGGTTGCTGGGCTCTAGGTATAGGATTGGTAGCAGTACATGAAGTCAGGTATTGAATTGAATTGGTATCACTGGTATGAATGTTAACCAAACAGCTCAGAGAAAAAGTTAATTTCTGTAAAATGTCTGCAGGGAACGCAGATTACAGGACCACACGGGCCTCCAGGACCTGAGGTTAGTAAATTTTGCTGCACGACATGTAACTTGAAACACATTTTCTTCAGTATTCAGGTAAAAAAAAAAAAAACCTGTTTTGCATGTGGGAAAGGCAGACACAAGTGCAACTGCAGTGACTTTTAATATGGAAACAGAAGCTTGCGATTAAAAAGGTTCCATCGAACTCAGCTGGCTTTTTGTGTGTTTTTTGTCTGTGTGTGCAGGGAGAGCCAGGGCCTCCTGGAATCACAGGACCAGTAGGACCTCGAGGAGACCCCGGGGAGCTGGTGAGGACTGTCCTCTGTTTGCTGCGTGAGTCCACCACATTTTGGTGTCTCTCTGTAACTGTCCTCCTCTGTCTCCTCTCAGGGCCCTCCAGGGCGGCCAGGCCTTAACGGAGCTGATGGGATACCAGGTCCCCCAGGAAACATCATGCTCATACCGGTAAGATGAAGACACTTCTGCGTTGCCTGGGGCCTTACAAGCTGCAGTGGCAGTTATTTGGACCTGTTAACCCTTAACGGAGCTCCAGGGCAAATGGGAACATTTGAATGTCATAACTGAGAAATAGGCTGGCTCAGGATTGTTACACACATTTGTTTGACTTTGCAAGTAAGGCCATCACCTGTCCCTCACTTAGCTTTCCAGAACCCATAAAAACATGTATTCAATATAGGCGTCAATCAAATTTTCAACAAAACATTCAATTTAGCTCTTCAGTGTGTTACTGGATATATTTGGTCCAATGTTTGTGTCAAGTCAGTCAGCTGTGGTCAGAAGGCACAAGCATGTTTCTTTGTTTTACTGATATCCTTAAAACTTAATTTGGTGTTTACTTGGGTTGACATCTGGTCACTGTGAAGGCCATAACATATGATTCACATCATTATCATACTCATCAAACCATTTAGAGACCACTCGTGCCCTGTATGGATCTGCATGCTATGTGTCTCCATTAAGTTATTCTGATTGTTTGTTTGATTTCACTCGTCTGCACCTTTTTATGCAAGACTTGAATAGCAGTGCCACATATTGGCCACTGGGTGGGGTATTGAGTTTGACTTAAAAGCATCTTGTGTGCTTGTGTGTGTGCTTGTGTGTGTGCGTGCGTGCGTGCGTGCGTGTGTGCGTGCGTGCGTGCATGCAGTTCCAGTCAGGTGGGGATCCAAAGACAGGTACTGGGGTTTCTGCGCAGGAGGCGCAGGCCCAGGCCATCCTGCAGCAGACCAAGGTACACAAACGTCTGAAATATTACCGTCACCTCTTCAACACACACACACACACACACACACACACACACACACAGAGCTGATGTAGAACTACAGCAGTTTGTGGTGTCGCTGTCTGACTCCTTCCTCCTCCTCCTCCTTCTTCTTCCTCCTCTTCTAGCTGGCTATGAAGGGACCTCCAGGGCCGCTCGGCCTCAGGGGAAGACCTGGACCACTGGTGAGTGAGATCACATCATGTTGTGATTTTGCTGTTTGGTGTGTGTTAATCCCAGCTGTTTCATTTTCTCCTGAATCGAAAGACGAGGAGGTGCAGGTGAAGGATGAATAATCTGTTGGAGAACAGACTGCGGGATTCAGCGCAATCATGTTTTCTTCTTTAAGATTAAGTACAATAAAGCGATGTAGCATTTGGTCATGCTTCTCTGCTTCTAAGTGGAAAAAATAGATTACTACAAGAAATGTAGATTTTTAAAATACCTATGCAGCCTGAACATTACTGGATAATGCATAACAAAGCAGCAAAACACTCGTCGGATGCATTCACCTCCTGATTAGTGACAAAAAGTTTGTTCAGCAACTCACCCCCAAAGCGGAAGCCATGCCAGTAGCATGTTAAGTTACAGGTCATTAAAGGGAAACTCCGGTATTTTTAAACCTGGGCCTTATTTTTACAAATTTTGGGGTCAAAATGAATAATAGTTACCATTAGTTTTGGAAGTGGTCCAATAGATCGCCTCAGCCAGCATCTGCAAACGGGTTGCAATGGCTGCAACGTAATCCTTGCGGGTAACTGCGCCCATGAAAGGTATGTCCACTAAAAGTGCTTGTTTTTGCCACTGACAGGCTCAGACTGTTATTCCAAGTGTCTGACAACATTATGGAAAGGAGTAGAGTAAGATCCTTTCCTTGAGCGAGGACGCCAAAAAGGATGCTGACATTGGATCCCAGAGCAGACTTATTTTGACAACTAAATGTTGTAAACTTTTTTTCCCAGGGTGCACCAGGTCCCTCTGGGTTGAAGGGGGCCAGTGGAGACATGGGGCCAGCGGTGAGTCAACTGGTTGTCATGGCAACACAACTCAGCACCCCACTCTTTTGTATTACACTGGAACTCATTTGAGAGCCAGCTCGACTGTCACCTGCTCTCTTTCCACCTTTCTCTCCCTAGGGTCCTCCAGGACTGGCAGGTATCCCAGGTCAGAACGGACGACTCGGGAAAAGGGTAAGACTATTTACTGCAGCCTTTTCTCAATAAATGTCATCTTCCGTTATCTGTTATTATGTTGTTGTTCCACAGAATGACCATAAAATAGTCTTTTCTCAATAACTCGAACATTTACAGTATGTCAGTGAGGAATCTACCACTTGTTTGTGTGTGTATGTGTGTTTATTAGGGTCGAGCGGGTGCAGATGGGGGCCGTGGTGCAATAGGAGAGACTGGAGCAAAGGTGAAGAAAACCTGATGTCACGGTCACACTGTTCGCTTACTAACTGCTCTGTCTTCTTAATATGTGAACTAATCCATCTCTTTTTCTCAGGGGGATAGAGGTTTCGATGGCTTGCCAGGTCTCCCTGGAAACAAAGGACATAAAGTAAGTTGTCTGGCTGAATGGTGAGTGGTAATTCAGATAATTCACAATACCGATTATGCCATTATTCCATGTGTGTATTTTCTCAGGGCGACAGGGGTAAGCCGGGCCCTGTAGGTCCTGCTGGAGAGCCAGGAGAAAAGGTGAGATGCCACTGTAGTAGTGGGTTTTCATGTTTATGCAGGTTTGTGTCTCTGCAGCGTTTTATTAATGTTTGTGTTTTTCACAGGGCTCTGAGGGGCCACCTGGGCCAAGAGGACAACCAGGTGATGCTGTAAGTGTCAACACACAACCAAACACACAAACATATACAGTTCATGACTCATTTAAATCCACTACAATTTTATTTAGTGTGGCATTTGTCTAACACAAAATTACTTATTAGTAAATTACTTACTATTAGTTATTCTGCCACACACATACAGACCCACACACTGTCTATCTATACATATGAGGACCCTCATAATGCATTCCCTACCCTTTAACCTTAAACTACAACCCCAACTCTTACCCTAAATTTAAACCTTAAAGGAACAGTTTGACATTTTAGGAACTATGCTTCTTTGCTTTCTTGCCGAGAATTAGATGAGAAGATCGATACCACTCTCATATCTGTACATAAATATAAAGTGACAATCAGCAGCCGGTTAGCTTAGCTTAGCATAAAGACTAGACAGAGCCAAGCTAGCTGCTTCCTCTGTTTCCAGTCTTTATGCCAAGCTAAGCTAACCGGCTGCTGGCTTTAGCCTCACATTTACCGTAATGACATGAGAGTGGTATGGATCTTTTCATCTAACTCACAGCAAGAAAACAAATATGTGTATTTTCCCAAATTTCAAACTATTAAAACTAAGATTTCATAGTTCTTTGAGACTTTCTTTTGATTCCACAATAACCCCTCAAGGATATATGGACACAGTTACACATGCAAACAAAACAAAAGAAACAGAAATCCTATGTCTTCTAATATACAAAGAGTCCAAAACACACTTACAGTTTTGATTATGCCAGATACCCTGCCACACACACATAGATACCCATGCACTGTACTTCTTTACTCAACCCTAAAACCAAGTCTTGATCCTTAAACAACCCTTTGTAGAAGTGAGGAGTAGCCAAAATATTCAGATTTCATTCTTAAGATCTAAAATTCAAATTGGTCCTTACAAAGATAGAAGTATAACAGCACACACACTCAATTACATTCAATTATGCCTCATTATATGTAACTTTTGTGTATTTCAGGGTTCCAGAGGTCTGAATGGCCCCAGAGGTCGTCCTGGTCCCCCAGGCCAGCATGTGAGTGTGAAATTTACACTTTTTCATACATACCACCTCTGCACACACACACACACACACACACACACACACACCATTCACAGTCACAGTCACACACACACATTAATCTCTACCCTTGACAACAGTAAAAGACATTAGATACCAGTAATTACCCTTCTATCTCGCCTCTGTGTTTATCCATGCAGCAAAAATAAGGCTCTTCTCACCGCCGCCATAATTCAGCTGTGGTGTCGCTATCAGATGATGCCACATGTTAATGCCTAATCATGATGTTACTGTAGTTCTCCATTTGTTAACACAATGTTATGTAATTCTTATGTCATCTGAGAAAATTACTGTCTCTTTGCCAATTTCAACAACACCTCAAGCTGCTTCTTTCTAGTTTGCATAACAGTATGTTTTGCACTTGTCGAATCACAAGTTAGCACTTGTCAGCATTTGATAGCACACAGAGGAAGCACTTTTCTTTTTTTTTTTTTAAATATAAATTTATGCTTGGTGTTGGTTAATTAAGCATTAAACGCCTCAAGCAAGGAGGTGGTAGAGCCAAAACCAACGGGGTGGCCGATCATTTTCAGTTTCATTTAGCCCCAGCCAGAAAATAAACCCCGTACAGGGGAATTAAGATATGCAGTATAGAGATGGCAGCTCATGGTCTGCTTTTAAAAACCACACATTCTCCTCCACTGTCCTATTATTTTGTATTAAACAGCCTTCTGTGCTTTCCAAGATGTTTTGATATGGATGCCACACGAGTGCACTCTAACCGCCTTCCTTTCTCTCCTCATAGGGTATTCGAGGAATTGACGGGGTTCAAGGTTCAAAGGGAAACATAGTGAGTATAATAAATGTAGTAGACAGTAGAGCCTGATAACGAATTACTTCCCATGATATCATTTCCTGTTTGTAACAGGGATCCCTAGGAGACATCGGAGCACCCGGACAGCAAGGCAACCCTGGAATCCTGGTACGAGCGGAGAACAGATACAAATTCAATTGCATAAGTGAATACACAGAAATACTCATTCTCCGTCTCTCCCACAGGGTTTTCCTGGTCCTCAGGGGTTAGTAGGGCTGCCAGGAGAGAAGGTAAGACACTTGTAGATGGACTTTTCACTTTGGGGTGAAGGAGTCGGGATCGATTGACTGATCTTTGTCTCTCAGGGGCCTCAAGGGAAGAAAGGGATGCAGGGCTTACCTGGAAACGACGGGCCCCCAGTAAGTACATGTTTGTACTCATGTATGTCTGAGGACTCTTATTGACATAATACATTCCCTAGTCCCTAATCCTAACTTTAACATTACAGCTACACACCCAACTACAGATATTAACACGTCCTCTTGTCAACAGGGTCACCCTGGAAGAGAAGGTACTCCAGGTGAAAAAGGACTGCCGGTGAGTCTGTTGTATGCATGTATCTGCGTCTGTGTCTGTGTACAGTGCATGTTGTGTTATTGTTGCTCTTGTTACAGTTAACTAGAAGGCGCCATTCATCTTAAAGGAATAGTTTGACATTTTGGGAAGTACGCTTAATTGCCTTCTTGCCAAGTTCTCCCAGCTCCCTGTAAAACCACAACTTTTACACTTGTTTTTTTTTTTGCTGATTAAACAGACAAACGTGTTAATTAGTGAGTTTTAGAGGAGCTGGTAGGCAGATTTTGTTATGTTTTAACAGAGCCAGGCTAGCTGTTTTCCCCTGTTTCCAGTCTTTATGGCAAGCTAAGCTAACAGCTGCTGGCTGTATTACATATAATATGTTCATCTTAAACGGACAGATGTGAGTGCGGTATCAATCCTCTCATCTAGCTCCCAAACTTATTTCCCAAACTGTTCCTTTAACGTGTGTGTGTTCATATGTAGGGTCCTCTAGGAGTGCAGGGGCCTGTTGGATACCCTGGGCAACGAGGAGTTAAGGTAGGAAATGCAAACGGCAAATAATCTTGCTGTTTTGTAAAAACCTTGTGACCCCTGTTTTACCGATCCTCTGGCTTTAACATCACATGATGAATTTCATGGTCCTCTATTGGTTGAGGAAACGTTTGGAAACCCCATTAAATAAATTAAAAGAATAACATGTTTTCAATCTGAAAATAAGGCTGTATTTTGTAGCTTTAGAAAAGTTTAGTTTTTTACTTTAATGGCAAAGCATGCTAGCAATTTGATATGCATGCCACCTCATAAAAATGTCATGAACACTCACCGATATCATATCATGTGTTTTCTGTTTTCTTGTTGACTTCCAGTTTGTTTTTTCTCTGCTGTTTGACAGGGAGCAGATGGAATCAGAGGATTAAAGGGAAGCAAAGGCGAAAAGGTGAGAGAGGCAGAAAAGTGGTAGAGTCTGTGCACATTCAGGATGTTAGGATTAGGGGTCTGAAAATATCATATTACCCCCACAGATCAAGATGCATGCTGTTTGTCACCATCTATGGTTTTAAGTCTGTTGTCTTGCTGTCTCCTCCAATTCATTCTGTCTGCAGGGAGAGGATGGTTTCCCAGGGGCCAAAGGGGAGATGGGAGCAAAGGGGGATGTTGGAGACAATGGAGCTCCAGGTGGTCGTGGAGAAGATGGGCCTGAGGGGCCCAAAGGCCAGCTGGGTCCTCTAGGAGACGCTGGCCCTTCTGGTACCTCTGGAGAGAAGGTACATAGCTAAGTTAGCATGTAGAATGCTAATCACAATTGATAAAAATATCATCTTGTACAACAACCTTGTGTCAGAGTCAAACTATCTCTCTTTTTTAGGGGAAACTGGGAGTTCCTGGGCTGCCAGGATATCCAGGGCGACAGGGGCCAAAGGTAAAATAAATAAAATAATCAGTGATTGAATGAATAAACAACTTACATATATAGGAGATATCATTTATACAAAGTGAATGCGGTATCTTCCTCCTCCCCAGGGTTCTGATGGATTTCCTGGTGCACTGGGAGCTGCAGGAGAGAAAGGGAAGAAAGTGAGTAGAGGGTTTCAAATCATGAGAATATTATGCCAGGAAATCAGACTTTTCCCATTAATGTCCTGTCTTTTGTGATATTACCCAGGGTCCTGCAGGACAACCAGGAGGTGCGGGCCAAAGGGGTCCAAATGTGAGTGCTGTGTCTCAAAACATTCCCTAGTTCTGTAGGTAATGAATTGCACAGAAAATTAGATGTTTTCGTAAAGCAAGCCACATGCTAAAATAATTTTACTGCAAGCAAATCAAGTAGAAAACTTCCAGACCAGGTGAGTCAGGTGACTCAAAAGAGAGAGCTGAAGTCCCGCCCCCTCTCCCAGCTATCCTCTCTTCCATAACTCAAGGGTTTTCTTGTAGAGGGTTACTTTAATTGGTATTTCTGAAAGGCTGAAACATTTTTCTTGTCCATATTGAGTTACATTTCACTTATACTGCAAATACACTTTAAGCACCTTGTAATTTTAACAAAGATTAAATTATTGTTTTATTAGCGTTCAACTACAGCTTCCATGAGACTTTGACAGTGTACTAAAGACTTATGGGGTAGTGTATGTTGTCATTTTGTCACATTGTCATTTTACTCTATGTTGGTTAAATGACATAGTGTTCAAATTGACTATCCAGTGCAGCAGTAGATACCCATTTTGATTAGTTCATTGATTTGATTAGTACATCCTTGGAGAATATGGAGTAACATCACTACACTTCTGCTTCACTACATCTACAAATGTAAGTACTGTGAGTGTTACATTAAAGCTGCTATAATTAAAGATTTTATATTAACAATAGATCAAGGTTGCTCATAATGACAAACCCACAGATAATTATCACCTGACTCTGCAGTTCCTCTTAACTCTACTGAGTTTTTAGCGTCTTTTAGCTCATTGTTTTGGTTTTCCGGCCCGCAGCTTTACTGTTTTGCTTCACTCTCACCGCTCTCATAGCATTGTTTTCGGTCACAGCAGGTAGCTATTTTCAGCAAAAATGCTCTAAAAACCCAGTTTACACTACCTGCCCAGCACCAAATAGCAAACAGACTCAATTAGCAACTAGCTGGGGAACATGGTGGAGCATTTAGCAGCTTAAAAGCCAGTCATTGGTGGAGACCAAAAGCAGAGCTAAAAGAGAGTGAATGTTGGACTTACATTTGTTAAGTGGCCAGAAACACAACTCAAATAAATGCTAATGTTGCTCTGTGTCTGCTGGATGTGTAAATAGGCAACTGTTTGCTAAACTGGTTTGCTATATTCTCTTAAAAGCTGATGTCAGTGTTATGTTTACAGCTTGTTTCTGCTGCCTCCAAGTGGCCAAAATTAGTTATTACAGGTTTTAAACAGTATGAACAGCTTATATATTTTAAAGCTTTTCACAATGTACCTGAGATATGTTGTCAATGTTAGCGTTTATCATTATCTGTCGTCTTTAAATTACAGTGTTGCAAATCTTGGAGTCATCCCTGTGTTCACTGAACCAGTAGCCTGATAAGTGCCTGAAGGTTCGCTGTATAGTGAGTCACTACCTGCTGAACTGGAGACTGGTTTGAACTGGTTTCACACCTTGTCTCAGGTCAGTAAAAGTTCATGGCTGCCCTGGGTTTGGTTTCACATGTTTCTTCTACGGCAGGGTGCACGAGGTGCCAGAGGGACAAGAGGACCTACAGGGAAATCAGGAGAAAAGGTCAGCTGACACTCTTCTCAGCCAATAGTAACACCCCGTCAGTCATTGTTGATGGGTGAATTCACTTACACTATTAGCTGTGCTTCACCAGCTTCCATCCATCACTTCCTCCTCTTACATTTTCACAGGGCACCTCAGGACATGATGGGCCCTCAGGATCTCCTGGAGAGAAGGTAAGAAAAACACTGTTAATATATGTTATTGACTGATTGATCAGTTGATCGATCGCCTGTTATATTGGTTGGTTATATATTTTCAGGGACCTCAAGGGCCGCAAGGAAGGAATGGAGAGCCAGGACCTAAAGGATCAAGCGTGAGTCATGACAAAACACATGAACAAGAATCTTCATCTACAAGCCTTCACAGTGAAAACACAATCTTCCAAAAACACATTTTGTAAAGGTCCCAAACCTTAACAAACAGATGAGTTTGACCTCTGAGTAAGTGTCTGATTTTTCCAGTATCAGAGAAGTTAACAGGTCCCTGACCCAATATCTAAAAGGTGGAGTGTCAGGGATTGCCATTATAAAAAATATTTTAGTTTTTATTTTATAGCGTGGCTTGGATGGCAGTGGTATTTTGTTGTGGTGCAGGCTGCATGATGCCAATGTTTCATTCTGCATCAGGTGTTGTACTTGGTCATTTTCTGATAAAATCTTTTGTGACTGAGAATGCACTGGAAAGAAATCCTAGTCATGTGCTGATATGAATCACCTACAGTAGCCTGCAGGGGACGGTTCCCGACAGCTCAGTGAATAAAATGCTAGCAGGGTGAATGTAAAAAAGGTTCTCGTTACTATTCAGACCATTTTTTTGCCCCTCATTTTTAACATAATGGACATTAGATGAACTTTGGAGGCCAGTTTTTATCCTGAGTATGTGTGTGTAGGGTCCTGCTGGGAAGGACGGACTTCCAGGTCACCCAGGTCAAAGAGGAGAGCCGGTGAGTGAGGTCAAATTTCATAAGAGTTCATAAAAGGTCATCAGTTACCGCACTTTCTCTCTGTGAAATAGTCTTCACCACACACACACACACCAGAATATGTTTTCTACCCATCTTTTTCTGTGACTGCAGGGATTCCAAGGGAAGACGGGACCTCCAGGACCCTCAGGTGTTGTGGGGCCACAGGTGAGCTCAACAACGTGGATCGGTTCTCTTATGTAATATTTGTCCTGCCTTGTGCTTCATGCCTGTATTCATGTCATTGACCCAGTCACTTGTGTGTGTTTCAGGGCAAATCAGGTGAACCCGGTCCAACAGGGGACAGAGGTCACCCAGGGGCACCAGGTGTACCTGGAGAGCATGGCTTACCTGGGGCTGCTGGGAAGGAAGGTGGAAAGGTGGGTCCACACAGTCACTCACAATGATCATCATCATCATCATAGAATCCTCATTTGTGCTTCGATTGTACAATGTTTGTTGTTTGTTGTTTGTTTTGTTTTTTTGCTTCTCAGGGCGATCCAGGTTTACCTGGGACACCTGGGAAGAGTGGTCCTACAGGACTGAAAGGATTCAGGGGGAGCAGAGGAGCCCCAGGAATTATGGTAACACACACACACACACACACACACACACACACACACACACACACACACACCACACTCCATACAAATAACTTGATTCCTTAATATTATAAATGATATACCTAGCACAAATGATGTGTGATCTTTCCAGGGACCTCCTGGTCTGAAAGGAGGATCAGGACCTACTGGATCCCCAGGAGCCATAGTGAGTTACAATACATCTCTTTTGTTTCTACAGTTCATGTTCAGGATGCTTTCTAAATCTGGTTTTGTTTGTGAAATGAAAGCATATGTTGTCAGTTGTGTATGTTTTCAGTGCACTATTTTGTATCCAATGAGACTGTGATCAACTGATTTCCTCTGAACAAATTCACATAAAAAATTGACATTTTGTGATGTTGATTATTTTGTGATGTCTTATAATTGAAACCAGAATCAAACATCATTATGATTCCAGCAGTTTTTATGCATCCATATCTAGCATTAATTTCATCAGTTTTTAATTGCCAAGAAGTTCAAGGACCATCATGTCCTGTCTGTAGGGGGCGACAGGTGAGAGGGGCCCTCCAGGACCAGCAGGTGCCATCGGACAGCCAGGTCGGGCCGGATCAATCGGAGGACCTGGACCAATGGGAGAGAAGGGCGAGCCTGTAATTACATCTAACTCCTTTTTTTCCAACATTACTGTATTTAGTGCTTCTTTTATTATGTCTTCCTTCCTTTAGACTTCATTCATTTTCAGTGACACATAGAAAATATCCATTTGGATCAGTTGTGTTTTAATGTCTGTGTTTGTGTGTTTAGCTTGTATGCAGAATAACATGTGTTAATTGTGTTTGTGTTCCAGGGAGAGAAGGGTCCGATTGGACCAGCAGGTCAGGATGGAGATCAGGGACCTGTAGGGATGCCTGGGGCTACGGGCCCTGCAGGACATCCAGGAGACGACGGGGATAAGGTAAACTGTGTGTGCCTGTGAGTCAGAGAGGCAGAGAGAGAGTGTGTGTGTTTGTACTGTGGCGATAAATTGTGTGTCCTCTGTGTGTGTGTGTGTCCACAGGGAGAGCAGGGAGAACCCGGGCAGAAAGGCAGCAAAGGAGACAAAGGGGAATCAGTGAGTCTGGAGCTGGAGAAGTACATCAGCATGGACTGTACTCCATAACCAGGGTAGATCTGATCATGGTCATTTCTTTCCCCCTCTCTCTCTCTCTTTGTCTCTCTCTCCCCACAGGGCCCCCCAGGCCCCACTGGGACTCAAGGGGTAGTTGGTCAGCCAGGACTTCCGGTGAGTCTGACCTTCTCTTTGTATTCTGTTTATCTTTATTCAGTGTCTTGAAAACCAAAAAAAAAACTCAAATTGCACTGTAGCACAAATATGATGAAGTTTGTGAATCCCAAAAGTCCCACAAGTTAAAATTTCTTTCAGTTTGTTGAGAAAACCTTGTTAGATGCTGTTTTTGTTTTTTTTACACTCACTGTCTGGCTTTTATAACTCTGGTTGATCTTGTGTCATGAGGATTATAGTACTCATAATGCATTCATCGTTAAAGGAATAATTTAAATGTTTTGGGAACTATGCTTATATGCTTTCTTGTTGAGAGTTAGAAGAGAGGATCGATATCTCTCTCATGTCTGTCTGTTAAATATGAAGCTGCTGCCAGGAGACAGCTTAGCTTAGCATAATCCAGCACCTGGAAAGCCCACGTATTAACACATTATATGTCTGTTGCTTATTTCTGAACAAAACCAGAGTGTAAAAACTACAATTTGTGGGGGCACATGTCACCATGATGTAGCCATGCAACCCACAGAGACTCTAGGAAGTCACTACGCCTGGCCAAGAAATAGGCCCCCACATAACCCCTCTGTAAAACCACAACTTGTTGTTTTTACATTTAGGTTTTTGTACGGATTAAACGAGATACAGTATAACGTGATAATTAGTGAGCTATAGAGGTTCTCTTAGGTGCTTTTGTTACCGTTAGACAGACCCAGGCTAGCTGTTTTTCTCTGTTTCCAGTCTTTGAGCTAAGCCAAGCTAACCGGCTGCTGGCTGTAGCTTCATTTTTACCTTACAGACATGAGAGTGGTATCAATCTTCTCATCTAACTCTCCGCAAGAAAGAAAGTGAATAAATGTATTTCCCAAAATGTTGAACTATTGCTTCAAGCAGTGTTGAAAAAGTCCAACCTATAAAAACATCACACAGTTTGTAACAATCCTGCCTTTCTGCCAGTCCTATCAAATCATAACATTTCCGAACACTTCATCAAGACACTCACTCTTCACTCTCATCTGTGCACCAGGGTGCAGATGGACTCCTGGGTCCCCGGGGCCAGCAGGGCATGTACGGTCCGAAAGGAGATGAGGGACTCCGCGGCTTCAAAGGCTCTAAAGGACCAATAGGATTACAGGTGAGATTTGTACAACAGTCACGGTGCAGATCATTGAAGTGATATTGGAGCTCTTCACTTTAATCCTCTAATCCCGTGTGTGTTTTCCAAGGGCATGCCCGGCCTACCAGGAGAGAAGGGTGAGAGTGGACACGTGGGACTAATGGTGAGCTTCTATCCTGTTTAAAGATCTGTCCCTTATTTACATCACATTTTTCCTTCATTTACAAAAAATCAATAAACTGATGTTCTTTCTCCCACATTACATACCTGGTTTTAGGGTCCACCTGGTCAACAAGGTCCCAATGGTCCTCAAGGACCTATTGGGGGACAGGTATGTCTCACAGTAATATTTATGCATAGTCATGTAAAAACATGCACTTGTTTTGAATTCGGAAGAAATACTGCGATGTCCTCTGTGTTGTGCAGGGTCCGAATGGTCGACTCGGGATGATAGGACAGCCAGGTGTTGTTGGAGAGAAGGTAAAGAAATTGACAGTAACATATTTTGCATGCATATTTGTATAACAATGCTCCTTCCCAAGCAGGTAGTCTCTTCCTGGATTTCTTACCACTAGTTTCTTTCTCTCTAAGGGGGAGGATGGTGAGGCAGGTGACCCCGGTTCAGTTGGTGTTCCAGGAAGGCTAGTGAGTTGTTTTTTGTTTTTTTTTGGGATCTCCCATCTCAAAGGCGTCCTCAAATTTGCTCCCACCACCTTCAGCTTTTAAGCTTCTTGCTCTTCTCCTCGGCCCCAGCCCTCTTAATCGCTCACTCCGCTACTTTGCTACTTTAGGGAGGAAAAGGAGACCAGGGGGAGAAGGGAGATACGGGCCCTTCAGGAGCAGCTGGTCCTCCAGGAGCCAGGGGCCCCACAGGGGAGGATGGAGCCAAGGGCAATGCTGTGAGAAACAATCATACTAAAAAACACTCCTAAATACTGTTCTCTTATATACTGTACAATATAATGCAACACAAAGCACTGCAATGACTGGACTCTGGAAGCTGCTGTTGCTCTGTACCACAGAGAGATAATCAACTAAACAGCTAAAGAAAGAGAGCTATGTTAAGTGAAAGCTATCTGTTGAGATAGCCTCTGCTAGCCTCAGCTAAAGCTAAAACTACATTTACTTGATTTTTCCTTATTTCTTCCTTAGTTTATACAACTCAGTGAGATTGGATCCAACAATAAAAATAAGAAAAATAAGCTAGCTAAACTCCTGCTAAAGCTAACTAGCAGATCTCAGTACTGCCATCTCAGCTTGTTCAAATTGTACATTAATTTTTCATACTGATTTCAAAATAAATATTGATAATAGTAGATGGACAGACAGACACCTAGCAAAACACAGATATATTTAATCTCTATAATCTATGGACTGTAAAT
Organism: Macquaria ambigua; assembly: GCA_008360985.2. NCBI lineage: Eukaryota > Metazoa > Chordata > Actinopteri > Centrarchiformes > Percichthyidae > Macquaria > Macquaria ambigua. The sequence continues at coordinate 320,624 of VMKM01000091.1, forward strand.
AATCAAAATGATGTTTATTTTTCTGAAACAAAAAAATGGACAAGAAAGCTGCCATATCTGCATTTTTAGGTATAATGTAGGTTCTACAGCAATGCTTTTTGCCATAGAGGAAGTGTTTATCAATGAAGGCATTACAACCTTTCTATCTGTCACACTTCACTGCTTTACTACTCTATGCTATACAATATAATACTATACTAGCTCAAGCTCTCTCTCTCTCGTCAGGGTCCTATAGGTCTCACTGGAGACCTGGGACAGCAGGGAGAGGCTGGACCCAATGTGAGTTCCTGCTCCTTCTATTCATCTTCCTCTCTCCCTTCTTCACTGCAACATTTTGTCTTTCTGACTTGCATTATATTTAAAGGAAAAATGTGCTGTGTAGTATAAATACAGTAAAACAAAGATATTTTTAAGGAACCATGGTAGGAGGAAATATGGAATAAGCCAAAATTACATTCAAATCAACGATCAATATACAGAATCCTGTATTAAACATAATTTGGAGACAAGACAAGTTTCTCATGTGCTCATTTAAGAACTGGTACCTTTACATCTGGAAACTGAGGTATTTTGCATTTAAATTTCCCACGTTCAGCGACTTTGAAAAGTGTAGTTAAAGAATCCTGATTTGTTTTGGTTGCCAGAAGGTAATGTGGTGAGTTGACTTTTTAAAGAGGAGAATGTTATTTTAAATTTTATGTAAAAGTCATGGCGGCTGAGTACCCTGTTTCCTCATGACAGGATATTTATTTTTTGTAAATTGGATCTTTTGAAATGTTTTCTTTTCTTTTTGAATTTTTTCATAAAACAATACACATCAACCAATCCTCTGTCTCGCTGTTTTAGTACTCTACATTAAAAGCTTTAGTGTTGCCATAAATACATCTTCAACTTTATTTTCTGGTGCAAAAGAAGTGTAGTTTTCCTCTGCCAACTATTTCTCTTTCCTCATCAGGGTGTGGATGGTCTGCCCGGGTCTAAAGGAGACACAGGAGACCCTGGGAAATCTGTGAGCTCCTCCCCTCTCCATCATACACCATGGCATCCATGACATTCTTTAATCCATAAACATGAAATATGCTGTCATCATACAATTCAATGACTGGCCATATAATAGTTTCTTTATATTGCTCAGGGACCACCAGGAGCAGCAGGGGAACCTGGACCATCTGGACCTCCTGGGAGAAGGGTTTGTGTGTTTTTCTGTTTATGTGTCAGTGCCTGCTGGCACCTCTGATGCACTCACAATCCTCATTTTCTATTTCCTGTTTGATTAAGGAAAAGATTAAACCCTCTTCCCCTGTTAGGATGAGGTTGAGGGTATTTTTGTTAATGCATTCTCACAGTGTGTGAGTTTGTGCAACAATGCATCTGTATAACAGATTCAGGTTGAAATGTTTTAAAATGCTGTTCTTCAGGGCCACTTGGGAAAACCAGGGAAGGAAGGAAAGGCAGGCCTGAAAGGAGCGAAGGTGAGAGTTAGAAACAACTCTTTGATTAATAACATCTGAATGCTCACAACGTCTGAAGGTCACCCTGCTCTCTGTCCGTTTCAGGGTGCTCCCGGTTTGGAGGGTCCCGTAGGGAAGACAGGGCCCGTAGGTGCCCAGGGTCACCCCGGGAAGCCTGGCCCTCAAGGTCTGAGAGGAATCCCCGGCCCTGGAGTAAGTCAGAGAGTGAAGAATGAAGCAGTGGAAGTGGAGCATAAAAAAAGATGGAGATTAATTTATTTCTGTCTGTGTGTCTTTCTCTCAGGGTGAGCAGGGTTTAAATGGACCACCTGGCCAGACAGGACCCCCAGGTCCCATGGTAAGATGACTCATCAAATCAAGAATATAATGGAGAAACTTTTCCAAATGAGAAGAAAAGAAAGATATTTTATTGACAGTTTATGGACAGTATGATCAAAACACTATGATTTCATATCCTTAGCTGTTAAAATAGGTAGGAGGTATAACGGGATAGTTCCTCTGTGGTCAACGATGAGTTTTTATATGTACTTGCTACATTTCAACTTGTGTTTGACGTCAGCATAACTTCATCCTCTCAGGGTCCACCGGGATTACCAGGACTAAAGGGAGATCACGGCAAGAAGGGAGACAAGGTGCGTGCATACTGTACACACATACATTCACAACATTCACTCTGAACTTGACTTGACTTTGACCTTGAGCTCATTTGTGACATCTGTGCAGGGTCACGGCGGTCTAATAGGTCTGATAGGGCCACCAGGAGACATTGGAGAGAAGGGCGACAGAGGACTGCCAGGAAACCAGGGACTACCGGGTCCAAAAGGAGATGAGGTGTTGAAAATACGCACAAACACATACAAACAAGCCTGGATTACCAACCAGACAAAGTAGGCAACGTGTCCGCAGGTTTGCCTTGTGTTAGTTGGTTTGTGGATTCCCAGTATGTTAGGTTAATGTGTTTCTTTGCATTAATATAAAGAAACACATTTACACTAAATTGATTTTTGGGCCATAATAAAAATCAAGGCACTCAAACATTTGCTTATGGTCAGTAAGTTAATAAAATAAAAAGGCAATTGATCTGTTTTGCTCCAATTTAATTACAGTCATGAAACTGAACAGTTAGCATGTTTGTTATCATGTATCTGTTTCCAGACATAAAGTTATCTTGAACGATGTCTACACATAGTTTCTCTTCCAGCTCTGACTACAGTATTTAGACTGGGCTAACCTGACTAGCATGGTTTAGCTAACATAAAACAGCTGAGACATTGTCAAAACCTTTCAGGTGACCCTTTTTAAAGAGACATTTTTTTAAGGTTGCTGGTACATTGAGTGTAGTTAGACTTTATTAGTGTAATAAGTAATTATCTGAGTCATAGAGTGTACCAAACTGAACATGCAGTACAGAACCTTTGCATTTATATGGTGCATAAGCAACTTTCAGATTAATCAAGTTAACAAAAACACATCAGTTGGACACACAGCAAACAGGGGGCCAGGGGGTGAATTTATAAATGTGGTATGAGCCTACCATAGTCTCATCCCATTAAAGGCTTCAGATACTTTGATTCAGGTTCATGCACAATGTGCAGAGTGGACAATGCTGATTGCTGGTTGAAACAATGAGAAAGTGGGTCAGTAGAGGCCCCTAGTAGATTTTTTCATGGGGACCCCCTCCAGGTTAATCCATCTTTAAAGGATAAGGCTATTCTATATTTTTCTAACTGTCATCACATCCCATGAAAAGATCAAAAACAGTCATGAATTTGTCCTCCAGCAGATCTGCTTGTTCTCTTTATCCAACAGTTTTGTTTCTTTTGTGTTTAATATCAGGGTCCACTTGGTCCACCAGGTCCCCATGGTCCCCTTGGCCCCACGGGTCTGTCTGTGAGTATACGAGATAATCCTGACAGTGCATGCAAAAACATACCATTTCACCATTGTTAGCATTGGGATTACTGGGACATTGTTCGTCTGTCGACATCTTGTGTGTCTTTACCTTGAACTCTTCACCTCTCTCACAGGGTGTTATTGGTACAAAGGGCTCTAAAGGAAACCAGGTAACCGTGATGCTCATTGTTTCATTGGATTGAATTAGTCAGTACTATGACGTTGGAGCCTCATACCTCTCTACCACCTTAAATTGATCTCTTTGCTCTATGTGTATTTAGGGTCCAATTGGTCCCAGAGGGGACCCTGGGCCTGCAGGACCTCCAGGACCACCAGTGAGTTCTGCTTACAGAAATGTTGTACATCCAACAACCATGCAACTCTCATTAACAGTAAAAACTTCATCTGTGTTTCCTGTGCTCCTTCCTCACCTTTTCCACCACCTCTATCTGCCTGCTTCAATCTGCTCTCCACCCCACCTGTTTCTTTACCTTCACCTTTTTTCTTCCTCACCTCTCCTGTTGTTTCCTCTCCTCTCCTCTCATATCTTCTTGTTTCCTCACCTCTCCTCTCCTCTCCTTCTGTTTCATCTCCTCTCCTATCTTCTCCTCTCGTCTCTTCTCCTCTCCTGTTGTTTTCTCTCCTCTCCACTCCGTCTGTTTCCTCTCCTCTCCTCTCCTCTCCTCTCCTCTCCTCTCCCCTCCTTCTGTTTCCTCTCCTCTCCTCTCTTCTCCTCAGGGATTGCCAGCAGCTGGGATGTCCCCTCTGCCAGAGCGAGGACGGAGAAGGAGAACCCACGCCTTGGTGGATGGTGCTACACTTGATGAGGAGGAGGAGGAGGAAGGGGAGGCAATAGATGGCAGAGAGGAGGAATGGATGCAGGGGGACCAGGCGAAGCAGGATGGTTGGATGGAGGAGAAGGAGGGCCAAGGCATGGAGGAAGTGTTTGCGTCTCTGTCCTCTATGAAAGTAGAGGTGGAGGGTCTGCGTAACCCACAAGGGACTTACCACAGCCCTGCCCGCACCTGCAAGGAGCTCTGGCTCCTCCACCCAGAGCTCCCCGATGGTACTTTATCATTTGTGTCTCTGGCCATTTGTTTATCACAGCTGTCTGCCTGCAAGTCTAGACTCATTTTATCTGCCTGTCTTATTTCCTAGCTGTTTGTGTGTCTGCTTCTCCATCTAATATCATCTGTATCTGTGTGATTTTTCTCTGTTTGGTGTTTTTGTTGTTGACAGTGGCATTAGCCTTGTGTTTTTTGATCTCTCTGCCCTCCTCTCACCTTTTTCTCTCTCTCCAGGTGAGTACTGGATAGATCCCAACCAGGGTTGCCATAGAGACTCCTTCAAGGTGTTTTGTAACTTCACTGCACAGGGAGAGACGTGTCTGTACCCTGACAAGAAGTTCCAGTCGGTTAGTTTTCATGCAGAAACACACACACACACACACTTTTTTGAGCATTTGATAAACTGTTCAAAGCTAACAGGAGCCTTTGCCAAAAGCCGAAGGACTCCTCAGAAAGATATTAAACATTACTTAGTCATCATCTGTGTGTTGAGTTAGTGAACTTGAAGCATATGTTTCTGTTTGTTTGCCATCAGGTGAAGTTAGCAGGCTGGAAAGGGGAAAAGCCCGGCACCTGGTACAGTAAATTCAGGAAAGGAAAACAGGTATAGTGTGATGACTTTGCATGCTATCAATGTGTGTGTTTGTACAACACTTCCTGGAAAAGGACTTCCAATGTGAAATAGTTTAATCACAATTATCAACACTGCTGCAAATGTGGGACATATGTGGTTGAATGCTACTTAGCAGCATTTGTCATCTATAAAACAGCACAATTTATTAAGTGAGTTTTCAAAGCAACATTTACAACATTTGGCTGATGCTGTTATTCAAAGTGTCTTACAATGATGTTCAGACAAAACCATCAGATCAACTGAAGTCAGAGATTTGGCAGCAATCACATCATATCAGTGATGAGCAGATCAGAAGTGCGGGAGCTGCTCCAGGGAGGAAAGTTTTCTGACTGACTAACAAGCTTCAGCTAATTTTCCAATGCAGATCTTCATTTGGGGGAAGTCATACTTTCCCTGTTACAGAACAAACAACGTTGCTTACTGTAATGATAAGTGACAAGCGGTGCATTGATGGGGTAGAACTGAAGTTCCCATCCACCACAGCAGAGACCGGAGGTTCGACTGTCGGTGGTTGTGCATCCAACTTGGTCAGGTATTCTGACGAACAACATTGGCTGTTCAAAGATAGGGAGCCGATTGATGGCTTTCGTACTTGTCGCTGCACTGCAAAAGAGAAAGAAGTGTTACAGATTACCACAGTAAAAACTACTACTTTTCATTGCAAGTAAAACAAAACAAAGGGCTGGCAGTTCCCACCAGAACAGGCAACATGTTATTTAAAAAGTGGAGACTAATGAAAGTCTGCATGTGAAGGCATTCTGCAGTCCAGATCTCTTAGACCACTACTGAGGAGCACACAAAATACTCTTGGTGAGTTTTTGAAAGGAGTCCTCTGCGCGAGGAGTAGATCAGAAATATGTTGCTCAGCAAAGGGACTGCTGTGGCCTGGAGGAAGACAGGTGCTGGTCTGTTCTGGGCTTTATAAGCTTTAAAAATCTTTTAGAAATTAAAGTCAGGATTTGCGATCTTGAAAAACATGCCCTCATAAAGAAAACTGCATCAACAAAGAGTAACAGAGGATAACAGCAAAACTAAAAAGCAGTGACGGTGATGATTCACATGTTCGTGATAATGGGGGTTTGACAAAAACTGCTAATTGGCATTGAACCTTGTACGACCCACTGTTGTAGAAGTGTTGCAAAAGCGATAAAGCAACTTCAAAGCCCTTTTTCATGTGTGGCTCTAGGGATGGCTCTGTCGGTCGATCCACCACTTTGGTCCAGACTGAAATATCCACAAACAAATATTGGATGGGTCGCCATGAAATTTTATTTTCATTCATGGTCCCCAGAGGATGAACCCGACTGACTTTGGTGATCCCCTGACTTTACCTCTAGTGCCACCAGCAGGTTGACATTTTTGGCTTTTAGTGAAATATCTCAACAACTATTGGTTGAATTACCGTGAAATATGGTACAAGCAGTCATCTTCCTGTCAAGCGGGTGTGTACGAGGCAGCAAGGAAAAGGACCCAAATGCAGACACCTGGGCAGGCAGGAAAAGTTCAGTGATTTATTGGTAAAGTGATGATGCAAGTTTACAGGCAAGGGTAGCAAGTTCAGACAGAGGTAGTCGAGAATCCACAGATTAACAAGAATGGGGCAGGTAAAGGGTGCAGGCAGGCAGGTACAGATAGGGTTCAGGTTCAGATTCAGGTGGCTGGAAAGCCAAGGCACACAGGTGAGCAGGATGTGGGAGTCAGGTGAGGTGAAAGTCAGAGAGGCAGAATGGGCAAAAAATAAACACAACTGAGGCAGCTGTCGTGACTGTTCCGCTCAGGATAAGTTGTAATAACTTTGGTGATCCCCTGATTTTTCATGAAGCGCCACCATCAGTTCAAAATCACAGTCAGCATCATAAACCCTTTAGCCCCTAGACCAGTACACCCCAGGTGTTTATCTAAGCTGTCCTGTTTTATTGGTTAACCGTGATGTTGGTATGATGTCATCTATTTTGTACCCATATATATACCTTTCCCTTTGTCATGTTAGCTTAATGAAGACCTGGTAGAGTGGAAACGTTAACAGTGTTTCCATTACTGCATCTGTTTTCCCGCACCTGGTGGAAATATGGGATTGAATGTGCACATTTTTTTTGTGTACACAACTAGCTTTCTGTGTACTTTATGTATGTTCATGTGTGTATGTTATTCTGGTGTTCTCCTCCAGTTTTCCTACTCCGGGTCGGACAGCGTACCAGTCCACGTGGTCCAGTTGACCTTCCTGCAGCTGCTGAGCGCGACAGCCAAGCAGACCTTCACCTACCACTGCCTCAACTCTGCCGCCTGGCTGCACGCCGCCACCTACAGCCACGAACACGCACTGCGCTTCAGGGGCAGCAACGGGGAGGAGCTAACACATGAGAACACACATTACATCAGTGCACTGTATGACGGGTGTCAGGTGAGTGACACAGATATACATTCGAGTGTGAACACATACACCTACATTTGTTTTCTGGTTGTTTGATTGTGTTTTTCTGCTGCAGACGCGCTCGGGGCAAGAGAGGACAGTGTTGGAATTTGACGCTCCGCTGTCCAACACGCTCCCCATCATCGACGTGTCTGTGCCTGATTTTGGAAATGGGAACCAGAAATTTGGTTTCCAAGTTGGCCCGGTCTGCTACAACGGTTAACCAAGCCGGGGGGAGATTACAACAGGAGTAATTTAATAGGAAAAAGAGCCATGGACACTTTTTACATGCAGGGAGAAAACTACATTCAAGACTTACCTGGTGCCACATATTTATAAGTTGATTTACCTACAGTGTTCCTTCAACTAAACATTCATTCTTTTATACAGACATTCATTCACTCAGACTTTCCTTAATTCACACAGTCTCATACATTCTCACAGCTGACTCACTTATTGTGTTTTCAAGAGCAGTGCATAAATGTATTGATTGCCAACCATTTCCTCAGTTACACACATTTCATGTGTTTTCATTCCTCTTTAAAGCAGTGTGTGGTGCTCTCACAGTTTCATCCATGTCTGTTCATACATTTATTGATCTATGCACTCAACTCCCATCTATACATAATCGCACACAAGTTTCCAAACATTACAATCAGCAAATCATCTTCAAAAATACAAAAACACCATATTTCAACAACATTCACCCACCATGTTGTTCTGTGTTATCATCAAACCTCAATTTGTTGTGTTTTCTTTTGTTTGTTGTTGTCATTTTGTTGTTATAATGATCTGTTATGTGATGTATATTGGAGTGTAATTCATCACGGTGCTATTATGTGGCTCCTTGCGGAGCACATTTCTTTGTAAAGGGAACTGGGGCAGTGCATTTTTTTATATTGTGAAGCCGTGTTTTATATTTTTTAAACTTTTCAAACCAAACTGTGGTACATGATTGCCTCTAGGTCTTTCTATGCATAGTTGTGTGGGGAAGTGACTGAGTAACATATTTTAATAAAAGTACATAATGTACATTTAAGTTAATATGTTGAGATTTAGTTTTATTGAATGCATTTGTTAAGCAAAGCCCCCAGAGAAAAGGTTTGAGGAGCAGACCAGGAATTCTGCTTAGTGTGCTCTTTTCAGGTCGAATATTCATTCTGCACTTTTCTTACGGTGGCTACATAGTGCTCAATCTCCGACCCAACGGCTATTGTCTGATGATTTAGCCAACAGGCTGATATTTGTGGTTTAAGTAAAATGTCTCGATGACTATTTGCCTTGAGATTTGTCACAGACATTCATGTTCCCTGCAGGATGAATTGTAGTAACAGATGATGTCTTAACTTTTCATCTGGTGCCATAAAGAGGTCAAAGTTCTAATTTGTCTAATACTTCTGTTTCATCAATCTTAGCATGCTGACATGCTAATCTAAGAAGGCTAAGATGGTAAATATTATGTGCTAAACATCAGCATGTTAGCATTATCAGGGAGCGTATCAATGTTCCCAGGGTTCTATGCTCCCACGGTCCTATGTTCCCCATCTTAATATCCTCTTAATATGACCTTTCAAAGGGTTTTATGTTCTCAGCAATGTTTTAACCCAAGGTCAAATGTTCAATGTATGTTTCCATGGGTCAATATGTTGAAATCACCCACCTACAGCTTCTAGCCTACTGATGTTATACTCCTTGAAACCTACGCCCTAAAATATGCAGGCAAGACAGTTTTCTTGACTTTAGATAGCCCTTACCAGTCTTTTACAATCTTAGTTTATATCAAGAGACACACATGCTGGGAACATATGGACCCTGGGAACATAGGGATGAGCCCCATTGGCATTATGAGTATGCTAGTATTTAGCTCAAAGCACACGTTTGCCTAAGTACAGCCTCACAGAGCCACTATGGGTGTAGACTTGTCTTGTTAGATCTGCATTTGATCTATTGTTTCTCCTATTCATATAACATTTTTAAGATGGTTATGGGGTGCTTGATGACCACATATAATGCATGTCAATTAAAAGTAATTTTTAAAAGATTGAGTGATATGACAACACACCAAATAGCTGCTTAAGCACCCTTATGCTGAAAGGTCAGGAAAAATAGGTCAGGGCAAATCCATTAAATACCTCATAATTGATCAGTGAAATCTTATATTCTTAAAGCAGCTGAAAGCCACTGGAGGGATGATAAAATGTACGCAATGTGCTCTTCCAGTTAAAAGCCCAGCTCCAAAGTGCCTTTGTAAGTGCAGAATATGTGGAGTTTAAATTGTCAGGATGAGCTTAAATAAAGGCATTAATAACTTTCTATAGGTCAGTAGCACACAGAATATTTCAAACAAAAATAAATAACCCCTTGAACTTTCTTTTCTAACTTCAAATTCGAGTCAAAGACGATTCCTGAATTTCTGGCAGAGACTTTCATTAATTTCCACTGTGAAGTGTAATTGTATTTAAGAGGGTTGTGTGTGTGTAAAGTGTGCTAGTAATCTGTATTCATTATGTGCTGCAGCTTGGGCATACACCATTCATATTCTCTCTCCCTGCCCCAGTCTTCCCTCTTTCATGGCTTTTTGGTGACCCTTATCTCTCCCCAGTCTTTACTCTCTCTCTCTCCCTGCTCTTCTTTCTATCCTGACATCTGCAGTACATTTAACAAGGACATTTCCAATGATGCTGAAACTTTAATGAGATGGAGCAGATGAACACACAGCTCATCCAGTTGCGTTTAGCTGCTAATTTTCATCAATGAAATATAGATGGCGTGACATGAAAGTCAGTCACATCATCGTTAACGACACACAGAGTGGGAGCAAGCATGGGAATCTGCATATTTATCTTCTTTGAGCTTCAACCCAACCTTGTCAGGAAGGCATTGGTCCAACACTGTTTAATATTTTATTCCATTTCAGTTAGTGTACTGAAGATAGATGTCAATGTCCACAGAGATCATGTGAAAGCCAAGAGAAAGGTAAAATGAAGACGTTTTATCACTTCGTGCGTTTTAAAGCCACTAACAGCTGGTGGTGTGGCTAACGTAATGATAGCAATGTCCGGCTGTTTCTCCCAAAATTTGGTCAGGAGTGAAATATCTTTGGATGGGAAAACGTCACACAATAGTCCCCAGAGGTTAAAAGAATAATTTGGGTGATTCTCTGACTTCAACCAGGCGTCAACAGTAGGTCAAATTGTCATGCTAACATGTTAACAACAAATGTTCCATGCTAAAGATTAGCATGTAGCTAAACTAGCTAACTGTAAGAATGTTAACTAAATGGTTAAAACGATATTCAGTTAGGAAGGTAAGAAGTTAGACTTAATTATTTATACTTACTTATACACCATTAAATTAACTGAAAACATTACATGATCATGTATATTAGTAGTTAAAGTGAAATTTTAATGGAATGAAAAAGTGTCCGACTCAGGAAACAGTTCTGTTAACATTAGTATCTCCAGCAACATGCTAGCATTAGCGGTTAGCTTAAAGCACAGCTTAGCCTACAGTGATTTAGGGCTCAGCAATATGGTTGAAATACTCTGATATTGACAATAATATTTACGGTAATAATATTTTCCCGCTATTTCTTTCATGACATGGCAAGTGTTTTCACAATAATGTAAAATAATCAAATTAATGAAGCTGAATAATCGATTTATTATGACATTAGACCGAAGAAAAGCAGCAAATCCTCACAATGGAATTAGGGACTGTTTGACTGTTTTTTGAAAAATTACTTAAACTATTAATCTATTATTAATATAGTCAGTCGACTAATCAATTTATTGACTACCTGTTTCACCTTTACAAGTTTTCAAATGATACTCTACAACTCTGGACTTTTAAATGCATTATTTCTACACTAGTTCTCTAGCGTGATGAGGCCAAAACCAGCAGCGCTATCTCACATGCAATCTGTCACTCACAAGGCAAAGCAAGGCCTGTGCTTTATTTATATAGCACATTTCAAACACAGAGGCAATTCAAAGTACAAGTGCACCCACACACCCGTTAACAAACTGTAATCCACTGTCTGTGTTGACTGGCAGTGGACTCCTCCTTCCCTACACCCCCTCTTTCACCTTCTCCAAGACAGTTGTCCTCTCCAGTTGGCGTCTGAGTGGCTCCCCTCAGCATGCAGCCAGTACCAGGACTGTCTTCTTCTTCCACAGCCAGAGGGGAGTCAGTCACTCCAGTCCAGCCACAACAAAGTCCATAACCCTGAGGCTAACTAAGGGAGGTGTACAATCCCCAGAGGTACCCGAAGTCGGAGTCTCTCCTGAGTGCTTTGCAGGGTCATGCCGTGTGTTTTGGTTTTTTTATGCCTACAGTGAGCCAAACCTGGGTCAAGACTAGGGAGACCTGAAGGAGAGAAAAGGGTGGTGATGGGTCCACCTGAAGCCCTTTGGGTGCTGCAGCTGCTGTTTACAGTCTGCTCATGTAAGGTAAGAAGACGCTGTGCCTCCACCTCCAACTCCCAATCTATGTGTTGGAACATATGAGTGTGTCAGCCAAAATGATTGCAGTTTTCAAACTTTACATCAGATGTAATGAGGGATAAATGGATGGAGGACGAATTTGTAATCTAGTCCTCTCTTTTTTGTCAGATGACCACTTTTAACTGTGAATAATTGTGCCGGACTTCAAAGAATAGAAGAAGTGAAGTTTAGGGTAGTAATACACACTTTGGCAGATAGTGTAGCACTTTTCGGTGTGGCTCTTTCAATTCCCATATTTAACGCATGCATTTGTTTGCATGGGAAATGTATTTATATCTCCCAAAACACACGGCTTGTTGAAAATTTCCATTTGATTTCACCCTGGATCTTTCGGAGCCTTTTCTACACTGTGTCCAAAGAAATGAAATGCTTCATGGATCGACAGCATAAAAAGGACTAGATAAATATAATATTTGGTGCCAGAGGAGGTTCAGGCAAGCATCTTCAGAGTCTTCCTTCCAGCTACTCCTAAAATCATATGAATTTATTTTTACTGGGTTTTTATATCACTATCATCTTTATCTGTTATTGTGGGTTTTAATATGCCTTCTTTTGGCTCATTGTTTTGGTTTCAGTGTTTTTCATATATGTATCTCTGTGATATATTTTGCCACTTTGCTTTGCTCTATTGGCATATAAAAAACATATTATTATTATATATTTCCTAGAAATGCAAAGAGGGAGCCACCTGAGTCAGTGACCATAAATACCCTGAAGGTGTGTCACACTCCTCAGTTGTCATGTCGGCTCTATTGTGCCCCTCCATCTCCCGACGACTGTGTTACCCCTAAGTGCTGCTGATTGAAATATTCATGTTAGTTCAGCGTAGTCGCTGAAGGGCGTTTTATGTATAATCCATGTGTATCCTGGGGGTTCTCTACTGAGACAAGAAAGCATGAGCATGTAACCGCTGACGAGAACAAAGGCACAATAAAACATTTAGTGTTGGTTAGTTAAAATGTCGACATATAATCGCTCCAGGCGTGAACCACAGAACAGCCGTGTTCTTCTGTAGTTGTGTTGCAGAAAAGAGATGCTTATCCTGTTATAGTACCATGAGAACACATCACATCAGCTGTTAACACTAATCTTCTGTAGGGGGTCTTGGACAACACAGGTCCTCTTTGACCGCTCAAAAAACATACTTATCATTGTTTCATCAGCTTGATACTTCATAATTTTTCCTGATTTTATGAGAAATGCTTATAAACATGATTTTGAGTTGATGAGCCTCAGAAGTCCGCTACAGAAAATGATGCATTATTTCTGTTTGGTGTCTGTAAAACATGGTTAAATACAACAGATTTTTATGCAGCACTACCTCTCTGAAAATCCCAAATAAGTCTATTTGGATTTCTGTTATTGGAGTTTTATAATAGTTTGTACACGAGAGCGGTCTCTGGGGTCTGCTTGACCCCAGACATAAGTAACGTCACTATGTACTGTATATTTGTCTATCCGTGAATTACTTTTTAGCAAATAAAATGAATATATATTTGTTCCTGCATAGCACATATATAGCATATAAAACATGAAGTATTTCCTTATTTGGTGTATTAACAATACTTTATGGTCTTTTCTGTATTTTTTCAAATGTGGAAGCTCAGTTTGCAGCAAAGGGAATAGTTACCACTTCAATAAGTAATAAGGTCAGAACATAAGAACAAATGTATTCAAAAGAGTTCAACGGAGGGCATTGGTTGATTTTGCAGTTGTTATTATTTCTTTTTACACATTACACAAGAATGAGGATGTAAAGCCAATGTCAACGGGGTTAATCTAACATTCCACTGAAGACACCAGATACCTTTTAGTTTCACAGGTGCTGATTGTTTTGACGTTTTTACTTTCAGGCTGAACTAACAGTTATTTTCATTTCAAATTAATATATCAGTTATTTCATCAATTAATCATTTGGTTTATAAAATGTCACAAAATAATAAAAAATGCTCATCATAATTCCCTAAAGCCTAAGGTGATGTCATCAAATGTTTTGTTTTGTCCAACCAACAAAACTCAAAGATATTCAATTTATCATCAAAGCTCCTTCATCGACACCACCCATCATGTTCAAAATGTGTTCATTTGAATTGATTTTAAACTTGATGGTCTTTAACACTATTAATTATATAAAAGTATATATACTATATAATATATATAATATTTTTTCATACAGTTGAACTGTCAGGGTTTCGGTTGGTTTGGTCGAGTTTATCTGTTACTTTCAGCAAATTCTCACATTTGAGAAGCTGGAACCAGAGAATTGTTGACATTTGTGGTTGAAAAATGACTTAAAAGATTGATCAATTATCAAAATATTTGCCTATAATTTTTCTCAGTCAGTCAGTTCTAATTGATAAATCAACTAATTGTTTCCGATCTAAAATACAAAAGAAAAAAAAACATTTATTGCAAACAAGAGTATGTATTGTGTTTACACTTGAAAAGAGACAAAATAAAGTACACTCAAAGCAGTCATTATGCACACTAAAAAAACGATTTCCGATTTTTTAGCGTGCTGTTGATAGACACCATTCTCCCAAGAAGCAATGCACAAAGGAAATGGAGGAGCTGCTCACAGCTGGAAAAAATAAAAGAAAATGTGGATGGAAGTAAAACAGATTTGTGACAAACAGCTCTACGGGGGAAAAAAAATCATTTTGCTTTCTCTTTGTGAAGTTTAATTGGCGGTGTCATTACATATTGTGTCATTTCCTGATAGTAAAAAACGGTTAAGTATTTTGTATTTTGTATACTAACAGCAAAAACAGTATACTAAGACAATTGGTATATTCTGTACACACTCGAAATTAGGACACAACTAGCTCCTTTTTATCTGCAGTCCCTGGGCAGGTCGACACAAACACTTCAAAAGAAAGTAGTGGCACATTGGCTGGATGTTATTTTTGGAGTTGTTGCTTCCATGGAAACGCTGCAGACACAGATCAAATCAAACATCATCTGAACATTTTGTACTTCTTCTCAAATGTTGATCAAATCTAGTGTGAAACAGCTTTCATGCTGAGTTTGGGAGGCACCGCTGTCCACATGGTGGCAGTGTTGCATCAGTTTACGGTGCACATGAAGCACAAATACACACACTCAAACACACACAGACCAGGGACAGGTCAATCCAGAGCGTTGTGCTTTCATGTAGGCGTTTGCATTTAATCAATATAAAGGAAAGTAGGGGCGAATGGACAGAGAAGAAAAGAAATCAATGTGTTCACTGCAATAAAGATGAAAAGGGAAAATTAGAGAACAGGAAAATAAAAGGAAAAGGAGTATGGGTGGAAAAATAGACAACAAAAAACAAGAATATATGTGTTTAGTGGGATTTTATGATCTTACTTCATATTTTATGTTATCCACCTGTTTTTTCAAGCAAATATTGTTCAAGAGGAGAATGTGCTCATGTGATGAATGAGTTGAGAGAATAGGTGAGAGCATGAGTGAGTGGGAGAGATGGAGGAGTGCGTCTGAGAGAGAGAGGGAGGGAGGGTGGAGGGAGAGAGTTAGTGGATAAATGAGAGAGCAGCGCTGGCTCAGCCACAGCGTCTTACTGCCAGGCGAAGGAAGGAGTCCAGGAAACACACACACAGCTCAGCGGGACCCAACCAGCTGTTTCCAGGAGCGTCTCCTGCAGCCTGAGCCCAGCGTTGGATGTTGGGACTTCACATGGAGGCATCTTGAGTGGCTTGTGCTCCAGGATTTATTCTCTAACCTGTGGCAGTGTAGGAGGGGAGACTTGAGCAGTGGGACGATCCCGGCTGTGGTTTCATCACAAAACACTCTGGACTTTGGATTCTAGAGCTGAAAACTCAGTCACGAACGTTTTACCTGTAGCATCATGTTGTGCACCTGCTGTTTTTAGCATGACTGCTGTCAACAGTTTGGACTGTGTGTGAGAGCCAGCCGGAGTTTCTCTTTGTGTGTGTGTGTGTGGTGTGTGAATGTGTGTGTGTCAGGATGAGTGTTCCCATGTTGAAGATTGGTGCGGTGCTCAGCACCATGGCTATGGTAACTAACTGGATGTCCCAGACTCTGCCGTCCCTGGTTGGACTCAATGGAACCATCATCTCCTCTCCTGAGGGCACACATGAGCGAATCGTCAGTGTATGTATTCTGTATATATACACTATACACACACACACACACACACAAACAAACACAAACACACTGTAGGAAGCATTCATTTTCCAATTTTTTTTGTCACCAGAAGTTAATCTTTGACATTCTGTAAAATTTAGTGCAGAAGGTTATTTTGTTGACCAGCAGCTGAAGTTATCTTGTGTTTTTTCAGTGTACACTCACATGCTCATCAACACCCATTCTCTGTACATATAATTGCATAAGCTTTCTAATGTGACATCCTTTGTATTTGATCAGAGAAATTGCTGCTTTTGAATTGCAGCCAAAACACCTGGACTATTTAGAATTACAGGGGAAAATGAGTCAAATGTGGAGATCAACACATTCAGGAATGTTTAGTCTACATGCAGCAGACATTTGATCTGTTCACTGGTGCAGAAAGTAGAGCAAAGAAGGAAAAGACACAAAAAAAGAAATGATGCTTAGAGGAACAGATTTAGAACAAAATTTGAATATAGAACACAACGTGTTGCAAATTTGAAGAATAAATAGCACTGATAAATAAATAAATAAATAACCTTTCCTGTTGATATGAGTCATAAAGGACACATGTACAGTATGCACTCACTGCTACACACACACACACACACACACACACACACACACACACAGAGGGGTAATAGGATTGCTCTCTCTCTGACTTACTGGGGTGATATTTCTCCTGGGGACGGCTGACTCACCCATGGGACAGCCAGCAATTTGTTGCCCTAGCAACACCCTGGCAACCCCAGACATGTAGATGCTGGACCACTGCGCATACAGGTCTCTTAACTCTGTATATATATACTGTGTGTCTGTGTGTGTGTGTATGTGTGTGTGTGTGTGTGTGTGTGTGTGTGTTTGTGTATATGTGCACGATTGGGCTTTGCATGATTTAGCTTTCTGGCTCGAGAGGCACCTTACAGCTGCTACTTGGCAGTACTTTGCAAGTTCAGCAAAGTGCACGCAGTCTCATGCAAGTAGACGCCTACACACACACATACACACACACACACACACACAAGAAGTAGCTGAGAACAGATGGAGATGTTAGAGGTGCAGTGTTGCTACTTCATGCTATTTCAGGAGATGATGACAGAAAATTTCTTAAGCTGTAATTTTACTGTAAATCAGTTTGACGACTTGTGAATATAATTTTAAGCGACTCGCAACCTTTTTTGTGTGATGTCACATCCCTGTCAGAGGAGCTAAAGTACTTCTTCA
This sequence comes from Macquaria ambigua, assembly GCA_008360985.2. Classification (NCBI taxonomy): domain Eukaryota; kingdom Metazoa; phylum Chordata; class Actinopteri; order Centrarchiformes; family Percichthyidae; genus Macquaria; species Macquaria ambigua. Next base: position 337,960 of record VMKM01000091.1, read on the forward strand.
TTGACACCACCCATCATGTTCAAAATGTGTTCATTTGAATTGATTTTAAACTCGATGTTATTTAACACTATTCATTATATAAATGTAGATATATTATAAATATTATTTCATACATTTGAACTGTCAGGGTTTCGGTGGGTTTGATCGAGTTTATCCGTTACTTTCAGCTTTCTCTTTTAACCGTTTATCCATCACTTTTAGCTATTTCAACAATTTATCTTTTAGCTAACTGTTTCAACTGCTAATCCATTACTTTTCGCTAACCATTTACCCAATACTTTTATCTAAATATTTCCACCATGTATCTCTTACTTTTAGCTAACTATTTATCCATTACTTTTAGCTAACTGTTTAGACTTCCCTGCTTGCTTGCTAACTAGTTTTCAAGCTCTCTCATTCGCAATACATAGTGTTCAGGTTTTACAGCTGACTCAGTATGTAGCCAAGAGAGTATGTCTCTCTCTCTCTGTATTTGCACTGATCACTATCAGCTGAGCTGCCTGAGTAGATTTTTATAATTTCTCCTTTGTGTGAAATGAGCCCTACTCTGTTTAATTACACTGAGCAGTAAGCACAAACGATGCTCATATTCTCATCCCATCCATGTCCTCCTGTTTTAAACAGCCCCTACCCCCGTCAGCTTCATTATAAATTGGACTTCAAGGTTACCACACCAAACCCAGCTGACTGATTTATCAGATGTTTCCCTCCAGGCCTCCGCCTCCCCTTCCTGTACCTCCTCTCGCGCCTCCATCCTCCCAGCCGCTTCCTCTGCCGTTATTCTTTTTCAGGGTTTGTAGGGCAGCTTCTCAGCGAGATTACTGTGACGGGCTGGTGTGTGTCAGGTTGAGCTTTGAGTGCTTTTACATTGTTCTAAAATGTTAACCCTAAGTAGGTCAAACTGAAGACCTTATTAAATTTCACCAAAATGAGCTCATGATTTCACGTGTGCTCTCATTTAATGTGTTACGACTTGCGTCCGACGTATAAACCGCAGGGAACAATTGCTGTCACCTCAGCACTACCTAATGAGGTCCCAAATAACCCAAACAATTAAAAAAAGAAACATGTCATTATAACAACTTGCTTTGTATTTTAGGACTAATAATAAATGCATGTGTCTTACTGTGTGCTGCAGCCTTGAAAATCACATCTACAAATATATGTTGTTCATTAAAAAAGAAAGTATTAGCACTATTCTTTAGGGTACAAAAGATTTTAAAAAATGAATTATTCTATGGAAGTTAAATCATGTCAATCGTAGAAACAACTGAATACCTAACTGTGGAATTTAACCACTATTGAATACCTAATGTTGCATTTAAATACCACTGAATTTATAACGTTGAAATATTTTACTTCGAGAACCATCTATCTAAATTTACGGGGTCTGAATTCACGTCAAAATGTTCAGAAGGTAATTTCAAGAAGTGCACTTTCAAATTTTAAACCTGCATTAAGTGATCTGGCCACTCGAGGGCAAACGAAACAGGCTGTAAACACAACAGTGACATATATCACCTGTTAAGTTGATATGGTGAAGAATATTGTTAGCAAACAGTTGCTTATTTACACATCCAGCAGATACAGAGCAACGTTGGCATTCAATTGGAGTCGTGTTTCTGGCCACCTGATGAATTCCAATATTCACTCGCCTTTTAGCTCTGTTTTTGGTCTTCACCAGCTCCTGGGGGAAATGTCTGGCTCTATAGCTGCTAAATGCTCCACTATGTTCACCAGCTTTCGTTGCTAATTTTGTCTGTCTGTTGCTTGGTGCTGGGCAGGTAGCGTACAGTCGTTTTTTTGAGCCTTTTTGCTGAAAACAGCTGCCTGCTGAGGCTGAAAACGATGCTATCAGAGCAGTGAGAGTGAACCAAAACAGTAAAGTTCTGTGCCAGAAAACAAAAACAATGAGCTGAAATGCTATAAAACTTCAGATTAAAGTGTCCATTTCTTAAGTTACTCAAATTCAGTTAGTCAAATTCTGATCTAGAAATTCAAGTCCAAAAACACAGGTTGTTTGTAACTTTATAGATTGGTTACATTCAGACACCAAAATTCCCAGCCATTATCCCAACCATGGATAATTAATCGAGCATGAATGAAATCGATCCAGCCCTTCTGTCAGTCATGTGATTTAAGTGTCTACCTGAAATTCAAGAGGAAGAAGTATCCTTGGTAGCCCTGATGTTTGAGTTTGAATTTTTCATCTTGAAGTTTGAGTTCAGAATTTGAGCAACCTGAATAAAGAATTTTGAATATTGTATGCTTTAATTTTCTATCTGAATTTGTAAATCTTAAAAAACAACTTTAAATCAAAGTTTTTGTAATTGCACTGCTAGGAATGAGTTCAAAGAGGGGACAACAGCATAAATCACACCACATAAATTCAGATAGACTGTTCAAAGTATAAGATTTCAATTCGTCGAAACAATAAGGTATCAACTTGCTACTCAAATTGGTACAATTATAATTTGCTTCCATATTAAGAAATGTCGATGAAACGTATATTTAATATGTGAATTAAATGGTACCAGCAATAGCAGAAGCGAAGTTGTGCATTAGTATGGACTGTGAGTAGGATGGAAATCATTTTTTTGTGCAGATTTCTGGGCACTCTGGGGAGCCGGTGACTTTTTGCCAGAGAGAACAGCAGCTCCGGCTGTGGATGCAGAGGGTGGAAACTCTCCAGAACTGCTGCTAGCTTTCCTGGACACAGACTTGTGGGAGACGTCACAGCTGATTTTAGCTGCAAACGAGAAATATCCAATTTAGACACGGATGTCTATGGTGCAGTCGAGTACAATAAAGTGCAAAGAGCATGCACTCTCCTTTTTACAAACATAAATGGACACTTACTCACAATATGTGTCCAGTCCACAGCTCCTGAAATCCTGCTGAGATTTACCAGGAAGATAGAATTAGACAAAAATATTTTAAAAGGAAAATATTTGGCCACTCTTCTGACTACAGCCTGACCTGAATAACATGCTGAGATGCTGAGCAAATGTGCACAAAAGAAACTGCTTCAGTATGACTCATTGGTTCCTTCTGAAAAACACACACTTGCACACACACACACACACACACACACAAAAAAAGACACAGATTCACACAAAAGAACAAAAATATAGCAAACGCAAAAAATAAAACATGCAAACATTTCAAGGTTTATGAAATATAGTTTTAGCGGTCCGACACAGCCTGATTTGCTGCCTTATAAATGTTGAATTGTTGTGTTTTTTTATACTGTCACCTTCATATCAAAATACCAACATTTTTAAAAGGATTCCTGCACACGTCTCCTATATACTGTATACTCCTATACCTCTACTGTATGTCGCTTTTGAACACGCTGTATATGGGAGGTTAGATTTGTATGCAGCCTGAAGGGAAGCAGTTCCTGAGGGATTCAATTCAGGGCAAATTATTCCATGAAACCCCTGTCTTCATGGAGCTTGTGGTGTTTGATAGGAGCACATTTGATGAATGCATGATATCTGAGTGCGTTGTCTTATCTTGGTCACACTGACTGGACGGAAGGTGGGGGGGCACATTTTAGATTTTATAGATTCAATCAAGCTCCAATTTTAGAGGTTAAAAAGTGGAAATTACGACCATGGCAATAATATACAATGATATTACACCAGGTATATTTTAAACAAGTGAATTTTATAATCAGCGTGGCTGAAAGTAATGATATATTTTATTATTCTATTAATCTCTTGATTATTTCCGCAGTTAATCAAGGAATTGCTTAGTCCATGGTGACTTCGAATTCCTTGTTTTGTCCAATAGATAGTCCAACACCCAAATATATTTAACTTTATACCAGTTTAGCTGGAGCCAGTGACTTTTTGCCATTTTCGCTTGACAAATGAATTAAAGGATTAATCTATTATCATTTAGATTAATCATCTAAACATTTTTGACAATTTTTACAAATCTATTCATTGAAGACAGTATAACGTGACAAGAAAATGCCTTAAAGGCCATAAGTGGTTACTGGAGGAATTGAAGATGAGTTTCAATAAAATTGTCTGAAAAATGTAAATTTTAAATCTGGTAGAATTTAAAACTAAAATGCATTTACAAAAGTGTGTTTCAAATTCTATATAAATGACACTGATATCCTCAAAAATGTGAGCTAATGACAAAAAAACCCCCAAAAACAAACAATTAAATCCCAAGGTTTATTTTGAGTTTTACTCTGCTGACCTTCTCCTCTGTTGAATGCACAGCTGACATGTTATTCCTGCAGTGACTTCATTAACACAGAGCCTGTTTGTGTGCAGGGTTTGTACCCGGGCTCAGAGGAGGGCTGGCAGGTGTACAGCACGGCCTCAGATCCTGACGGCAGGTGTGTTTGCACAGTGGTCGCTCCGGCACGAAACCTCTGCAAACGAGACCCTCGGAGTCGACAACTACGCCTGCTGACTGAACAGGTGTGTGTGTGTGTGTGTGTGTGTGATGTATTTGTTTGTGTTTGTCTGACTCTTGAGTGCATCCCTGCATGTTTCAGCGGTCAGCATTGCGATGCAACGCAGGGGAAAGGCAGCGTACTGGAATGAAATATTCACTGGACTGTCTCTTTGTTTTGACACTTGCGGAAACACACATGAACAGACACACACACACTTCGGTTTCACTGACAGATGTATCCCTGATACATCAGTAGCTGTATCCTCTAAAGACTCGCAGTCATTCATCATGCCAAAAGAGTTTAAACTCAAAGGAAACACTGACAGATGGGTGGGAAAGAAGCACTTTGTTTTATATTGCAGGGGTGCAGCTCTATATATGAGTATGTATGTGTGTGTGTGTATGTGTGTTTATGTGAGGATATGCATCTGACTGCGCAATGTATATGTTCGTCCGGAGAGATAATTAAAAGTGATTTGTGACAGAAGTTGATGAATTATTGAACACCATCAGGCCAGCAAACATTTCCCAAAGCATGCACTACTGCAAGGCATACACATCAGGATATATATATATATATATATATCTATATATATATATATATATATATACATCCTGTATTCTCGCCAAAGTAAAAGTAAACCACAGCACACTTACAATAACATCATGAGGATTATAACTCTTTTTTTCATTCACTGCTGGTCTCACATCCTGTAAACTCTTCACACAAAAAGAGTGAGAAAGAGAAAAGATAGATGAACACTAGCTGACATATCGTCTTCTCCTCTCTCCTTGCTCTGTTCCTGTTGCGAGGCTTCTGTATTTATGAATCTTAATTAGCTCAGCGATTCTCTGGAAGTGACACCTAGATCCTGCTGTGAGTGTGAATGTGTGTGTGTGTCGCTTATCTCCGGCCTCCCCAGCATGTGTTACAGCGGGAGATGTGTGGGTAGGTTTGTATGTTTGTTTGTTTGTTTGCATATCACTTCTAAATATCTGGGTCATTTTTATAATGGATTTTTTTTCCCATGCTTGTTTTTCCTTTCAATATTAAAAGAGATTTGAAGTGTCTGGTACCCTTTCAGGGTGGTTAATGAGAAGAAGCGTGGGAGTGTTTGTTACTTTAGAGCAGAACATATTCTACGCGAGACTCTCCTGTTTAAACAGATCTAATGAGAAGCTCCTTCAAAGAGAAATATGATCTGTGTGACTTTGCATCATGTTGTTGAGCCAAAAAAATATGTTCTCACACCTCTGTTGGTTTTATTTGTCCATTTTTGAGTCATCTGTCCCTGTGATTTCTGCCGCCTCCCCTTCAAAATTGAGGTGAAAGGAATTTCGTCTGTGGTGATCACAGCTTTACAAAGTTACACTTAAAAGATTCAGTAGCTGTAGCCTGGTTTCCATCCAAATGTAGCACAAATATCAACTGAATTTTGAGAAAATCTGCAAAAGAAAATGCAAATAAATGCACGTTTCCATCCACTATCGTTATGCAATTTATTAGAAGTTGGTTCATCGAGACAAACAGCTGGTTACTTTTCCAGTCGGGTGTCATTAAACCACTGCAGAAGAAGAGGGCGCAAGATGACGTCATTAAATGAGCACCAGTCAAACCTCAAACTGTGAAAAACAATGTAGAAAAACGTGATGGAAATATGGCATTTAGGTTTGTTTCATGTATTAATTTGACAACCTTGCCACCTCAAATTTTTGGCATTTCCACTTAGGTTTTTTTAAGCACAAATTGAAAATGCACATAAAAACAGGCGGGTGGAAAACCACCTAATGTGTCTTTCCAGAATCAGTGTGTCTCTCTTATTTTGGATAATTCACAATCATCACTGTAAGCGGTTTAAACTGGAACCACCTTCTGGCGCAGAAATAATAATAATAAACACAGTGTGATCTTTTTGTGATATATTTCTCTTATTTTTACGGTGTGACTCTATGGATGGCAGTGTCGGGCTGTTGGTTCACCACTTTGGTTCAGACTCAAATATCTCAAGAACTATTGCATGGATTGCCATGAAAGTTTGAACAAACATTTGTGCTCCTCAGAGGATGAACCCTAATGACTTTGGTGATCTTGACTTTTCTTCTTTCCTCGTAAGGTTGACATTTTTAGTTCATAGTGAAATATCCTGACAGCGATTGGATGGATTGCTGTGAAATTTGCTACAGATATTCAAGGTCCCCAGGAGATAAGTTCTGATAACTTCCTTCAATTTTCATCTAGCGCCATCATCAGGTCAAAATTTAAATTTGTAGTTTGGTTTATGATCAAATATCTGCAAAACTGATGACATTCCCATCAGCCTCAGCTGTACTTGTACGTGTTTTTAGTGATAATTAGCAATTGTTAGCATGCTAATAGGCTAAACTAAGATGAGGAACATGGTAAACATTATACCTGCTAAACATCAGCATGTTAGCATTATTATTGTGAGCATGTTAGCATGCTGATGTTAGCATTAAGCTCAAAGCACTGCTCTATTGAAGTACAGCCTCACAGAGCTGCTAGGCAGACTGTAGACTCTTAATCTTGTTGATTTATAGCAACCAGATAAGATACCTGCTACAGTATCTCCAAATAATTAAGTCAATATTGTCACAGTGACACAGTAATCAAACTCACGTAGGTCATACAGCACTTCTTGGATGCATACAGATTAAAAAGCATGTTAGAGATTATCTAAAACTGAAACTAAGTATATAAAGACTAAAGAATAAATAGTCCTATGTGTTCTCTGGATTAACCCAAAAAAACAGGGACAATGTGACACAAAGTTTCTGAAAGTCATTTTTTAAAATGCAGTAAGTAGCACACATGAAATTCCATTTTTATCTCTGTAATGGGGTGGAAGCAGAAATCTCACAGATGGATATCTCCCGGGCAGATAAAACCAAAACTACCTGCATGGCTAGATACCTCACTTACCGGTAAGTGAGAAAATTTGTCTTTTTCCAATTTGGGTGAACCAACCCTTTAAGTATTCCATCACATCACCACACAGCCATGTTGGTAGGCAAACAACAGGTGTTTGGAAACAAATAACAGGTGGCAGTAATCACACAACAGCCAAAACCAATCATAAGCATTTCTGGCAACGCGGGATATACAGTGATCACTCATAATATCATTTGTGTGTGTGTGTGTGTGTGTGTGTGTGTGTGTGTCAGGTTCAGAATGTGAGTCAGTCCATGGAGGTGGTAGACCTGCGGACATCCAGAGACCTGCAGTATGTCCGAGACTCTGAGCCGCTGCTGAGAGGAGTGGACGGACGTTTGCACACTTATGTGGCCAACCCCCGCACTCTGACGGCTAAGGGCCTGCAGGTACAAACACAACAAACACACACACACACACACAGTCAGACACCCAGACACACACACACACACAGTGTAAGACGGTCGCTGTAGGGAACACATAACCTTTGGTGTGAAAACATTGATTTCACGCATGCCAAGCTGAAGTTTCCTGCCTGCACTCAGACACGCGAGCATCTTTCATGAAGGGGACAAAATTTGTCTTGAAGCCGTCAATTCACTGGCTTCATGTCCGCTGTGTAAAAGTGTCACACAGCTCTGTACAGAAGGTGCCAGCAAAACTGCAGCATCACTGCACACATTAAGACTTCGAGCTGTGAAAAAAAAAAAAAAGAAGCAGAATCTGTCTGGAATGAGTCTGACATTTTAATATTACATTTTAATATGTGAAATTTACATAATATTGACACACAAAAGCAGAGGGAGTTCATGTACAAGTTTGGTGTCGGTGTTTTAAACAGGAAAGAAGATTACCTCGCTGGATAAGCATTGCCTTTTATTGAGGGAAATCTAAAGGTATTTCACTTCTTAAATTGGGAGTGCTAATCCCATCAGACTCGGCGTTCTCTGCCATGACGCCGCTGGCAGGCGTCTGTGCCAACAACAAACCAGCAGGCAAGCGGAAGATTATCTCAAGAGCTACAGAGAATGAAAGGCTGCGGATCTGAGGAAAGAGGGGCGAATGATCCAAACAGTTAAATCAGCTGTGACACTGCTGGTTTAATGTGTGCAACTGATAGCTCAGGACTCCTAATGACACTGAACTAAACGGTAGTAAAGCCCTGTACACTGTCCACACCTGCATGTAACTTTCACAGTGAACATTGATTTGGGGGTTTGTGTCTTGTTTGACGTCAGTGTGAAAAGGGGGCTGAATTTGAGTGAAAAGCAAAGGTCTTTTAGATATCTAGGTCGCATGTAACAGTTGTCTCAACAGCATTTCAATGACAATGTTTCAGTCTGTAGTTAGGACATGCTTCACATTTAAGTGTAGTCATTTTCAACCAAATTTAGCCCTCATTTAAACCAGACGTCTAGATGTCTTTTGATATGCAAATCACCAAATCAGGGCTCACTGGGTTACTAAAACATTTTAGGCCATAGGATCTCATCAGGAAAGAAAAACACAATATAATTATTGATGAGTGCAGACTATTAAGAGCACCTTATTTTTAAGGGACACAGCTTCATGATGCAGTCTGACCAAATTTCACTCCCGCTTCCCTAAAGTGAGGAAGGTGGCGAACGTGTTCACTTTTGGACTTGAATTGATCCTGACTCGTTAATTTTTTATAGAGTTCAAAGTGATTGAACTTTTATCTCCAGGCCCTCCAACCAATTTCAGACAAGTATTGATTGTTTGTATCCTTACAAGGACAATGATACAAGGTAGTGAAAATAAAGTTTTTGATGAGACGCTGTATAATTCACAACTCGCGGTGTGCTGTTGTTAGCTTGCTATGCTAACTCCCGCAGCACCCATACTATTTATTACTGCCACAGCTTACAAGTGAATTTCACAGTCCAGGTCAGATTATATATAAAAAAAAAATCTTTCAAACTCAATATGACATGACATCAACACATTAAATACAGTGTTAAAGGAATAGTTAGCTTATTTGCTTTCTTGCCAAGAGTTAGGTGAGAAGAGTGACGTACCACTCTCATGTTTGTACGGTAAATATGAAGCTACAGCCATTAGCTTAGCTTAGCATAAAGACTGGAAACAGGGAAACAGCTCGCTGTGAAGCTCATTGATTAACACGTTGTAGCTCATTTGTTGAACCCGTACAAAAAACTGAGGTGTAAAAACAACAATTCCCCCGTTTTACGGGGTGTTATGTGCTGGGCGTTTCTTACTGGTTGCCTGGCAACTGCTAAGCTAACCGGCTGCTGACTTTAGCCACATACATACCGTACAGACGCTTCTTGCCTTTTCTGCAAGATAGCAAATAGCAAATAACTATTCCTTTAAAATACCAAACAACAAACATAACACAGCTTAGTTTAAAAATGTAATGACACTCAAAAAACCCAACATTATAGAATAACAAATCCAATATTTAAAAGCATGAGATGCTGTATGAACAGATGTTATATGAATAGGAGGGCCACAAACACAGACACACCCGAGGAACAACATGTTCACACACACACACACACACACACACACTAACCCTTACTTCCCCAAGTAGAGAGAATTTCCGCCCCACCATAAATCCATTCTGCCTTTCATCTTTTGCCGAGTGTCTTCTTAACAACATCACGGGGCTCTGGGGTCTGTTTCTAAGTTTTTATGCAGTTAGTTTATGTGTGTGTGTGAGTGTGTGCACGTGCTGGTTGCTCCTTGGGGGCTTTCACAGTTATAAGCTCTTGCCTTTGCACTGAGAGGCAGAACTGGTGAATATTTATGCGATGTGCAGCTACAGTAAGTTTATCAATAACTAAACAGTATTTTCATCCCATTGGGGGAAAGAAACAAGGGAGACGGGGTCAAATAGAGAGATTAAGACAGACAGACTGATGGACTGATTGAGCGCTTGAGAGAGATTGAGGAGAAAAGGGGAGGAAATAGAGAGAAAAAGATGTCTTATTGCATATTACCATATTTCCCTGTAGGAGGGGGGGATGAGAGGAATGAGCAAAGTGAGGTAAGAGGGGAGGTAAAGGTTAGGCAGAGAGAGGGGGAGAGATAAAAGAGTGAAACAGGAGGGGAGAGATTAGAGAGAGGTGAAGATGAAGGAGGAGACATGGCGGGGGAGGGATTAGCCAGGTAAAGTGTTTACTATCTAACACGCCGTGACATTTTCAGCATTTTGCGAGATCGGTTTTAATGCATATTAATGAACTTACAATTATATGCAAATAATGATGCCAATACCAATCAGTGAGGATGAAGTGGCCAAATTTAAGGTCGGCCCAAGCATGTAAAATTGGTATCAAAAAGCTGTGGAAAATGTGTTGAAGCAATGTCAGAAAAGTATTAAGGTCCTGATTTGAAGATAGCAGGGGAGGGATTAGATACACAAAGTGTTTGACTGACTGCCAAGCCTGTTTCCTAGATGTGCTGTTGTGTTTGTGTGCGGGGGTATGAGATGTTCTGAGGAGATGATAAGGTTTTTGTCTTCGCTTTTGACACTTCTTTTAATCCTTCTCGCTTTCTTCCAAATCAAATCCAACTCCTCTCTCTCTCTACATGGGATGTGAAGGCGGAAAGACATCTAAGTGTCGAGGCTAAAACTGAGAAATAAAAGGGGTATATAAGGAAAACACTTGATGCTCCTGCTGCAACACACAGCTGTGTCACATATAATTCATACACTAGATATTGGTCTTCCTTCAAGCCAATCGCAGAAAAAGTCCTGTTCTCTCCATCCACACTGGCTCAAATGTATCCAGTGTGAGACCATTTTAAAAAGACACATTTTCAGTCATAGAAAAAGCTGTCTTTATCTGTGGACAGGTGGCTGAAATGCAATTCATCTATCCATTTTATGCTGCTTATCTGGGTCGCAGTGCCAGCAAACTGTGCCCAGACGTACTTTCCTTTAGCCACATCTTCCATCTCCTCCTGTGGGACTGTGAGGCACTCCCAGGCCAGATGGGATATGTAGTCCCTCCAGCATTTTCTGGGGATGCTTTCCATTTGGCTAACGCGGCTTCCCTCACTCGCCTCTCTTCCTTGCGTCTTAGCTGCCCCAACGGATATGTGTGAGAGAGAGATGTGCAGAAGAGGCACGAGGATGGAGACGGAAAGTTACTTATGGCGCACAACATCTCAGCCGTTGAATGTGTAGAAATAATGAAAGCAACATTATGCAAGAATTAGTGTTTTCTGTGACTTGGCGCCCCTACAATTGTGCAATTTACCATCATGGACAGCTGTACATGTGCATTTGTTGACAAGCTGATGGATTTGAATTTGGTGAGCTGACTTGGCTTACATCAAGCCAGTGCAACAACACAAGACATGGCAAGCCAGCTAATATTACTTACTAGTCCAACAGCAAGAAGGCCAGCTCGGCGTCTGTCCTGCAGCGTTTTATTTTGCGAAGCTCTCAACAACGACTAAAAGCCAGTCCAATATTTACTCTTGTCTGGCCTCTTGCTCGGTCACTCTCTCTTTTTCTCTTCTTAGCTTACTCCATCAAGATCCTCTTTGGTCTCTCCGCCTCTGCCATGATGTCCGTACTGAGAATACCGAGCTAGACCCACGTGTGACGTAGTACCGTAAAGCGTTAAGCACTTCTCACGGGAGATCGTACCCTCTCAACCGAAGTTACATAGTGCAAGAACAGGCGGAGTGGGAATGAAAGAGGCGCCATTCTCCCTATTAAAGTCAGTGTACCATCAAAATGATTTCGAAGCTGTAATTTTAAGGTAAAATAGTTGCATAAGTTGAAGAAAAAAACATCACGCCCAACCAAACACAAAAAAAGAGAGATGGGGTACATTTGACCAGAGTCCAAAAAGTACAAAAAGCGTTTGCACACCCAAATCAATTAGATTGTTCCTTTCAGTTTTCATAGTCCTTCAGTTTCATGTTTAAGTACTTTTAACTTTTCACCAACAATGAGTGTCAATCAACTTATTACCAACAGGTGCACCAGGTGGCTACCTGTACTCAGAGGCATCGTCAGACCTGCCTCACTGAAGCACACTGACATTGAAAACATTTGTACTTTTTAGAAATAATGAAGTAAAAATTTTAAGAAAAACACCTGATGCTGCTGATTAAAATTCTCAGCATTCTCAGGGTGCGACGGAATTTGAGCAATAGAAATAACACCAATAGATTAGTGTGAAAGACCACGGCTAGAGGAAGTCTGATACTTCTCAGGCTCAGTGATATTATAGGACTATAATAATGGTGACAGTGCGGCTGTTTAGGACTGTATAACTGTATATTTTTCCTCAATGGGCCAAGATTCACAGAAAAATAAGAAAAAATAAAATTGGCTGATGAAGAAAAAGGAGGCAAAGTTGCCAGATCATTTTTATGATTCATTCATCATTCAGATTATACACACATCTAATCATTTTAATTTTATGAATAATGAATAACATTAGAGCTGCCGTTGGTGCTTTTATTCCTGTTTCCACAAGTAGTTTGTCTAATCTACAGAATTTAAATCATCCAATAACATTAATATTACAGTGATGCTGTTTCCACAACAGACCGGCTGTTCCTCTTACTGTCCCTTATCAGATCAGCTGACCAGTCACTAAACAGAATCACAGTGAAGGGGTGTTGCTTTTCGGTAAAAAATGGCCGCAAGGTATACACCTGTGGTTCCTGTGGAAGCCTCCTCTCTCCTCACTCAGTGAATTTTCCGGGTCACAGGCTGCAGGATGGAGGAGTGAGGACGGGACGAAGCATAATTAGCTGAATGGAAAGCACCTTGAGTCTTCTCTGGGGTCTCCTCCCAGTTAGATAAGCCTAGACTTCATCCACAGGGAAGTAGTCACACTCAGTGTTTCTTGACCAGATGCATGAACTACCTCAATTGGCTGTGAAGGAGCAGCGGCTTTACTCCGAGCTACCTCATCCACAAGAGGCAGAACAGTAAGGAAGTGGGGATCCGATCTTCTCTCTAGCTTATTTTTCCTCCTGTCTTTTATGCACTCCACAGGAGTTAAAGGGCCAGATGTCTCAGCTACGGCCCCTTCTATCAGTGGTGGAACAGTACAGATTGGACCTACAGACGCTGGCTACCCTGCGACTGGAGCTCCTCAACCTGTCAATCATCCTGACAGCCATTCAGGAAGAGATCGGAGCGTACGACTATGAGGAGCTTCAGCAGAGGGTTTTATTGCTGGAGAGCAGGCTACACAGCTGCATGAACAAACTCGGTACGTGTTGGAGGGTTGGTAACACTCAGTAATGCACAGAAAAGTATTACTTATGCTGCCTTTCGAAAGTAACTCATGTTGTGTTTTCAACATGAATTGTCAACATTCAGGTGGTTTAAAGGAGCGCTCCACAGATCATACACAGCCTGTGAAAATAGTAAAATAATCTCTGTTGTGTGACTTGAGCCTTGACATTTTTTACAGAAACCCTGTGTAAAGAAACACATTTATTTCACAGTTCATGCTGGGGACACAAACATATTTTATTTTAATAGATTTCATGAAATGTGGGTATATTGAGTTGAGACTAGTGGCAGGCGATGGCTGCTCATAAAGAAGCAGGCCAGGTGACCTTGACAGGCAACATCAGTCACTTCAAACCAGAAAATATGAGCACACAGTGTTGCTTCACTTCCATAATCTTCGCTATTAGCTTACTGCATATATAAAACTCATTATTTTCTGGGTCTTCGTTGCAGATTTAACACAATATGTCCATCCATTGTTAACAGGTTGTGGTCGTCTGACTGCAGTTAGCATCCCCATCACCGTGAGAGCCTCGGGGTCCCGCTTTGGCTCCTGGATGACTGACGCCATGATTCCCAGCTCTGACAGCAGGGTAGGTGAACAGTGTGTGTGTGTGTGTGTGTGTGTGTGTGTGTGTACGTGACAAGTAAAGCAGGTGTTGTGAATGTGGTCACAAGGTAGCTAAGCTCTATATTTTTCTTAATGTATTTTTCTGTGTCTTGCTGCTTTACTTCTAACAAACATGACTCCAGTGTGCACTCTGTCTTCACTCGCTACAAGCTTCACCCATTTCCCACACACACACACACACACACACACACACACGCACACACACACACTTCAGGGAGTGCATATTAAGCTAGTTGTCAAGGCGACTGTCTCCAAGTTGCCAGGTGTGATTTATATCGCCATGGTGACCCTTGCCTGTTCCCTATTAGAGCTTCTCCCTGGTGATGAGAAGGAGCTATACACAGCAGCAACATCCCAGTTACTTCCTTCAGTTTCCCAGTTACCACTGTGGCTGTTGTCACAGTTACGATGTTACATTGGGAGCTAGATGTTCAATGCACAAGTAATGCATTTTATACAAATCCAGTGAATGTTCATTCTGGATTTGTGTTATAAATAAGCTAGTGAAACTATAAAAAGCTGTAATCTGCTGAAATCACTTTTATCTTGCTTTGCCTTGAGCTTAAAGGAGCCCTGTGGAGTTCTCTTGTAAACAAACGCAGTAATGTTTACATTTGGTGTTTCTTACCAAAATGTACTGTGTGTATCCTTGAGGCCTCACAAACGTGTCGGATGCATTTTCTTCCTCATAAAACATTTGCAGAGCTGATTTTTAAAAATATTTTCAAGCCTGCATTGTTTAAACCATGATTGTATTAAAGAGAACTGGATACAGCTTTCAACGACTGCCCCCTGTTCATTCATATGAAAGCTGCTCACTGGGCACATTTGACAAAAACATCTCTGCAGGAGACTGCAGCCTGAGAAATCCTGATAATACAAAGAGTATAATAATAATAATGAGTAAAAATATTTATTCAGCATTTTACAGCCACTCCTGTACTCGCCCAAAAAGCTTTTTTTCCCATACACAATCATTGGAAAAGGAGCGGCTGTAAAACGGTAAACTAAATTTCTCTGAGCGTCACTGTGTATCTGCCCTGTGAGAAACTTTCATATGAACGAATGGAGCATCATCTTTGAACATCCAGTTCTCCTTAATACATCCACGGTTTAAACCTTAGACTGTATGTAAAGATGGACGACATGACAGCTCCCCAAAAGTGAAGCCAAAACATCTGGATCGCCCCCTGGTGGCTGGCTGCAGTATAGGTCATAAGCCCCGCCCCCTCCATGTTAGCAGATGGGGCATGGGCCAATCTGAAAAGTCAAAGTACACATCAAATAAATTTTTCCCAAAGATGGTTTCTGTCATTTTAGGTAGTTCTTATCACACTGATGTTTGTTCAAGTGTTCATTTTTCTGATAAGTTTGGTTTTAATTAGTTATTTGATGCTATATAAAAGGGGTGTGATGTCATGATTGACAACTGTGAGTGTGTTCACGATTGGTTCGGGTGGGTGTATGGGCGGGACCTCGATACCGTGGATCACTACTGCGCAGACTCTGGCTCCAAATGACGTCACCAGCACAAGATGGCAGCTCCCGTATCCAGGATATTTTGTCTTCATCTTTGTTACCAGGGGAGGAAGTGGAGATGCGTCGTCCATCTTTATGTACAGTCTATGGTTTAAACCCATGTTTTCTACCTAGCATTCTTCTTCTTCCCGGCCTTTTGTTGGCACATTGCTACGTTTCTTGGTGCGTTACCGCCGCCAACTGTTGAGCAGTGGAATAGCATGAAACCATGACCGTATCGCGTCACATGCTTGTACGTGTGCGTCCTCATGCGTGTGCATGAGATACAAACAAAACAGGGGACGGCTCATTAAAACATTGCATCAAACTGTAGCACCACTGTTGGTCAAAAACTCCACTGGGTAGCTTTAAAGTGTTAATTCAGTTTTGATCATCACGGGGCAGAAACACAGCCCTGATGTGCCTTCAGCTTCTACAGTTGTTGTGCCTAACCTAAGACAAAGAGCAACATTATCGTCCCATTGGAGCTACGTTTCTGGCCACCTGATGAAAAACCTATTGCAGGTGTAAAAGACGACTGCTGCTGTTACATCTTCTAAATTCTAACTTCAGCGTTTTACAAAACAAATGCCTAAATGGCATTTTCTTCACTTTACTGCTGAACGTTTTTCAATGCACACAGTAGTGTTGGTGTTCGTTGAATGCTCTCATGTACTGTATGAGACTTGGCTGCTGAACAACATTGCATTCATTTCATTTTCAGTGTTCAATGAGATGACAGATTTTCTTGTTACTGTTTGTACACTTCGTGATAATACTAAATGATTGTAGAACAATGAACCTATTGCATCAATTTCCCAACAACAAGAGTTCTTCTCTCTCAGGAAATACCAATACAAATTCAAGCAGTGATGTCTGTGAACGCTCCCAGCATGTACGCGCAGGTGACCCAGGCAGCCTTTGATATTTCATAAGGTCATGATTACAAGGTTGCTGATATGAAGCATCAGAAACGTCACCTACCAACTGGCAAAAACAATGAAGTGTTTTTATGTTTTAAATTTAATTTTCTTAAATAAAATAAAGTCAGATAAAATCATATAAATCCATCAGTGAGTTTCCAGGCTGGACAACCTGCATCTTTTCAACTGAAGCTGTGTGGAGCTAGTGCCACACACACACACACACACACACACACACACACACACACACGTAAGTAAAGTCAGTCTCATACATCCTTTGGTATCCATGACTACAGTGTCTGCACAGGGTCCCAGTTTGGCATTTATGAATTCTTCATTAGCTCATCAGTGTGTGAACGCATGTGTATGTGCGCGCACGCTTTATACTTTACACACTCCCACACGTGCGCACGCACACACCTGTCGCCGTATTTGAGAACAGCTGCTGAGGTGTGGATATCCCCTGATCTGTCAAGATGTCTCTGCCGATAGTGTGAGAAGGAGAGAGACAGCAAAGAGAGAAAGAGGAGAGAGAGAGATAATGGGGCCTGTTGGTGAAGAGGTGTGAAGCAGGGACGGGAGACGGAAAGCAAAGGAAGAAACAAAGAGTGGGGGTGGGAGAAGGCTGATCAAAAGAACAACAGTCGGGACAGACAAGCAGGGTGGGATGAAAGAAGCATTGGAGGCGATGAAAAAGAAAAAAACAACAGAAGAGGAAGCGATGAAGAGAGGGAAAAGAGGTCAAGACAGGTTTGCGGTAGACATTAAAGATATGTTTGAATTTGTAAAGGGTCATTGGTTGCTGTAATCATTCCTCTTCTTTGTACTGACCGTGAAGTGATTCCTTTCCTAGCGTGACACCGTAAGAAATAAGGGACAAAACCTACAGTCCAGCTGAAGATGATATGAGGTTTTAGCAGTCTGAGTTAGACGAATCAAGTGGGTCCTCTTTCTGTTTTCCGGACAGTTTTTTTCTTTCCTTCAGATAGAGTTTCCCGTAGCGATGCCCACTGTGGTTGGGGTTATTTTTTGCAGAGGTAAATGATCTGGGTCACCGGGTGTTTTGGTGAAGATGTTTTTTTTAGATACTGGTGAGACGAATAAATACGATCCACGAAGTCCAGCTCCAGTAAATACATCCATGTGTTTGAAAGCTTATCATACACCTAAACACTGCACATCAGATTATGGTACTATGAGGAAGGATTGTACTATTCTAAAAAACTGACCACAATCAGTTTATCCTCCATCGCAATGATCACCTGGTAAGCAGTAGTATGTTTGCATTAAGCCTGTTTTTTAAGCCAAATTTTTATTGAAATTAGATTTAAAAAAGCCCAAAACTTTAGCTTTCATCTAACCCCAAAACTGTCCAATCATTGAGTTTTTTGTCATTCCATATTATTTCATGTTTAATCCTCTTGGTTCGTTTGTAAAAAGCTAGTGTGAACATGAACTGGACCAGAACTAATCGGCAACTGAACCGAACTACAGGTGTGAATGCGACCTTAGGGAACGGAAAACACACACACATAATACAAGCAATGACACCCACTTGATTCGTCTAATGTGCTGAACTTAAGAGTAAGTATTTGCACAGAACGAGAACTATGGATTTTGTTCTCTACCTTTTGCATTGTAGTTGCACTACGAAGAGATAACGCCACAGCATGTGAGTATTGTAATAGGATAGGATTGAAAAATTGCCAACCCATCCTTTTAAGAGAATACTGGAGTAGTCCGACTGGGAAGGAGCACAAAGAAAATGGTGCAACGATCTGTAAAACTACTGTAAGGTGAGAGTTCAAAAACAGAAAAAAACAACAACTCCCCACTCACTTTCTTGCACGCACCGTCCGTTGTATAATCAGCGTCTGGAGCTTGTTTATATAAAGCAAATGGTGCAGTCATATGCGAGAAGATTACAGCTGCCAGAAAATAAAGGGACTCGTGTTTTAAAGGGAATTAAAACAGAGGAAGCTTCATCAGATGAGCTGGTGAAGCAGGGAGAAAAATAGGGAGGAATGGGAAGTGTTTAGAGGAGAGAAGAGGGAGAGGAGAGAGTGTTGGTGGTAGTGAGAGAGCAATCAGTCTGCTTCATTGTCTTTGCAAACCACAAGCTGAGTCTCAATTAAACACTGTGTTATTGAAGTCCCTCAGAATCACTGCAATCAGTTACCTTTTTTCTGAAAGTCTCCAATTCAGTGGGAATTTTAAATAATGCGACTACAAATTAACTGTAATTTAAAACAGGGTGCTGCCACTGCAGGAGAGATTTTTTCTTTGACCCATCCTTTTCATCTGCTCCCTATTTTCTGTCCTCTGTACTTTTCTCTGTTTGCAGAGGGAATAAAATGTGTCTTTTTCACCAACAATGCTCTCTTCTTGCCGGCGCTCTCTGCTCTTTTCTTTCATCTATTCCACCTCTTGTCCCTCTTTGGGTAATTAATCCTCCATGCTGTCGATGCTCAGTTTCCCTCCCATCTCGTTTCTTCTTTCACCGCGTCTTCTCTCGTTCTCTGTCCGTTTGCTTCTCCAGGGATCTCTGGCAGATTTTATTAGCTGTAGTTAGCAAGTGTTGGCTAATTAACCATAACTGTGTGTGGGTTGAAAACTCTGTCTCCTGCTGACTCAATTTAAAACAAGAGCTCTGTAAAAGGGTCTCAGATATGCACTTGATGGCTACATACATGATATCATGCTAGAAGACGTGTGCCAGGAAAAAGTCCCCACCAGTTGATGATTTGTGTAGAAGACATGGAAATAAAGAAACAGCATTGTTGTTGTATTGCAGGGTAGAGCTAGTTAGCTCTTGTATTAGAGTGCAGTAATGATAAAGAAACATGCAAGGTCAGACTGTCATGTGGATGTAACATAACTCTGTTTGGATGCTTAGCCTTCTTGGACGAGCAACACATATGTTAGAATTATGCTTCAATGTTCATATTTTCAAACTGTATGTTTCAAAAATTGGATCAACAATTTGTTTGACAATCATAACACTAGACTACTATCTTGCACAAATATTCTTTACACTTCATGCTGTGAAATTTTGCACATTCCCTAGTAAATACTTTGCACATCCCTGCACAAAACTGTACAGCTCTTTCATTTTTAAAAAACGTCAAACTGTACATATTTTATTTATTTTTAGTATTTTTATAGTAATTTTTCATATCTTATTGTCAGTTTTTACTATTTTATATTTATGCTTCTTGACTTACAGTACCTGTTGTATCTTTCTTTATATTTTCTGCTTACTATGTTTACTGTTATGCACCAATACCATATCAAGGCAAATTCCTTGTATGTGAAAACCTACTTGGCAATAAACCTGATTCTGATTCTGATTCGGTTATCCAGACATGCCAACGTTTGCAGATTACAGTAAACACACACTTTTGCTTGTAAAAGTAATTTAAGAAAGCACAACCCTCTAAACTCTGGATATTGAGTGCTTCTCTTACTACAGCCCCATGCACACTTCTTCAGCATGCGGAGAAATCCAAAGCTTGGATTTCTAGTGCCTAGTTACCGTTGCTAAGCTATGATTAGACGACTGCTGTTGAGGGTGCGGGTGAGGAATTTAGCAGACGGTCAATTAAATGTCTTTGGTTTTCCTTAATAAAAGCTGCTGGTGAGCATGGCGGGTGACCATCATGTAAATTTAACAGACCTGAATGCTCTGTTGGTGGTTAGATCAGAGGTAATCCTTCCATTTCCCTTCTCCTCCTCCATCAGGTGTGGTCGATGGACGGCTACTATAAGGGCAGGCGTGTGTTGGAGTACAGAACCATGGGGGATTTCACGAAGGGGCAAAACTTTGTGCAGCATCTGTTGCCCCACCCCTGGGCAGGAACCGGCCATGTGGTTTACAACGGGTCCCTCTACTACAACAAACACCAGAGCAACATCCTGGTAGGAGAGTGACCTGGAATGGAGGAAATAACAGTTTGATTATCGGATGACCAGAGTTAGAGATGTATGCGTCTGTCTTTTCAGGTTCAGTACCATTTCCGCTCTCGCAGCGTGTTGCTCCAGCGCAGCCTGAGTGGAGCAGGATATAACAACACCTTCCCCTACAGTTGGGGAGGATCCTCTGACATCGACCTCATGGCGGATGAGATGGGACTCTGGGCCGTCTACACCTCCATCCCAAATGCTGGAAACATCATGGTACAGTCCACTGTGATAACCAAACAAAATAACAGGCAAAGATCTCACTGTATTTGAATGAGAGACGTTGAATGATAAATGTCTTCTAATCTAAACCCACTGATGTAGTTCCAGAGAGAAGTTACTGCTGTCAGCAGGTTTGCTTTACCTTCCAGAAGTCATAAACTCCCACATTTTTTAAAAATCCATTAAAACAGCTGACAGAGACACATTGCTGCATTGAATAATGTAAATATCATAACAAACAGCAGGTGTATTGCAGTTTTTCCTAACATGATTTTAATATGCAGTTTGCATGTGTACTTGATACAACCCGCTGCTCAAACCAAGGGGACCAGAAGGGGTGATGTGTGCAACATATATCTAAAGATTGACAGATGGATTTCAATAAAATGCAAACAGTTCAATAGGAAGTGAAACGTCTTAGTGTTCACCAACATGAAAATAATAAACAAAACTCCCTATTTCAGCAAGTAGGAAAATGCAGGGTGAAATCAAATTGCAAGGAACTTCCACTTCAGGTTCAACAGGTACTGTATAACGTAATTTACCGTTTGCTTAACTCCTCCCCAAACAGCGACTGTTCATCATAAGTCAAGTTTCCGACCAAATGTAGCACAAATTTTGACAGTATTTCCAGAAAATCTGAAAAAGAAAAAACAAATTAATGTAATTTCCATCCACTACTGTACTCTACTTTACTGGAGTACAGCGCATAGAGATAAACAATTGGTGGCGCTAATTCTGCAGTGAGGTGCCATTAAACCATCGCAGACGACGCAATGACATGATGTAATTAAATGAGCACCAGTCAAACCTCAAGCGAGCAAAAACGATGTAGAAAACACGACGGAAATATCCACACAGATCTGACGTTTTCATCTGCTGCTTTTCACCGCCTCTTCAGTGGACGTTGAAGTCACATGCTTCACGTGCTACATCATGATTTATTCCCTACGTCTGTTTCCATTGCACTTTGTCGCATTTGGCTTTTGGCTAACTTCCGGCATTTCCACTCAGGTTTGTTTTTTAAATGTGGATAAAAGCAGGTGGATGGAAATGCACTTATATCACAGCAACCGTAACTAGACACGGCAGGACTATCAAGCTTTGACAAGCCTGTTTTTTTAAATAAACACATGACAATGATATGATAATGAAATTGTTTTTTAAAGAATCTTGATCAAGATTCATACTGAGCAGGATATTTTACAGTTGAAAAATACATCTGTTCGTTCTCTCTGGTGGACAAACTATGTAATGACGGCACTGTTTCAAACATATCTTTGGCATTTCTGTACTGCAGCTGCTTGTTACTTATCAGTTGGCATATATGCCAACACAGATATCTACAGTAAGCTAACATCGGCCTGGTTGATTTATTAAAAATTGTACTAGTTACTGTCTATCAATGCAGGCGACAAATATATGGACATACGCAAAAGCCCTCCTTTCATTCAGTTCAACAAACCTTGTGGGATTATAAAAACAGGAAATGAACGTTGTTAACAGCAGCTCACTTCTGCAATCAGTTGCTGATGGATTTTTTTTAAACTACTTTTATGATCTCTGTGACCTACCCTCGCTCTCTGTCTCCAGGTGAGTCGCCTGGACCCTCGCTCGCTGGAAGTCCTCCAGAGCTGGGACACGGGGTTTCCTAAGCGCAGCGCAGGGGAGGCCTTCATTATCTGCGGCACCCTGTATGTCACCAACTCCCACCTGGCCGGGGCCAAGGTCCACTTTGCCTACCACACCAACTCCTCCACGTACGAGTACACCGACATCCCCTTCCACAACCAGTACTCCCACATCAGCATGATGGACTACAACCCCAGAGAGAGAGCGCTGTACGCCTGGAACAACGGACACCAGGTCCTCTACAACGTCACACTGTTTCACGTCATCCGGAGTGACGGGTAGATGGACACGTAGGAAATGGTAAAAAAAAAAAAAAGTGAGGGAGTTATAGTAGAGGCGGAGGCGATGGGTCATTTAAGGGTACTGCAACTTACAACACACACACACACACACACACACACACACACTCACACACACTCAGTGGCCATTCACGTCAACAGGAAAATGAGTACTGTCTTTGTTTGAATTTGAATGACTTCTATACTGCGTGGGCTCACTGAGCTAATAACTAGACACAATACACGGTTGTCGAACACATGTCTAAAGGTCACAGACAAGAGTATTCATCACAGCCAGCGAAGATATTAACTGCCTCTGCTACGGGGACGCTGGTAGAAAGAAGGAAGTCAGACAGTTTGAGCTCATCCATATTCTGTTGCGTTTCATTCCACTCGTGTCTCAAGAAGTGATTTTGGAAGTTGAGGCTGAATTGTCGGGAAAAAAAAAAAATGCAGCTCGTGAACTGCATTTCAACTCGCTTTCAAACCTGGAGCTATGACGACGGACCTGATGGAGATATTCTGGGTTTGTGATGTGATCGTGGACGTGTTCAGTCAGCATGGTTGTTCGTTCAATAAACCTTACTGTCAAACTTTGCCAAGACTGTTGTCTTCTCTGTTCTGGAGCAGGGAGAGTGGAGAGGTGAAATGAGCCATCAGTTTTTACCTTGTTTTTAAGACAAACGCATGTGTCTGTCTTCATGTATTCATGTGTGTTGAAAATGGACAGAATGAAGGTTTGATTCCCTTTTTGTTCTCTGTTACAACCTTTTACACAACAATGGCTCAAACAGAGACCATGACATAAAAGACCCCACCAGAAAGTTACTTAACAAGATTTATTGCTAAATCAACAAGAGGAACAGAGAAATCAAAGAGAACTGGAGGCCCCAGCCGAATTTTAAATAGGGAAGGGAAATGCCACAGCCTAGCATAACAAGATAAAAAACAAGGTAAAGTACGCTTTATCTTGTTTTGCTAGGCCTTGGCATAACCGAAACAAAACTGAAAACAGGAATACTGGTGACCTCCAACAAAACAAAAGAGCTTTGTGCCGACGGGGAGATGGTGTCTCTCTCTACTCTCTGCCATCTGTACCTTACAGGCATGCAGCCTCAGTCAGCTTAGGTGCTCTATTGTCTATCAGGGTCTGGAGAGGCGAGAGCAAGACGCTTTAGAGGAGAGAAAAAACAACAAAACAAAGGGCAAGGAAACACCAACAGAAGGCGCGCATAACACCCCCATCAGTAGTGGTGGCAG
This sequence comes from Macquaria ambigua, assembly GCA_008360985.2. NCBI lineage: Eukaryota > Metazoa > Chordata > Actinopteri > Centrarchiformes > Percichthyidae > Macquaria > Macquaria ambigua. The sequence goes on from VMKM01000091.1 coordinate 362,015, forward strand.
GAACACGCCGCACATCCACCTCTGGGCAGGGGGATTCACAATGTTCCTACTTAAAAATAACCTGATGGCTAAGGCTTTAGCCAATCATGTTACAGTCTTTCATGTAATTGTTCCCTGACTTTAGCCTTTAAGGCTGTGCCTCCTCCCAGGCAACATTAGTAACCTTGTAAAAACCCCATGGATGTGTAATAAGACCTGGATATGGTGCTGCCGCTCAGCCTTGCATCCAGTTTTGCCCAGTGGCCACTCGCGGTATTGCAGCGAAAAATTTTCCTGCGGCCCAAAAAGCATTTTCCCCACAGACCACCATTATAAAAGAGACATCTGTAAAACTGTTGACAGGACACCTAGAACTGCAAAAAAGGTCAATTATGACTCTTTCTATTATGCATTTTTGATCCATGGAGGTTTTATATTTGTAAAACTTTCCTCGCTAGCTAGTGTAGCGGGCACATGCAACTAAAAATATGAAGCAAACACACCAAACCACATTATTGATCCACACAGTCACTTTACATAAAAGATAGCTTTGATGTCTTTGACTGGATCTCTCTTTGAAGTCATAGGATCAGTGTTAATTGTGAGTTTTCTTTCTTCTGTAATTATGTTTTTCATTAGTTCTAATAGATCCGAGCGAGTGTTGTGGATGATCTGAGTTCAGAGGAGAACGTCGTTTTGAGTTTGGGTCAGGCGCAGCTGCAAAGGTTAACCTGCTCATTATTATTGAAGTGGCTATTATGAGCTGAAAATGGAGAGCAACGTCCCCAGAGATTAGTCAATACCATTGGTTGAGACCAGCAAACTCACAAACACACACACACACACACACACACACAATCACATGCTAACCTATAAGGTCACAAATACACACAGCACATACTGTACATACACACAGAAGATGTATAGACACAAAGAAGAAGAGGCAGGTGTAACAGACAGCGAGGTCTCACTGATGATGAGATGAAACGCTGGATCGAAAGAAAGCGATAGAGGATAATAAAGAAGCTCGGCTATATATGTGGGTCTAATTGCAGAAACATCACAAATGGCTATTCTGTTGCCATGGTGACTGTGATGATGTTGTGTCTAACTGCCTCGAGTACGGGTCACTGCTTCGAAAACCAGACATGACTCCACATCCTCCACTCATTTTCTCCCACCTAATCTTTTAATTTGAGACCTTTTATTAGTAGAGTGATGATTTGTTTTTATTTTATTTTATTTTACCCCAAAGTACAGATGCCTTAAAGCAAATGAAAACCTCTCTATACAGACACATTAGTAATCCGTATACCTGAGGGAACAATCCAATCTCATATGTCAATAAACCGTGAAGTTCACAACATTTTAGGACTTTTTTTTCCTCAGCTTTCCTCAGCCTGCTTCGTTGACTTCTTCTTCAGTGTATGATTTGCTGAATTTCCAGCAACAGCCCTGAGAGAGAACAGGTGTGAACCTGCTGCACCTGTTAATTTCCTTTCCAACAACAACAATTAGTTGATTATAACCAGAATAATGCAACGCTCTGATAATTACAACGCTTATATAAACGCCTTAACAAGGTTTTCTTTCTTGCATCAAGGTCGTACTTTAAGGGATTGGCAGAACTGGGTTACTTAATAAACTTCTGCATCAAGGTGCGGTCACATTAACCTTCTGTTTAACAAAACTGCCTTTCACTCAGCCCTGAAAAAAAGATGTGACCCTTTCGATGTCGGTAATAAATAAATATTGAGCAGAGTAGTGACAGACTAAAACAATTTTCAAACATGATGTTAACTGCTTATATTTACAGGTCAAAGCTGAACTTTGAGTGAATATTCACAGGACTTAAGTGTGATGTAATCTTACCTTTAACCTAGCCTGACATCGCAAATGCAAATTATTCTGGAGCCTCTCGGTTCATTTTCGATTTCCAAGGGGCGTTATCAACGGGCGCAGACCAAAATGCCTCTGGACACAACTGGATAGACCTACATCCAATCAGAGCAACGAAATGTGTGACGTAGCTCTGAACACATCTTTCTCATCAACAAAAGCTTCAAGTGCAGTTGTTTGTTCTTCTTTCAGAGAAAATATACCATCCAGATTGTTTAATACTGACACGATAGTGGATTCGGAATGTTCCACATCAGCAGCAGCCATCTTGGTTGTTTACAAAAATTCCTCAACGGCGCTCCTCTCTACAGTCATTGTATCAAACCTGCCCCATATTAGATAAACAGCTGGGATTGTCCCGACCTGGGCCAGGTCGACTGGAAATCAATCATGAGCTCGCAGATTCATCTGATTCCCAGGCTACCTTTATCAATACCTGATTTTAGTTTAGGAATCACCTTTAAAGAACTGTTCCATTTAAATCCAAGTAAATGTGATTTATCATTGGAAACTTTAAACTAGTTTAAATTCTCTACTTTAAACTCTAAACTAAAACACTCTCTAGATTAGCAAGTAAGTGCACTAATTATACACTGTCTCCATTTTCCCTGTAATTAGTACCAAATCATGAGTTCTTTCCAGGAAACCTCACAGGAAATCATTATCAAATTACCAACCCGTAATTTTGTGTTATCTGGAAGTCCACCAACAATAAAATTAACCCAAAAGTGCATCGCACATCCTCTTTTTTACACAATAATAAAGTATATTTAAGGATGGATTCTTCCTGCAGCGTTATTTCATTTCAGTCTATTGCACACAGTCCATGTCTAGTATTGCAGTTTGTGGTGTTATCCTTGCAGACATGTTACATAACAAGTTGGCACACATTTTAACTCAAACACAAGTGAGTATATTGTTGGATTCACTTTGCAGTGACAGACTGTATAGACTCCCTGAGAATTTTAGTTTGATTTCCCTCCATCTCTTTGTGCTTCTCCGCCTTGTATTTGTCCCTCTGTTCTTTCTCTGCCCACCTCCCTGCTGTCTTTGGCGAGGCCCCAGTCGGTTTGGCACAGTCCCTGCTGCAAGGTTCCCGTCTCTCCATCTATCACCATCATTGGCTCCAATTTTCTGCGTCGTGGAGGTGCTTCTCCGGAAGACCCGCCGGATTTCCACACAGGGATACACAGTCACGCACACACACGGTGCACGTAAAACACACACACACACACATCCTCAGACAAAATGCTGCCCGCTGCAAAGAAGACGCAGAATATATCATTTTTACCTTTTTATTTATTCATCTCTATCTGTCCATCTATCCATTGGCTTTTGTCTCTTAGGCGGATATCAGCCTGATGAATAATTTACTGCTGTTAAAAGAGACCACCTGAGGGGCACAGAGGAGGGAGAGAAGGAAACAGAATAAGGAGAGGTAAAGTGAGGAAGGAAAAAGAAGAAAAGAGAGAGAGAGAGAGAGAGAGAGTAGGACATTTAGTTGAGAAATAAAATCCTGATATGGGAGGAGAGGGAACAGAGGAGGAGAGGGATGCGTAGCCTAAACGAACGTCGATGCAGAGCCGAGCGCAGTGAGAGACACATGGCCCGTGATCATGTTTAATTAATGATGGAGGGATCAGCCTATTAAACAAGGACACAGGCTGAAAGACTAGCCTGGGAGGGAAACACGGGCGGGTGGGAGGAGGAGGGTGGTAGGAGGAGGTCAGGGAGGTGGCAGATAGTTTGCTCTCCCTCGTTGAACGCAGAAGAAAAGAAAAAAAAGAGGGGAGTAAACGAGCAACAGAGAGGATGTGGAGGTCTGAGAGAGAAAAGAGAGGCATCAGGTTCCATCCGGGCTCGTCTGCTGTTCTATTAATAGAAGTCAGAGCACATTGGGGAGGGGAAACCAGCCAATTAGAATCAAGCTGCACTAGCAATAGTAAACCCTCACTCGGTCGTACACACACTCACTCACAAAGCTGTCAGACTTGCGTTGTCACTTATTGTCACCTGGACGATCTCTTCAGGGACCTCTGTAAGAATCTGTGGGTGTTATCCAACCCAGACCGCTAATGACGACCCTCGCCCGTGTTTGGTCGGCCATGTTGTTTGCAGGAATGTTGCTGTAAAAGTTGAAATTCTTTCTTCTGAGCCTGAGGGGCTGCGATGCACTTGGGAATTTGGTGGTAGCGGTGGTGGAAATCAGCAATGTTGCAGCACTTAAGTAACAAATTGGCACACAAGCTTTAAATTTGGCTTAAATGTCTCCTGCGTAGCCACTGATGGAGTGCACACGCAGCATACTTTTATCTCAACATTGAATGGAAGGCTTACTTTTTGACATCATATGTACAGATCAATAAAGAGGATTGAAAGAAGAAGCTTAAGCTTAAAGAGTTATTAAATCGATGGGCTGACCTTGTTGTCCACTAATCACAGGGTCCGTGGTTTGATCCCATGTCCTCAAGCAAGACACTGAACCCCACATTGCTCTCGATGGTCAGACCAGCGCCTTGCATGGCGACCTACCGCCACTGGTGTGTGTGTGTATGAATGGGTGAATGAGAGTTAGTGCTTTGGATAAAAGCTCTATGTAAATGCATGGATAAATATAAAGGAGTCAATCAGATGTTTGATTTTGGAAGCTGGAAAAAAATCTAAATAAACAGCATGAAGATTGTCTTCCCGATTGAACATTCGCCGAGCGTCTTAGGTGTGACTAATTAAAGTCAAAAAACAACATTAAGTGTCTCCAGAACAGCTTCAGGGATCCTTTTCAATGATTCTCCAAGTCTGTGAACTCTACCGGAGGATGAACACAGTTATTCTAAGTAATGTTTTGGTGATGGTGGTTGAGAGAGATCTGGTGTCTGTGAAGGAACAGAACAGGAAGAGTGTATTTTCCCGTTATTCCAACTTGGCAGCATTTACACTTTCTTCCAGAATGGTGACCTCCACTATAGCCACTTCATCTAAAAAACCTAAATGAACCACTGTTGCTGTGTTTTGTATTTAGATCGGTTTGTTAATAAGTGAAACCAGATACAAATAAATGATAAACAGTCTTTTAAAATTAGCTGAAATGATTCTCTTAGTGTTATTACTGAATTTTATTAAGATGTAACTGAAAGTGATGGAGGCTTTGCAGCCATTTTCTAGTTCTTTTTGCCAAGTGGAAGAATCGTAACTGTCAGAAATCAGATTCAGAAATACGACTCGGATGTGAACAGTTTTCCCCACTCGCTGCTCATAATTACAGTCTGAACAATAAAACATGAATGCAGCAAAAGCATATGACTCACATCAGTTCAGTGATGCCTTCAGTGAGCCCCTGTGCCCTCATTTATTCAGGTTATTCATATTTGTCACCGCTCTGCAATTATTAGACAGGTTCAATATCTGGACATCCTCCCAAGACCATTATTTGAATCAGACGTCTGACCGAGAAAACTTTACAACAGGTCATGGTCAAGGTAGAATTTATTATATTTTTCTCCGCATACAGAACTCACTGGAACAAAATTTCACTTACATGAGCTGCCTGGGCTACATGAAATATCACAATAAACTCAGGTTTAAGTTGAATCTGTTGTGCCTTTCTGTTACAGTGACATCAACCTGGGGCATCTGGGATGAAAGTTAAATCCAAGATTAACTGTTGTATCAGCAGAGCTTGAATTTTAAAAGCAATAAAACCTTAATGACAATATGAACGGCATGCATACATGAAACAAACTACACACAGACTGCACTGCAGAATCACTGGGGAAACATAAACTTAACGTAGACAGCAGTATACGCCTTTCAGATGACTGATGACGATGAAGGTTTTATTGTTGTGTCTCGCATACAAATATGTTCAGCCTGCATGGGCGCGTAAGACACGTTTTTTCCCCCGTGAATATCCTCTGATCTGCTAACCTTAGTAGCTAGAAGAGGAATACCAACTCTCAATTTTGCAGCTAACGATCTTTGACTCAGTGATGTTATTAAAGGAATTAAAACATTTTGGGGGTCTGTCCGCTAAACATGAAGCTACAGCCAGAAGTGGGTTAGCTTAGCTTAGGCTTAGCTTAGGATAAAGGCAGGGAACAGGGGGAAACAAACAGCTAGCCTGGCTCTGTCCAAAGTTAAAATAAACCCACCTACAAACAGGTCAAGCTCACTAATTAACATGTTATATCTCATTTGTTTAATACACACAAAAACCAAAATGTAAGTGTGTTCAGACAGAAAGCAAAGGAAATTTTCACCTCGCTTCATTTATTCTCTAAGCTAGCTAGCAACGGAAACACCGACCATGTTTGTGGGAGTGTGTGTGTGTCTGTGTGTGTTTGTGTTCAGCTCTGCGAATGAACTCAGTCTCTCTCCTTTTCCGTCTTTTCTCTGTATGTTTATAAAGCAGATTCATTAAACCCTGGGATTCACACAAATTTTTCCACTCAAGTTGACATATTCTCAACATGTTAGCTTAGCTCAGCGCCCAGGGCGCTAATCGCATATTTCCATTGACTTTGACCTAAAAAATTAGCTTCACGTTCTTTCTGAACACACAGTAAAAACAACAGTTTGTGGGTTTATCTGGGGGGTTATGTGTAAGACTATTTTTTCGCCAAGTGCAGTTTCCAGTCTTCATGCTAAGCAAAGCTAAGTTAAGCTAACTGGTTGCTGGCTGTAGCTTCATGTTCAGCTGACAGACATAAGAGTAATATCGATTTTCTCATCTAACTCTCGACAAGAAAGCAAATCAGCGTATTTCTCAAGTTATATTTTTAAGATGCCACAAAATGTCACTCTCTTCCCCCTGAATTGACTCCTTTTATGTTTTCTTCACATACATTTTATGATTGTTGCTCTGCTTGAGTAAACCCTAACACAGACAGAGCTCACTATAAGGTTCCCAGTGTTAACTACTGGGGACAGACATGAAAATAAATTATTGATTATGCGCACGACTGTGCTTAAGTGAGCAGAAACATGTCTGCAGCAGAGACGCGATGATCTACTTTATTGTGAACGTTTACTCCTGAACACTGCCGAGGTTCCCTTTCAGCCCACATTATTGATTCTCTGCATTCATCCTTTTTACCTTCCCTCTTGTTCCCTTTCATCCTCTAATTTGATCTCTCTCCCTCCCTCGGAGTCTCTCTTCATTGAGATGCCGTCCCCTTCCCCACATCCATCAGAGCATCGCCTCCCTCTCCCACTCCTCTTATCTCATTACTCACTCTAATTAGCCCCAAACGAGCCCGTAGGAACCAATAACACGCCTCCGCTCACGCATATCAATGAGATTCACACACACACACGCATCTGTAATGCATGTTTGATTTGTGCGCATGTGTGTCTGCATGCTTGTGTGTTATTCACATTGGTCTTTTTGATATTTGGATTTGCTGATACTGCTATGAGTTCTGGCAGACTTTACTGATTATGCAAGAGAGAAGGGAAGTGTGTGTGAGTGTGTGTGTGTGTGTGTGTGTGTGTGTGTGTGTGTATGTGTACTGGCCACCTCCTGGTACAGAGTTCTGCCTGGGACAGTGTGCCTCACAATCATCTGTTCCCAACCAAACACCCATTTCCTGTGTCCAACTGAGATACAAGCTGGCCACACAAGCACAGGCAAACACACACACACACACACACAAACCCATGCACAAATAAACAAGCAAACAAACAAGGGTAAGTCCATTCATGCGAATAACTCCGAGCCACACCAAACCTAATGAGAATATTCTGTGTTTTTATAAATGTACGCACCTATTTTCTTCATATTTCTGAATAGGTTTGGACGTAATATATGGTAAATATAGTGACATTCAGACCATTTTAATTGGAGTGTGTCTAGTGGTGTGTTTAAATGTGGTGAGAGGGTTTATTAGTCAGTTGTGTGTGACTGAGATGGGAAGTAACCCAGGCACAGCTGCAAGTGCAGCTAAACAAACACTCATACATAAAAGATGAGTTCCTCCCTCAACACTCCCCACACACACACACACACACACACACACACACAAGTACGTACACACACACACACACACACACGCCACTATATATCTATAAGTGTTTACCTGAGTTTATTGACTAATCTCCTTTTTGTAGCATTTCATTTACCACCTCTCTGTGTACCCAGGAACTGGACAAACAAGGTGCCTTGGTTCCACTTGTTATTTCAAACCAGTATGGATCTGTGCACCTGTGTGTGTGTGTGTGTATGCATCTGTGTTTATTTCTGTCTTTTTCTCCTCTCCTCTCCTCTCCTCTCCTCTCCTCTCCTCTCCATTCCTCTCCTCTCAGCCTCAGGCCTCAGTCTGTCTGAGAGGACAGAAAAATACCTCTAGGTGTTTTTACCATCGCCACTCAGCTATGAATCCGTGTCCGTGTATGAAATGGGTTATGCCGTCTCTCCCCGAGCCTCAGTTTAGCCGGCGTTGTATAATGAATTAACAGCATTGCATGTTATGACAGTGTGTGCAAGCAGGTCATGGTGGATCGATAGTATCTCAGTGAAAAGAAAACAAAATCTCTCATCTTTGTCTCCGTCTCACAGCTATATCTGTCTTTTTATTATTTGTGCATGTCTCCCCACCAACACCCCCACCCACACCCCGTTCTCTCTCTCTCGTTTTCCCTTATATACCCAGAAGCAATGAGTGACTTGAAGGGCAGAGGGTGAAAACAGAAATTAACCACAGAGAGCGAGAGAGTGACAGAGGCAGGGAGGAGAGGGAAATGGAGGGATAGACCATGTAAAAGAGATGGGAGAAAGAGATTGTCTCCGCTATCGATCTGGTAATCCTCGTTGTGCTCTCTGGCGATTCTAATCTTCCTCCTACACGAGATGAGGAGACGCAGGGAAAGGGCGAGAGAGAAAAGGAGTACACAGAGGGAGGGAGGGAGAGAGGGAGTGAGTGACGAGAGAGGAGGAGCAGTGCCATCCAGTGGTGCAGAGAAACGCTGCAGCACTGAGGGTTTCTCTTACTGTTTCATTGATAACATCTGCTGATGTGTGCTCGTCCGTGTGTTAACAAAAATAGCTGCTCATTCATAACGACATGAACCAAATGCACAACATGTCAGCTCCTTTTAGCCCTCGGCCTTTGGCACAGAGGACGCAGGGCTGAAAACAGTGAACATATGGTCCCTGTGACACTGTGACCTTGAGCGTGGTATTTTGGGAGTGTGGCACATGCACATACACATTTAGACACCTGTGACACAAACTTGCATAAAACATAGATTTTTAAGTCCTTTAAAATATTGTGCAAATATGATTATTCTTTATTTTGATAAGAAAAAATACAATTATAGAAATAACAAATAATAAATTAATAATGTAACACACTATAGTATACAATATGGCCAAAAGAACTTTTATATACTTTTGGTCTGGGGCTGTTTTTTATGTTTTGGGATAGGCCAGAGGAACTTAAAGCTGCTACAATCAATATTTTTATATTAACAACAGATCACATGACTATGTGTATGTGAAAGGGGGTCGCTCGTAGTGATGAATTATCAACCAGCTCTGCAGTTCCCCTCAGCTTTACGCAGGGTTTTGGTATCTTTTAGGTCATTGTTTTGGTTTTATGGCCCACTACTTACCTGTTCTGGTTCAGTTCCCATCTGCAGGCAGAGAGCTCTAATAAAGCCACAGTACACTACCTGCTCAGCACTAAACAGCAGACAGACACAGTTAGCGACTAGCTGGTGAGCACAGTGGAGCGTTGCAGAAACACGACTCCAAATGAATGATAATGTTGCTCGCTATCTGCTGGTTGCATAAATAGACAAGTGTTTGCTAAGAAGTTCACCATAACAACTCTAAAAGATGATTTGTTGTGTTTATAGCTTGTTTCTGCCACCCCCAAGAGGCCAAAAAATTGGTTAATGCAGGTTTAATGAAAGACAACATAATGTGTAGCCACTGTCATTTCTGCTCCTGTTTTCACTGTTCTCTACCTGCTTTGAGAACGAGTTCCTGAAGCTAAATTTCCACACTGCTCAGGAGGTGAGACTAAATGCAAGTTCCAGGTGGGGTTGATGTTAGTGCTGTTGATTGTGATTGGTCAAGCAGATGTGGCCCCCTTCAAATTCCTATTTTTGTTACTGTTCGGTCACCATGTTCAGTGTGGATAAGAGAAGAGAGGAGTGGATACAAATGTTGATATTTTCATCGGAGTTATTACCGTTACCATTACAGAGAAAGGAGCGAGTGCCTTGCCTTGCTTTTTTTTTTTTGCCCTTTTCCTCTCAGTCTACATACAGGCTGCACTAACTTGTTGGTGGAGGTTGTCAGGGTTGTATGCAGACCTGAAAGAAAGTACTTCCACCGCCTCTGCATGCTTTTCAGATAAAGAAAAAAATGAATGTAATCTATATCTTTATTTACACTTAATATTCTCTTAAAAAAGTCACTTGAATAAAACATCACTCAAAAATAAGGCAGTAAAGGAGCAAAGTTGCTTGTTGTAAAGATACAAATACAACATTATCTATAATTTCTATCAAGGAAACTAACTAATTCCTAACTAACTAATATGATTTTAAGAAAAGTTACTGCATTAACAATACAGCAGAGGTTAACATTGAATTTATCAATTTTTTCATGACCAGACCTCATGACCAGACCTCATGACCCAACATCAGTGCTCGACCTCACCAACACTCTTGTGGCTGAATAAGTGAAAATCCCTGCGGCCAGGTTCCAAAATGTTGTGGAAAGCTTTCCTAGAAGAGTGGAGGCTGATATAGCAGCATACTATATACATGAATGTTGAAATGTTCAGGTGTCCACATACTTTTGGCCACAGATCATATCAGCATAAGATAAGAACTTTATTCATCCCGGGGGAAATTGCTGTGCAGCAGTTGCAGTAAAAAGTAGGAAAGAGTGCAAATATAAAAATAGCAATAAACAGAAAATCCAAAATATAGGCTACACAATGCCAAAAATATAAACAAGGTAACGGTAAGGTTGCATACACCCTGTTCAAAGCTCTCTCTCTCACACACACACTCACACTGAAACACATTTTCTGCCTGCCTCTTTATCTCTCCTATTTTCCCTCCGGCTACATTGTGATGATCTCAAGAGCCATTTAATAACATGGATTAGATGTTGACAGGAACAAAACCTGGCAGAAAACCTCTCTCTCTCTCTCTTCCTCTGAACCAATACACCAACAGAAGCCTGACACAGAGATTGAGATAAAAATAAAGAAAGAAAGACAGAGAGAAAAGACAGAAATATATGAGAACAGAAGAAAGATTGGCCTTTTCTTGGTTCATCATTCAGAAGGTCCTGGGTGTGATTACCTCTCTGTGTTTGAGATGAGCCATCAATAACTGTGCTGTTAAAGTCAAGCAGCTACTCACTCTGCTCCTCTGGTTGGGAGATCTGAGGAGAGTAAAGGAAAAAGAAGAGCACAGGTAACTCTGTCCCTGTCTAGTAACAAGGCTTCTCTACTCACACGACCACCATAATATCGATTCTACGCCTGCACCTTACCTGGTTAAGTTTGCCACCTTTGTTTGCCTGCCTGGTTTGGACCTCTGCCTGTTTCTGGATTAAAGATATCGGACTTTGCTCTCAACATAACCCGGAGCCCCTCTGGGGTAGAAAAAAAAAACTACCAAGTTTTTTTTTTCTACCATATGACCCCAGAGGGGCTCCGTAGTCTTGAGTCGTGTCTGTGGGTTTCTGCCTGTTCTGTGCTGACCCCCATTACAATCTGGATTATTATAAAGATTTTCTGCAGAAGTCTGTTTACATGCAAACCAGTGATATCAAGTTAGGATATGAAAACCAGTTTGGTTTAACAAGTGGGATTATGACCAGTATAATTTCTTCAGGAAATCATTAACTCACCCTGAAAAGGTTTCCCCTCTCAAAAAGACATAAAACATCTGGACAGACAGACACGTGCTGAAGAAGGAAAGTGACTGTGATCGGAGATCAAACCATCGACTTCAGCCTGGTTTGTAACTGAGGACTGGTTGAAGGATGAGGCCACTTCTACTCCTATAAGGTCACTCCATTTTCTGGCTGATCCAACAAAAGTGAACGTGGCATCAATCTTGTCAATCTGGCGTTCCACTCATGAACAAGACCCCGAGATACTTGAACTCCTTCTCTTGGGGCAACGACACACAACTAACCCAGAGTGAGCAGTTCACCATTTTCTGGCAGAGACCGAAGGCCTCAGACTTTTAGGGGTGCACACTGGAGGTCACGGTCTGGTGAAGCCAGCAGAACCACGTCTCCACACTCCACATCTCGGCTGTGCCGTCAGATTTTGTCCATGAAAATCACAAATAGAATTGGCGACAAGGTACAAGAGCTCGACCTTCTCAGCCAAGAATGAGGACACCCTTCTCACACGTATACAAGGTCCAGATTTAAATGTTTTGGATTTCATTGTAAGGATATTCAGAATCTTAAAATTTACTTATTTGGCTTTGAGTTATAATGGAAATGTAAGACGTGAGCAAGTTAAGGTTCGCAAGTTAAGGTTCGCAAGTTGATGCAAACAACACAAGGACTTTCACCCAGGAGATCGCTGTTCGTGTCCCGTGTGTAACCAGAAGTCAACGTTGACTTATTTTAACTTACGTAACTAACATAGTTATTTTAACCCAAACCATGATCTTTTCCTAAACCTAACCAAACGGCGACCATTTCACAACGTTAGCCCAGTGTGTATTATCGTTACCATGACAGTGAAGGTCCGGTATGCCTATATATGTCGTTTTGGGAGTCGGCAAACAACCTATTCTGTCATTTGGGTGGGAGGACTTGTTTTTGTGAAGATTTATTCCATGGATTACCTGATTTTTCTCAGGTTTATTGAGAGAATTTGCAGAATTTAATTAATAGTAAGTACATATAGCCTATGGTATATATATTGTATTCTGTTCCTTAATTTAGATAGGGAACTATATAATATTGTGCACCTGCCTGTAATGTTAGTGATGGTTAAGATTGGCAGAGAAATATAATGTAAAACAGTGAAGTGTTGTTGTCAGTGTTCAGTTGTCCGTACATTAAAGTGGACCAAGTTGCACAGATGAAGCTGTCCCCGTAGACTGTATAAAGATGGACGACGCATCTCCATTTCCTCCCATCGTAAAAAATGAAGCCAACATATCCTGGATATGGGAGCTGCCATCTTGTTCTGGTGACGTCATTTGGAGCCAGAGTCTGCGCAGCAGTGATCCACGGTATCGAGTTCCCGCCCATACACCCACCTGAACCAATCGCGAGCACACTCACAGTTGTCAATCATGACATGACAGCCCCTTTATATAGCATCAAATAACTAATTAAAACCAAACTTTAATGAACACTTGAACAAACATCAGTGTGATAAGAACTACCTAAAATGACAGAAACCATCTTTGGGAAAAATGTATTTGACGTGTACTTTGATTTTTCAGATTGGCCCATGTCCCATCTGCTAACATGGAGGGGGCGGGGTTTATGACCTATACTGCAGCCAGCCACCAGGGGGCGATCCAGATGTGGAGAGCTGTCATGTCATCCATCTTTATATACAGTCCATGAGCTTTCCCCGTGCTCTTGCTTTACCCACGTCCTGAAAGTAGACTACTTTTAACTCAGTAACTATCAAGTTTATAGTATAGTATAACGCTAAGAGTAACCAGCGTTACACTAGCTTACAGCTAACATGTGAACAGTTAGTAAATTGACTGTTTTGGGCAAATAAACACAAACGGTCAAACAGTCAAATTTGCACAAATGACGTGAGGCGAAAATCTGCCCTGCTCTCTGTCTGAACACACCTTGAACATAGTAGGGACTATGGAAAAACTTGAGTTACACATATCACATTACAGGAAAGGAACAAATTAAAATGAAACAACCAGGAAAGCAAGTATTCCAGTATTGCCTTAGTTTTGCCTTTGTTTGCCTGAACACTGAAGTTATGCCATTATGGGGGTTTCCACTCAGGACAGGATCTGCAGCATTACATATGGAATATCCCCAATTGCAGTTGTGATTGTTTAAAGACTCTGCAGCACATTGGGTGGATGCTCGTTTTATTCTTGTTTTGCTTTTAAATTTCACAGTAAAATGAGTAATTAGGTTTAATGAGTAACTAGATAAGGAATACTCTGTGGGCGTTAGTCATGGACTTCATGAGAGCAAATTCCACCAGTGCAGTTTATAATGTTCTATTTATATTACTTTTATTGCTTTTTCACATTTCATTAAAACGTCTTAGCACCTTCTCCACAGTGCCAGGAATATATTCTGAATATATTTATTTTTTACTTTCTTTCTTTCTTTCTTTCTTCTTTCTTTTTGTGCCTAAAATTGACAAATTTGAAGACACTGACTCTAAAGATATGAGAATCTACATTAATAAACAACATTTTATGTAAGCACTTATTGCTCTGGCAAAGCTGTTGTTTATTTTTAAAATTAAATTGTCTGATAAAATCAATCAATCAAATCAATCAATCAATGGCTAAATTGTGTGTAACTGTAGAATAACTCAGGTCTGTATAACCGACACATTCCCAGAAACAATAAAGCGATGATATGAACTCAGCTTCTATACATCCCTGAATAATAATGATAAACTTTCTGACCCTGTGGGTCTGTGTAAACAAAGCTTTCCCGTCACATGCACAGACACGCCCTACGCCGACTCTTTATAAGTGACCTGTTTCCCACCAAGAGTTATTTCAACAGACTGACCTGACAAGAGTCCAACTGAGCTGTGAGCCCTCCTCTTCATGGTGATGATGATGATGATGCAGGTAGGAGCTCAGCCAGACTCAATGCAAGCTGCAACATTTAAACCAAATCATTTTATTTCAGAATGACAAACACTGCTGCTCTCTCTGCTCTGTCAGGATGTAGGCTTTAACTTGCTCCTGTTAATGATTTTCATAATGTGTAATATTCTGAATTTAGGGTGAAAACTAAAAAAGTTGTCTGATCAAATGACTTATTCTTATCATGCGCTGATATTTAAGAATGTATTATATTATAATGATTAGCATTAGGTTTAGTAATCTTACTGTTAGTAGTAATAGTTGTACTACAGCAAACATAATAAATACAGCAAAATTAGAAAATCTACTAACCTTATTTAGTGAAGCAAATATTTGATAGGTTTTTTTTTAAATAAACAGTCAAAAGTTTGTGTTATTTATAGATTTAAGTCTATAGGCAGGGAGTTAAAGTTTTTTAATAGCTGATCTAAACCATTTAACCATTTAATGTTGCTATTGTACCTCAAATTAATCAATAAAAAGGATTTTAATTGATAACTAAAATATAACATTAATAATCTATCCTTTGTTTAATGTTATTGAGGACATTATTGTTGACTTTATAGTGTTGTTAGCTAGTTAGTTAGTTAGTTACATATTAACAGGCACTCTCAGTCCTGGTGAACACACATGATCTGTTTACTCGCTGAAACAAACAGCAAGAAACAGCACAGGCAACAGATGTAAATAGATATTTTAGAGTATAATGTTTTGTGACTATTTCATTGAACCAAACCTGATTTAACAGCCTCAGCCCAATAATAAACACAGCACTTCTGTAATGCGATAGTGTATTCAGACTCACACAGCGGGGAAAACCCCAGTGTTGTAACTGTTGTGTGCTCATGGTGATGTAACTGGGTAACTTTCTACACAGTGAAATAAACACACAAAAAGTCATGTGACTTATCAGTGAGTGCAGGTGATCACTGTGAAAAGTGCTGTAGACAAAGAAAACGGTGAAGAATACAACGGAGCCAAGTACAGGTTTGATAGACTTCAGAAAAGCACATAATTCAAATACTGCTAGTGGAATAATTTCATGTAAGTGCTATTAAATCTTAAAACACACTCAACTTTGTATATTAAAACAAAATGGGAGAAGGAAGGAGGGGTATGGACAACAATATGGATGTAACAATGGTTACAAAAGTGTACCAGATCACAAAATTGGAGGGAGTTTAGTTGGAAAAGCCTGAGTAAAGTATTTTATTACACCCTCTCGGAAATCCCACTATGATGGCAACTCCCCAGTGTGCTGGATTATTCCCATGTTTTCTCGGATGTTTCCTGTTATTAAAGACTTTTGGAGAGGGATATATAATGCCTTACAAGATATTTTCAGATGTCATGTGCCCCTGGAGAGTATAAGACCATATGTTTTTGGACTCATACCTCAAGAATGGCTGAAAAGAGACAAATGTTTGTTAAATATATTGCTGGTAGCTGGTAAAAAAAAGGCTCTTACAAGGAAATGGTTATCACGGGAGAGCCCAACTTTAATAATAATAATAATAATAATGTATTCATATAGCACTATTTAAAACACACTTACAAAGGGCTTCACATATAGGATAAAATATACACATTCGCCCCATAGGCCAAACTTTATGTTTTGCAAATCTATGATTATATGGTAAAGAAAAGATCGCTCCCTAATTGTACATATTTTTAACTATTCATGTTTTTATTTTTCTCTGTATTTGTCACAAATCACCAAAGGGTGCATTTCAGACTAACGTAAATGGATGATGAATGCATACAATATTTTATACTAATTTTATGGAAATGTGTTTGATCCTGAATGTCAATAAAAAATATATATATAATAAAAATAAGAAAGGTGGTGTAGATATTATTAATCTCTTTCCTTTCACATCCAGGTAACATTATTCGTAGCTCTGCTGGTTTTTGCGGCCTCCGTTCACTCCAACTCCCAGTTTTATCTGCCCATCGACTGTGATGATATTCATCGCCATGACAACACCAGCTCCAGTGGGGTGTACACCATCTACCCAGGAGGTCCCACCTCACCCCTGCATGTCTACTGTGACATGGACACTGACGGAGGCAGATGGACTGTCAGTACAGCTCATATTTGATAAGATTTTATAATCAATAATCATAAACATGAACAAACATGTGCCTCATTTAGAGCTCGTAAACCTGCTTGTAGAAACACACGACAGGACATATCTGTCCATTCAGGCGACCTTAGAGATAAAAAAAAAAGAAAAGTCCTCTGGGTTGAAACTAGGGTTTTGTTGAAATGTGAACTTTTTTTAGACTTGGCCTGAAGTCATACTTGAGTTATAAGAAGGACTTGACTTGACTTGTAGTCTCAAAGGATAAACTCCTGAACAAAATACAACAATAAAACACAATTATATCAGAAACAGGCAGACCCTGCATGGCCAGCTTTGACTTTATTTTATGTATTTTATTGTATTATTTATTAGGCCTATGCATTGAAAGGACCTGCTCTTAGTAAAAGCTCAAATAACAGCTTTGAAAGGAGAGTGTTTGCTGTGTCATTGTAATGGTCAGCATTTGGACCTTACAACTCTTATTTTCTTATGTTGACTCATGACCTATATATATATATATATATATATAGCTACCAGCTTAATCTCACTAATTAGCTGAAGGTCACTAATTAACACGTTATATCTCGTTTATTTTACCTTTGTACAGAGACAGGCTAGCTGTTTCCCCTGCTTCCAGTCTTTATGCTAAGCTAAGCTAACCGACTGCTGGCTCTAGCTCCATATTTAGCGCACAAACATGAGAGCGGTATCAATCTTCTCATCTCACTCTAAGAAAGCATTTCCCAAAATGGCCAACCAAATTCCTTTAACGCTGTGTCAAATGACTATGTGTAACTCGTAGTGATTAATTATCACCTTAGTCTTCACTTTCCTTCAGTTCCAATAATCCTTTTAGTCCCTTTTAGATAATTGTTTTGCTTGTCTGGTTTTTAAAATATCATCAATCTCATGCACCTTGTTTGCTGGATGTGTAAAAATGCAACTGTTTGCAAACACACCCTAACAACTTTGAAAGGTGATACAGCAATCTCTCAGATGTTGTGCTTTCAGCTTGTTCTGCTGCCACCAAGTGGCCAAAAAATTAATTAATGCAGCTTGAAATTTCTATGTTTGGAAATACTTATATTTACTTGAGATGTAACCTGGTAACAAGATAATCAACAGCCCGTTACCTGTTAACTAAAAGAATTTCTGAAATAGATTTTCTTGCTAATTGAATGTATACTATTACATGTTAGTACATTTTAAACCTCCAATCCTCCCTCTCAGGTATTTCAGAGGAGGATCGATGGGACTGAAAACTTCTACAGGCCCTGGAGCCACTATAAAACTGGATTTGGGAATGTGGCTGGAGAATATTGGCTTGGTGAGTTCATGAGGGAAAAATACATTAAAAACATGGGGCCTGTGCTGCTCTCCATCTTGATTTGCTTAGAGACAAAGTATAAGGTGTGATTTTTTTTGACTGGTGAAGGTTGAGAGATAGTCTGAGTCTATATTTAGGGCCTTGGTGCAGGAAGTGAAATGAAACAGATCTTTGTGCACCTTTTCAGGCCTGGAAAATATCTTCCTGCTGACTATGAGGAAGGAGAATGAGCTGCGGGTTGACATGGAGGACTGGGAGGGAGGGAAGGCGTCCGCCCAGTACTCCTCCTTCTCAATCGATTCCGAAAACGCAGGATATCCGCTTCACCTGGGCACCTTCGCTGGCGGAGCGGCAGGTGAGGAACACTGCGTTTAGGTTTGAATTTTCAGGCTTATGGATGAATGTACTATAAGTTATACAGGATGTTTTAAAAGTTCCTTTATCCCTTTTGGGTTTTTTTTAGAATCAAGACTGGTTTTCAACAATGGATCTGGGGGTGTATAAAAATAAGTTCTTAAATCATTTATTTTCCAAGTTCAGTTTTGTTGTGTCCTTACAAAGCTGGATGTAATGCTGTGGACTAACAGGCTAGAAAACCATACGTCATGACAGCTCACATTGATTTCTGTGATGCCAGTGAAAATGTGGCTCTCCAGAGACAAATAAAAGTGTTGTCACATTAATGAAAAATGAAACATTAATGCTCTTTCAGTGGGAAAAAAAAGTGATTTCCAAAAATGTATTTGGAGAAATTTTATTTATCTTTAGGATTTATAAGGTCTGTGAAGGTAAGAGAGTGTTCAGCCGGTAAGGGACTGTATGCAAATTATTGGGGTCAGAAGGCGGGGTGAATCTTATATTTAATCTAATCTAATAAAAAAGACCCTCCCCAGCATTATTAATATTTTCTTTGAACCCTTCCCTTTGACTTAGAAAAAAGCTCCAATACCCAATACAATATAGGTATGGAAAACATAGCAAAATTGTGAAAATACAGCCACTCTATATTTTTTTTATGTTTCTTTATACAATAAACTTTCACAAGGGAAGGCTGAAATAAAATATATATCCAGGATGAGAAAAAGTTAAAAGACTCTTTGCTATCTTTTCTGACCTCCCACTGCTCCCCTAAGGAAATCAGCTGTTCTTCCTACTGAAATTAATAGAAAATGTCAATTTCCTTTTCTTACTCATTTATTGTTTCAAAAATACAATGTTGACATTGTTGGTTCTCAATAAGCCATTTCTTAACATTACACTTAAATGAATAAAAAGATGGAGACTCTCTAATTGGTTGTGGATCTGTATTCCATTGACGTGATGCTCTGAAGGAAAACACGGCCGGGCGAAATGCAGTTTGTTCTTGCTAAAGCGCTTTCTGCTTTTATCATCCTTTATTTAAAGCACATACATGTTCTGTACTTAAGTGTACATTCAGATACTTATCAAAGCAAACAAAGGTAACTTAAATCATCCACTGGCAAAATGATAATATAGTAGCAGATCAACTATAAACTCAGCCAACATTGTTTTTGTGTTTATTTCTAGGGGACAGTTTGACAAATCAAAACAAAATGAAGTTCACCACGTTTGACAAAGACCAGGACCTGTGGGATAAAAACTGCGCTCAGCATTTTCTAGGTGGATTCTGGTACAACGCCTGCCACATGGCTAACCCCACCGGCATGTACGCACCTCATGGTGCCATTGGATTTGAAAACGTCCACGTCATTTGGCAGACGTGGAAGGGCTGGAACTACTCCCTGAAGACTATTGCCATGAAGATCAGATCAGTCGCTACGTGTGCATGCTCACATTAACCTGATTAGCTGCAGATTAACTAGATTATGGTAATGCTTCCACCTCCATCAGGTGAGGTGAGTTGGGATATGGGCCAGCATGATCTCTAGCACCTGTGTTGTTCCTACTGAATTCAATACCAACAATATGTATAGAAAATGAATATGAAATGTCAGTTTTCTTCATTCATTGATTCTTTAAAAAATAGAATCGGTCAGAAAGTTTTTGTTTTTGTTACCTGATGTTCATTTTTACTGTTTATTAAGTCTCTTATTTTCTTATGTTGCATTTTGTACTTTATGGTCCTTGGGTTTGATAAGTCTTATACAAATAAACGTTATTACTGTATCATTCTTATTATTATTAATAGTAGTAGCCGTTAGTAGATCTGGTATTTTATCACTCAATGTTGAAAATGTACATTACGTCATTCTGGAAGAAGAAAAGTGGATTTGTTTATTGCAAAGATTTAGAAGATGAGTTTGATTTTGTTTTCTATTGTCCTCTACTGTGATCCACGCGATATGTTGTTTAGTAAGACAAGACTAAGAGTCTACAGCCAGCTAGCAGCTCTGTGAGGCTGTACTTAGGCACAGCGGTGCTTTGAGCTAATTGCTAACATCAACATGCTAACATGCTCACATTGACGATGCCAACATGCTGATATTTAGCAGGTGCAATGTTTACCACGTTCACCATCTTAGTTGAGTGTGTTAGCACGCTAACAACGGCTAATTAGCACTAAACACAAGATACAACTGAAGTTGCTGTGAATGTCAGTACTTTTAAAGGCGTAAAGTATTGAACAAATTAGAATTTTGACCTGATGATGGCGCTAGATGAGAAGATAAGGGATCACCAAAACTCAAAACAGGATTCAATGTTTGGGAACCACGAGTGTACACATTTGGGGCCGATCCATCATGTAGATGCTGAGATATTTCACGGGATCAAGTGAAAGGTTTGACCTGCTGGTGGCACTATGAGATTGAAAATAATGCCCTTTATCAGGAAAACCTTTAGACTTGTAGCATTTATTTTCTTTCTTCTGCAATTTATTGGAATTTTTGCATATAAACACAGCTCACTTTAAATTATGTAGTACTGGTCATTTTTCTTTAGGTTTTGTATATGTGTTACCATAATATCTCGTTATATATGTAATGTTTTATGACTAAACTAGTAGTTGTACTACTAGTATTAATAGTATTAATGTGTTCTCAGGAAAGACAGCTACTGTACAACTAAAACGTTTTGTGACATACTTGTATTGATCATTGGTTTAAATTACTCGATCATGTTGCTATACTGTATAAAAAGCCATTGGCAGAGTGATACTACTATACTACTATAAAGCCCTGAAACAGACAAAATGTCATAAAACGTTATCAGACAAGTCAAACATATAACTGAATACATCAACTGTTTGGTGGTAAAGGAAAGAAATAAGGTTTAAGGAAAAGTATATGCGTCTTTACGTTTCTTTTTACATGTATTCTGTTTTGTGTTTTTTTAACTTGTCAGATAACTTTTTACAACATTTTGTCAGTTTCGGGACTCTATAACAGCTACATGTATGAACTATCCAAATGAATAGGCCTTCATGTTGTCCTCTTCCCCTCTTTCACGTGCACCTTGTGCTTCAGAAATGATCAGAGCAGGAGGTTCAAATATTGAATTGAATGCACTTTGACATAAAACCTTTGACGCATTCCTCAGGTGTACAGGTTAATAAGAGACAGGCTGCACGTTAACTAAACACACGGTGTCGCCCTTGTGTTGCCTCTATGGGACAGACAGACAGACAGACAGGTGTGTCTCAACAGGTAGGCTGACGTCATCGCACACATGCAAAGAGAAGTCAAAACATGGAGGGGTGTGGTGCTGGGTGAAGAAGACATTACTATAGTATTCCTAATAGGTTTTGATTTTATTAGGTTTTTCATATAGTTTTTGAAACCAGTAACATGTGACAGCAAAAACAACAACAACATAACACAGAACAAAAAGTTGTCATATCAGACATTAACATACATTTTCATTTCCAATTCCATATTTAAACAATTAGGTTATTGGTTCGGTATCTCAGCTTGCCTTTGCTAAAACTGTTCAACATGAGCCAACATTTAAAAATGTATTATCAGTTATATATTATACTGATGTTTCTTTTCAATATTTTATATTTTTAACTTGTGTTTTACAAAAAGAGCAAGGACATATGCCATTTCTGGTAAAACAAAAAAATATATAAATAAAAAAAAAAAGTGTTTTTTTTTTTACTCCTGGAGTAAAATTCCTCAAAAATAGAGTAAACGTACTGAAGTTACTTTCCACCACTGGGGGTCACCAGAGTTAGGATTCATCCTGTTGAGAACATGAATGAATAAAAGCAGAGTGCACAAATCACCGCCATGTAAATTATTTTACAGCGCGGTGACTACTCAGAACTTGTCCAGTATAGTTAATGATTTATTGTTGGTTTATTTTCTCAGGTGCAGTGTTATAACTGAAGCGTATTCGTGTTTTACTGCCAGACAATATATTATATGTTTATTTAAAGGTTCCGGCTTCCAGGAGCGTTTATGATGAAAATAACCTCAAGCTGCTTCTTTAAGATAAAACAAACAGAGACGCCGCTGGTAGGTTTTCCCAGCCGGTCCCTCCCCCCTCTCTCTCTCTCTCTCTCTCTCTCTGTCGGACCCAAACTTGTTTCAGGAGAAAGGAAAAAGCGCCTGAACATAATTTTTTCTCTCGCTGACTGGAAGAAACAAGGACAGCCGCGTCCGTGCCAAGGAGAAGGCGTAGACTTCCTCCAAACATTTCCTCCGCCATCTCCGCTTTCGAGACTCAAAAAGTTTTGTGGGATCTTTGTAACGAGAGGACTTCTTTTTTGTTTTTTTTTGTCTTCCACCACCTGGTTGTTTCTCTCTCTGCTATATAAAAACAACAGAACTTTTGCAGACATGGACTGGGGAACAGATCTTTGGGTAAGTCTGACAGCTGACACGGGAGAAGCGGAGCCCTCTGGGAGAAAAAAAAATACCTTCAACATCCTTTAAGAGTAGGCTGGCCTGCTATTGTGTTCGACGACACAATATGTACACGGGACTCATAGGGCCCGAGTTAAATTATCTTGAGACAACAGCAGGAGTCTTTCTGTAAAGCCTGCAGCCAGAGGATTTCGCAACTCCTGCTGCATACCTTATCACAAGCAGAGGGGAAAGAAGAGAGGTTTATTACTCTTTCTGGCCACCTTATCTACACACTGTAGGCTAAAGGTGTGCTCCACCACCCACTTTTTCTGTCTCTCACTCCACCTTTCATGCGTGCTTGGACCTGAGCTTTGCTTTGTGACAGCACTTCTCAGGAAAGTGTGGAGGTTTCTGGCAGGCTTTCCTCTGTTGAAGGCTCATTTGTGTGACTGGTCAGTGTGTCTCTCAGCTGTAAACCACAGGGACAGTCATCATCACTCACACTCACACACACACACACACACACACACAACACCACTCTGTGGAGTCAGTGAGCGTTAAAAGTAAAGGGACTGAACTGGAGTGGCCACTGATCCAGGGCTGCCAGTAACAATGAGTAACATTTTGATTAGTTTCCTGATTAATCAATCAGTGGTTTGGTCTGTGAGAAATTAATACAAAATTAGACTTGCTTGTTTTTGTCCGACCTGCAGTCCAAAACCCGAAGACATCCTGTTTACTACCTCAGGAAATCCTCACATTCGAGAAGTGATTATTTGGCATTTTTGCTTGATAAATGGAGAATCAGTTGTTAGAATAGTTCCTGATTCATTTTCTGACCATGGACTGATCAGTAATAGACCAATTATTTCAGCTCTGCACTGATCACAGACAGTCCGATGTGCAAGATGTCTTGAATGTTGTTTGCAGTGTGTGGTTTGTTTTTTGGCTCAAACTAAATATCCTTGGATTTGAACTGTTTATGATCGTTGTTGGTTTAATGGCTGGTGATGAAGCACAAACACGACTAATTTCCCCAAATCCTGCAGTGAATGAGAGTCTAGGACATGCCGCTGAGATTATTCCACAGTTAGACACAGACTGGGTGAGGCTGTGGTGTTCAACGCTTCGCTTGAAGAGTTGAAGTTCAAAATCATTGAGCTGCTGCTGCTTGTGGTTTGTTTCATGGGATAAACATTACCTAGTTCCAGCTCAAAATGTGCTGCTTTTCTTTGTCTTAATTGATCATAAAGTGAATATCTTTGGGTCAGACGTCACCTCGGGCTTTAGGAGATTGTGATTGGCATTTTTAACAGTTTTCTGACATTTTATAGACCAAATGATTGTTCGATTTATGGAGAAAATAATCTGCACATTAGTCAGCCGTGCCATAATTGCTAAAGTTTGAAACTATCTTGTAGTTACTAAGAACTTTACACAAACTTAGTGACAGATTTACAGATAGCCGGTGCAACCTGATCCTGCTGTTTTGTAGCGTTCATTATGATTGAGGTGAGCTATAGAGCCTGACCTCAGATCAGCCTGGATCAGGAAACGCTGCTGCTGCTGCTGTGTTTCGTCACAGTGAGGGGTGGGACTAGTCCGACTGGTTCCAGGGTTTGGAGAGGCCCCTGGGACCGTCAGTCACAGGGCGGAGGTTCATACTGAGCTAATGATTATCTCATTCCTGAACCCTCTCTGTCTCCCTATCAGTATTTCCTCCTTTTCTCACACAAACATGCAGACGTACTACAGTAAAGTAATGGGGCGTAGCAACAGGATGTGGTAAATGCATGCAGGAATATATCTCAAAGATTCTTCACAAGCTCTGTAATCCCTTCATAATCTCTTCGTTTGTTTCTCGTCCATCTGATTTCCTCCATCACTCTCCTTCCTGGTGCAGGTTTTTCTAATTCGTCTGTTTCACTTCGTTCACATCGTCCTCTTGTGTTTTCTAATCCTCTTCCTTCCTCCTCCCAGCCCTCTCGTATCCAGGACATTGCTAACTGTGTTACGGTATGATCTCCATTTAGCTCCCCCCCTCCTCTGAGGACTCAGTATCTATGTCTCTGGCTCCAAAAGACCCTGCAGCCTCTACACACACACCTACACACACACACACACACACACACACACGAACACAGTCTCTCTTTGTATTTCACGAGAGACACAACAACAGAACCACCCTGTTGCTTTGTGTGTCCAGATTCTCCATGTGTGCATGTAATCACACCATTCAGGTTTGTGGTCACATTCGTTCTCAGTGAGCCCTTTACTGTATGTAAAGCCAGTGGGGACAGAGAGAGGACAAATGTTACCTGTCCAACAGGTTTGTGTGTGTGAGTGTGTGTGTGTTTTTAAGGCATGGATGTGTGTGTGTGTAGAGAGAGAGAGAGAGAGGAAGAGAAAGCAAACAGGAGAGAGGAATGTTGACAGAAGAGTCTGCTTTTATTCTACACCTTTGTACTTTTTGTGTGTGTGAGGAATTGAGAAAAGGGGGGATACTGTGTGTTTGTGTGTGTGTGTGTGTGTGTGTGTGTGTGTGTGTGGAGGGTTATTCTTAGGTTTTCACTTTCTATTTGTGGCCAATCCACAGCCTGATGCAATGTGGGGTTCAAATGCAAGCAATCCAATTAGAGCTGAAGCGCTTAGTCGATCTACAGAAAAAATAATCAGCAACTATTTTAATAACGGGTTAATCATTTTAAAAAATGGCAAAAATTCACTGGTTCCAGCTCCACAAATGTGAATATTTTCTGATTTTCTTGCTCTTTCTTACTGTTTGGTCAATAACATCAGAAAAAAGTGAAACATTCTCATCACAATATCCTGCAAAGATGAGGTGGTGTCTCCAAAATTGATAATTTTGTTTGACAAACAAAACCCCAAATATTCAGTTTAGTTTCACATATGACGAAGAAAAGCCACAAATACTCATATTTAAGAAGCTGTAGAAATAGAGAATGTTTGGAATTAAAAAAAAAAAAGATTAGTCAAAGTGCAGTTTGTGGATTCATTTTCTGTCAATCAGCTAATCAATTAATCAACTGAGCATTTCAGCTCTAGTTTGAAGTCTGTGACCCGCTGACATCAGCAGACACTGTATGTTCCCTAGTGATGCACTGCCAGGCCTGTCCTGCAGCCAGCTTCACCTCTCACTTGTTTCTCTTTTTTCAGCCTGGTCTCCAGTAGATGAAACACTTGATAACTTAGACTGAGGTCATGTGGCCAGTCGAGAAGTTTGACCTTAAAAAAAAACTCCTCTGTCTCATTGTGTTGTATGTTTAGGGCCAATGTCCCGTTGCATTTTAAATTTGGACTGATTTGGACTGTTTGATATAACCAAACTCAACTTTAACTTCATAGTCACTGTTTCATTTCACATCCAAAGTGCTGGAGTACAGAGCCAAAACAGTTAAAAATGTGTCCAAAGCCCTTCAGACCACACTGTGCCAGAGTGTGTCCGAGGTGTTTCTCAACAGATGCCTGCCATGTGTGCGTGCTCGTACATGTATGGAAACATGTTGCTCTATGCTGTTCCTCTCTTAGGACCAGTATGATCAGATCGACAAGCACACGCAGTCGGGCCTCGACCTGGTGGAGCGTTACATAAAGTTTGTGAAGGAACGGACAGAGATAGAACAGAGCTACGCCAAGCAACTCAGGTGTGCCTTTTAGGTTTTTGTGTGCTTGTTTCTGAATGTTTATTTATATTGACATGAATTGGGATCTTAAATGTGTTTGTGTCTTTTTGTATGTGTGAGTAATAGAGTCACGCTGCTTCTTTTACACTGTCTTAACAGGAATCTAACAAAGAAATATGCCAAACGAGGGAGCAAGGATGAGCAAGACTGCAAGTGAGCGAACAATAAAGTGTCCAGTTTCCATTATGTTTCCCTCTACTCTCTTATTTTGCACATAGAAATTACAATTGACCGTTTTCTAAACTCCCTTAGTTACTGCAAGCCTGTCAGGCTTTCCAGTCTTGCATGGCACATATGCAGTAGGAATGATAAATGATACAAATTTGCAGTAAATTTCGAAACAATAGGTCTTTGATTTCACATGGAAATAAACAACGGCAGGCTTCTCATTTCTAGCTGACAGCCGTGGATTTGTTGGCTGATATGACAAGTGTAGCTAGCATATTTTATCGACTGTAGCTAGCTAACGTAAAGTTAATCTTAAGGCTAAAACTCTGCGTGTGAGTTGTTTGAAAACTCCATCTCCAGCTGACTTTTCAATGTTTGGCACTGACTCATTTTAAAATGAGAATCCTGTAAAAGGGTCTTAAATAAGCACAATGGCTACATGATATAATGCTAAAAGACTGAGGCTAAAGCTACATGTCCAAGGCAAAATAAATCAGCATCCTAACCAGCTGATGATCCATAGAGAAGACATGGAAATAAAGGAGCAGCATTGTTCGTGTACTGCAGTGTAGAGCTAGTTAGTTCTAGTATTATAGTACAGTATTGTAACTGAAAATGTAAATTTATTCTTTCCGACATAACGCTTGGATGCAAAAACATACTTGGACAAGCAACACAATGGTTCAATTTATGCTCTCATGTTAAATCTTATTTTCAAAGAATATGCTTCATTTATAAAAGAGAAAAGAATGAGGAAGAAAGTTTGGTTAGAGTTTCTGGCATTTAAACTTCCCCAAACCAAAAAAAGAGCAGGGCAGAGCCGCCGCAGTTCCTCTAAACTCTCATATAGTAGCATCTTGGCTCCCACAGAGTGGATGTTCAAGTCCTTAAAAGGTATTTTACTAAAGAAACCTGTAACCTCACTAAATAATGTAGTTAACTTGAAAATAACGCTAGGTTACTACTGTAGTTAGTAAGCTAGTTAGCTGGACATGCTAACATTTGCTTGGCCTGTCGTGTTACAGTTGCTAAGCTGTGATTGGACAGTTTCTGTTCGGGGGAGGGGTTTAGCGAGCCATCAGTTGAATGTTGGTATCTCCAGCTGTGATGATTTTCCTAACTCTCTCTCCTATTTGCTGCAGATTCAGCAATCACGCATCATTACAGGAGATCCTGAACGAGCTGAACGATTACGCCGGCCAGCGGGAGCTCATCGCTGAAAACATGATGACCGGCATCTGTGTCGAACTCACCAAGTACCTTCAGGATCTCAAACAGGAACGCAAAACAGTGAGAGAGGGAGGAAGAGCACACGAGGGAGGGAGGGGGAGGGAGGGAAAAAGGCAGGGAGAGAAAGAAGAAACAGGGAAGTTTGGCAGATTGCAGATTGACTGTGTCATAATCTTAAACCTCTTCTTTCCCTAGCACCTGTCTGATGCCAGGAAGGCCCAGCAGAATTTAGAGAGCAGCCTTAAACAACTAGAAAGTGTGAGTCACGTGTTGTTGTTGGATTACATGACTGTTATTTACAGGGTTTGTTCGCCTAAAATTAGGGGAACAAAATTCTCACTTGCCTCTTGTGGTACCTCGTCATGCAGATAGTTTTTGTGGTAAAGCTGTACTTTACAGGTCCGTCGTTTCCTGTAATTTCCCAACAATTTCTTTAAAGTTTCCTGGAAAGAACCTTTTAATTTGTAGTTGTTATAGGGGGAAAAAATAAAGTTCTTAGACCTTTTATTTTAGTTAGTTTAGTTTTATTCATCATTCATTTGTAGCTGGAAACTTTATTCTTCATATTTGTTGAACCTGTGGACAAATTGCAGATGTTCAGCGAACCTGCTGTGCACAGATTACAAGATTCTTAAATTAAGCTAGTAGTAAGTATTTGGAAATAATTAATTGGAGTGTGAGAATCGAACACCCTCTATTTTACCTATAGTTAGTACCAATTTACATGCTTCTTTCCAAGAAACCTTTAGAAAATTATTAGAAATTTGCAGATCTGTAAAAAAGTGTTACCATTTTTGTTTTATTTCCTGAGGTTTAGAAATATCAGTCTCTGAGATTTCCAGTCCAAAGAGGTCAATTGCATTTTGTTTGTGGTACTAAAAATAAACTTTTCTTTCTTTCTGTGGTAGAAAGTAGTTCCAATGAAAACTGGATCATCCACAGTATGCAGGGACACTGGAAACATATGTTGCTGCTCAATATTTTAAATGTACCACTTTCTAATAGGACACCCTTTCCTAAATGTTTATGAGTTGCAACTAATGACTTTACTATTGGTTAATTAATCATTTAATAATGTTTTATAGATCAGGTATAAGCAAAAAAAATCTCTCTGGTCTGTGAGTCATTGTTATTAATACAGTCAATAATAAAGCGTAGTGACTGTCTCACTTGTGTTAAATGTTTAAAAGTCATTAACTTTCTATTAAGCCAACAGCAAAAGTTAGTAAGTCCTCTGTAATTATAAATGCTACTATGTTAACAACAAAGGGTTTTACAACAATCCATCAGGTTTTTAGTCCAGATACTTAGCAGCACTTTTCAGAAAGGTCAGAGGTCAAACAGTCCAGTGAAGTGGTCTACCTGATGAACTTAAGAGCTAAAATGACAAAACAGGTGACCTGCTGGAGGACAGTAAAAATATGGACTATAAAATTGTATTTTTAATGCTTTAAACGCCACAAACCGAATTCCATTCACCTCCATTTTTCTGGGGTTTGGCAGAAGAAATCTCTGAGACGGATATCTCAAAGCCAGGCCAAATAAAACTACATGTATCTGCGTTACTAGATACCACCAGAGGTAATTGAGTAAATATATCTATTGATTGTAAATTGTGTTAACTGACTCTTTAACATACAGTAACATAATGTACATTATTTGGTGGACATTCCCCTTACAGTTTTAGTACCTCCAGGGGGACCGAATTCCCTGACTTTTGCATTGTTAATATTACTAAAGCTCTATTCATTAAAGTGTATGTCTGTATGTCTGTATGTGCGTGTGTGCGTGTGTGCGTGTGTGTGTGTATGTGCGTGTGTGCGTGTGTGTGTGCGTGTGTGTGTACATGCCCTGCAGACTAAGAAGCGATTTGCCAAGGAGTGGGGGGAGGCTGAAAAAGCTACACAACAAGCCGAGAAAACAGAGAGCGACCTCAATGCCACCAGACTCGATGTGGAGAAAGTAAACACACACACGTTGGCATCAGCACAGATTTTTTTCACTTTTGGTTTTTAAGATATTTTCAGCTTTAAAAAAAAAAAAAAAAAAAGAATCCTTGAACTGTCCTTGTCTGTCTCTCTGCGTGGCCACTTTTACCTCCTTGTGTCTCCCGTGCCTCCCTCCGATTCCTCCCTGCATCTGTTCCTCCCACTTTGCATTTTGTTTTGCATCTCTTCATTTCTCCCTCTTCCTGCATCCTTTCATCTTCCCCTCCCTTTGCCTGCTGTCGTTCCACCTATCGTTCGCTCTGAAGGCCAAGCAGCATGCCCATGCCCGCACGCACACAGCGGAGGAGTGCAGGAGCGACTATGCAGCACAGCTCCAGAAATACAACAAGGAACAAAACCTCTTCTACTACTCAGAGATACCGCAGATCTTCAATGTGAGACAAAGACACAAATATACACGCACATTCACAATGCAGTACAACTGGGCAGAGCTCACACATAATACGAACCAAATACACTTCAAAGTGTAATCCTTCTCCAGTGTTTCCATATGCATCTGTTCGAATAAAAATATAATATGGAATTTAAGGAGGCAGCTGTATGTTTGTGTGCCGAACAGAAAATGCAGGACATGGATGAGCAGAGGATTCGGCGGCTGGCGGAGGGATACTGCCAGTTTTCGGACATCGAGAAGAAGGTGCTGCCCATCATCTCCAAGTGTCTAGAGGGAATCTCTGCAGCAGGGGGGAAAATCAATGAGAAACAGGTAAATGTTGTGTATGTTTGTGTATATGTGGTCATTTTGTTGTATTCTGCTTCCGCCCACATGATTAAAATAAGGGAACTGTGAATTGGCTGTCTTTCTGTCTGTCTGTCCAGTGTCGTATCTAAGACACCCCTGATCTCATTGTTGTGAAACCTGGAGGGGATGCTGGTCCATGTTCTGGTGTTTAAAGGAATAGTTATTTGCTTTCTTGCTGAGAGTTAGATGAGAAGATCGATATACTGTATATCGGTTAAATATAAAGCTACAAGCAGCAGACAGTTAGCTTAGCTTAGCACAAAGACTGGAAGCAGGGGGAAACAGCTAGCCTGGCTCTGTCCGAAACATCCACACCTCTAAAGCTACCTTATTAACATGTTATATTGTTGTGGTGACTTCCTATTTTGTAACCTTTGGATAGAGCCAGTGTTGAAGGAACTTGGGTTATTTGAATAATCACTGCATAACCTAGATGTGTTTATTTTAATCAAAGCAAACATATTACTTGCATAACCTATGTGTGTTACGTTTAATCATAAGACAATATGAAGCACTTATGATCAGAAAGTAGGTATAGTGAGAGAGAAAGGTCACTCTGCCCTGAACATGCCAATAGACTTACATAGCCAAGGTTTTTGTGAGAAAGAGGATGAGAGCAGTGATACCGGAAGTTGCCCTGATGCCAGAAAGTAGAGGCAAGTTTCGGCAGACACGTGTTCTGCTTAAGAGCAGGGTAACGGCACACAATCCATGCCTAAACATCATACCAATGAGAAAGTTGAATGGTTATTTATTTATTTTATTTATTGAAGGCTGAACTAGAAGAAGAAAATCAATGACGACACCGGGCTAGCTGTTTCCCCCTGTTTCCAGTCTTTGTGCTAAGCTAAGCTAATCACCTGCTGGTTGTACCTTCATTTTCACCATATACACACGAGAGTGATATCAATCTTCTCATCTAACTCTTGACAAGAAAGCGAATAAACGTATTTCCCAAGATGTCAAACTACTCCTTTAATAATGTTACTTACCTGACCTCTTACAATTAAAAGGAAAAGGGGAGATTTCTTGTAAACAAACAAAAGTTATGTTTACATTCAATGTTACTCGTGTGTATCCTTGAGGTCCAACAAATGTGTTGAATCCATTTCCTTCCTCATAAAATGATTCTTTATTATTATTATTTTTACGTATTTTAAATCCAGCATTGTTTACATCTATGTTTACTTGCTTGCAGTTCTTCTTCCCTGTCTTTGCTGGCACATCGCTGCATTTCTTGGCGTTACTGCCACCTGTAGATCCGTGAAATAGTGTGAAACAATTGGCAGGATAGCATAGAAAAACAGCTCCATAGCACCACTAGAGGTCTAAAATCCCACAGGGAACCTTTGGGGTCAAATTTTCTGAATTTGAAAAGTCATGCTGCAAAATTGTTTAGTTTTATTTTTATAGAATTTGCATTTTTGCATTGTGTTCCAGTTTTTGTAAATATTATATTTTTCATGTTGCATAGAGTATGTTGTCTCAATAAATAAAAAAAATGGATAACATGTATTACACACGCTGACTTATTGGAGGCACTAAAATCTAAAGTAAACATTTTTCAAAATTTGAAAGGCCTACAGTACTCTTGATGATCATAAAGTACACTAATTACCAAAATAATAGAAACTAAATAATAGAAATCCCTGTAATGAGTTTCTTTTTCAATGTCTTTGCTAGGTTTCCTTAAGCAATCCAATACAGCACTCCTGTAATAAAAACTTCCTTTGTCAAAACCTTTTGTTGACGCTGTGTCTGAGGTGTTGATTCATCTCTACAGTAATTTATTAATGCAGGGGTTGTTGTAATCGATT
The DNA here is from genome assembly GCA_008360985.2 of Macquaria ambigua. NCBI lineage: Eukaryota > Metazoa > Chordata > Actinopteri > Centrarchiformes > Percichthyidae > Macquaria > Macquaria ambigua. Next base: position 394,559 of record VMKM01000091.1, read on the forward strand.
TATTTTTTCACTATTCCATATACATAATGAGGTTAATTTCCAGTGAAGTTTACTGTTTAAAACTTACTGTTTGTCTGTGTCTGTTTGTCTCCCTGCAGGACTCGATGCTGTTCATTGAGCAGCACAAGTCTGGTTTTGAGCGACCTGGAGATGTGGAGTTTGAAGACTACAGCCAAGGAATCAAGGCAGCAACCTCTGACTCCAGCCTCAACCCACCCAAAGTGCGCGCCAAGCTCTGGCCTTTCAGCAAGAAGCACAAGGTGAATTTGCACTCTCCACGTTATACTTGCTTGTCTTTGAGTTTGCATAAAAACTGCAGCGTCTCAAGGACAAGATATTCGCCGCCTCTCCCCTTTCTGCTTCGCCTGTTTCTGCATTTGACAACCTGAAATTCCTCTCTGTCCTGTTCTTCTAATGCGGCTTAACCAATGCAGGCTAACAAGTTGTTATCAGGCTAAAATTATCCTGTTATTTCTAATCCGTAAACTTGATTAACATGGTTGAGTTGTTAGTCTATCTTGAAAGAACTGTGTACTCTTATTTTGAAATAAAGACAACATAAGTAGAGACAATAATTGAGTTCTGATCAGAGAGTGCTTCACAGTTTTAATTTGAAGCCTTAAACATATTCTAATAATGAAATTAAACCCTGCAAAAATCTCTCTTTAAGCTAATTAAATTTACTCTAAAGCTAGAGATACAATTATTTGATGTGAGTTCAGTAATCAATTTGATTTAAAGAATTTACATATAATTTATGAATTTGCTCCAATTTAAAAGTGATTGTATGATGCAAGTGTATGAATACATTTTAGTGCTTAAATAAGCACACTTTATAGATGCTCCCCAAAAAAGATTTATTTTGTACGGAACTGCAACGTTTTAACATTACGTCCTCATTCGTTGTATTTGATTGCATTCTATTGATTGATATATGACTGGTATCTCAGAGTTATCGGTTGATGCGTACATGTTGATGTGACTGATGATAGGGCCTCTAACACGTGTTAAATCAAGTGAAGTCTATATACGGACCTTCTTGGTCACATGATGATTATTACCCTATAAAGACGTAACGTTGAAACGTCGTAGTTGTACTCAATAGATCTTTTTTGGGAGCATCTATTCAGTCTGCAGGTGGCTTTTTTTCTTGATATTGTTATATAATGGGTTGTGTCACCACCACCAATACTGCTTTGTGGCTTTTAATGACAAGTTTTCAACTTAATGCCATATGTTCTGTTTCTATTGGTCTGATGACAGTTAAAACTTTTAGTTTAGTTAATACATTTTTGCTCATAGTGTCCCAAACAAATTTGGATTGGGTCTTTTTAAAATGCATGTTATTTTGTTGTATATTTTATCATGTATAGGTAAAGGTAACTCTAACTGTAAGTGTTAAATGAAATTAAGATAATTATACCAGCAGATTGTGATGGTTTCTTAAAGGGTAAGGCTGGCCTTATTGTATATCTTTCTTGTTGTCAACAAATCCCATGAAAAGACCAAAACCAACAAAGCAGCAGTCCATCTCTCAATACTTTCATTTAATCTTTAGAGTGAAATAAATCTTTAGAAACGGGTCACAGATATATAGTTTCATTTTCAAAAAAGGCTCAGTAATTTTCTAAAACAGCTGGGCACTGTAGTTTTTAGCATACTATGTAAATAGTTTATTTGTTGGGGACTATTTTCAGCTGCGGATTAATACACATTTGGCATGCAATTTTTTTTATGGCACCAGTCCAGGACAGTGTATGAGGGACTGATTAAATGATTCATTGCAAGAAAGAAATATGTCACCTAGTGCGTGTCACTGATGTGTTTTTAATAGCTTTTGGACAACAATGGAGGTACACAGGAATGCGCTGTGCCAGGCTTTGTTGGTAGGATCAATTCATTGTTGGTTTTGGTCCTTTAATGGGATTTGTTGACATAAAAAAATTTATTTTACCAGACTAATCCTCTAATAACTGACGTGTTTTCTTTTCAAATTACGTCATCATTTCTCTATACTCTTCTAAGAAAAGGTGTCATGTTACAGCTAACTGTGGGTAAACCTGTACTTTTGCTGGTTTGAGGACTTGTTGCTTATAGATTTTAAGACAGTTACTTAAAATCAACATTTAAATCCATACAAAGAGCAAGAACCAGCTCTCTTCTTATCTTGCTCCTGTGGACCGTTGAAGAGGTGCAAAATGACGCTGACATGGTCTCATAACAATGCTTTAAAACACACACACACACACACACACACACACACACACGAAACTTAGCACACATTCCACTCATGTCTTACCCCACCACCCTGTTGCCCTCAGGGGCCAATTCTAATTCCAGTCTGCTGCACAGACTTGCCCAAAAACACCCCATGCTCTCTCTTTAACTCTTTGTCCACTTTGTTACAAAAAGCTTCGCATCTGTTTGACTCCCCTCTCTTCTGCTCGTTTTCCTCTTGCTACCAGTGTAATTTTCTCCCTCCTTTGCTCCTCTTCCTCCTCTGATCACTGTTCCTCCACCTTGTCTTTTTTCCCCTTCTCTTCAGTTTGCTCCTCCGTCTTTTTCTCCCCCGTCTCCTTTCCCACCGGGCAGCCACCCCCTCTCCCTCCCCCTCTCCAAGCTGCAGCACTCCCCTCTCTCTCTCTGTCTGAGAGAGTTTAATCGCTCTGTCAAACCCAGGATTTCCACTTTAAAGATATTACACAAACAGCACTCGGTGAGTGACGACATCTGCTCAGGTCCAATTCCCATGTCATCTTCTGTAAACGCCCCCCCCCCCCCCCATGTATTTGTCCCATTGATGATATTTAAATAAGCTTTTATACCTGGACATTCGTACTTTGCCTCTGTGCTTTTGTAAAAACAGCTGCCATGCTTGTTATTGTAAATGTGTTTCCCATGTGGTGTGTTTGTTGTACATCTATCTCATACTGAGTGTCGGTTTCTTCCTGTCTAGATATCGCATGCTAAAAAGCACATGGTAACGCTTATTATGCTTACATAAAGGGCAGACTTAAAAGGTGTTTAAATAACAGTATTCTGGTGCTGGATTCAAAGGGAAATACTATTTATTTATTTTATGGATCATGCTGCACTCACCTCTGTGGGTGAAAAGGTACAAAGGCCCGGTCACACCAGACAGTAGCACACTGGAATTCATCCACGCATCTTTGAGAAAGTGCTAAGAGGCTACTCTCCTGTAGCTGTCGAGCTAACAGCTAACAGCTAATGCGTTAGCTAGCCAGGAACATGCTAGCACAAGTCAGTCACAACTGCTCTCTCCAGGATTCTTTATATTGATTCAATAAAGAGTTATTAAAAAGGAAAAAAAGCCAAGCTAGCTAGCTTGCTAAGTGTTAGTCAGTTAGCAAGCTAGTTAGCTCAGTCTAGTCCCAGTTTGTGCCTCTCTTGTATTACCATTACATTTGATCACATCTCTAAGCATCCAATTTTCCAAAAAATACCCAGCCATTTTTGAAAAACCCAGAAGGTCCATTTTTGCTCTTTTTGTAAAACACAAGCAAAATATTAACATGAAAATATAAAATATTGGATAGAAACATCAATGTACTAATATAACTGATAAGATTTTTTCACTAAGAGTCTTCTGGAAATACTGTCAGAGCAGCAGTAAGTTTTGTTAAACGACCATATGGGTTTTTCCAAGATCCCCAGGTAATTATTTTTCATTTATTATTAATTATTTTATAATTAATTATTTTTCATTTAACTGGATGTTCATGTTAATACATGAGGGGCACGAACTAGGTTTGGGTTTTTGGGTGCTAATGGGACAATAAGTTCACAGAGTTTATTCAAAAGACATAAAATTATTTGTACCATCGACTCCTGTCTCATAACATAAACCATTTCTCTTTTGTAGAGTAGTTATAGTCTGCTAACAAACTACGATAGCTTCCTCCATCCATTCTGCTCTCCGTTCGCTTTAAAGTCAGCAAAGTTCAAAGTTAAAGTTCACCAACGTTAAATTTGATGCGAAAAAGTCACGCAGATTTACTTCGCCACGGTGAGCGAATCCACTAAAATTAGTTGATTTTGCCGTTTTAACTGCAGGTGTGTCCGGGCTTCATGTGACCTCGCCTGTAATCACAGCTGGGTGTGGTCAGGTGTGGTCTGTTGTACTTATGAGCACAACCAGCTGTGATGCTGCACAGTGTTAAACGCACATGTAGTCACCACTAGTTGGCAGTGCAAGCAAGATTATTTTCCTGGGTGCAGTTACTTTTTCTTTTACAAAATCAAATGCATTCTTTTCTCATGGCACAGGGCACCACATTTCTATTCAGGGAACATTATTAACTTTCTCTCTAAACTAAATACCAGAGAACCAAGTCTTTATTTTATGATGCCATACTGATATATAACTTTTGATTCTCCCTGTTGAGAACAAAAAAGCAAGACTCACCCTGACAGCAGAGCCATGACCATCCAAACGGGAAAATAACTCCACAATGTAATCATGTGTAGTACTTATTATTACCTTTTTGTTGCATAGCCTTAATGGGTCAGTTCACCCAAATTACAAAAATACGTAAGAAGTAAGTAAGTATGAAAATATTTCTTACTTACCTCCAGTTGCAAATGGTTTTTAGATATCTGTTTCTGAAATTTCTGTTTCCACCTCACTACAGTGGAGAAGAATGTAAGTGAAAATTTGCATTTTAAAAAATTTAACAGCAACATTTCCTTTGAGAAATGGTGTCGCTGCAACTTTGGATAATTCAAACAAGCATGCTGTTAACAGTTTTAAATAGTCCCAATTTGTTGCACTTATTCTGGTGATAGTCTTAAATCTGTAATCTCAAACTAAAGACCACAAAAAAAAGTCAAAATCTTAGAGAATCTAAATCGGTTACATTTTTTAAAAAACATCTTAAATATCATTTGCATTTATTGTAATTTCCCCTTAATAATCATTTTTAATCTAATTTTGTTATTTTTTATAAATTTGATTGAATTCTTGCACTTAACTAAATGTACTTTGGTGTGGCATCACAGGAGAAAGAGTCGTACTTGTTGTTTCTGTGTATTAGTTGTTCATACAGTACGCAGCAGTCCAAAACACTGCACAGCTGAAATTCAGTGGTATTCTCATGGGATGTTAAAAGGTTCTGAAAAGTCATGCTCCTCACCCTCTCTGCCTCCCTTTTCCCATCACTACTGTCAACAAAATAATTATGTGGCTCTCTATTGATAGAGTTCTTTGACTAACTTGCAGCATTAAGTCTTATTAGCAGTGGGAAAGAGATCTAGAGACAGGGAGGAGTGACATCTGGTGGTGAGCATTGATAAGGTTGTTGTATACATGACGCGTAGGACAATTACTGTGTGTGTGTGTGTGTGTGTGTGTGTGTGTGTGTGTGTGTGTGTGTGTGTGTGTGTGTGTGTGTGTGTGTGTGTGTGTGTGTGTGTGTGTGTGTAGCCGCATGCTGCAGAGGATTTCTCTCACCTTCCTCCGGAGCAGAGGAAGAAGAAGCTGCAGGCGAAGATTGATGACATCAGCAAGGAGCTGCAGAAGGCGCAGGACCAAAGGTGACAACATCATCTCCAAGGCCTGAAAACACAGACTTAATAATTTTTTTGTAATTTCATTATCACAAAATGCTACCGAGTATTAGTTTTAATTCGTGGTGCTCACTGCGATCATCTGAAGTTGTTTGGGGCAACATAGACTGGACCTTATGTGGTGGTGTCCCTCTAATTAGCCCTAATTTGTCCAAAAATACGTTCTTTCTGGATATGTTTTTGGTCTGTTAGAAACAATTTTAATGCTTTCATTATTAATTAAAACCATCATCAGGAGCAGGGGTAGGTATCAAGACAAAACCTCTATGTCCTACTGCAAGCTTGAAATTGCAACAATTTCTCTCTACTTTTAACTGTACTCTTAAATATTTTAAATATCAGTGGATCTCCTGGTTAATTAGTTCAGCCTGAATTATTTGTAAATCTTGGGGACTGCATAGGTGAGAAACCTTCTTAAAAGCCCCTGAAGTGTTTCTCTATAATGTTGAATATCCATGACTAAATGAGCAGCAACCATAGTTCTGTTAGCTGGCTGAGTTGACATATGTATACGACATGGCTAAGTTGTCTACATACTTTGGCTCTTAGTTTCAGTTAAGGGAAATTAGCAGCATGAGCAGCATACAGTGACATTTGGACTGAATAATAATTTGGTAGCAACAGTTTCCTGTTTCAACATGACAATACCCCCTGTGCACAAAGCCAGGTCCATAAAGAAATTGTTTTCCTAGTTTGGTGTGGAAGAACTTGACTGGTTTGCACAGAGCCGTGACCTCAAACATCCAACACTTTTGTTGTTGTAACTGCGAGCCAGCCCAACCCCACTAATGTCATATACAGTAGTCTCTTCCGCAAGTCTCCCATCTTGTAAAAACTCCTCCTGTCCTTATCAGCAGTGCTGCACAGGAGAGAAACTTCCGTAATGAGCGCTCACATTTCCAAAACAATAACACTTTTCTCCCCCCGTCTGACCTCAGTGACGCACTGGAGAAGATGAAGGGTGTGTACGAGCAGAATCCACAGATGGGAGACCCCTCCAGCCTGGAGCCTCAGATCACAGAAACTGCCCAGAACTTAGGCCGCCTGAGGGGGGAGCTCGCAAAATACGAGGTTACTCACCCTAATATTGTGTGCATGAAAGATAAGATTACAGTATTTGTGCAAGTCTTAACATCTATTGCTGGTTCATTACAGACATGGCTGTCAGAAGCAGTGGGAGGAGAGGAATCTTCCAACACCATCAACAATAATACTCAACATAGGTAAGACCCGTGTTTAAAGGAGTAGTTTGACATTTTGGGAAATACCCTCATTTGCTTTCTTGAGAGTTAAATGAGGAGATTGATGTCACTCTCATGTTCGTTCAGTGGTTAGCTTAGGTTAGCATGAAGAGTGGAATCTCTACGGACCGCTGCGACCTGCAAGGCGATGGTGACCAACGAGGGTAGCAGAGCTAGCAGTACAGCTAGCTAGCTAATCTGTTAGCATGTTTACTGCTGGCTGACCACTACTGGCTGTGCGAGCTATTACAATGTCATTAATGGGTTAGACGATGTTTTTATTACAAAATATTACAATGGACACATTTCAGTAGGAACTGATTACATTGTGATTGAAAATTACATTCGTTGTGGTTTTACTACAATGGTCTCCTCTATATTATCATATTTCTGTAGACATTGTGAACAGTAATTAAGGGATCATTAAATGTGGTTAAATTAATTAGAAGTTATGTTTGCATGATTCTTTATAATGGGAATATAATGCAATATTTGGAGTGAGACTGGCTGTCATTGAAAGTCGTTCGCTTTTATAGTTCTGCATTACTCGAATCACAAGAGGTGAAAGAATAAAGAAATGCAGCAGGTTGATTAGCAAGCTTTAGAGCATTTTCCCCAATTTTCTGACTTTAAGGACAGTTGTTTTATAATGTCTCTCCTTTTCTTCTTCTAACAGTGCGTGTAAGTAGATAAGCTAGCAAGGCTACTGAAGAGTAGTCTACTGACATCTTCGACTGTCTTTGTCAGTCATGTGACCTTCGGCTTGCAGGTCCCAGCGTTCAATAGAGTGTCTCCCACTGGAAGCACAGGGTTTTGTCACTGTGAGGTTGGGCAGAAAACCGACAGAGACTCTGGGAAGTCACTGCGCCGGCCAAGAAATAGTCTGACACGTAATCCCTCGTAAAACATCTTGTTTTTACACTTCAGTCTGTGTACGGATTAAATAAACAAGATACATATGACTTGTAAATTAATGAGCTTTAGATACTGATTTTGTTACCTTTGGACAGAGTCAAGCTACCTGTTTCTCCCCGTTTCAAGTTTTTATGCTAAGCTAAGCTAAGCTAATCGACTGCTGGATGTAGCTTCATTTTTACTGTACAGATATGAGAGTGGTATCAATCTTCTTATCTAACAAAGCAAATAATAATAAATTTCCCAAAATGTCAAACTTTTTCTTCAATTTGAATGTGTGTGTATTGCAGAATACACTGAGGAAATTAAATGTCTTTCATTTGTTTTCTTGGATATGTGTATTTCCAGCGTCATAGCAGCTGACCAATCTCATCAGAACATCTACACAGAGTTTGAAGACGAGTTTGATGACATAGAAAGTCCTATTGGCCAGTGCGCGGCTCTGTACACCTTTGAAGGTACATTGTCATATTCACACTGAACTGGTTCATAAATAGATCTCATTTTAGCCTTTTATACGTGTCTTACTTGTGTGTGTTTGTGTGCAGGCAACAGCGAGGGCACCATTTCCATTACGGAAGGAGAGCTGTTGAGTATAATGGAGGAGGATAAAGGAGATGGATGGATGAGGGTCCTTAGAGCCAGTGGAGAAGAGGGCTATATACCTTCATCCTATGTTAAACTTGGCCTGTAACACACACACACACACACACACACACACACACACACACACACTCTCAGAGCTTGTGATGGAAAGTTAAGAGCCAAAGGTGAATACAAAGTCATCCATGATAATTGGAGCTTTTTTCTACATCTTTTATCTCAGCCAGTGACGTGTATAGTAAGATGAATATGAGAGATTATGAAGCTTGTTATCAAGGCTGATGGCGATATCATACACTCCCTGTCTCTGCTCGCTGCGGCAGGAGAGGCTGTCTCTAAACGCAGACTGTCAGTCCTGTCTGATCTTTATAGATTTCAGCTCTTTTAAAAAACAAACTTTTGAATGTATACCTGAACGTTTTGTCACAGCGTTAAGTGGCGTCTCATGTAACATATTCAGCATCATAGTAGCCTTATGCTGCATTTCTTCATGTCGATATAGACTTTCCCACTACCATTTCTAATAACCTGCTGAACTTCCTTTGGTAACACCAGCCCTCTGCTAAAACCTCTTTTCTGATAGGATAATGTGAGTTTTTTTTTTTATCATAATGATGTGATGTTGTATGACTTATAACTGGATGAAAACCACTACTCTATAGGGAGGGCACAAAATATATAAGATGTCTCAAGGGACTGTCACAGTAAAGGATAGGTTTCACATTTTTCTGTCTGTCTTAAAACAATAGTGAAACATTGAAACAGGTTTTGCTGGCTGTAAGCATTCCTCCTGTTCATACTGGCCCTGAGGAGATCCCTTCCTGATGTGCTTCTAATGTAAGTGACAGGGAACAAAATCCACAGTCCTTGTTTTGGGTAAAAATGCTTTCCAAAGTTTTTCTGAAGCTAATCCTCAGCAGTCTGAGTAAGACTCATTAAGTGGGTATGTTCCAAAGTTTCAGTGTTTTTAATACAAAATCCCTTCTTTGTGTTACTATCCCTCCACTACAGCTCAGCAGGAGAACACTTTCAACAATTTCATACTAAAAAGACTTTGACTTCGGAAGATTCCCTCTTGATATGAGCAACTAAGTCTGCTGGAGCCTCATATTAGCTTCAAATAAACTTTGGAATATTTTGTTACACAGAAGAAGGACTGTGGATAATCAAAACATATCCTTTTAACTCCATATGATATATTCGTTTCTCTGCTAAAGCGAAATATGCAAATAATTTAACTTGTGAATTTAAGACACGGTGGGTAAAAACCAAAGGAAAAGCACAATGGCAATAATGAGCAATGTAAGTTCAATGTAAAGTCAAAATCAGCAGCATTTACCATGTTATCATTCCTGGCACAAATACGTGGTGAACTGCGTGTGTTTGAGGCTGCGCCGACATCATAAAATTTGATAATATGTGCAACTTAAAAGTGGATAATAAGCAATAATTAAGTCCTCGACTTCGCTTTTGAATTCCAACTTTGCACAAAAAGTGGCGGAGCGGCCAAAATTATGGTCATCAACTGGTTCTTCTTTGATGGTTTTTATATTTCTCATACATGTATACTGGTTTTTACATGGTTTAACCACCTGTTTTTATATACTGTGAGCCTCCAGACCCCTGAATCTCCTTCTAAAATCGTCTGAAACGATGGACATTTTTAAAAACCTTTGTCATTATTCTGACTTGAAATCCAGATGACCTGTTCCACCAAATTTTAAAAGAATTAATGACACCAGGGTAGATTTCAAAGGGAGGAAATTGGGAGTTTTGAGGTTCAGCTCCTCACCAAGAGTGATGAACAAACTTTTAAAATCTGATATGACTGTTTAAAGATCCACTCCATGTTTTAAGACATAAAATACTCTTGCTGTAAATAATAATTTGTCATTTAACTAGTCAAAAAGTCTTGAAATTACATCTTCTCCGTCTCCCTCATTGAAAAATCCAGAATCTATGAATATGCAAATATTATTCATTTGGACACAAGATACCTCATACTGCACTTTGGTTGAGGTTTCAAGTTTCCAAATCACACTTGTACTTGTACAATGGTCTTTACATGTCTTAAACTCAGATTTAAAATGAGCCTAAATATCTTTTCCTCCTTCAGCAGATACATTTGAAAACAGCCTTCTAGCGTCAACCCTTCTGCACATTAAAGCTCAAACATCCAAGAGAGGTAACAATAAGCAGAACACATTTTTGAGTGGAGGGGGACTTTCAAAAATCTCACTCTCATTGAGCCACGTGAGGTTTAGCCATCTCGTTCTCTCCCACCCTGTCCTGCACTAGTAGATGTTTGTTCCTCAACATTTAAGGGGTATTATTCTATGAACCATTTTTTTTAAAGTAAATGTATGTATTTACATGTATCGTTTGAGTCATAAAGTGAAATGAAAAAACATTTCTTGTCTTTGTTTGTTTCTTTACAGTATCATTTATGAGAAATATTGCATTACATGCAAAAACTGCCAACAACAAAAAAATAAACAATAAAAAATACATTTATTGCATCAGAAACGAACAAAAAAAATGTCCAGTGTGGTCCCCCTTACAGCAGCAGGTCATGTACAAAGGGAACTAACTCAGTTTTAATGGTGTTCATGTTGGTCCTTTGGAATCTCAAGTATCAAACGAGAGGTGTTGGTGTATCAGATCAGAAATGCACATTTGAAGTAAACATGCTAGTTTTTGGGTAAACAATTTCAGATTTCCTAAAAAAGGAAAAATAATTAATTGTCACTTGACAAGCTTGACGGTCTCTCACATCTCAAAAACAACTTCTCCTTTTATGTCTGTATGACCTCAGGGGTGAGATCTCTGCCTGCTTTTTATAGAGAAGAAAGTGCTGATTTGACTTTTCACTCATGTAGAGGGTCAGGTTGTTGTGGGGTGATCTCTACGGGTTCCAGTTTATCCGAGAGGACACAAAGAATCTTGTCAAACTTCTCGTAGCGCTCCTTTCTGTTGGCCGCTGCCCCCGACTGACCCCAGAACAGCCGCAGGGCGAACTCTGTCCGGAAAGCCTCCAGCAGCTCAGGGATTGGCTCCCAGCCTCCTGCGAGTAGTGTGATGGACATTTGATAAGATCAGATACCACAAATGATGTCATTTCAGTTTCACAATATACACTATTTTTGAGTATAATGATGTACACTTTTGTACTTCCTGCCAGAGCAAGTGTGTTTACCTTACAATGGGCCTCATGCAAGTACGAGTGATTTAAGAGAATTTGTTGAAAAATTTAAGTCATCACGTGACGAGAGGAATGGCGTGCTAGTGCCTCTCGCAACTACAGACTAAATGCGCTAAAATACTGCCTCTAAGATAATAAACAAATGCTACAAACGCCTACAAACTGCATTTAAATACACCAGCAAGGCATATTGTTGTGTGGATGTCTGGTAAAACAGCCCATCGGGGAGACGAGATGAAAAAAACAAGACATAACGCGTGGCCTACAAACAAATCATGGGGGACAAAGAACCGCCAGCCTGGGCGCAGCAGCTTTTGACCCAGATCAATAGTATTAAAAACTCATTTGAGTCTAGATTTGATGAACTTAATGACCCTAATCAAAAGGATTGAAAAAAAAAGACACCCAGGTGCATCTGTAGGGATCCTTTCCATAATGTTGTCAGACATTTAGAATAACAATCTCAGCCTGTCAGTGGCAAAAACAAGCACTTTTAGGGGACGTACTTTGACGGACGCAGTTGCCCACAAGGATTACGTTGCAGCCATTGCAGCCCGTTCGCGGCTGCAGGCTGAGGTGATCTACTGGGCCAATTCCAAATCTTTTTGGTATTGTACCAACACTAACATGTGTGTACCTGATAGCAGAGAGTTGGCGTGCTCCTGATAATCTTGTGCATGCAGCGCAGCACTGCGGGCTGATTGGAGAACATCGTAGAGAAGCTGACAGCCTCGCTCGCTGTTCTCCACCGGGTCGTCACCCTCCATCGCCATCAGCAGAGGAACCAGGTGTGGCACGGCTATGGGACCGTGGACTGCAGAGTCTACAGAAAAACATGAACACACAAGACTCAATGCAATACAGTCACTACTTAAAAACTGGGTCATTGTGCTATTTATATAGCACGTTTTAACCTGTCTGGAGTAACAGGTGTTTTTTTTCCCCCCTAGAACTTCACTCTATTAACGGGGAAGTTTGCAGATTTTACACATCAAAGTCTGTTTATAGATCTCAGGGAGTACTACTGCATAAAAAAAGTTGTATAAAGTCTTTTGTGGCTACAGAGGGAGCTGTGTGAAGTCTGATAAATTGTCTCAAGGGATGACACAAGATCAGTTTCAACCGTGGCTTTTTTCTTAATCTGTTTGATTTTACATCTGAGACAAACAAACTGACTGCAGCTCCGATCTGTTGTTCTGCATTTTAATTCTTTCTGCGCATCAACAGCCGATGGCAGCACTTACTTCACCTCCTCAATTTGTAACGACGGCCGAGTTTGAAAAGTCACACTGGACAAAAGCATCTGCCAAATGAATGTAACGTGTCTCTCTCTTAACCACCACCACTCACCGTCTCCCTCGTTCAGCAAGTTCATGAAGGGTTTGAGTTTCTTCTCAAATAAAACTGCCGTCTCTGTGTTGTTCCTCCTCAGCGCTCGCCACGTCATCTGCAGTCGCACTATCTGCACATGTGCAAGCACAAACATACCAAGAGTGTTGGAAAACCTCCAAGTTTGCATAGAGCAAGCATATCTTTGTCATAATTACACCACCTGAGGCATCTCCAGAGCCTTCATCACGGCTGAGAAAGAGTAGAGGTCGTGGGCGTGTTCTTTCAGGGCCAGAGCCAGTAAGATTAATTTATGTAAAACGGTTGCCCTCTGGCTCACAGTCCCTGTGCAGCCCAGGATGTCCACTGCGACTCCCAGTGCTATTAGATGATGCCTAAAAAATGAAAGATTAATAATTATTAATTAATAAGGCAGCTGGTGAGGGACAGTTTTCTCACTTCCCACTAGTGGCATCTAGCCACCCAGATAGAGTCCAACCCAATACAATAGAGGTGAATGGAATGAAACCGTGTTTTCTGTGCATCATCCAGAGTATCGAGGACACAGATTCTGGAAAAAGATGTCATTGTCAAATTAATTTCCTAATGCTTTCAGCACCACAAAATTCATACCTTAAAACCTGGACAAATTAAACCAAAGATATCTATATATCTAGGAATAAGTGAGGAAATACTGTATGTTTTTGTAATATGATGAACCAACTCTTTAATCCATCTATTCATCCATCTGTTTTTAAGTGTGTCAGCTTCATGTACCTTTCTAACAAATCCTGTCGTAACTGGTGTCCGTGTGGCAAAGTGACAAGCTCCAGCCCTGATCCAACTCCCATAATCCTCTTCTGCTCATCAGTCACCCCAACGATGCGTGCTACCTGCAGTGCCACAACAACGACAAATCAGTGGCCGGTCAGATTTTATATCCAGTTCACTGAGTGATTATTCAAGCTACTCGATACTTGTGGGAATTGGTTTGTTGAGTTTTAAAACTACTAAAAGAGAAATTTTGGACTTCAGTGAAAGATAGAAGTAACAATTCCTCACTTTATCTCACACACGTAAGAATAAAAGCTGTTCATCATATTTCTCATGACTTAAAAATAAGCACACACCCTCTGAGACATGTTCTGGATTGAACATACAAAAATATCATTAGTCATGATGAATGAAATGTTAGCTAAAGCAATATGAATCATTCACAATAGGGTAGTTTTAGCCTATTATTTGCATTTGATTGGATTTGATTTGATTTGATTTGATTTGATTTGATTTGATAGGATGTTGAACCTTTGTTTTGCATTGCATTTATCAGGTGTGTAAACAGCAAAAATACAGCATATATTGATTCTGCAGATCTACTTGGCTACGTTAGACGGTTGAGAGCTACCTGGCAGTCACCACTGAGCATGTGCAGAGCGGTGGTTTCGGCGTTTGAGCGGTTGAAGAGCTCTTTGAGTGTCAGCAGGACGCTGGGCTCTAGAGGTCGGTTGTTCTCCGGCAAGAGCAGCGACTCAAACTGATCCAACTGGAAACAAGAGACTAACTCCATCTGCAGTGGTGTAAGAAGGATATTACAACATTAGTACAGAACTGACCCTCTGTGCTGTTACATACTGTAGGGGTGCAATTGCTCAACTTATTCCAATAGAGCTGTTAATTACTGAGGCCACTGAATGCATTCTGAGGCTGTTATTTCGAAATAATAAAAACCTTATATAGCACTATTCAAATAGAAGGCTGTCACTTACAGTATAACTCTGACACCTGGTGGCAAAAAGACAGTAAATCAGTAATTCAGCCATCACAGGTTAGAAACAACATGAGAATCGGTGCATAGATTCTCTTAAGAATGTGTCAGCTTTAACAAAAGTCAGGGTCCATGTAGACATGAACCTTAGGAACATGGAAAGTTTCCTTTTATGTTGCTGGTGGTTGCAGATATACAGTGTAGATTACTCAGATTACTGGCTACACATATTTCCAAGATTATAATCCTGATCAGCTTCTCTTAAGCACCATCTTTATAATTAAGGTTTATTTTAGGATAATAACTACATTCCTCTACATTATCTCTTACACTGTTTCAGGATCATACAAGTATATTTACTACAAATCACTAATACTTTACTTTCTGTTTGATATGAAATGCATTTGCAGACTCTTGAAATTCGCTTTAATTGTGTAATCAATCAGAATGAACATCAAGTCTGCATTTGTTTTTGTCAATGCTACATTATTATTGCATGGCAATACAGCTGCAACTAACAATTATTTTCATTTTCTATTAAACTTACAATTATTTTCTTGATTAAGCAATTCATTATTTGGTCTATAAAATGTCAAACTATTTCTCAGAGGCCAACATGTCATCTTGAAAATGCAATTTTTGTCCGACCAACAGTCCAAAACCAGTGAACGGTCACATTTGAGAAGTTGGAACCACTACATTTTTTAAAGAAAAGATGACTTGTTGTAATGTTTTGCCGATTGACTAATCGACTAATGATTTCAGCTCTACATGGTAATACATTTTAATTGCAGACTGAATTCTGAACTGCTTTGCACTGCAACAATACGCAACTCTGACTAAATGAATGCAGACTTGACAGCTCTGTTGTTGATGTCTGTCACAACTCCCAATAAATTTCAAGGGTCTGCTTTTTATATTATAAGGAATGGAAAACAACAGCTGCCTGGAATGGTAGGGAAAGAATATTTGAAAAGCTAAAACTGTACAGCATTTAAAAATGGATTTGAACTGCAAAAATGTAAAGTACACATGGTTTGTAGTTAAGGAGCTAATACTTGCAAAACACTGGTGTAGTCCTCGTATTTACTTAGAACAGAAGCAGATGTGAGAACTATGAACTGTAAAAAAAAAATATATATATATATATATATAAAATTTATACAAACATGTGGCTTTTCAAAATGCCAGTCTTGCACTTCCTCTGCCGTGTGCTTCTGAAACTCTATGTCAAACGCCAGCTGTGATGATGCTTCGCTATTCTGTGCCTCCAGAAAACCAAAGGAAGTCTCTGTGAGGCGAGCGCGGCTCTGCCACTTCTCCTCTGCACGCAGTCGGTCCACATGACCTTTCCGCCTAGACTGTGGCACCTGGACACAACAGCAAGTAGAGGATTTACAGACAGCCTGTAAGGCCTTCCTCATTTCCCCAAATAGAAAGAGAGATGACAACACAAATCCCTCACAGCTCAGTTGATCATGTTGTTTTTCTAAGTTCTTTACCTGGATGACCAGCTCATCGTAGAAACAGGAGGGGTCATAGTCCCGGTCTGTGGGTGGGGGAGGGATGTCGTTGGGGAAGACAGTGGAGACCCTAAGAGGTTTGGGAGGAGCTCTGGGGTGCAGCTGTCCATCTGAACCTCGCAAAGTTACACCACCACCTGCGGGGACGGAGGAGTGAAGTTATAAATGTGTGTGTCATCGGCAGACTCCATATTTGGAGGAGGCGTCGCTACGGTACTTGAACCCTTAAGCTACTTGCTCATTCTCAGACACAAGTTGAGTCCCAGAAAGGTTCAAGAGAAATAGTCTGAATACACAGCAGGATGTGGTTAGCACCCTTGTGTGAAAACTGTAACTAGTCCCCTCTTTATCACACATAAAGGCCATAACCAAGATCTTACAAACACTCAGATCATAAGTGAAAGTCCTGTAAACTCAACTCACTGAACTAAAATACCCATCTCAGAACTTTGTCTCTATTTCACCTGTAATTAGCTGATTAGTTATTTCCAGGGAACTTCTTATAGGAAATTACTGTGAAATTACAGAACCTTATCATGAAGCATTACCGTTTTATTTCCCAACATGAAGCTCTAAATGTTGTTAATAATCCCTCTCCACACTGCCAGGAATACAATTCTGGTGGAGAAATGGGTCCAAACACACTATTTAGGTTTTTTTTGTAGATGAAAACTTGAACCCTTCAGGTTGCTAAAACCCACAAATTCACAGAAAAGTAGTGAGGACATGACCTCAGTGTCCTAAATGGTAGCTACAGCCCTGTCAAAAATGCTTCATACCTGCAATGCTTCACTGATATGTCACTCTGAACAAGCTTTAGGACTTTGTAATGTGCTCACTGTGTGAGTGTTGCTGAGAGTTTTGCCAGTTCTTTAGTAAATAACCAGCAAATAAAGTTAAGTTTAAATTTCTTTTTAGTTTCATTTTCTGCTATGCCCACTCTTTCTCTTGTGCTCGCTCCTTCTCTCAGCCATTTTCTTAATGAGGTAGCAATGCTTTCTTGTGTGTTGGGCAGGGGAATACATTCAAAACATAAACTGCATTTTGTGAAGGGATACCCCATGTTGTTATCTACAGTAATCTTCCACCAACAGGCTATGGTTTCTAATGATCTTTAAATGGGAGTTCTGCCTTAAGTGTAGCTGTGTATTATGACAGAGCAGGGGGTCCAGACTGAAATTTGTGCTGTTTTTCTTTTACCTGGGTTGGAGGGGCGTGTGTGTCGTGGTCGCGGGCTCAGCAGGGGTTCGCTGCCTGTGCGAAACACTGGGGAGATGGGGGCGGGGCCAGTGTCCTCTGACTGAGTCTTCTGTGGAACACCTGGATGAGTAACGGCAAGGAAGTTGAAAGATAAACAATACGCTGTCGTAAGGATTCTGTGTTTTTCTTTGTGCTGTGATGATGCTTTTGCTCTGCACTTTAATATCTTCTCAAATCAATACAGGCTGACCACGCAGGAGAGGAGGCTGACCCCGAATCTACACTGGATGCATTTCAGGTTGTGCAACGGCTCAGTCACATATCCAATATTCTTTAGAGTTGTTTTGCTGCTATTTTTTTGTGTTCTACAAGCATAGTGAAAACAACTTTGCAGCTCATTTATAATCAATGCGATAATAGATCCTTTGTGGCTGTCCTTAATTTGTTTTAACTACTACACACAACACGTTGTCCTATGTTCATTCTGTATCTGTATTTCCTAAATAGTAGATATTAGCAGAGGGAAAACTAGTTTTGCCGTATGTACAAATAGACAAAGAAAGAAAAAATAATAAAATGCATCATTAAGTATTCATTTCATGTCAGCTGTCAGTAAAAATTAGCATTTATATACATTTACAAGTGAATTTGACACTTCAGAGATACGAGCTGCTCTGGCAGAAATAAGATAGAGCATTGGAAATTGGACAGTCGAGTGGTTAGAATGACAGCGGATTGTCTCTGGCAGAGCTGCATCCAGTGGACATAGACATTGGTGGTGACAGACACGTTTGTATAGGCTGCATGTTCATGAGTACCAGTTCGTAGGTTGCTGTCAGATTGCGCAGACTGAAGTGAAGGCCTCCGTCCCACGTTCTCCAAGTTAGCAGGCTGACTTCCACTCCTGCCACGCATAAAACAAAGTTCATGAGTATATTTATTTGTATTTGTGTACTTGCAGTGTGTTTCAGCACTATACGTGTGTATGTGCACTACACTATATTTCCACAGACTTCCTCCCACCTTAGCAGTGGATTGATGACCTGCAGTGTGTCGGTGTGTGCAGAGCAGAAGCTGCGTCTTTTGTTGGCTTCAGTGTGTTTTTCTCCCCCTGCACCTGTACTGCTGCTGCTGCTGCTTTTGTGCTCTGCATGTCGCTCTGTGATGACACGCAAAGGAAGGGTCCGTGTGATTGGGTGAAAGATCACAGCGCCTGAGGCCTGGGAGATGGGCCGACGCCCGCCCACATAGAATCGGATCAGAGCGGGAACATTGTCAAAGCGATCCTCCTCAAACTGGAACAGCTCCCGAGTGTAGCCCTGTCACACAGACAGAGGCACACATATAATACATCAAGCAGAGCCTTTAAAAGGGATAATCCAACAAAAATCTTTCTTGTCAGTTACTCACAGATACTCGCCCCAAAGATGCTAGAAAGGTGGCTAATGTAGCTTGCAGCTTAGCAGAGGTCAGCTTGGATTCTTCACTTACAATTGTGACCCAGAGTCACAAAAAAGCTTTTTAAAAAAGCATCAAAAAGTCCATAAAAAAATTCTCAAACCGCTCTTGCAGCAATATCCACTTCTCCGCTATTGATGTGCATGCTCAGTATGTTCCAAACAATCATCACTTTGTCATCTAAGCGCTAAATATTTCTGAGTTTCAGAGCTGTGAGGGGGCAATAGTGCAACATAGAAATAGTGTATGTGTATGTGAGTGTTTGTTGAAGTGGATTATACTCCATGAGTGATGCGAGAGGTTTCAATGAATGTTTTGATTTTAAGTTTTTTTGTATTGACTGTGGTTTCCCATTGGAATCCTTCATTGCAACTGCTGTGAATCAAAGCTGACTACAGCTGCCAAGATACAAACTCTTCAGCAAAAACTGTGATTCAGCTCATGATCATTTTTGAGGCCTAAGTTGGTGTACACTGTTGTACTCGGCTGCATTATTTTGAAAGATGTTTTGAATGTTTTGGTTTGACACCATTTACATACATGAGGTGGACAGAGTGTTAGAAATGCCTCTCAATATAAAGCAAATGTCAAATATAAAAAAAAAAAAAAGGTATTGCATTACAAAATAAATGTAAACAATAGCCAACCTTAACCTTAAATTAGCTTAAACATATCTTGAATATTGATATCGTTTAGTCTATAAAATGTCGGAAAATAGTGAAAAATGCCAATAGCCAGTTCCCAGAGCCCAAGGTGACGTCTTCAAATTGCTTGTTTTTCCCGACCAACACTCACAAACCCCAAAATATTCAATTAACAATTATATAAAACCAAGAAAAGCATAAAATCCTCACATTTAAGAAGCTGGGAACCAGTGAATGTTTGGCATCGCTGCTTAATAAATTATTTTAACAATTAATCAACTATCCCCGGCTTGCCAAACATGGCACACAAAACATACTGTAGACACACCTTTTTGGGACGAAGGATCACTCGTATGATCTTAAAGTGCATGGGCCAGTTCTTCCAAAAGCAGCTCAAAACGTAGTCACCAGGCGCAGAGCTTGAGTCTCGGACCAGGAAGTCTCCGTCCCTCTCAAACAGAGACTCTGCAGCCTGGAGACAAGGCAGCAGTTGGTTAAGTTGGTCAGCTGGGCATGGAGGTTCACATGTGTGTTGACATCATACGACTTTGTCCCAGTGTAAGTTGGACATAGTGCACAAGAGGTTAAAGCAATAGTTTGACATTTTGTGAATTACACTTATTTGCTTTCTTGTTGAGAGTTAGATGAGAAGAGTTTATTAGGTGCACCTAGCTCAAACTAATGCAGTCTAATATGACAGTCCTGCATTAAATCCTACCTTCATGAAGGTTATAATGTTTGGTTTTTGTTGAAACTGTTTTAGAGAGGTGTTGATTAAAACTGTTGAACTGTATTGCATTAGAGGTATTTCTGTTATTTAGCCTGTCCTCATTGATATAAATGGGGTGGACAGCATTAGTTTTAGCTAAGTGTACCTATTAAACTGGCATCTGAGTGTATGAAACCAGAGCCACCAGTCGGTTAGCTTAGCTTTGCATAAATACTGGATACAAAGGGAAACAGCTAGCCTTGAGTCTCTGCTGGTTGCCTGGCAACTTCAGGGTGACGACAAGACTCCAGGAAGTCATTTTTATTGGCAAGCTTTTGTGAGATTTAGAGGTGCTGGCAGGCAGATTTTGTTAGCCTTGGACAGAGCCAGGCTAGCTGTTTCCCCCTGTTTACAGTCTGTATACTAAGCTAAGCTAACCGGCTGCTGGCTCAATCGTACAGATGTGTGAGTGGTACTGATCTTCTCATCTAACTCTTCGCAAGAAAGCGAATAAGCGCATTCCCCAACTAACAGTCAATCTATTCTTTTAATTTGTGTGTAATAAAAATGCTTTTTTAAGTGTAAATACAGCGAGAATAGTATGGTCCATTGAGCACCTCTCGGCCCAGCAGTCCGTGATACCATGCATGGCTCCTCAGGTCCTCAGTGCTTAGCTTCAGCTCCTCCTCCAGCTCCTTCTTCATTGAGTCCATCTCTCTCCGACCACCAAACACCTACAACACACACAGCAGCAGCCCAGCAGAGACCATAGTTACTCTGCATGTTTTCTGTTCTCACATTTTCTATGTGCGAGGGTATGAAAAAAAATATGGTATGCAGAAGAAAAGAGGCAGCTAGAGAGAGCAAGTGAGAGACGGAGAGGGCGTTTGCTTAACCTCTTACCTTTAGCTGGCTGAGGTATGTGCTGACACTCCTCCTCTTGCTGAAAAACAAGAGAGAAGAGGTGATTTGGAGCTACTAAACTAAACCCCAGGGAGCCACAGATGATGGTGCCATGTTTTTCCTTTGAAAAGTAACAGTACAAGGATGGAAGGCCACTGCCAAGGTCTGGGTCTGTCATTAACACCACACACAAGCTGAGGTACTTTTAATAGCCTGCCTCTTTTTCCATCTTCCTTCCTCCCCAAGCTTCCACCTTCCTGCCTCTGTAAACACAAGGCTCACAGTTGAACAGCTCAGAGAACTCACAACAGGCCTCAACTCGATAACTCCCAGCCATCTCATGAACTATTACCCTTTCTAGCAAATCTGCATCTATGCCTGACTCTCTCTCTGTGTGGGTGAACACGCGGAAACAATGTGGAACAAGTCATGTGTTCAGGGATTGCTGGAGGGATGAGCACACGCAGTGGTGTGAGTTTTTACTTGTTTACCCTGCTTTGACCCTGAATATAATTATTAACATCCAATGAAGCATAAAACACACATGCTTTGATACTTCTTTACACCAAGTTGCCAATTTATTAGGTAGCCTACACTACAAAACTAATTCAGTCAAATGCAACAGTCCTGCAATAAATCCTACTTCCATGAAGCCTATAAAGGCGTTGATTCAACTTTATGATCATTTTGGAGGCTGTAGCTTGTGGTGCTGTTAAAATAAACTCCTTAAACTCGTTCTCCTCATTTACAAATCCATCCATAACCAGGCCCTTTGTTATTATACCGACAAGGACATACCAGGATATTAAAAATATTGAGTTCATGAGTCCAACCCCCTCTGGATATCAACAATAGCCTATAAACTAGTTGTGTTTTAGTTTAAACTAAAGCTTGAACAAAACTACTCAGTGTCTCAGAATGTTGTCTCTATTTTCCCTATAATAAGTACCAAATTTCATAATTCTTCCTTAAGAAAACTTCCTATTAAATGATTATGAAAATCACAGACTTTCCATTTTATTTCCCAACATAAATCTAAATGCTGTTTCACATGCTACCAGGAATAAATTTCTAGTGGAGGAACACTGAAACTTGTATTACTTAAAGTCAAAAAATACGGGAATTAGTCTAAAAAATGCCCGCCACATGTAAGTTTTTAACTGTAGAATGTAAAGTTCCCCAAGGTTGTTAAAACCTCCAAACTCCCAGAAAAAAAAACCAAGAACATGACCTCAGTGTCCTCGATGGCTCTGTAGCTACAGCCATGATAAAACCCAAGGTTGTGTCTTCAAATTGCTTGTTTTGTCTGACTAACAGTGCGAAACCCAAAGATATTCACTCTGCTATCACATAAGACAGATTCCCAAAAGCCAGAACTAGCTAATGTTTGACATTTCTTTCCTGAAAAAAGGATATCAATTTAGTTGCAGATGAATTCTCTGTTGATCGACTAATCGTTTCAGCTTCATAAATAAAATGTATTATTAATAATATTAATATGTTAATATGTATTGCATTATACAGGTGTCTCTACTAGTTAGTCTATCCAATTGATATAAATGGGGTGGATAAAATATTAAAAACACTCGCAATCCAATTCAACACCACAAACTACAGCATCCAAACCGACCATAAATGTTGAATCAATGCCTTTCTAATGCAGTTTCAATGAAAATTCAACATTATAATCTTCATAATTTCCATTTATTGAATATACTGAATTAGGTTAAGCTAGGTGGACCTAATAAAATGGCAGCTGTTGTAGCTGTCTGCTCACTAATGAAATAACCCACAGCAGCAGAAACATACACACATAAATACACAGACATCCACAGTTTTTAAGATTTGTTATGAGGTAAGAGGTTGCTACATCCTGTTTCAGGGGCGTTGGCCCAGGCAACAGAAACACCTGTGCAATGTGCTGGAGAGCCACTATTGACAAATGCAACCTGACGCCACTAGCTATGTTTCAAACAATTTTATTAAGCTTCACCAGCCAAGTGGTATCTCAGTGTAATCTGATACTTCAAAGCTAACAGCTAACGTTGCTGTAGTCCAATTACTTTTAATTTCCCTCGCTTGTTTTGACTTTGAACAACAGTCTTCTGAGTGCCAGTGCTTCAGAATTGTGCAACAGGTAGGTGACGTTAGCAAGACTACAGGAGTAACCAAAGTCGACATTTTTGAGCTAAAAGGACTAAACGCGAAGATTTTAACCGCTTGATATGTCACAGCTGGTAGTAATTGTTCAGAAAGCCCTGTTGAAATTAAATCAACTGTCAAAAAACGGTCAAAAACTTGATTAACAACTAAAGTCTCGCGTTAATTAACGAACTTGTTCAAACGTTGTTCAAAACATTCTATTGGCAGCAGCCAACGGTCCTACCTGTCAGTCCTCTTCACAGCTCACTCGTCCCGGACATGTTTTACGGTTTGTGGTCCAAACTAACACCGCCAAACAACAGCTGTGAAGGTGTAATGTTAAAGCCGTCTTCGTTCCGGTCCCTCCCAGCCCCTCTTCTCCTCCCTCTCCCCTAGTCTCCTCGCCCTCTTCCCTGCGCAGTTTCGGACGAGTTCACACAAGTTTTCCCGAGCCCTCCTTTTCCCCGCCCCAGGCCCCGGTGCTGAAACACCGCTATCTGCCCGGCATTCCTCGGATACCGACACAAGCCGAGCTAACACATCACCTGGCTAGAAGTCAGTATTGTATGGTAGGTGGCTGTACAGGGTGGAATGTGATGGTAAATCCCACATATGGTATTGGTTTAGTCTCTTCAAACGTTGACATGTCGACCTGACAAGATTATTGCCCAACTCAGGCTGTTCTCAGGTCAAAAATGTTTGATGTGTAAAGGTCAGAACAAGTTAGTCCACCATAACCACACAAATTCTTAGTAATCAATCTTTGTATAATCAATAATTGTCGGTTAATTACAATTTCTAACTGATTTCTCCCATGGACTCTGTTTAAAAAGCTGCTAGTATTTGTGATTTTGTGACAGCGCATTGATATTTAGGCCATCTGTTGTGTGGTCAGGTGTGTTTATCAGTTTTTTATCAATTTATCAATTACCTGGTTTCAATGTCAGATTGAAGGACCGGAACTATTTCCTTCATTTAGACCTACAAGTTTGGTTTACAACCTCTGTGGCTTTTAGCATTCATCACTTTATGCCTGGTGAGCAGAGATGTGCCTGAACTTGACAGCCACCATTTACACACTTAACAGTTCTTGTCAGTTGTATAACTCAAACATCTCTGAAAGGAAACTTTAATAACTAGATTAAAGGGTTGGTTCTCTCAGATTACAAAATAACCTACATTATTGTTTTACTTAGGCCTATTTCTTCTATAATCTAGTAATGAAGATAATTTGGGTTTTATGTGCAGTAAAAAATAACATAAAACAGCAACATCAGGCACAGGTTTGGGGGGGGAGGGGCTAAATCAGAGCCTCTGAATGAAGGGACTGACATTTCTTGTTGGAAAGTCAAAGCGCTGATCATGTTTTATGCTCCTGCTCCCGATCTGAGTACTTTCATATTTTTTCCATATAATACAGCTGCACAGTGCATACATAGGCAACTGTTTGGCAGCTGAGTTGCTCTGCTTTAAGAAAATAAAGCTTGCACTGCAGGATGTGGGTTGTTTTTATATCGTTTTTATATAGTTTATATAGTATTTTGTAGAGCTGAAAAATGATTAGATTAAACGATCAACAGAAAAATACAGTATACGACTATTTTGATCATGAATTAATTGTGTAAGTCATTTTTTCAAGCCTTAATGCCAAATATCTCCTTGTTATAGCATCTAAATTCTGAGGATTTGCTGCTTTTGTTTATCTTATGTAAAGTGATTCATTTATATAGGTTTTATATAGGTTTTTGCCGCTCATTCACCTATTCACGCACACCCCAAATAAATTTTAGTGTAACAGTTTGTACAATCCAGTTTATCAAGTCAAAGTGTCACGCTAAGCAAATTATGATTTCAACACATACTGCTCTCTGCAAGTTGAAAAGAATGATTTAAAGATAAGCGTTTATCTTCAGGCTTGTTTCATGACACAGAAACAGATTTACTTGAACACATCAACAACTTGAATAAACTAATATCCAAGAGGAGCATGTAAACAGAATCTATTAAACAAAAAGAGCAAATTAAACTTACAGTCAGCACTTAAGCCTCAAGCTATAAGAGTCTGTTTAACATGTGGAAAGGAGGAGGTGGGGATCAAACCACCACCCCTGTGATCAGTGGACGACCCGCTCTACCTCCTGAGCCACAGCCGCCCCGTCGTAGTAAACTAATATCTTTAGGTTTTGCTGTGTTGGTCAGACAAAAGAAAGAGAAGTTGCTGTTGAGGTTTTCAAATGTAAATCTGCCTTCAGCACCACAAACTGAGTTCCATTCACTCCCATTGTATTGTGGTGGCAGCAAGAAATCTCAAAACCAGAGCACATAAAACTAAAACTATCTGCATGGTTTAATAGCCCTAGGGATAGAGTGAAAATGACTTTGTAAATCAGGTGAACTGGCGCTTTAATGCTGAAAATTATCCTGCATTGAAGCGTCTTCTCTGTAAAGGCCTGGACTTCAGGATTAACAACTTACAAACACACACACTGGCCTTTGTCACTCAGTCTTTCACCTCTCTCTGGGGGGTGGGAGTGGTGGAGTGTGGCCAAAATATCAAAGTCCCAAGGTGTGTTGTTTATTATGTTAGTCATCAAAAAGCTGCCGTTCTCCTGGTTGATGAAAGTAAGTAAAGTAAGATCATGATGTTATTTTATATCCATAAAGGCTTTTCATCCATGTTGTCTTTTCAGCCTATTTATAGACGACTGATTGCTGAGTGCACCTACTTCACCTTACAAACTCTGACATACATTTTATGAGGCAGTAGTTAATTATTAGCCAAACATAAGTGTCCCACATGGAGAAAGTGGATCTCTGTCACACACATACGCACATACTATCACGATCCTTCACATACACACACACACACACACAACACCCATTGGGGGTCAGCTTACCTGCGCTTGCTGTCCTGGGAGCGCTCTGTTTCACTGATAGTGTTGTCCTCATTCAGGGGGCGGAGCTGGGAGCAGGAGGCGGAAAGGCGGTGTTTTTTATCAGTGCGCTGGAGGCGGGGCAGAACACTCTGACGAAACAGATCCTTCCTCGGCTTCACCTGCAGGAAATGGTAGAGACCCAAATAGTGTGCGTCCTGGTCTGGAGCTGCTGATTGCATTGTCATTTGTTCTGAGGAGACGTCTACTGTCATGTGCGATCACAAGCTTGTGATGTTATGTAGTGCCAACTTTGTGGTCTCACCAGATCCATAGACGATCCCAGGGAGTACTTCCGGCTCACCCTGCGCTCCATTTGCACACCTGAGAGGACAAAAGGACATTTTGAAGGAATAGTTTGACGACATTTTGGAAAATATGGGTATTCGCTTTCTTGCAGAGAGTTAAAGAAGAGAAGATCCATACCACTCTCTTCTCTGTCCATTAAATATGAAGCTGAAACAAACAAGATATAACATGTTTATTAGTGAGCTTTAGAGGTTCTGGTAGCTTATGTCACCTTTGGATAGAGCCGGGCTAGCTGTTTCCACCTGTTTCCAGTCACAAAGCTCATAAGCAAATTTCCCAAAATGTTGAACTATCCCTTTAATTAGTGTGCACTGATATAAATACACTTATTTGCAAGACATGGTTTAACTTGTGACATCATCCTTCATTTAGGCTTTACTCTCTAGATTTTCACATTTAACTTCATCTTCTTTGAATTACACTGAGCAGGAACAAGCCAGTAAACACCCCAAATAAATTTTAGTGTAACAGTTTGTACAATCCGGTTTATCAAGTCAAAGTGTCACGCTAAGCAAATTATGATTTCAACACATACTGCTCTCTGCGAGTTGAAAAGAATGATTTAAAGATAAGCGTTTATCTTCAGGCTTGTTTCATGACACAGAAACAGATTTACTTGAACACATCAACAACTTGAATAAACTAATATCCAAGAGGAGCATGTAAACAGAATCTGCTATTAAAAAAAAGAGCAAATTAAACTTACAGTCAGCACTTAAGCCTCAAGCTATAAGAGTCTGTTTAACATGTGGAAAGGAGGAGGTGGGGATCAAACCACCACCCCTGTGATCAGTGGACGACCCGCTCTACCTCCTGAGCCACAGCCGCCCCGTCGTAGTAAACTAATATCTTTAGGTTTTGCTGTGTTGGTCAGACAAAAGAAAGACAAGTTGCTGTTGAGGTTTTCAAATGTAAATCTGCCTTCAGCACCACAAACTGAGTTCCATTCACTCCCATTGTATTGTGGTGGCAGCAAGAAATCTCAAAACCAGAGCACATAAAACTAAAACTATCTGCATGGTTTAATAGCCTTAGGGATAGAGTGAAAATGACTTTGTAAATCAGTTGAACTGGCGCTTTAATGCTGAAAATTATCCTGCATTGAAGTGTCTTCTCTGTAAAGGCCTGGACTTCAGGATTAACAACTTACAAAAAAAAGAGCAAATTAAACTTACAGTCAGCACTTAAGCCTCAAGCTATAAGAGTCTGTTTATCTGTGTGTTTGACGCAGTGTGTGAGTGTGTAATACTGTGTCAGTGTGTGCACAAGGACATGAAATCAATATCTCAATATTTATAAAGATATTTTTTCATTATCAGTATGGCTGGATATCAAGCCTCAGTACTTTTTCAGTTACCGAAGGCTGTAGCAAGTACTGAAAGCTGGTATTGAATGTTAACTTGTTTACTTATTCTATTTTAAATCAAAATGGCCAATTTTAGACTATTTAGTTTAAGCAAAATAATTGTACTCAAGCCTGTGTTGAGACAACATTAGCATTCAGCATCTAAAAAGAACAGGCACAGTGGTGCTTTGAGCTAAATGCTAACATCAGCATGCTAACAGTGACAATGTTAACATGCTGATGTCAAGCAGATCTAATGATGATGTCATCTTAGTTTGCTAATACTAAACACAAAGTACAGCTGAGACTGATGGGAATGCCTTTAGTTTTGCGGGTATTTAGTCATAAACCAAATAATTACACAAAGTCAAATTTTGACCTGATGTTAGAGCTATAGGAAAAGTCAGGGGACCATCAAAATTATTACAGTTCATAATGGTGGGATCATGAATGTCTGCCCCAAATTTAAATGGATATCCATCCAATAGTTGTTGAGATATTTCATTCTGGATCCAAGTAGTGGACCGACCAGCTGCCATCCATAGAGCCACACCACTAGCTGCTGCTGTTGCTGAAAAACGTGCTTATTTTCCTCAAAGTAAGGTATCAAAATAAGTATTGTTTTGGTATCTGTACCAAAATTCAGATGTTACTGGCTCCTGGATCAAACAATTGCAAATACTTGCAAAACGTCATACAAAATAATCAAACTGATCTTCAGTGCAATTAACTGTATTTAATTATCATGCATTACATTAGACAAAACTCTATCTGTAAAACAAAAGCTTTAGTTACTTTTTTTTGTTTTCGGTCACAACTTCGTTGGGGTCCCAGGTGTAAAAATGAGCTTTGGGCTGCCGTCAAACCCCGACTCTCTGTACTGTGTTGAATACTATCCGACCCCAGAATCGCTGTGTGCTCATTTTATTTAACACATTAATTAGCTGAGGGTCTTAAAACTTGTTTTGACATAGTGACCCTCTTCAAGATTAGGTTAAAAAAAAAGCAGGACTCAACTGCTATCATGTCAGTTACTACGACAGTTGCAACAATTCTTCAGTTGAATTAGCACAAACCAGTTGACACACATTAAGGTTTGGAGCTTTCAGGTCGTCTGCTGTGCCTGGTTGGTAATCCAGCCTTGTTTCCACTTGATAAACATTTAATTAGAACATTTTTTTGAAAATTCCTTTGAAAATTTCATATGAATGAATATGAATTATTGCCCAGCCCTTGTGTGCGTGTGTGTTTGCATGTGAGTGTCACCAGAGTGTGGGTCCAGTCTCTGTCTGTGTCTTGAAAGCTGATTGAGGATGGTTTCTCTGTGAGTAGCATCCTCTATCCCTGCATCCTTCAGCTCTCCATCCGTTACATTCAGCAAACCCTCGAGAGAAACAAAAACGGAGAGTGAGAAAGGAATAAGGAGAAATTGAACAAAAGAAAGATGATATATCAACAAGCACAGACAGATGCATTTTGCACATTCACATACCTCCAGACCATAATATTCACTCTCTAGTGACTTGGTGTACTGTGGCAGGCCGATCTGCCTCAGCCACCAGGCGATGGAGCGATTATTCATGTCTGAACAGCAAAAGCAGAAGAGATACAGAATACATACCAGCACATATGCACACACACACACATGCTTGTACATGTTTTTTCTGCACAAGTTTCAGAGATAAGTACAAATGAAAGAGTAGTCTGACATCAACTTACTTTTAGAAACCAGCCAGCCAGACACACAAGCAGAGAGCCATTGTGTTGTTTGCCTTGCAGCAGCTACAGTATCTAACACCTACCTGTTCACAGGTCCACCGAGGCACTCTCTTATTCTTCTTCTTCTTCTTCTTCTCCTCCTCTCTTTCTCCTTGTAATATTTCTATCTCATAATGCCTCTTTCTTTCTTTACTTACTTCCCCCTCTGTTTTCCTTCCTTCTTTGCAGCTGCTCTCATCTAAGTTGTAACCTCTGGTAATGGTGGAAGCCCGCTCCCCCTCAAACCTGCAGGGTCACTCAGAAAGCCAATCAGATTGTACAGTGGGCACACAGTACCCCACAGAAAACAGCAAATCACAGCGCAGGAATTAGCCTGAGCTCTCAGGAGGCAGAGAGGTTGCAGGTTGAGGCTTGTCATGAGAGAGAGATAAAAAACAAGAAGGTGGGGGTGAAAATGTAAGACCGTTAGGCAGCTGTCAACATGTCAAGTCAGAGATAGGCATGCATGTACTGTGGTGTACTTTGCAACATGTCTGTCCAGGCAGTATGTTAGGAGATACAGTATCTGCAGGCAGAATGGTGATGTGTATGAGGCTGACACCTAGTGTTGAAGTAAAAAGTGACACAGACCTTTTCTCTCTGGGTGATTTAAAGGGGCACTCCACCAATTTTACATATAAAGGTACATTTACTCATTATGAGGACTACGGCTCAGCCTGTGTTAATCTGTATTATGTCTTCTGTCGCTCTGGAGGAGCTTTGTTAAATCTGAGAAAATAACCCTTGATGATGTCATAGTGATGTAATTAGGGTTATAACATCTTGGTTTGAGAGACTACAAATTTAATTCAAGTCATGGCTTGATGCATTCTATGGACTAAAAGTTAGGATATCTCAGTCTCCACTGCTTCCGTTTTGATTTTAATCTGGAAACCTGGTTTCAAGCTTTAACTCCAGCAACCATCTGTCCTATCACAATGTCCCTGGTTATGATAAAGCTGCAGAAGCTGAACTGTAGCTGGAAGGGTGATGAGTGAAAGCAAAAACACAATTTCCCCTAGATCAAAAGTAGCATATGGAAGTACTCAAATAAGGTGCAAGTATCTCAAAATGTTATTGAGTAAATGTGCTGCTGTCTCCCTGTGCTGTACTTTGAATTGCTGATATCACTAGTTGACATTTTGTGTTGATCCAGTGGCACTAAATAACTGACTCATAGAGTTTTTGTTTGAGATGTTACATGCGAATGAGTTTTGATTGTAGCCATTCCCAGCTATAAATCCAAATATGTGCCCACATGCCAGTAAAATCACCACTGGGTGCTGTCAGTGTCCGAGCAGCAGCTCCATTATTCATCGAGCAGCTCCACGATTTTTCTTTTTCAATTCAATCATGACAGCAGTCTCTCTGCTGTTCAGCTTCAGGACAGACTTCACAAATTAAATATGAGCTGTTCAATACTATATAAATATAGGATTTTACTTTACACTCTCTTTCCTCTTAAGGTACTGTAACAGGTTTAATCTTTATTTTTTTGTGTGTGATTCTTACATAACTTTTTTTGGAGACATAAAAGTGGATTAAACATCTTTGTGAAGACCCTTTCAACTTGATGCCTCTAAATATAGCATATTACCTCCACAAACTTAAATAACACACAGTGTGCATAGACTAACTCCGTCAAAGAAGGAAGTTTTACCACATTAGCAGTTTGATTTGAGGGCTGTCTAAATAATGCTATGGTGGACCTTGCAACATGTTTATTTTTTTGATAAACGTGTGTTCTGTTCTACACACACAAACACATAGAACCACTCCCAGTCCTATTTTATCTGATCTCTTGTACACATATAAGACACATCATTTCACATAAATATCACACTCTGCTTATCAACTTGTACCACTCATAGCAGCTGCAACTGCAGAAGCTTTGCGTGTATGCATGTATGAGTATGTGTGTGTGTGTGTGTCTGTGTGAATTCGACTGTGAGAGGGTGCGTCAGAGGAAAAAGGAAGTTGCGGGATATGAAGTTAAAAGCCTTCGACACAGTGCAGCTCTGCAGAACACCCACCACGGAAGAAAGGCAGAACGAGAGCGCTGAAGTCTGACAATGAGATAATGAAAGAAGGACAGGGAGGTGAACATTGAGAAGAAGACACAGAACTGCCAGCAGAAACTGAAGGTGAGAGCTGATTTTAATACTCATCCTACACTGATATGCAGATAGAAAATTATGAAGTTTTCTCGTGGAGCGGTGGCTTTTTTTTCATATTTTACTGGGTTTCAAGAAAGCTGCTTTAATATTTTACTGACAGGACAGATTGAGAGTGGCTGCTCAGTGTTCGCTGTAGGCCGACTGATTTGCTACTGATTTGGTCTCGGATTGAATAATCTTCAATAATTTCCAAATCCAGGTTCCAGTTTACTGAGAAAAAGAGGAGATGTTGAACTGTGACAAAGGGATCCAAAGCTACTTTATTTATGTAATGCAGGAGCAGAAGTTGTCATGCGTGAAGAGGTTTTTGTATGTGTGAATTCAGACAGTGAATACATTTCATTTCTATCCTGTGTGAACTCCACAAATGATATAAAAAACATTGGTCCCAGCTTCTTGTGAAGCTTACTCATCTCTGATTGTCAGGAGAGCGTTAACTTAAAATTTGACTGTTGACTGTGTTGTACAGACCAATAGTGATCACTGGTTACTGAATATTGTGCCTGTGAGAATGAATGTGGTGTAACAAAATCTTAGCTCACATCCCATCTGTCTGTCTGTCTATCTATCCATCTTTTAATCAGAAAACAAAGATGGAGTTGTGGCGGCAGTGTGCGATGTGGTTGATCGAATGTCGAGTTCTTCCTGATAACCACCGGGTCACATGGGAGGGCGCACAGGTAAATCAGCTGTGTCACACAAACTCACACACCTGCACATGAACACACATCCTGTCCGGGTTCCTCAGTCTAATTTTGTATGTGTGTGTGTCTGTGTTGTGCCAGGTGTGTGACCTGGCTCAGGCTCTGAGAGATGGCGTGCTGCTCTGCCAGTTGCTCAACAACATTCTGCCTCAGGCCGTCAACCTGAGAGAGATCAACCTGCGTCCACAGATGTCCCAGGTAACACACACACAAAAAAAAAAAAAACACACACACACAAAAACCTTTTCCTGCTCCATTTCCATAGGTCATTTCCATAGTGACCAGGAGGCAGAGCTGAAGCCCTGAGGCTGTCCGATAGGAAAATTCTGTGATCTATATCTGTCCACATCTGGGAGCGTGTGTAGAGAGCGGAGGGGATGATGATGAAGAAGAATAGACTAACAGAAACAACTAGACAGAATTCAGAGAGGCCATACACTGCAAAAAAAAAATTATCTTATCAAGTACATTTTGTCTATTTTTGAACCCTAAAAGTCTTGTTTTCCGAAAAAATCTGCTTGTACAATGAGATTTTGTCAATGTGAATCAACTTGTTTTAAGAATTTTGTAGGGATCAGTGTTACTATCTTGAAAGAACAATTGGATTTATATTAGAAACAGGATTAAAATTATCTCACGACACTAGCAGATATTTTCTTGTTTGACACATTCTGAACTTAAGGAGTCAATAATGTACAAATATTACTTGACAATATAATAATTTCAGCAGTGTACCTCATCTGTACCTATATGAGAAGATTGATATCACTCTCTGTTATATATCTGTTATATATACCGTTATATCACGGACTATTTCTTTGGCCGTGAGCATAACTTTATGTAGTCTCTGCTGGTTGCCTGGCAACAGCCAGGAAATGGCCCGTCACACAACCCCCTGTGAAACAGCAAATTGTTGTATTTACATTTCGGTTTTTGCACGAATTAAACAAATGAGATATAACTTGTTTATTATTGAGCTTTAGAGGTGCTGATAGGTTGATTTTGTTACCTTTGGACAGACCCAGGCTAGCTGTTTTCTACTGTTCCCAGTCTTTGTGCTAAGCTAGGCTAACCGGCTGCTGGGTCCAGCATATCTAATAGGCTACGTGAGAGTGGCATCGATCTTCTCAACTAAGACTCAGCAAGAAAATGAATAAGCGTATTTCCCAAAATGTCAAACTACTCCTTTAAGAAATCTTTTCAGAAAATTCCTGTGTTCACCTGGATCTGGATCCACACTAAAAACAAATGTCTTGGATCATGGACTGCCTTTTCACCAAGATTTTTCAAAATGTTGTTTTTGAGATATCATGCTAATAAACAAACACACAAGCAAACTGGCTTGAAAACGCAACCTGGCAGAAGTAAGAAATCAACAAGATGGGTTGTGTCTGAGGGCACAGTAAGAATTAGAAGGAAGGTGATGAAGACAGAGAACGAGAGAGTATGACAAAGAAAGACACTGTCACGTGGTTGGCCTAAATGTCTGAAGGGAAGTCCTTGAATCAAATCTGATAGGACTCACCATGATGACTGTGTGTGTGTGTGTGTGTGTGTGTGTGTGTGTGTGTGTGTGTGTGTGTGTGTGTGTGTGTGTGTGCAGGGATTAATGTGCTTCAACATGTAAATGTGAAACTCTGGGAAATCCTGTGAGGTCAAGAGTGGTTAAGAAACATCTGGTGATTAACAGAAGTGGGGAGTCCACTCTGACATGTACACACACACACACACACCTGATGGCATTACACAAGCAGAGGATCTTCCCTGTGCTCCCCTTGCAATAAGGTTAGCTGCTGCAGGGATTTACGTATGTATGCCTGCGTGTTAATATGCAGCCCTAACATAGGGTTGTGAAGTGTGCAGCAGTTTTCAGCTAGAACTCAACATTTCCCCTTTTCTCAAATTAGAGTTCCGCATTTCCCACTGCTGAGCAGACAGAGATGCAGCCAGAGCGAGAGCAGCTGGTTCAGGAAGTTATGTAAACAGCATTTGTCTGACCACCATGACAGTCGAACTGTGTGCTGCGCTCTCTGTGGTTGGTTTTGTAGATATATTTTAGTTATAAAATTCTGCCCCTCGTTCTGACATTTATTTGTGTCTGTTTCATGTTCATGTGCTACGTGCGGCTGAGCAGCATTTACAAACATGTGTGTTCATGTGCTACCTGTGTCACTTCATGCTAGAAAGTTAACGATTCTGCTCATTAGACAAACAGCAGTGCCAACATGATATTTAACAATACTTTGATCTTGCAATGTTCAACAATATCAATATAATATAGCATGTGTTATGTGATGTGTAACACTGGTTGTCTCACTGTATGTGCTTTATATGTGCCTGCTTTAAGTGTTTATGGTGTGTTCATCTTCTTTGTTTGTAATGCCACATTATTTTGTCTTTTAAATGTTTAGTCTAAATTGTAGATGTCAAGGTTTTTGTTTATGGTGTGTCTTGCTACAGGTATTACTTTTATGTTGTTTTTTGTCTTTTTGTTTTGCCATCCCTAGAGGCAAGGCAACTTTATTTGCATAGCACCTTTCATACACCAGGGCAATTTAACATGCTTTACAGGGTAATAAAAATACAGCAGGGTAAAAAGATTTACAATATAAAAGTGCAAAAAAATACAGGCAAGCAACACAAGAAATACTAGATTTAAAAGTAGACAAGGATAGTTTAAATAAGAATTAAAAAATAAAAGAACACAGAAAATACTCCCACATATAGATGCACAATTAAATTAAATTAGAAACAATTAAAATTAAATTAAAAAAAG
Source organism: Macquaria ambigua (assembly GCA_008360985.2). Lineage (NCBI taxonomy): Eukaryota > Metazoa > Chordata > Actinopteri > Centrarchiformes > Percichthyidae > Macquaria > Macquaria ambigua. Next base: position 429,781 of record VMKM01000091.1, read on the forward strand.
AAGAAGGCTAATTAAAAGCTAAGTTAAGATGATACGATTTTATCCATTACTGGGTGGAGTAGAGCCACGCTAGTCTGTGGCATGTTGGTCAATAGATTAGTTGGACGGTCAGTCCACCACTTTGGTCCAGACCAAAATATCTCGACAACTATAAGATGGATCGCCATGAAATTTTGTACAGACATTCATGTTCCCAGGAGAATGAACCCTACTGACTTTGGTGGTCTGCTGACTTTTCCTCTACTCCACCATGAGGTTGACATTTGTGGCTTTTAGTGAAGTGTCTCGACAACTGTTGGTGATAGATTTAAATTAATCCCCTGACTTTTCCTCAGCACCGTCATTAGGTCAAAAATTCAATACTTATACCTGCTGAACATAATTAACATTGTCATTGTGCTCATGTTAGCATGCTGATGTTAGCATTTAGCTGAAGTAAAAAGTACAGCCTCAAAGAACCTTATCTTCTTCTTTGATAAATGACCTAAACTATTAATAGATTATCAAAACTGCACTTGATAAAGGTTCTGTTGATCACAACTAATCAATTAATAATTTCAGTAAAAGTAAAGTAATGTTTGTGTTTCTGTTTGTTTTTAGTTCCTGTGCCTGAAGAATATCCGCAAGTTTCTGGGAGTTTGTCAGGAGAGGTTTTATCTCAAAAAGAGTGAACTGTTTGAGGCCTTTGACCTGTTTGATGTTCGAGACTTCGCAAAGGTATAACCCCACCACATCCATCTATCTATCTATCTATCTATCTATCTATCTATCTATCTATCTATCTATCTATCTATCTATCTATCTATCTATCTATCTATCTATCTATCTATCTATCTATCTATCTAATACAGTAATTTCAAGTGCTGCATGAGGGAGACACATTGTGCCCGCATACTGCAGTCATTATGGTAGAAGTCAGAAGTGTGAACAGAGTCCTGACTCCTCACTGCAGCTTGCAAACACCCACATAACCCTAACAGGAAGTAGTTTGGTGATTCTCTAATTGAAGCGGCTGAGTGAACGAATGAATTCAGTATTTCACAGTCCTTTCACTTTCGATGCGGTGCCGCACTATGGTGTGAACAACTGAAGATTCGAAATGTGTACTTGTTTGATTCGTATGTACAAAGTAAGAGGAAGCAAGCAAGAAAAAACTGAGTCAACAGGAGATGGACTTCAATCTGAATGTGGCTTCTTTTTGCAGTATTTGCTCTTTTTGCTTAGTTTACAGTGCGTTACGGTCACTGAGCTTCCCGTTTCACTTTACTGCTTCCAGTCAGTCAGCCAGTAAAGTACAGTAAACACCACACAGGCATGGTCTAATATGTAAAGTTTGATTTACATTGGTGGGAGAAGTATTCAGACCTTTTACTCAGTAAAAGTAGTAATACCACACTGACTATTTGATTGTTAATACAGATGCATCAACGCATAAATAGCTTTTTACTGTTGTTGCTGGCTGAGGTGGACGTAGTTTGAACTACTTTACATGCAGTTGAGTAGTTTAGTCCAGTGTTTCCCAACCTAGGGGTCGGGCCCCCTACAAAGATGAATCTGGGGGGGTCATGAGATGATTAATGGGGTAGGAAATAAGACAAAAAAGAGTTTCACAAATTTGTTTTCATTTTCCTGGACTTTCCCTCTAATCTTTACTTTTATTGTGAAATGTTGCATCATTTTACCTCTTTCGGCCTCAAACAATTATTTAAAGTAACCACTAACTGCCACTACAGCCAGCAGCTGTAGCTTCATATAATATTCATATAATGTTCAAACATGACAGTGGAATCGATCTTCTCATTTAACTCTCAGCAAGAAAGTGAATAAGCATATATATTTGATACCACTATGGTGAACAGGAAGCTAGAACCAGGCCAGCAGCAGGCTAACTTAGTCTTTGTGCTAAGCTAAGCTAGCCGGCTGCTGGCTCCAGCACATTTACTGTACAGACGTGAGAGTGTCATCGATCTTCTCATGTAACTCTCAGCTTGAAAGTGAATAAGAGTATTTCCCAAAATGCTGAACTATGCTGAATAAAACTCTGGTTATTAGATGACAGTCGGGCTGTAAATCTGTCTATTCAAATGTTTTTTCTCTGAACTTCTCCTACAGACTTTCACTTCTCGTTACATCTTTCCTTCTTTCTCTGTCCTGAATAAAAGCAATCAGACAATAAAGTTCAGCAGTACTGACTGAGAAATATACTCTTTTTTTGGGCAGTATATTTATTTTATATCACCAGTATTATGACAGCCTGACCCTTATTTTTTATTTATTTATTTTTTTCTCTGAAAGAAAATAACCTTAGTTCTGAACTCTGGCAGGCAACGTTTGAATTTTTATGTGTTTCTCACGGCAACTGTAGAGAAAGTTTCAACTTGAACAGAAGTCAAGGGTGATTTTGAAGAGGAGAAAATAAAGTTGAATGGCATAAAAAGAATCCAAGGAACCAATAGCCCATTATTATGTTGGTTATATCATTGTTATAAAAGATTAAAACACATAACACCAAGTCCAGATAGGCAGAAATATTAGAGCTAACTCACACATGTTGTTGCTTAATCAGAAAGAACAATCAGTTTTATTGCGACGGCTATGTGACATCTTTGAGTTTGTTTCTGATCGCATCTCTCATGAAATTGGCTGTCTGAGATCACTCATCATGATACTGCAGTTCTCAGTTTAACAGCGCAAGGATAAGAGTGAAACCAGGTCAGAGGAGAATTATTCAGTGTCAGTGTTTCAAGTGTGAAACAGCTATTACTGTTTCTCCACCAGTCTGTCTCTCTGTGTGCATTATATATTAACTGTAGTGGCAATCGAACAACAAGAAAAAGTAAATTGAGGGAATTTGAAGGCATTTACAACGCGTGATGGTGCACAAAATGAGGTCTGCCATGGAATATGCTTTTGATACTTTATTAACATAACTTGAAAAAACACCTACAAAAGCCGGATGCACTGAAGTGAATTATATAAAAATGAGCTAGTAATATAATAAAAATGAGCTAGTAAATATAAATATATAAATAAATACTAACAGTACGGCAGAACCAAAAAACCAGCACAGACGCACACACACGGTTGAAAAACTGTGTGGCTTCCTCAGTTCCTAATTCCCTCCACCTGTTCACCTGTGACTCCCCTATGAATGACTGTTATTACCTGCCTGTGCACACAGATAGCACACATCAAAATTAGCTGCAACATTAACTATATACCTCCTTCCTTGTGTCTTTGTGTGTCTTTGTGTGACAGGTCATGGACACTTTGTCCATCCTCTCTCATTCATCCATTGCTACACAAAGAGGATTCCAGTAAGTAATTTTAAAGTTTTAATGCACACTTTACTTTACACCCCCTATTTAGCATTTATAAGCAGTATATAAACATCTAATACATGGTTTATAACACACTATAATGCAGTTATAACGATCTGCCTGAGGAAATCAGGTCGGCTGAGTCAGTGATCTCCTTTAAATCCGTTCTTAAAACATACTTTTATCAGAGAGCCTTCCCTGATTTTACGTGAGTTTTAAATTTTCTTTGAACTGTCTTTTATTTTCCTGATTTTACGTGACTTCATTTTTCTTGGAACTGTCTTTTATTTCCTTTAAAATGTTTTTATCTTGTGGTTTTATTTTGCTGTCCTTGTGAAACACTTTGTAATGTGGATTTTGAAAAGTGCTCAATAAATAAAGATTATTATTATCATTATTATTATTATATAAGGACATTTTAAGTGTTATTCGGTATTCGTCAACAGTTATATCATGGAGCAGAGCACAAGCTGTGGCTTTTACTTTCGTTTTGTTGAAAGTTGGAGTAGCTACTAACAGGAAAGCCTTGCTGGCAGAAAAAGACTGTCTGTTAAAACTATATTTTGTTGAAAGGTTTTGTAGATTATAACCTTAATTTTAATGGCATTTGATGATTCTATATTCAACATATAACTGGGTCTACAGGATCTCCTGGACAGGTTTCTTGGCAAAGTGAAATCCTTTAAATACATTACACTGTTATAAGCTGGTTTAGTGAGGTGCCACCGCTGTAATGGCGGCTTGTCAACTTCCAACAACACAAATTCATCTATAAGAACATTAATTGATAACAATATTCATGTTATGTCATTCTCCCTACACCTGCCTTCCTTTACCACCATCGCCTACAAACACTCTCACACTCTTTCCTTACCTCCAGGCCTTTTCCTTTGGAAGGATGCACTCCTGATGACGAGATCTACAGCGGCCTGTCTGACCAGATAGAGTAAGCCTTTCTCTCCATAATGTTATAATAGTAATAATCTTGAGGATGAAGAGAGGTCGTTTTAAAAAGCTCCCTGTTTTGTCCTCAGTTTTTTAAAATAGTTTTTATAGTTTTATCTTAAGACAAATTGGAACACGGGTCAATAGCTTATCTCCTTTTGGTCTGCTGTACATAGTTACACCAATGATTTATCCTTCCTAATAAACACAGTAGAGTCCACTTCCAATGTTTGTTCATAACTTGTGCTGGGGAGTAGCAGCAACACAAGTCGGCATATGCGGACACATGGCATACATACAGTCCATGCCAATTATAAGAAATACAAATAAATACAAAACAAAAATACAAATACAAAGCAAAAGTGTGAAGAGAGCAGTTGTTAAATAAAAACTAATACTTCTAGTTTACCCTGATGCTCCCACACCATATGGCCATTAGATTGCCATTAAAACAAAATGAGCAATTAGGAGACTGAAGTATTTTGACCATCAAGGTCTTTGTCAGAAAATCTCTATGTTAAAAAGTAGGCCACGAAACTGACACATGCACCCAGGAGATCACATGATACGGAGAAGCACCCATCTTCCCAAAACCATCTGTTTTGTACATAAAGATATTATTATCCTACAAGAATTGTCCCAGCATAAATTCTGAGAAGCACTTTCACATTTATGCAATATTGTTATTTATCTAATATACCAGTAATGTAAGTATTTGAAAGTCATTGAATAAAATGTTAAAAATCATATCGGGACCTTCTAAATCAAAATTTAATAAAAATATTACTTTGACTATTAGTGCAAGTGGAGAAATACTGTATATTATATTTGTACATGAGTTTCAAAAAAGGTAATTTTGAATGTCATTTAATAATTTCAACTATGTTTTCCTAAACTCAGAGCACGGATTCACACATGGTCCACACACTGTCCTCACTAATTATTAATCTACAGTGTTTTCTCAAAACACACATGTAGTTCATCAGCCAAACCCTGTGAAGAAGAAGAAGACAGAATAATTACAGTGATTCAAGTATTCATCCTGCTCCAGTATCCTAAAGCAACACATTGAATCCCCACCAACTACACGGGTGGTGTTCTGTATCCGACTGTGACCTCTGACCTCTCTGCGGAGTGAGAAAGCGATGTGAAAAGGATTTTAATGAAGACAAGACAAATATTGTGATGGTAACAATGTTGTGTGCGTGTATCATGATTACCAGTGACACAGTGGATGAGGATGACGACTTGTACGACTTTGTGGAGGATGAGGAGAATGAAGGGGATGAGATCTATGAAGACTTGATGAGGACGGATGAACAACCTGAAACTGTGAGTGGACCTCACACAACATTAAACCTCAAACAAAGAGGAAGTTTAGGCTGTGTTTTGGCAACCTGGAAGCTTTGCAGGTCTGTCTTTGACCAGGGTCGCTGTGCAGTTTAGAAATGTATAAAGTCCAGGGTCCAGTCTCTGTCTGATAAATCAGTGTTTCCCAACTATTTTGGCTTGTTACCCTTTAAAATGAAGCAATTTTTATTTGAGACGTCTTGTCACTGGTTGCAGATGTCTGCCAGTTCAACCAAAGAGTGACTATGTTTCTTTGTTGTATTTCTTTTTTTTAGATATCTAAATAGGTAAAATTATTCAGTAATTCACAAGAAAAAAAAGTAAAGATTAGAGGACAGTCTGAAAAAATAAACATAATTTTGTGCAGCAGAAATATATCTTTCTGCTTTCCTGTTAAACATCTCACGATCCCTCAGATTTATTTTGGGACCAAACCCCAGGTTGGGAACCACTGATCCAAACCACAGAGAGTTGTGCAGAGATTTTTGTGTCTCCGTTTGCAGATAGGAGCTACATTAACAGATAACTTCAGATAGCAGCCCCATCCAGGAAAGGCATTATGTGTAAATGTCACTCAGCTACATTATTCATAAAGGCACAATCTGGCTATGACACACTACAATAGCTGCTGTAAATTAGGCCTCATGAGAGTCAGGGTCAGAAATTAACAGGGCCTCAAGGGGAAAACGCCATAAAACATTTTCAGGAAATGCCACTGAAACTGAAAAGCCTCAATATTTAATAGTATGGCTGTAGCATTTTATCCTGTCCATTTGATCATATTTTGTCAAATATTTATGCATCAGTTGGACAACTGTATCCACTGTGTTCTGTGTGAGACAAATGGAACAAAATTCTTCCAAAAATGCTGTGCAAAAAAGCATCAAGAAAAGAAGTGTAACTACCAATAAAACTCAGCAGTGGAAGAGAGACGGTCTGCATCTAGAGTTCAGCACAAAGATACAAGTTAAAACAAATCTTAATGCTATAATTTGTGTCCTTGATAGCTATCATATGTTTAATTAACAGCAAGGAAAAAATATCCTTTGGAAAATATCCTCTGGTCTGCTCTCTTCGTGCTTCATTTGACATTTAATTTGACATTTTTTGTGCGTGTGTTTCTGCAGCAGCAGAAGACTGGGGTAGACAAACGAGAGTGCTGCCTGCAAGAGATCAGACAGACCGAAGAGAAATACTCCGAAACACTGGAATCTATATTACAGGTGTGCACACGTTTACAGTCTGTTGAAAGAAGATCCACGCATATAAATCTCACACTGAACCAGTCACTCATACACAGACACCACAAACAGCACGCAAACAGATATTTATACACACACACATTTAAAGCGAGAGTAACAACCATGCCTTCTTTTTTGTGCAGCACTTTATGAAGCCTCTTGAAAAGTTTCTCCAGCCTCAAGACAGTGAGAGTATCTTCATCAACATAGAGGTACAGGAGGAGATTACCTACACACCTGGTCGTGTGTACAGGTATACCTTTATGTATTAGCCTTGTTTTTATGTTTTCTGTGTGCATGTGTTCGTAGGATTTGGCCAACACCCACCGTGATTTGTTGGTGGACGTCCGGAGTTCCATCCTAAATTGTGGAGCCAAGAACCTGTACCAGGTGTTTCTGAACTACAAGGAGAGGTACACAACACACACACAAACACACACACACACACACACAACTGTTTCTGTTATACAGTAAGACTACAAATACATGTATGTTATAATATGTTCTAATATACTTACCCCCCTCAGGCTGTTACTGTACGGTCGTTACTGCAGTCAGGTGGAAACGTCGACAAAACACCTTGACAAGCTTTCGAACATGAGGGAGGATATCAGAATGAAACTGGAGGTGAGGACGACACACACTCTCAAACAGAAGCACCGAAGGGAGGTGTAGTTTTGCACTGAACAGTCATTTGTCACAGATGTACCTTAACGTCCATATAATGAGTTTAGTTTAGTTTTGAACAGTTTAAGGTTCAAATTTGTGCCAGTTCAGCCTGAACTAAAGATGGAGTCACTGATGGCAACCCCCGAGTAGCTTGGCCCTACTGAACACAATAAACATTGTTCATTGGTGGGAAGCCGGCGAGGGATCCTGTACTTGTTGCAGCACCAGCGACTCCCATTGGTTGTTCTGTGTACACTGTCCTTCTGTATTAAGAGAGCTGGAGACACTGTGGCAGTTAGTCAGTCTTGCTGTCAGTTTGTCCCAGTGGTTAACTGTGGTACTACAACAAAAAGATATTTTATAAGTCACCTTAAATCGCACAGAAGGTTATTTAGTACTCTTTGTTTTATGAAATTGTAAAACCTTCCCAGAACCTAGAAAAGCATTTTTTGTGTGTGATGAGCCAGCAGGTGTGGGGAAAGACAAAAACTTTCATTGAACGAATGGACGTAAGGGGTAGTTTTTGTTTCAGTACCGCATTTGACCACGAGGGAAAGCTGGTGGGAAGGCTCAGTGTGCCACACAACATCCTCTTAACACATCTATGGTTTACTGCAGATGTTTACTTCCTTTTCTCTCTCTCTCAGGAATGTTCAAAGAGAGCAAATAGTGGCCGTTTTTCTCTCAGAGATTTACTCATGGTCCCTATGCAGAGGGTCCTCAAATATCACCTGCTGTTACAGGTATGTGTGTTTTATGGGTGTGTGTGTGTAGCTGCATTACGCCCATGCATGCTAATTTTTCCATTTAATCTATAATTTGTGCCTGCAGGAGCTGGTGAAGCACACCACTGACCCTACAGATAAGGACAACCTCCGCACAGCTCTTGATGCCATGAGAGTAAGTGTGTATGTAATGTGTGTTTATGTCCATCACTAACTTCAATTTATGATATTTAAACATTCATTAATTCGTCTGTGTGTGTGTTTGCAGGACTTGGCGCAGTGTGTGAACGAGGTGAAGCGAGACAATGAGATCATCAAACAGATCACCACCTTTCAGCTGTCTATAGAAAACATGGTGAGGTCACATGTTTCACTTTTAATCTTTCTTTGGCTGTGGTTTTGTTTGTCTTCGCTGCTCACCCTCACTCTCCTCTGCCCTTTAGACTCAGTCTCTAGCGCTCTACGGTCGCCCCAAGATGGATGGAGAGCTGAAGATCTGCAGCCCAGAGAAAAAGTCTAAACAGGACAGGTGTGTGGCGTTTATGTCTCAATGCATTTTTCAAGCGCTAATGCCGTGTATCTGACCTTGTGTTGTATCTGCGTGTGTTTGGCTGCTCGTCAGGTATGCGTTCCTCTTCGATAAGGCCATGTTTGTGTGTAAGAAGAAGAGTGGAGAGACTTTTGAGCTAAAGGAGATCATTGAACTACAGCACTACCAGATACGAGATGAAACCACAGGAGAAAAGGACAATAAGAAGGTCTTTCTACTACACTACAGTACCAGTTATACCAGACAGTACATCTATTAGGCAACCATAAAGCTAACAGTGTGTGTGTGTGTGTGTGTGTGTGTGTGTGTGTGTGTGTGTGTGTGTGAACAGTGGTCCTATTTGTTCCTTCTGCTGGACTGCTATGGGAGGTGTGGGTACGATTTATTCTTCAAAACCAGAGAACTGAAGAAGAAATGGCTGGAACAATTTGAGATGGCTCTGTGAGTTATCTCACACACACACACACACACACACACACACACACATGCACATATACAGATGGAAATACACACGCTGAATTCTTGTCACAGAAAAGAGAAGGGTCTGTTTGCATCGATATAGTAACTCAGTACTTTTGCAGATAAATCATAATGTTGATACAGCATCTGATGATGGATACATTCTCCAAGCATTATCTTTGAGATGCTTATTCCTGCAATATAAAATTATCCCTTCAAATAAAAGTTGGATAGTCTTGGGAATCTTTAAAGCAGTTATAATAAATATTTTTACAATAATAATGGATCGAATGACTATGTGTAATGTGAAAGAAGTTGCTCGTTGTGACAAACTCACAGAGAATTATCACCAGACTCAGCTCATAGCTAATTGTTTTGATTTTCTGGGCTTCAACTTTACTTTTGTTTTTTTTGTTCACTCTCACCGCTCTCATAGTGTCCTTTTCTGGTGCAGCAGGCTAAAAGAAAAACTCTGATAAACCCACAGTACACTCCTGCCCAGCACCAAACAGCAGACAGACAAAGTTAACGACTGGCTGGTGAACATAGCGGAGCACAGAGCAGCTAAAGAGCCAGATATTTCCCTCAGAGACCAAAAACAGAGCTAAAAAGAGAGTAAATATTGGACTTACATTTGCCTGGTGACCAGAGACAACTCCCAATAAAAAGATAATGTTGCTCTATTTCTGCTGAATGTGTAAATAACCAACTGTTTGCTAAGATGTTCACAATATCAAGTTATAATATGTTGGTGTTGTGTTCATTGTATCCGCTGCCTCCAAGTGGCCAAAGAGTCAGTTATTGCAGGTTCAGGTTAATCAACTTTGTAATCAAGTATTTTATTATTTCAAATGATCTATAAGTAAATGATATCATGTAAAAACACATCAGAGGAGAAACAGTACGGAGTAAGTTTGGGTTCCACTGACTTGGAAATGTTTAGCTGTAGTCACTTATGGTTTTGTTACTTATTATGGTTTTGTTACTTATTATGGTTTTGTTATGCTGATTGCTCAACCCTGTAGGAAATGAACATATCCGATGATTTGGTGATTATGTTATTTGTATCTGACCTGCACTGTGTTGCTGTATACTGTTGGTTTCTTCAGTCTCAGGGAAACCAAACAGATGCTCTCTTGGCAGAGGGCAACAACAGGTTTCTTTACTTTCAGCAAACTTGCACCAAAGCTCTGTGAATGCTTGTTACCCCCAGCATGGTCCAAACAGTTGTACTTCACGGTTGCAGGTCGAATATGTGTCCAGACAACTCCACAGCCAACAACCATGACTTCCAGATGCACTGCTTCGAGGAAACCACCTGCTGCAAGGCCTGCTCGATGCTGTTGAGGTACTTTGTCTTACTGGCTGGTTCTCTCAGTTTCTCTCTTAGCTCCAATTTTAAAAGAAACTTGTCCGCTGAAGCTGAATCTGCCCATCTGTCGTCTGCAGAGGGATATTTTTCCAGGGCTATCGCTGCGCTCGCTGTAAAATGGCTGCACATAAAGAGTGTTTAGGCAGAGTCCCTGCCTGCGGACGAAACTCAGGTCTGTGTACGTACGTGTGCATACTACTTCTAATTAGTGTAATTATCATGAATTAGTGTAATTATAACTTCTTACATTGATTGTCCTCTTCGAATTACAGATCATTCTGGTACCATGAAGAAGGTAAGACTACGTTTATCTTTGTCATTGTGGACATGTTTTATATTATTCAGGTAGAGGTGATGAATAAGCCCTTGTTGGACTTTTTTCCTCTCCTTGCACATTATTTTACATGCCACTTTTAATGTGCTTTTTTTGGTTTAACTTGTGCAAATAGATAAAACTTAAGGTACGATTGCTACAGTTCTTTTGTCCTTTGTCCCTCCAGAATAAAACACAGAGATCTTCTGGACATTCCAGCGTTGGTAAGAAATTCATGATATAATACATTTATATATAGAGATTTTTTTTACTTTTTTTACTACTTAGACAAAACATTAGAAGTTATTGTGTCTGTTTTGGTCATGTTTATTCTCCACAACAACCTTCTAAATGTTCAAGAGTGAATGAAATATTTGATGGAATTAAAGTGCTTGCGTCGCCTGTCAGATCTCCTTCCTCATATCTCCACGTCTTCTCTTTTCTCCTCCTCCCTCTCTGTCTCAGGATTTCCTAAGATGGAGGTGTGTCAGGAGTATTATGGCTTGCCCCCACCCCCTGTGGGCTTCGGCCAACCGCTTCACCTCTCCAAAGGTGACATCATTGAGCTGACCCGGGCTGATGCTGACCTGCCATGGTGGGAGGTGACGTTTAAAAAAATAAAAACCAGATACAAGCATGAACACTGTATTCTGAGAGCTGAGGGGGTCGCGCATTATTTGGTTGTGTTTTCAAGCCTTGTTTCCTGTGGTTAACGTGTAGGAGTGAGGTGCTTTTGTCTTTTTCATTCTTTTTTGTGATTTTCCTCTCTGTATCTCGTTCTCTATCTTCCACTTCCTCCCTCGTGCCCAACCACCACTTGTGCCTCTACTGATTCATTTAAAAGGTTTTGATTTTGGAAAATAAATCAAACCTAATGGCTGAATTCCATTTAGCTGCTTCGGTTTCAGGGTCCTGGTACTGTGCATGCTGGCTCACTGTCACACCGTCATGGCCATCTTTATTGTTATCAGTAACTGTGCTTTTCCTACAATGACCAGTCAAAATGTCTGCTGGGAAAAAGGCCTATCAGATGTCATTTACCTTGTTGCATGTCATAGTTTGTAGGTTGGTGTCTGAATGCTTTACTTCTCAGACTTTATTTGTCAGTTATGTTATATATTATTGTTGCACAATAACGCAATTCAGATCAGGGTCTTTTTTTTTTGTTTACTTGTTGGTGCATTCAAGTGCTTCACTAGTCAATGTTTGAGATTTGTCCAACATCACTGGATTCACAAAGTTCACTTCACAAAAACTATAAGCAAAAGTGGACACTGAAGAAAGGATCAGGAGTTTTATAGTTCCTGTTTAGCAGCCATCTACACCCATGTGTACAGTTCCTGTTGTAACTGTTACAACATGGAAGTAACTAATTTTATTTCTTTAGTCCTCGCTGTGATGATCAGAAGTCGTAGTCCATTTTTCTGCAAGTTTATTTTAAATAGTACCAAAGTGAATGAATAACAAATAGAGAGTAATAAAGACACTTTTATTTATGTAAAATCTTTGTTCTGGAAAAATATAAGTAATGTGAAGTCTTTGTAGTAAAAGGGTTAAAGCATGCAAAACACTGGCTTTGCACTTTAATCTGTCATACTGTTGAACTAGAGCCTGGTGGATCCACAATATTTAATTAAGCTTTTACTCTCAAATAAACTATTTTTATGAAAGTTACAAGTCTTGACACAAACATAGTCAGGGTATTGAGTCTACACATCTCTTATTAATTTCTTTATCCATAAATCATCACTTCAGTTGTTTCAAGCTTTGCGAGACGTCCTGAGTACAAATTTAGTGTGAATCACCTCTGATCAATACCAACTGCGAGTAATTTGCTTTAGGGTGGAGTTTATTTATAAGTTACTAATTACTTAATATACTTAATAATCAGATGATTCATTTATATGTTGCAATGACTGCTTCCTCCACCCAGTGCGGCCATGTGATTTGTTGTTGTGTGTGTCACTCAGGGAAGGAACCTGACTGTTGGTCAAATGGGATGGTTCCCCTGCCAAAAGGTTCAGCCCTACGTCTCTGTGAGTATGATCCACCAGCCAATATGAGCTCCTGAACAACACACACCCTCCACCAAACTGAAAATGCCATAAAATAATTTTCACATAGCAACGTTTTCAAATCCTTTTTTTTCCAAGAGAGATCTGAGCAGTCCAGTGGTATCACGTGTCAGTTTGCACAAGTTGGCTGCCATTTGCTGTACTGAACATTAGCAGTATTAGGAAGTGAAGAACAGTTACTGCCATGACCACAGACTTTTGCAAAGTTTTACACCTAACCTCTGTGTGATCTCACTCTTTCCCAGAGGCAGACCCCCGACCTGTCTGGCTTCCACTGGTGAGTATCAACAGGAGTAGGTTATATCACTTGCTCACCAAACCTCTGTGCACTGCAACAGGGACAGAGAAGAGCCGATACAAAAAAAAAAACACGAATAGCCACAAACACAGAACCAGATACTGAAAAGTACTGGTGTTCTTAAAGCAGCTTTTGGGACATACTGTACCAGCGTGACACTGATGGGATCGAGCACCTCACACCATTGTTTTCTATGTATAAAACAACCATTCGTTATCAGTCACAGTTCTCTGCCCCTGAGCTCATGATAATAACAATGATGTATTACCGGTACTAAAATAACACAGGAATAAAATCGAAAACAGCTTGTGAAAACACAGGTATTGTCCTTAAAGTCACCATGTATAGAATGTGAATGTGGCGCCACCTGGTGGTAACATCAGATATGACACTGTGGACTGAATCTGACACAAAGTAACCCTTTGACTGCACCAATTTTCGCTCACGTAATGTGTAATTTTTCTACAAACACAAACATATGTCCAATAATTTGAAAGATGCAGGAATTTCTACACAACTTAAGTTTAAGTCCCCCTATTTAGCATTTATAATCACTACATAGACATTTAATGAACGGTTTATTACACACTATAATGTAGTTGTAAGCAGATTTAAGAGTTTATTAATGTGTCAACAATTCCTCCTGCGGGCATCCATAAGTGGAGGCTGGGGAATAAACAGATAATGAATAATAAATAATATAGTAAAATACAGATGTGATAATATAGAACATGTCTTCATAGGAGAAGTTGTAACTGTTGACAAGTCCACACTTAGTCCTTATATCTGCTTACAACTACATTTTAGTGTGTTACAAACCATTTATTAATTGTTTGTAATACTGCTTATGAATGCTTAAAAGGGGTACTTAAAGTAAAGTGTAACTTTAAAGCAGAACTTTGCAACTTTGGCTTCAAGTGACAGATCCAGGATAACGTTAAATGCTAAAACAGTAGCACAAGCAAAGAAAAGTCAGGGAGCTAACTCATCATTGATGGATTTAACTTGTCATTTAACTCCTGAAGATTGTGTTATTTCCTCTTAATATAGTCCTGCATTAAGAAAAGAATGAGGTTGTGATTCTCACTGTGCTTGAAGGTTCGCGGGGAACATGGACAGAACCGCCGCCAAAAACCTGTTAATGTCCCGGTCTGATGGAACCTTCCTTGTGCGGCAGAAAGATGGAGGAGAGTTTGCTATCAGCATCAAGTAAGCCTTCGCAAATTTACCAGTAAAAGCACGGCTGAATTTTGGGAGAAGTTTACCTAGAGGTTTAGTTTCTTTTATTTTTATTTTGGTTATTTACAGTATAATATTGCATTTCAGTGACTATATCTCAGTATGAAACAGGTCCTACAGCAATCATTGAAAGGCTGTTGAAACAATGGTTTGATGTAACTATGATTGATTGATTAGTCGATTGACAGAAAATCCAGCAACTGTTTTTAATTTAAATTATTTTCAAGCAAAAATTCCCAAAATTCTCTGTTTCCAGCTTCTTAACTATAAAGAGTTTCTGCTTTTCTTTGTCTTAAATGATAGTGAATTAAATATCTTTGGGTGTTCCATATGTAACCCAGATGTCTAAAGAGCTATCGCTTTAGAAAAGGGCCTTGTCTGTACAAACTAATAGAAATTTAGCCCAGTTTTAACCAACACACCTGATGTATTTTTGCTTGCTCTGCTGTGTGGAATGATGATCTTAGCTAAGCGTAGATAAATTGCTGGATGTCTATGAGCTCAGGTATCACTTCCTCTCAAAAGCAGGGAAATACACCTTCCCCAAGAGGCTTATTACATGTTCTCTAAAATCATTGTCATATGAAAGCCATTAATCTAATCATTAAGCAGAAGTGGAAAAGTCTGTTTTCCTTCTTTTGAGCGAAGCAGCAACACAATTCAGCTATCAAACTAAACAAGGCTATGTTCACCGTTCAACCTCTTTGTGAATTAAACGAAACTTTCCCTTATTAATCTCAGAGAACTTGTTTTATTGTTATCTCTTGTATCCATAACCCACTTTCTGCTCTTTCAGGTTCAACATGGACATCAGACACATTAAGATCACGTCCATTGAAGGCCTGTACCGCATCAACGAGAAGAAGGCGTTCAAGGGTTTAATTGTAAGTCTTACAACCTTATCCGACCAAAATAGGATGACAATGACCAGTATAAACACACTGAAACTGCCCTTTACATTGTGGCGAGTAACCTAATTTCCTCCTCTAAAACCACATTCAACATCTGTCTCACGAGTTTCTCATGCTTCTCCTCCTCCTTCTTCTTCCTGTGTTAGGAGATGATTCAGTTTTACCAGCAGAACTCTTTGAAGGAGTACTTCAAGGACGTGGACACCACACTGCGTACACCTTACAAACAACCAGAACAAAGCAACTCGTCTAACAACACGCCAAACACCACACCAGGTACAGTACATCTTTGTCACTTCACACACTCCTCCTTATTATGGCCACAATCATATCTGCATGCTAAATATGAAGCTACAGCCAGAAAGCCAGGGTTAGCTTAGCTTAGCACAAAGACTGGAAACAGGGGGAAACAGCTAGCCTGGTTCTGTCCAAAGGCTGACCAAGACTACAACTACACTAGAAGGCTGTACTTAGGGATAGGGGTGCTTTGAGCTAAATGCTAACATGGTCACAGTGACAATGCTAACATGCTGATGTTGTTTATTTCATATTCACCATCTTAGTTTAGTGTGTTAGCATGCTAAATTTGCTGATTAGCACTAAGCACAGTACAGCTGAGGCTGATGGGAATGTCATTAGTTTTGCAGGTATTTGGTCATAAATATTTGGTCACCAAAATACTGGACAAATTGAAATGTTGACCTGATGGTGGCGCTAGATAAAAAGTTAAGGAATCACCAAAGTTCTTACAATTCATCCTGAGGGGAACATGAATGCCTGAACCAAATTTCATCCAATCCAGCAATCCATCCAGTAGTTGTTGAGACATCTGATTCAAAACCGCAAATGTCAACCTCATGGTGGCGCTAGAGGAAAAGTCAGGGGATCACCAAAGTCAGCAGGATTCATCTGCTGGGGAACACAAATGTCTGTACAGAATGTCATGGCAATCCATTAAATAGATGTTGAGATATTTCAGTCTCGACCAAAGCGGTGGACCAACACAGTTCGACATTGCTGTTCATATAGCCATGCTAGTTAAAAAAACACTGAAGTGTAAGGACAAGTTATGGTGTTACATGAGTCAGGCTAGCCGTTTCTCCATTTCCAGTCTTTATGCTAAGCTAACCGTCTCCTGGCTGTAGCTTTATATTTAATGCACAGATATGAGAGTGGTATCAATCTTCTCAGCAAACTCTCTGCAAGAAAGTGAATAAGGAAATTTCCCCAAAATGTCCAACTATTCTTTTAAGCTTATCCGTGTTGCAATATTGGCTCTGTCTGACAGGAGGCAGCATGAGGAGTTTCGGCGTTGTGAGGGCCAGGTATGACTTCTCAGCCAGGGACCGCTCAGAGCTGTCGCTGCGGGAAGGAGACACCATCAAGATCCTCTCCAAGAAAGGTCACAGTGGTTGGTGGAAAGGAGAGGTGTACGGCCGGGTGAGGAATTTGCAAACATCCACACATAATAAAAAAAAACCTTTACAGGTTGTGAGGCGTCTTGTCTTACCTGCAATGCTCCCGTGTTTCCAGGTGGGGTTCTTTCCAGCCAACTATGTGGAGGAGGACTACTCTGACTACTGCTGACATGGCTCCAGAGGAGATGTGTAGACCCTGTATGTGTAGGTGTCTGTGTGATACCTGGTTTCCATCGATTGCATTAACCCATATGCACGAGTGTGGCTGTGTGCGTGTGAGAGAGATGCTGTTACTTGTAGATCTAACGACTGTCTAGTGATGTGAATAAAACGTTTGTTCAGCTGACCTGATGGATGTCTTGTTTATGTATGCACAACTAACTTGGACAAGAGCATTTAGTGAGGCTGTCACTGATGTTGGGCGATAAGGTCCAGTTCATCCCAATGGTGTCGGGTGGGGTTGAGGTCAGGACTCTTTGCAGGCCAGTCAAGTTCTTTTACACCAAACTGGGAGAACTATTTCTTTATGGACCTCGCTTTGTGCACGGTGGTATTGTAATGCTTAGCTTAGCTTAGCTTAGAATAAAGACTGGGGCATTGTGATGTTTAAACAAGACAGGGTCTTCCCCAAACTGTTGCCACAAAGTTGCAAGAACATTATTGTCTAAAATATTGTTGTATGCTGTAGCATTAAGATTTACCTTAACTGAAACAAAGAGGTCTTACCCAAACCATGAAGAAACAGTACCATAGTGTAAAAATACTCCATTACAAATAGAAGTTCTGCATTCAATGTCACTTAATTAAAGTACATAACCTTTAACAGTGTCAAATTGTCTTATATATTGTATTATTGATGCATTAACATGGATGCAGGATTTCAGTGTTGTAGCGGGTCAAAGTGGAGCTTTTTAATTGGTATATTTGCTGCTGGGTAGTTTACAACGATGTATTATGTTTTATAAACTGATTAAATCTTTTGCATGAAAAATCTTAACATATAAAGTAACATGTAACCGCAGCTGTCAGATATGTTGTGGGCTAAAAAGTACAATATTTCCTTCTTAAAAGCAGTGGAGTAGAAGTATAAAAAGTAGCAAAAAAATTGTAATACTCATGTCATGTACATCAAGTTTGCGCTTAAGTACAGTAATTGAGTAAATACACTTATTTACTTTCCACCACTGACACCAAAATTACACAATCGTATGTTGACAGGGTTGTCCACACACTTTTGCCCCTAATGTGTATATTCAGATGTTATTTCTGTGGTCTAGCACAGTTAAAACAATATTTTTGCACAATTTTCTCCAAAGCTAAAAAACAAATACTTGAAATATAACACATACTGTACAAGTGGCAGTAGTGCAATGACCTTTGCATAAGGTAAAATGTATGAACATTTAAGTTATATATTTTCAAATGAACTAATCAGTATAATTAACAATCATTTAAAGAAGTGATACACATACAAGAGGTTACAGTTATGATCTGTCTCTTCCTGCATGAGAAAACACTAACAATGACCAGCACTCAGCCTTGTAGTTAGGTAAACATCTGCTTTAATTCCAAAATATCAAAACAAAACTTGTAGAACAACATGTCTTTCACATAATTTGTCAGCAAAAATCATAAGCTAAAACTGAGATCAATGTAATGTCTGTGTGTTTTCTGCTCTGTAGATATCGCCCCTTCTCTCTCTCAGCCGTGTTGTCTGATCATGGTGGTTTCCTGCGACAGATTCCAGCGATTCCATCTCTGTGTGTGTGAGTCTAACAAGGAAGAGGGTTGACTTATGGTCCTCCTCCGGTCTACTGGTAGTACAGCTCCAGGTTCATCCCATCATGGATTTCATCTGCACAGATCGTGGTTAAGTACAACAGACCTGGATAAAATCGTTCTGCACCACTGTCTGTTCTGCTTGGTACAAGTTTACTGCCATTAATATTCTAAAAACCATCAGAAAAATGCGCCTTCTGTCTTAATTTGAGAAAGTTATCGCTGCCACAATATCACATCAGATCGTCACAACATGACTGAGAATGTGTCTGACAATCACTTTGATGTTTGATCTAAATCATCATGATCTCCACCAGTAATTCAAAACATGCAGCAAGTATTTTACAAGGGTCCGTTCATCCAAATCAGTGGCATCTACACATGCAAACAGTTTTGGAACACTGGTGAGACCTTTGCCTTCACCTCAATACAAGAAAGGTAAACAGAGTCAAATGTATCGTTGGCTGGTTTGTTATCTGCTGCTAAATTAGAAAATTAAATTATTGTTTTTGTTCCAAAAGTGTAATTTCAGCCTAGATTTCATCCGATTATGTGGAGGCTTCTCAGTTCTTCTGTGACTGTGAATGGACACTGCAAGTGTAATAACGTCACTGTCACAGACAGAGAACATTAAAAGGGAGTTTTTCCTTGCCACTGTCGCCTAGTGCTTGCTCATGGTGGGAACTGTTGGGTCTCTGTAAATAATATTATAAATAGTACGGTCTAGACCTGCTGTATATGAAAAGTACCCTGAGATAACTTTGTTATGATTTAGCACTATATAAATAAAATTGAAATGAATATTAATGGAACTGCTGCCTGTTATCATTTTGAGAAAAAGATAAACACAATGTCAGAAAAATGTCCCTTCTTATACAAACTACAATTTGTTTGCAAAGATTGTATCAAAATGATAACAAACTGGTCAATCTACAAAGTTAGACCTCAATGTCCTCTTTTGCAGTTGGAAGAGTAAAGTTATTGGTTATTGTATTGGTCATTATAAACAGACAATTATCAGTTATTGTTATTGGCCAAGAAATTCTTTATCAGTGCAAAAAGTACATCGAGTATGTACAGCTACTTCCTTGTACTTAAAATGATCCAATGCTTACTTTTAAATTATGAAAAGTTAGTAGAACTCTGTAAAAATATAAAAACAGGTGCTACAGTATCAGTACCGAGTTACTGACAGTGAGAGAGCAGCTAAACAGACTGTTTAAAGGATACAATCACCCAGAGACACGTGGTCCTTGAATATGGTATACCTGTGGGAACAGAGGAGGAACATTTATATGCTAATAGCCACAGAAACACTTGCCATGGTCAAGCAGGGTGGTATTCCACACGAGCATCTTACCATTTCTTTAATACAATCTTGTCGTGCCGTGTTCCTGTCTGGGCAGCAATGAGCTTCTTCAGATCTCCAATGGTATCCTCAGAGCTGAAACATGGGGGTTAAGGAAAGAACAGTGTGATGGCATAGATAAATCTGTGCTTAAATCTGCCAACAGAGCCCAGTTCTTCAGATGTGGTTTCACTAACCCAGGTTAACTGGATTTTAACTTAAATTATGTCATTTCTTATCTAGCCTAACTTTGGTTCTTGAAACACAGTTGGTTGATTTATTTCTTGATCTTGGAGGAAGTTGTCTTGAATTACAGTGTGCTCTTATTTTGAAATAAAAGACAACACAAATAGAGAGTGCACTCATGGTTAGTTGGCATGGCACTGTGGGTACAGACAGTGCATTTTGGGACACATTTGAGAAGCTGAAACATTCTCTGGCTCCAGCCTCTCAAATATGAGGATGTTCTGCTTTTGTTTGTCTTACGTGATAGTAAACTTACTGTGTTTGGGTTTTACAGTATTGGTCATATAAAACAAGTTAAATGGATTTGTCACCTCGGGTTCTAGGAAAGAGTGATGTCCAACTGTCACATTTAATAGACCAAACTAATTGATTAATTGTAAAAAGAAAATAGCCTGCAGATTAATCTATACTGAAAATAATCATTACTTGCAGCCCTACAGTGAGTCTACACTTTTTCAGCCTGGAGCTAAAGGACTTGTTGCTATGACAACAGTTCCAGGTGAACTTTAAGCTTCGAAGACGTGAAAATATAGTCTTGTGTCAACTCAAGCTAACTCCACGTTAGCCGTACGTGGAGTCAGGTATTACACATGTGGAGGGACGCATTATTCAGCGTTATCTCCGCAGTTTCAGTGAAGGATACTTGCACTTGACCCGGACTTTCTTGCCCAGGCGATCGTTGCAAACCACCTCGATCATCTTCAGTTCCTGTCAGCCGAAGGAAAATGAGACAGAGTTAGCATAACATGTGGGACTGTTGAGTCGATTTAAACCATTCGCCATATAGGCGAGTAATACTCGTACATATAGTTATAAGCTATGGCTAATGTGGTTCATTCACAGTGTGCCACATGAGAGAAACAGAACCTTTAAAATCAGTTTAAATCAGCCAGGTTGTTTTGTTTAATGCTAGCTAACATCAGCTAGACCGTCACATAACAGTTATGCGACAGACCAATGTGTGAAATGTTACAAAGCACACACGTAAACCAACATTCTGTCTTGAAAATGTCGAGCATTGTGTTAAATCTACATTAACGGTGTGTTAAATGTGACATTCCTACCTGGAAATTCACAGCAGAATAACAAATATTCCCTTTTCGCTGATATTCTCTGGAACGCTCTCCGTCCTGCTTACCGTAAAGCTGATTTAGTTGCGTATTAGCCTCTTGACCAATCAAAAGTGTACAACGATGATTGACAACCCAAGTTAGCCTATGACAGGACAGAGAAAACCGTCAAAGGCGGACCTGATTCTGAAAACAACTCGTACCGTAAACACGTAACTAACTGTCGTAATCGCCTAGCTGCAGCCCAACCTGTCACACGGGAGCAACATTGAAATTAAATTTGAAAACGCTGCTGCAGAAAAAATAATGGCAGATGATGAGAAGTTACCGTCTGGATGGGAGAAAAGAATGAGCCGCAGTTCAGGTAATGCAACATAACCCACGAGAGGCTAAATATGCTAGCTAGCCAGCTAAATGGCAATATGTAGTAAACTTAGCTTACTAGCTAGCAGCCTCCAGCATCGTGGTTTTACTGTGGAAACGAGGCAGATGGAACCTTAAGTTCAATGGGGATAAGATAAAACTAGTGAAGAGTAAAATTGTGTTATAGGTGTGTTTTGTTAAATGTGGTGTTTGGCTGTTATTGGGTGTGTTGCTTCATGATCGCGCCAGAGCTGATCCATTCAACCTGGCTACTGCAGGGCCCTGCATGACGTCATTCTGCTCCAGTGCCTCACCTGCAGACTGGGCGAGCCTCAGCAGGACTGAGGAGGGAGGGGATGCTAAAAAGCTTCTAATTCCATTAAAACATAAATCCTTTATAGTTTTCTCTCTTTCAATCGGGACTTATAGCTTGTAGTTCCCAGCACAATGTGGCTTATCTTTAAACTGCACTAATCAGTATTTTATTATATCAACAATGAATCAAATGATGGTGTGTATTGCAAAAGGGGTTGCTCTTAGTGACGAACTGACATAACTATCACTTGCCTCTGCAGTTCCCTTCAGCTCTATGGCGCGTTTTAGTCTGTTTTAGTCTTTCGGCCCTCAACTCTGTTCTCATCAAGTTTGTCTTCTGCAAAAAAAGCTCTCAAAAAACTCACTGTATGCTACTGGCCCAGCACCCAATGGCAGACAGACAAAGTTAGTGACTAGCTGGTGAAAAAAAGTTGAACATTAAGCAGGTAGACTGCCTCCTTCAGGAGTTCATGTACACCAAGACAGAGCTAAAAGGAGAGGGAATGTTGGACTTTAAATTAATGCTAATGTTGCTCCCTGTCTTCGGGATGTGTAAATAGTTAGGGAGGCACCAGTCCAAATTTTTCTCTCTTGATGCCTCAGCTCAGCCTCGATCGAATTCCAGCACTCTCCTTTTCCATTCTGTACACCTCCCTGTGTAGAACTCATTGGAATAATCTTTATGTGAAGTATTAAGTAGGCCAGGGATTGCTGTGGCACTAAAATTGAGTTGGCAGCCTGCCATGACTGAATGAATGCAGAAACCCCGAATTTTATATGATGATGTGACAATATTGACAAAGACTCTGATGTGGATCTGTCACGTTATAGCGATCTGCTAAATAAGGTTTTTATTGCCACTGATACCGATCTGGGGTATTGGATTGGTGCATCCCCAAACACAGTTGCCATAACAACTTTAAAAGGTGATAATATGTCAGTGTTTCCAGCTTCTCCCGCTGCCTCCATTTGTTAAAAGATCAATAAATGCAGCTTTAATGACTGTCTCTCTCTTTGCCCTCCAGGCAAAGTGTACTACTTTAACCACATCACCAATGCCAGCCAGTGGGAACGTCCGGTGGGAGATGGCCGTGGAGAGCCAGATAAGGTTATTATGTGTAATTTTTAAAATGTATTTATTATAATAATAACAATAAACTTTTATTATAGAGCATTTTTCAAAATAGGAGTCACAAAGTGCCTTACAACATAACATGAAAACAAGCCTGAACTAGTTTAATGATGTGAGGATCCAAATTAGTGATGGGGGGCTGAGGCCTCATGAAGCTTTGGGATTTCTGCCAAAATAAGATTTAAAGCTTCTGAGCCTTGAACTCAGCAAGAACAGTGACATCTGGTGGTTTACAGAAATCATAGCTGCCCTTTTAAGACTAGGACTAAAGCAGTGCAACACCCCGCTGATTTCATGCTGTGTTTTCAGTCGCATGTGTGTGTAATAAAAGTCTTATGAAGGCTGCATTTTGTTTATTTTAATCTATGTTATGCTTGTTCGGAAGTGCTGCAGTATACACACATATTTTTGTGCCAGCTTGTAACGTTACATTGATGATGAAGTTGATTCTGATCCAAAGTTGCTGTTCGTACACACCCTGTTGATCACATATTTCCCGTAAACTGTAAAATTATCCGTCCCCATGAACAGAAACACTCTGCTCACGTGTCAAACACAGAAAAGACGGAAGTGATCAAACCAGCATGGAGACATCCAGGACACTTTGTTATTGCTCATTTGATCATACGCACTGCTTGTACTGAACTATTTCAAGTAAATGTGTAATTGGGGGTTTTCTGACCAATATTATGGATTATGGATTTTAAAAATGAAATTATTTTCTATAAACTCAACTCCAGTTTCTTTTTGGCTATACATTGTTAAATAAGGTACACCTGTACCAAACATAAACATCGAGGTTGTTGCCCCAGGGTTCTCTTTTTTTCATTCACTTCTAACTTGGCTCATTTTCTGTTGAAAAATTGACAACAAAAAATTGACAGTCAACATTTATTAAGATACTAACTGCTTTTATACTTGACAATAATAATAGTTGGGGCCGCATCTAGCAATTATTTTCATTATTGATTCATTTGTTTGTTTGTTTGTTGTTGGGGGGGGGGGGGTTGTTTTTTTTTTTCATAATACACATCTATAAAATGTCAAAAAATAGTGAAAAATGTCCCTCATAACTGCAACAAACGATTATTTTCGTTATTGATTAATCTGCAGATTATTTTCTTGATAAATCGATTATTCGTTTTGTCTATAAAAAGTTGGAGAAACTTGTGAAAAATATCTATCTCAGCTTTCCAGAGCTCAAAGTGACGTCTTCAAATGCCTTGTTTTGTTCAATCAACACTCCTAAACCCAAAGATATTCAGTTTACCCTGATATATAAAAGGCCTGTAAATGTACTGAGCATGGGGAGATACTGGATCAGACTAGATGACTCTTTTTTTTTTCCCTCTGCAGTAACTTGCATTTTCATCAAACAGTACAGCCAAGGTAAAGAAATCCCACTGGGACATCTTCTTTGAATGGTATCCATAGCAACAAGCATCATGTGGTTCCCTACAAGAGAAAGCGTCTGTGAACACGGAAGTAGGGCTGAAAACTTTTTCTTTCTCTTGGCGTCATCAGTTGTTACAGCGACACGCCTCTTAGTGTAGACATGAACCTGAGGGCACCGAGGTTTTTTCATCCTATAATTAGTTATTGTTTGTTATGTAAACTGTCTTTCCAATGAGGCAGACTTTACACCGATTAGTTTGTTTTTTTCACTCACTCAGGTGCGCTGCTCTCACCTGCTGGTGAAGCACAATCAGTCACGTCGTCCATCTTCTTGGCGGGAACAAAATATCACACGAACTAAAGACGAAGCCCTGGAACTCATTCAGAGTAAGTAAGGCATCGGGGGGGAGGGGGATGTGGTTCGATTAGGTCTGATCGGCATGTTTAATTTGTTCTTTATTTCTCTGTTCTGTGCAGAGTACATAGAAGAGATCAAGTCTGGAGAGGAGAAGTTTGAGGCCCTGGCTTCTCAGTTCAGTGACTGCAGCTCAGCTAAGAACGGTGGAGATCTGGGATTATTTGGCAGAGGTACATACTCGCATACACAACGGTCAAGACTGTCCTCACCAAAAATACGTCCGTATGGGTCGTCTATGCAGCAGCTTATTACGACCCATATTTATGTTTGTATGTACGGCGACCTCTAGTGGCCGTAGTAATTATGATGGGAGCAAAGCAGGAAGTCCGGGGAGGTAGTATAAAGAGCAACACAGTCCACGTAGGGAGGCGGTCAGGGTGGATGGATGGGTCAAACCACACAGGACTTTCACCCAGGAGACCAAAAGTCAACCTTGACTTATTTTAACTTACGTACGTTAGTTAAGTTACGTTAGTATTACGAACATACTTACTTTAACCCAAACCATGATCTTCTCCTAAACCTAACCAAACTGCGACCGTTTCACAAAATTAACCACGTGTTTACTATTGTTACCATGACGACGGAGGTCCGGTACGCCTATATATGTCGCTTTGGTAGTCATTGGCAAACATCCTGTTCTGTCATTTATGTTGGAGGACTTGTTGCAGTGATCCCACACACAGCGAGATGTATTCCTCTATAGTGGCAGTAAAAACAACACGTGGGCCTGCTGATAAATGTGGTATATTCAGAGCTTAAAGGTTCCCTGTGGGGTTTTAGACTTCTAGTAGCATAGCGTATTTATGTCTTTCTAGCGTACGTCTGCATATTTCTCAGTTATTCCCCTCTCTTCTAATCCTAGTATTGTGCCCATCACATAGTTTAGCTGCAAAACTTTAAAAACTGTCAAACTGAGTGAAGCGCTTCCTGAAGCAGTGACGTTCGAAGCTTTGGACGTCATCAGTCACGTGGTATTCTTCGTTTGACACAAGCTCCGGCACAATATACTGAAGCAGTGCGCTTCACAGGAGTAAAACAAGCTTCGGTATCATCCGTCCATCCCTAGCATTAATGTAATAATCTGTTGTTAGCGCTCTGTGTACTTGGTTAGCCAGGAATTAAAGTGTCGGTTCACCCAAGTCAGTGCTTTCTGGCCATGCACAGAGTTTCAGTGTTGTTTGCCATAATTTCAATATGTTGTTCTTCTTTTATTTCATTCTCATTTCTGGCACCGTTGCTTTTATTTTCCAACTTGATCGCCATTACTGGCTGTGCCCATATGACACACCCACAGCTGAAACTGAAACCTAAATTTAATAAAGATATTATTGAATTAATTGTATTGTAAAAGATAATAAAAAAGGAACACTACTGAAAAGATTATTTCAAGCAAATGCAGGGATTTAAGTACACACAGGTCACAGATGATGATGATTCAATGTGTTCATTTTTATTCATTTTATTACTTTTATGTAAAATATCTGTGTTTATGTTTTAGGTCAAATGCAGAAGCCTTTTGAAGATGCCTCCTTTGCTCTCAAAGTGGGAGACATGAGCGGTCCTGTTTTTACTGACTCTGGAGTCCACATCATCCTACGTACTGGTTGAAAGGAAGAAGCCACATACTGTACTTTCCTCTTGCGTCTTCAAACACACACACACACACACAGTCCAACCTAACCACACCTGTGATTTATTTTAATGACACACACCATCCAATAAACAAAGCTTATGGGCTGAATCGCATTCTTTTAAGTGGGATCATTTTGTTCCAAGCACTATTGAACATGTATGAATAATTTCATCACGCTGAACATCGAGGAGCTTTTATTAACCATGGCAATGCCATTATATACAAACATGAGTGCCTGTGACTGTTGAAGTGAGCGCCCCGTGGAAACAGTTTCACACGATGCGCGAAGTTTGAGAATGCGTCTGTAAACGCTTGTGTTTTTGTATGCGCATGTCTTCAAAAGGACCATTTACTGTATGTTTTCCTGTAACCTTTTCCATTTCTACTGTTTGCGTGCCAAAGCAGTTTCTCCGTCTGTGTTATTGTTTTGGAAAATGGATTCATAAGATGTTTAAAATACTTTCTAGCCATTGCAGACCCCTGCAGTTCGAGAGAGCAGTTCTGAGTTCTCATCATTTAGCATTGATTTAAATTTTTTGTCCCTTGCAGATATATTCATTAACATAGAATTATTCCCCCCCCCGTAGGATATGCAAAGATGGCACAGTTGAAAACTTCCAGGTTTTAACAATCCGCTCCGCAGCTTTTAACAGCATCAACAGTCAGATGAACTGTTACACTGTTGTCATTGGAGTTTTTCTTTCATCAATTAAAAAATCTCTTTTTTTTTTTATAAGTCTCTTGTTTTGCTTGGTTCCTCTTTGTCAGAACACGTTGAACATTACCACAGATCTGTGTGAGAGATGACGGGAGGATTTATTTAGAATAATGAAATTATGGACATGCTTATTATGCAAATATTATAATAATATTAAACCCTCTGCAGAACTTCGACCAGTTACTCCTTGTAACCCATTTTGGGGCGCATTTCATTCAATAGCTGACAGATCATTTATGCTACCTGCCCACTGATGCTTTTAAAGCTGTTGTTATCTAATGTTTGCTCTCCCTAGCAAGCTCAGTGTTTGGACCTCAGTATTTCTAAAAATCTGCGTACTTTCCTGAATCCTGCAAGTTATGCCTGAGAAAGAATTTCCGTTTTTGGTTTTTTTGTGTGTGAGGAGGAGGCGCTGCAGACAGCAGTCTTACTCTGTCTGGTGAGAGGAGACTGCGACCGTTCTCCAGAATGTATCCCAGGTAGGTCATTCTAGTCTGACAAAATTATAATAATAATCTTTATTTATAGAGCACATCACAAAGGCAGACGAGTATAAAATCATCAGCTGGTAAAAGAACAGATCCCAATACAGTGTAGGAAAAGAAGGAATTTTTAAAGGAAATAGAGTTCAAAGAAAATGAAAATCAGGAAAGGCTTTCCGATAAATGTATGTTTTAAGAAGGGACTTGAAGGAGATCACTGACTCAGCCAACCTGATTTGCTCAGGCTGATCGTTCCAGAGCCTCGGGGCTCTGACTGCAAACCAGTGTGAGGAGGCTGAAACAGGAGAGATGTGGTCACGTTTCTTGGTTCTGGTTAAAATCCTGGCAGCTCAGTTCTGTGCAGTCTGGAGTCGATAGATAGATAGATTTTTGGTTCGGGCAGGTAAAAAGGTTGTGGTAATCCAGGCGTGATAAGTGTAAAATGGTCTCTGTGTCTTTAAAAGAAGAATTGAAACTTGGCAAGTGATGTTCTGAGATGTTCAGCCAATTGTTCCAGGAGGAGAACCTGTGGCTTCAGTCTTTCCCAGAAGGGGAGGACTCAAGGAAATCATTGACATATGAAGCAACTTATTCCACCAGGGAGCACAAGATTATCAAAGTCTCTCTTTACCACTGCAGCATATATCATAGGGGAGTTGGAGAAACCTGGCACCACAGCTCCTACATAGGTATACCTGACCCTCAAAGGTGAAAGCAAAGAGTCCACCACTGTATAGCATTTTGAATTGGGTGGTAATGAGGCCAAAATGGAATTGACACCAGGCATGATGGATTGCTTTAAGATCTTGCAGGAAGTGTCATTCTACAGGTGGGTTTGCTTTAGGGATGGGGAGGATGGGTGTATTACAGGGGCTTCAAGCTGGAGCTAAAACATCCCGTTCAAGAGGAGAATCAATGACTTTAACCACTCATGGCAACACTGAATTTGGTTTTACTATACCAACATGATTTTTCTGCAACGCCAACCTCTGCCAGCGCTAAAGGAGGTTAACACCGTGGTTTTGGAGCAGGTGTAAATTGTTCAAGCGATGTCTGAAGTGGGTCTGTTGCAGGCCGGACAAGCAACCGCTCAGTGCTAGATGAAGACTGTAACCAACCTAGAGGAGCAGTTATAGACTGTGTGTGTGTGTGTGTGTGTGTGTGTGTGTGTGTGTGCCCACAGACCGCAGATCACATGGTTGAAAAGTGGGTGAGACAGCAATAGAGCAATTATTGCTGCAAATTAGTCAGAGTCTACAAGTTTTTACATGTTTACTGTCTAAAGAGTAGCTCCACTGCCAACCAGCAGAGCTGTTTTCTGCCCATTAACCACAATATCTGTCACTGGATCGGCCCCCGGTGAGTTGAACAATTTAATTTTAGTGGCTTGCATCACACAGGTAGTACTGTTTTCCTGCAGGCATCTCTATAAACTATTTTGATTTCCGAATGGGTCCGACATAGTATGAGGAGGGGTTTGATGTGATTTGATGCGCAGTGATCTCTTCTGGCTCTACAATCATTGCCCCATTCTACCCTTGCCCTGTTCACTTATCCCTTCTCTTGTGTGCTAGCGTGTGTGTGTGTGTGTCTGACCTGTGGACATTTCTTTGTCTGCCAATCAATATCACTGAGTGTATAGATAGTTTGTACTGGGAGTCGAATACATTTATCCATCTCTATGCCTGCATTAGATTCCCACACAGTCTGAAAAGCAATCATCCATGGCGAGTTACAATAAGTGCATTCAACCATGTGGAGACGACCCAAAACCTGCAAGAATCATGCTGAACTGCTTCATATTGCTCCAAGTGCTACATTTAGAAACAAACAAGAGATAGAGAGGGTTTTTTTTAATTTTCATGGGACAAGGTGCAGTCTGAACAGATGAGTTTTCTGTATTTGCACCACGTTTCTGTATTTGTATAGTTTTTTTTCAAAATGCTTTTGCTTATGAAAAAAGATGTTTTCCTAATTTGCTTTTGTTTTGTCTATTTGCATGTGTTTTCTTAAGTTGCAGTGTGTTGAGCAATCAGGGCCACTGTCTATATAAGATGTACACCGATCAGCCATAACATTATGACCACCTGCCCAATATTGTGTAGGTCCCCCTTTTGCCGCCAAAACAGCGTCGAGGCATGGACTCCACTAGACCTCTGAAGGTGTGCTGTGGTATTTGGCACCAAGACGTTAGCAGCAGATCCTTTAAGACCTGTAAGTTGCGAGGTGGGGCCTCCATGGATCGGACTTGTTTGTCCAGCACCTCACACAGATGCTCCACTGGATTGAGATCTGGGGAATTTGGAGGCCAAGTCAACACCTTGAACTCGTTGTTGTGTTCCTCAAACCATTCCTGAACCATTTTTGCAGTGTGGCATTATCCTGCTGAAAGAGGCCACTGGCATCAGGGAATACTGTTTCCATGAAGGGGTGTACTTGGTCTGCAACAATGTTTAGGTACAGTCATGGCCAAAAATATCGGCACCCTTGCTATTCTGTCATAAAATGCAACCCTTCTCCCAGAAAATTGTTGCAATTGCAAATGTTTTGGTATTCACATGTTTAGTTCTTTTGTTTGCATTGGAACAACACAAAAAATCTGAGAAGCAAAGTCCAACTTGAAAACATTTCACACAGAACTCAAAAAATGCACCGGACAAAATTATTAGCACCCTGTCAAAATTGTGAGAAATAATTGCATTTCAAGCATGTGATGCACCTGTAATTTGTATTTAGACCCACCTGTGGCAAGTAACAGGTGTGGGCAATATAATAATCACACTTGCAACCAGTTAAAATAGAGAAAAGTTGACACAACCTTTGGGTTGTGTGTCACACTGAGCATGGAGAAAAGAAAGAAGAGTAAAGAGTTGTCTGTGGATTTGAGAGCCAAAATTGTGGAACAACAATCTCAAGGCTACAAGTCCATTTCCAGAGATCTTAATGTTCCTGTGTCCACTGTTCGCAATGTCATCAAGAAGTTTGCAGCCCATGGCACCGTAGCTAACCTCCCTGGACGTGGACGGAAGAGCAAAATTGATGTCAGATTACAACAAAGGACTGTTCAAATGGTGGATAAAGAACCTCGATCAACTTCCAAACAAATTCAAGCTGACCTGCAGACACAGGGTACAACAGTGTCAGCTCGCACTATCCGTCGCCATCTGAATGAAAAGGGACGCTATGGTAGGAGACCCAGGAAGAAACCACTGCTGACAAAAAGGCAGACTGGAGTTTGCCAAAACTTATGTGACGAAGCCACAATCCTTCTGGGAGAACATACTGTGGACAGATGAAGCAAAAGTAGAGCTTTTTGGTAAAGCACATCATGGCACTGTTTACAGAAAACAAAATGAGGCCTTCAAAGAAAAGAACACGGTCCCTTCAGTCAAACATGGTGGAGGGTCAAAGATGTTTTGGGGTTGCTTTGCTGCTTCTGGCACTGGATGCCTTGACTGTGTGAATGGCATCATGAAATCTGATGATTACCAAAGAATTTTGGAGCGCAACGTAGTGCCCAGTGTCAGAAAGCTGCGTCTCCACCAGAGGTCATGGGTCTTCCAGCAGGACAATGACCCAAAACACACTTCAAAAAGCACTCAGAAATGGTTACAAACAAAGCGCTGGAGAGTTCTGAAATGGCCAGCAATGAGTCCAGATCTGAATCCCATAGAACACTTGTGGAGAGATCTTAAAACAGCAGTTGGGAGAAGGCATCCTTAAAATCTGAAAGACCTGGAGCAGTTTGCAAAAGAAGAGTGGTCCAAAATTCCAGTAGAGACGTGTAAGAAACTCATTCATGGTTACAGGAAGCGATTGATTTCAATTATTTTTTCCAAAGGGTGTGCTACCAAATATTAAGTTAAGGGTGCCAATAATTTTGTCCGGTGCATTTTTTGAGTTGTGTGTGAAATGTTTTCAAGTTGGACTTTGCTTCTCAGATTTTTTGTGTTGTTCCAATGCAAACAAAAGAAATAAACATGTGAATACCAAAACATTTGCAATTGCAACAATTTTCTGGGAGAAGGGTTGCATTTTATGACAGAATAGCAAGGGTGCCGATATTTTTGGCCATGACTGTAGGTGGTACGTGTCAAACTAACATCCACATGAATGGCAGGACCCAAGGTTTCCCAGCAGAACATTGCCCAAAGCATCACACTGCCTCTGCCGGCTTGCCTCCTTCCCATAGTGCATCCTGGTGCCATGTCTTCCCCAGGTCAGCAACGCACATGCACCTGGCCATCCACGTGATGTAAGAGAAAACGTGATTCACCAGACCTGGTCACCTTCTTCCATTGCTCCGTGGTCCAGTTCTGATGCTCACGTGCCCATTGTAAGCGCTTTCGGCAGTGGACAGGTGTCAGCATGGGCACCCTGACCGGTCTGCGGCTACGCAGCCCCATACACAACAAACTGCGATGTTTGTTGTGACACAGTGTGTGTTGTGACACCTTTCTATCAGAACCAGCATTAACTTTTTCAGCAATTTGAGCTACAGTAGCTCTTCTGTTGGATCGGACCACACGGGCCAGCCTTCACTCCCCACGCGCATCAATGAGCCTTGGCCACTCATGACCCTGTCGCAGGTTCACCGGCTTTCCTTCCTTGGACCACTTTTGGTAGGTACTGACCACTGCAGACCAGGAACACCCCACAAGAGCTGCAGTTTTGGAGATGCTCTGACCCAGTCGTCTGGTCATCACAATTTGGCCCTTGTCAAAGTCGCTCACATCCTTACGCTTGCCCATTTTTCCTGATTCCAACACATTGAGGACAAAATGTTCACTTGCTGCCTAATATATCCCACCCACTGACAGGTGCCATTGTAACGAGATAATCAGTGTTCTTCACTTCACCTGTCAGTGGTCATAATGTTATGGCTGATTGGTGTAGATGTTGTATGTTTATGTAAAAAAATTACTGTCAGCCGATATATTGCTTTTTAAACTCCAGAATATTGATATCAGTATGTGCTTCAGAAATCATGCTGTGTCTGTCAGGCCATACTTAATAGAGGCAACTGACGTTTTTATCTGTCAGCCTGATGATGGAACTTGTTACCTTCTTGTTACCTTCACTAATAATCATCTACATCTGAAATGATATTCACGTATGTCCTTATCCACTCTTTGTCTCTCTCTGAAATATTTCAGCACCTCTTTGGCTCCAGCCATGATCTCCTTTTCAACCTCACCCTCTCTCTGCCTGAGTCTCCTCCTCTTTCTGTCGTACCACTCCCCTGTTCTCTCCTGTCAGACAGGAAACTACAGCGAGTGTCTGTCCGCTCCCTTCGTACCAGGCTACAACCTGGTGGGGGAGGGCTTTGATGTGGTCACCCTGCGACATAAAGGAGCCTACTTGGTTGACGTGAGGACTTACCTGAAAAGGAAAAACACCTGTACTCTCTGCACCAATCCTTATCAAGGCAACACACTGCAGAAAGTAATTGATAAATAAACAATAACTCTGCAGCAGCTTTAACAGTTGCACATACTTTATGTGTGCATATTAACCATGGCGTTCTTGCCTTCATTTTCAGCTGCCGGTCTCTGCAGTGGACTGGCGCGCAGTGAGCCAATGCAATACTGACCTCCACAGCACCAAACACACCTCTGTTAGGTATTGTATTATACAGGATTATATCACTGAATGGGTTGTACTGTGCGTTATCGAAAGCGTTTGGTAGCAGTTGTTGCTGCTTAAGGTGGTGCAACCAGTTATTAAGTTTAGGGAGGCAATTACTTTTCCACATTGGTCATATAGGTGTTGGATCACTTATTAAATTTGGTTTGAAGATCTGCAACAATTAAATGTGACAAATACGTAAAAATAGAAGAAATCAGGAAGGGGCAAATACTTTTTCACAGCACTGTATCGGCCATTTTGATATTTTAATGTCATTCCAGTGCCTCAGTACTTCAGTCAGTAAATACTTGGGAATATGTACCAGTCTTTACTGAAGCTAAAAGCAAGAGACTTTGATTATCTCATCCAATCGGTGTCTCTGCATGAAGTCTGGCTTAAAAGTGAGGTTTTAATGTTGTTGTGCGCCTGTTAGCCATGCAAGAACATGTGATTTCACTTTAATGTGACAGCTCCACTCAGTATCTTGTGGCTCCTCGAAATTCAGCTCCCCATTTATTCTTTACAGATCAGATTTTATGTCAGAGTCACAGTCACATAAGTGTTCTGTCTCATTCGTAACTTGTGGAAACGGTGAAATTTTACAGACGCAGTCTAAAATGTACTAGGACATATAATATTTTAAAATTCCCCATTCCCCTTTAATAAGCATTTGATCTTTTGACTCATGTAACAACTGTCTTATCCGAAACTGTCCTTATTTATCATGTTAATTACAGCTGAAAATCTAAGAATTCCATTACTATTTTGTGTTCATTTGTAAATACAAATTTTAAGAGACTCTATATAAAAAAGCTGAAAAATGACCTTTGAAATGAAAGAGCTTTAACAGTGATTCTTTCCTGTAAATTGTGTCCACAGCTCACTGATGACAGCTTACACCTCCCAGGACAATAGAAACTGGAAGGTAGGAAACTCACAGCTCTTGTTGACATGAAAGTAACATTTCAGAATATTATATTGTATGATAGGTGTGTAGACGTATGATTATCTTGCTTATTTTACCACCTTTGTCATGAATTTGATTTGGAGAAACCAACATGTTGCAGTAAATAAAAACCTTAGACCACAAGTTCTGACCAAATTGGCTAATATGATTAGATTTTGGAGTTTTATGGCTCATTAATGTTCTTTTGAATCTTTGTCCTTAATGTACGCCCCTAATGCTAACAGAACAAGAACCAGTATACAGAATTTAACACACTATTTCATGGTGATTTTGGGTGAACATCAAGCAGCTCATGAGCTTTTATTTTTTATTTGTTTCATCAGAGTGACCTAAATTTAGCTAAGTTTGTGTTGGCCAACCTGGATGTAAGAGGAACACGCTCCGCTCTGTATAACTTCGCTACAGATAGGATCAGAGAGGACCGCTACTTTTTCAGCAATCACAGGATCACCTGCAGCCACTATAAGTAGGGTGTGAATGTTCCTGCATCACAGCAGATTTTTCAGTCAAGTTTGTTGAGATAATTTCAGTTATGATTATTTACTATTCTGCCTCTTTGTGTCTAGTTATCGTGTGTCACGCAAATCGCCCCTCAGCTCTGAGTTCAGTATGGATTTGGCCAGGCTGCCAAGTCACTACAACTCCTCTACCAGGGCTCAGTACAGTGAGCTCATACATACCTATGGCACACACTACATCAGCCAGGTTAGAACACACACACACACACACACACACACACACACTCACACCATTTTGACTTTCTTATTTCACAAATAAAAACACCATCTTTTTTTGTCTCAACAACATTGCACTTCATTTCAGGTATATCTTGGGGGACAACTCAGGCGAGTCACAGCTACACGTGTCTGTTTGTCCTCACTGAATGGGCTCTCTTCAAATGAGGTACATGTAGCACACAAGCCTGTACAGTGTACACACAATCCACATGCACACAAACACAGATGTTGTTATACTGCTTTGAAAGACTGTTAGAATGTTTTTGAGATGAGCACAAATGAACAGTAATGTAAATCATTTGTATGCTGTTATTTTCCAAACTCCATAAACTACAATTGTTTTATGTTTCCATTTTCGAATTTTAATGTTCCTGTATTTAGTTACTTGTTACGAGTTTAGGCAGACAACCTGAGTGGTGCACAGCAATAACTACATTTCTGTGTGTGTAAAGAATTTAGATTTAGATTTTAAATCTAAAAGTAAATGTCAGTTGCCTGATTGGAAATGTTTGAACGTGTGTGTGAGTGTGAGGCATTGTGATGCACCGTTCACTGCTCTCAGCATGAAGGCAGCAGTCCATTAACAATCATCTTATTTCCCTTCATGTCTTCTAGGTCCATTCCTGCTTATCACTGGGTGTCTCTGTAGGCCTGGGGAAGATTCAATTAGCTCATGTCCGAGAGTCTTGCAAAAAGGTCCTACAGAACCGGGGCATCTCCACCTTGTACAGCTCTGGTCTTCACCAACACTACACAGAGGTGGCAGGAGGCACTGGTTGGATGGGAGACTTTTCAATTGATCATGAGGACTCCCTGGGCTACAGGAATTGGTTGATGACCCTTAAGGACCACCCGAATATTGTTAAATTCACCCTTAGGCCAATGTATCAGCTATTGCCAAATGTGACGCAGAGGGCAGGGATGAAGGCT
The DNA here is from genome assembly GCA_008360985.2 of Macquaria ambigua. Classification (NCBI taxonomy): domain Eukaryota; kingdom Metazoa; phylum Chordata; class Actinopteri; order Centrarchiformes; family Percichthyidae; genus Macquaria; species Macquaria ambigua. The sequence continues at coordinate 465,830 of VMKM01000091.1, forward strand.
GCCATTGAGCAGTACATAGGAGACAATGCGGTGAAGTCACCCACAGTACCAGATTGTGGGTGGCAGAGTCCCAACTGTTGTCCTCAACAGACCCGGAGGGGAACACTGGTGGTGACCATTGTCCGAGCCTGGAATCTACAAGGAGATTTTTTTTTCGCTGGGGCTACTGACAGGTGAGTAGAGTGAGGTCAGGGATTGAGATCTGACAGTGGTATATTAAACCACAATATAAATCCAATATTAATCATCAGCTGCTTTTTCCTTGTTTTCTTCTGTTCAAAGCTATGCTAAGATGCAGTACGGTTCCTTCCATCGCAGGACTCATATGATCGAGTCAGACAACCCCCGGTGGAACGCTCGTTATAATCTGGGCAAGGTCAGCAAATCTTCTCATTACAGCTCAAAAGAACAAGAGAGAAGAGAGAAAAACTTTAATCCCATTATTTGGCCTCAGAGAAGGCTAACGTCTGATGTACTTTTTTGTGCTGTAGAATAGAGTTACTATTCTGCCATCTGTGTGTACCTAGAGTAGTCAAAAAGTAAAAATAATAAATCATTGTTATACTTAAGGGCCAGTTCACTCAATTTACAAAAAATGTGCATGGATGTGGGTTCCAGGCAATCTGTCATTGGCATAAAGGAAAGCCCAAATCATCTTATATACAAATGGCAACAATCCTTGGCCATGCAAACATCTTAAGACCAATAACAATAATGTTAAAAATAATAATACAAATATAGCAAAAACAGAGCCATAAGTAATAACATGCTGAGAGTGTAAGGTGCAAAAGTGTAAGGAATTAATTAAACTGTATGTTTATCTGCTCTAACGTAAACTGCAATCGTTAGCATGCCCGGCTGACTAACTTACTACCCACACTTCCCAAGCAAAGGGACATGTCGTTAGCTAACTCCTTTATATTATTATGTGGGGTTACAGGTTTCATTAGAAATATCCCTGTTCAGGACAGGAACATCCACAGCGTGGGAACCAAGGTGCTATTGTAACAGAGTTTAAAGTAATGATATTGGTTCTGTCCTGCTCGCGGTAGCATTAGCTTACTCTAGCTGATAAAATTAGTTAGCAGCAGCCAACAGAATCCATAGTTGTCGGCTAGAAATGAGAAGCCTGCCCCTTCAACGTTATTCTTTACCTGTCCACCAGATGTCCTCAGACCTTTCTCCTTCCATTACAGATCACCTCATTCAATCACCTCATTCCCCTCACCTGAGCTTCCTTCCCCCATCTCCCCACCTGGACTCATTCCCTCATCATTCCCTCATCAGCCACTCTCTACATATACTGGTCCACTTCCTCTTCCTCCTTGTTCCTCTGTCAGTTCGTCTTAGTTGCTATCTTCCCTTGTGTTTCTGCTTCCATGCTTCTGTAATCCAAACTAGAACCTCAACCTGTCTACCTACCTGTACTTGCCTGCAAGCTATTTTGGTCATTAAACCACTGATATCATCCTGCCATCTCTACTGTCTGCATTTGGGTCCTTCCCCAGTTGCCGCTCTCATGCAATGACATGAAGAGTTATTATGCCACAGACTAGGGCGTAACCACGCATTCTTTAGGGGGTCGTGTCCCCCCCAATACTGAAAAACTACCAATCTGTCCCCCCAGATATACTCTTTTCTTTATGAACTCTGCCAACAGATCTGTTTCTTGGTATTTTCTATTTATTTTCAATTTATTTTTGTTTGTTAAGGAAAACACTACACTTTGTTGCTCCCATGCTCGCGCACACAACTCCCGGTTGTTTGATTGACACCATTAGCATGTTGTTGTTGCTATCAATGTTCGCTAATGGAGCTCGGAATCAGATCACCTAAAGTCTTTCTGTGCTGTGATGGTAATCTGACGGGTACAAGATCCTGTCTGTGTGTACAAACATTTCATGAATTAGGCCCATTGTTTGCGTTACTCGGGATGATCCACAAACCTTAACTCAATATTTGTATTTCTGAACATTTAATAGTATTTTTAATGTTATTTCAATTCTATTTATATTTTTTATAAAGGTGGACACACACTTGACTTTGAAGGTCGAGGTCTGGGACCAGGACTTGCAATACGATGACCGTCTGTTAACATGTACGAGGTACGAGTTGATGCAGGGGACACACACTTTGACCTGTGAGGCCCATACAGGTGGCTTAGAGATCGAGTATACTTTGACCTGCGACCATTATCTGACTGGAGACAGCTGTGACCGTTACAAACCATCTCCAATGTGAGAAATGCATTTTGGAGCAACTATTCACAAATGCCGCTTGCTTCTCTTTAAAATCCATCTGTAGCTACATTTAATGGGCAGACAGGGTGTTGTTAGAGGTGTTGAAGGGTAACAACCACACTAACTGGACTGAAGTGAAATTTGCAGACACGTTTTAATGCAGTTTAATGTGCTGCAGCTGAGCAGCTAATTCACTATCTAGCCTGCAAACTGACATTAGCGGTTTCCCTGGTGAATGTTTGTTTGGTCACTCGTTCAGCAAGCTAAGCTGCAGGACAAGACGTGTGCTCATGTTTATTAATTAGATAAGAAGGAGACTTTAGCAGGAAAACTAATGTGGTTTGTTGTTCAGAGTCTGTGGCTCATGTATTGTGTAGCAGGCTGCTGTCTGACTCAGTGTGGCTGGATGCTTTGCCTATGATAGACCGCTGACGTTACTGCTTTATGCAAGATTTGATTGGCTGTATCGAAATAAGGTTTCCATCTACATGGTATTCAGTCGAATTAATGCAAAGTTAGGGGGCGCCATCATGAAACCAAAAAATATAAAATATACGTTTTTTCTGTTTGGTTTCTGATTTTTTTCTCAAAGGAGAACACAGGACGGGTGATTTACAGAGCAAATATGTATGCTGTAGCAAAAAAGAAAAAAAAAGTATTAAAAAAGTGCTTTAAGTGTAATGAATCAGTCACACTGACACACTGGCACTGTAATAAGTCAAATGGCTGAGAAGCTCATACGGTTATTTTGCTACCAATATTCAGCTTTCTCTTTTACATTTTTTAAAAGTTCAATCAATTATTTTTTGACCACCTAAGTTACGGGTAAATTCACATGCTGACTTGTGTTTACTCTAAAAGAAAAATCATCGTTGTGTTTGGTTTCCAACTGATTGTAATTAAAAATATAAAAATTTAGGCCTATGAGTGCATTGATGTAAACATTAATAACAATCAGCTGCTGTGTACTCCCAGCCAAGTGAGAGTGGTGAATTTTGGTGGTGGGGCAGTTTGCATTGTAAACTGTAAAGATTGTGTAGCTGGTGATTTTCAAATTTGTCAAATCCTTGTTTTGTAAATTTTTGTGTGACCTTCTCATTCAAATAAAGACTATCAAAACATGTGCTTCATGTCCTTAAAATTATTATTTAGAAGTGTGTTTTTTCCAAAGCTATATATACACATACACATCTGCACTCAAGACCATGTAAATGCTGCAGACCATCACACAACAACAAATGGATGGATTAGGTTGTTATGGCAGCACAGGTAACATCTCACAGCCATAAACTGTATGTTTGAGCCAGATGAGCTTTTGGTAACATAAACCGACAACAATGCAGAGCAGCACCACTTTCAACCCAATATGTAACCACATGCAAAGTCTGTTTGTGCTAAATGCTCCAGGGGCATCAGTAGACCTGAGAAATGAGACCAGCTTGTACACTATATGGACTGACTTGACTGAACAGAACAACCCAGTGAATCTCAGTGTGTCTGTGTTTGTGTGTGTGTGTCTGAGGCAAAGAGAGGGCGAGGCACACATTCATTATCTATGTCAGCAAGCTGTGTGACATTACATGTCCCCCCAAAGCTAAAGCTTTAACACTAAAATATGTAAAAGTAACATTATATTGCTGTCAATCCAAAATTAATTTGGTAAAACTCTCCATACATACGCCCGCCTACGTGCAAAAATGTATTATCAACACATTTCAATTCATACACTTTGTCCTGGGACAACAAAGAAACAGAAAAATGATTCACCTTTGCAATGTGTTTTTTTAATCACTCTACGCCGAGAAACAATAAAAATGCCAACGCACAGTGCAGGCAGTGGTTTTCGTTACTTTGTTAAACAGACCAAACCTATAGGTTGCATCCCATGACAATTATGCACATGTGCACAACCTCAAATGTTGGTCTTACGGAAAACATAGTTGAGTGTGCCACCCACGCATGGATGGCCACGGCAGGAATAGACAGCACTGTGTTTATTAGACACAAATTATTATGTTGACAAGTGCTTTATCTATTATTTATTATCCTATTAGTTATTTCAGGAAGCTAAATATACACGAAAATATAAATTTATACAGAAAAAAAAACAGTGGCACCAAAGGTTACCATATTTTAGAGCTCCCCCTAAATTTCTCAAATGAGGCTCTCTGGGGAGTCCTCACCATGTTTCCTTATCAACAATGAGCTGAATGAGGGGTTTTTACAGATTGTAGAGCCCCTTGAGGCAAATTTGTGATATTGGGTTATTTAAATAAAACTGACACGACCTGACTAAGCTGTGTGATTAATATAAGTGATTTCTCCATCATTTGATTTATAATATTCAATAATGTAGGTGTAACAATCATCTCCACAGCTTATAAAATCACTTAAGTTTAAATTGATTCTTGCACTAAAAGGGGCCGCTCGCCTGTATGAAAGGTGAACTTCCCTGGAAGCAACCCTGCTCTCTGTAGAATACACAGGAACAACAACTTAAAAATTAACCAGGAGAACTTGCAGCTGTGCAGATGTGTATTTATAAATGGTGTTTGGTTGTTCAGCATGTGCTTTTAAAGAGCCCTTGAGTAAGGCACATGCTTGGGTTCCCAGCAGCAGGCCACAATGTGGAAGTTCCTGAATTGGAAACATGTTTACCTCTATGAATGCAAAGCAAGGCAGTAAAAATATAGGTACAGTATATATGGGTTAAATAGGCTTACTCTGCACGCAGGACAAAGTCTGAACATCAGGCTTTTTTCTGCATTTCAGCACAAAAGACACAGTTTGCATGGTTTAAGTTTACAGAGGAGTGCACACACAGACCTGCCTTTCATGTATGTTGAGATAAATAAATAGATAAATAGATTTTTAAAAAGCAAAAACAGATTTCTTCTAACATCACCAGGCAATATAACCTGCAGGTGGATCAAAGGAAAATATTAGCTTTATTGGAATGAACTCATGTGGACATAAACTGTATGTGAAATAACAAAGAGATGTCAGGAGATTTGACACCATAGACTGTATATAAAGATGGACGGTGCGTCTCCCACTGTACAAAAATGAACTGGTGACTTCATTTGGAGCCAGAGTCTGTGCAGTAGTGATCAGCAGTATTGAGGTCCCGCCCATACACCCACCTGAACCAATCGTGAACACACTCACAGTTGTAAATCATGATGTCACAGACCGTTTTTATAGCATCACATAACTAATTAAAACCAAACTTATCAGAAAAATGAACACTTGAACAAACATCAGTGTGATAAGAACTACCTAAAATTACAGAAACCATCTTTGGGAAAAATGTATTTGACGTGTACTTTGATTTCTCAGTTTGGTCCATGTCCCATCCGCTAACATGGAGGGGGCGGGGCTTATGACCTATACTGCAGCCAGCCACCAGGGGGCGATCCAGATGTTTTGGCTTTACATTTGGGGAGCTGTCATACAGTCTATGTTTGACACTGATTTAGCATGACAAAAATGAAGGTGTACAACCTGTTTGACTGTTCTCAGGTCAAGGAAAAACAAAAGAAAGTGAGTGTCTGTAAGTCATAAATGTGACGTCTGTCAAAACAAACCTGTGACAGAAATGTAGCTGGTTTGTACATGCAAAGGTTTGGACTCCCTGTAACGATACATGCTATGTATTTGTCCGGGGGTGCTTTTAAAGAGCCCTCGAACAAGGCAGAAAACTAGTTCTCTTCCCAGCAGCAGCAAAAAGGGGGTCAGTGAGTTTCCAATATTGAAATGAATTTATTTATATAGATTTATTATTACTTTATCTTGTATTGTCAAATGCTGTATGTTTTACAGTGTTTTTAATTATATTCTGTTAATTTTATTGGGTGATTTCATGTGACACACTGCAAAGGAGCACCTGGAATGTACAATTACTGGTTGAATGACACCTCAAGTAACTCTGAAAAAACATATATTTGTGTGTGTATGTGCATTAATAGTCTGTTAGTGTCAGTGTGTGCAGTGCTTCAGCTGATTAAGAATCCAATGGATTAACACTGGTCTAAAGAAATAAACAATAATCTTTTCTCCTGACTGTTTTCTAGTCCTGTTTACACCTTCTGTTTTCCACATTTATGCTAAAAAGATATTAATTTTTCCAACATAAAACTAGAATTGTAAATCAAAATTGAATATGTTGTCATATTTTTAAACCTTAAGATTCAAAGTCCAAATGCATTTATAATGTTTTCCAGGATTGGTTGAGGTTGGAGGTTAAATATTACAATTTCTAGTTGCTTGTCATAATGAAAAATGTTGCCACTCGAACTTGTCAACTCGAATTCAAATGTTTACGGGAAGTTGTGACATTTTTTGCAGCCCCATTTCCCTGAAATGTGAAGATGTGGTTTGTCCTGTTGTTTGAGTATTTTGTTTGTATTCATGTCATGTGTAGTATCTCAAGAACTACCTCCTGTCTGAGAATTATAACACTCCTGTTTGCACATACTTGTCACATGACCTAATGTATAAAAGTGCTGTTACCTGTAGACTTGACAGTGTCACCACATCCTCGGCTGACACCTCATCTCCATCTCACAACAAGATTCACACCGCAGAAGTATTTGAGACACCCTGCTGAGACCTGAACAGGTAATTCTTGTTTTTAATAAATAATGCATTGCATGAATTAATATTTAACAGCCCTCCTCCTCTTTCAGCGAGTGTCTGTCCGCTCCCTTCGTACCAGGCTACAACCTGGTGGGGGAGGGCTTTGATGTGGTCACCCTGCGGCGAAAGGGAGCCTACTTGGTTGATGTGAGGACCTTCCTCACCCCAGATGGCACCTGTAAACTCTGCTCCAACCCTCTTCAAGGCAACAGGCTGCAGAAAGTAATTTAATTCAGCAAGGCACAAAGACAGATTTACACATACTGCAGCAAATGACTTTGTCACACATATTGAACATGGTATTTTTACCTTTATTTTCAGCTGCCAGTCTCTGCAGTGGATTGGTGTGCATTCAGCCGCTGCTATATCATTCTGTACAGCAGTGCACACACCTCCATCAGGTATTCTGTCATGTAAGGGACCGGGCAGGAAGGCACGAGGACGCAGAGGTATTTTCTTCCCAAAAAGGGTTTTTTTTTATTTAACCAAGTCACAAAACATAAACAATAGTTCTGGGCCCATAAAAGAGGACAACTATACAGAACTAGCTGAAATGAATTAACAGAATTTAACAACGTGTCAAACCAAATCAAACTTCAAACTGACCTACCAAACAAAGAACACTGGGGAACATATATACTGGGTGATCAAACCAGTTTCCACACACGGGGGATTACATAAAACATTTAACATACTAATTAACTAATTAAGTCTCTTAACTGAAATAAACATCCTACTAAACAAAGTCAAAGGAATCTTAAGTACTAGACTAAGTCAAATTAAATCTACAAACGGCTATTTAAAATAACCCGAATCTCCCCTTCAGGTGGTGGGTACTTGGTACAGCCCTAATTGGCACTTCCTGTATTTAATGCCACTGCTTCCTGGGCCCCATCTTTTGTCTAATCCTAGCCAGAGGACTCCAGCAGCAAAAGTATGAAAAAGCAGCTACTTTTACTAAAGTAAAAGATCTGAGAACTTCTTCCACCACATGTCAGATTCTGACGTGTAGTGCTAGCAGTGCTGAGACAAATTTCAGTTCTCCAAAATTCAGTGTCCAAAATTCAGTTGACCTCTGCTGCATGGCAGTGAAGGTCAGTAGAGGCAAGGTGGATGGCAGCAATAAAACCCAAACTATCTGTATGGCTACATACTACTGGTAAGTTAGAAAATAATTTTGTGATTTGGCTGAACTGACCCTTTAATATATTGTATCATGTTTATTACGTTGGGACATCAAGTAGCTCATACTCTCCTTTTTTATCAGGTTGGATTAGACGATAAGAAGTTTCTCAACCTGGAGGTGGGGGGAACATGTTCCACTGCGTATAACTTTGCAACAGCCAGGAGCAAAGAGGACCGCTACACCTTCAGCACACACAGGGCCACCTGTAGCCATTACAGGTACAGTGTGAAGACAAGGTCAAATTTTTCATCTAAGTTTGCATAAACGTGTAACTAACTAACCTGTCTTTTTGTGTTTAGTTACTGTGTGTCGAGCAAACCGCCCCTCAGCAATGAGTTCCACAGGGATTTGACTGCCCAGTTACTACAGCTCCTCAACCAGGGCCCAGTACAGACGACTCATAGAGACCTACGGCACACATTATATCCACCAGGTTAAAACACACACGCATCACTTTTATTTTCTTGCTTCACAGGAATAAAGGAAGGAATAAAACATTTTATCGTATGTAATTTCAGGTATATCTTGGGGAGCGATTCAGGTGAGTCACATCTACACGTACCTGTTTGTCCTCACTGAATGGCCTCTCCTCAAACCAGGTATGTGTAGCACAAATGTCTAGTTAAGGCAGTAAACACGCATGCATACACTCTGTAGAAAAAATAACATCTAACATCCCCTCCTGTCATATAGGTGCACTACTGTTTATCAATGGGTCTCAATGTAGGCCTGGGGAAGATAAAACTGACAGCTAATCAAAGGACCTGCAACAAGGTCCTACAGAACCAGGACATCTCCACCTCTTACAGCTCTGGTGGTAGGAGGCAGAGGTTGGGTGGGTGAGTTTTCACTCGCCCGCAACGACTCCCTGGGCTACTGAAATTGTCTGAAAACACTCAAGGATTACCCTGATGTTCAGTATTCCCTAAGACCAATGTACGAGCTGGTGCCATTCTGGACACGAAGGACAGGACTGAAGGCTGCCACAGAGCAGTACTTAAGAGACAACGGCAACACAACCTCGTCCAGACAACCCTACTGTGGCAGCCGTTACCCTAACCTGGCTTCCAACTGCTGTCCTGAACAAGCCTGGAAGGGAACGCTGGTGGTGACCATCGTCCGAGCCTGGCGTCTGAAAGGAGATTTTTGGGGCAAGACTGAAGGGTGTGTAGACAACAAGTCAAGATTCAGAGGGAAGGCATAGTAAACGTGATGCATCAAACACAAATAGTGATAGAGTTCCATGTTTTTTTTCCAACTCACAGGTATGCTTAGATGTGGTACGGTTCCATCTACCACAAGACTCGTGTGATCAGGTCAAACGACCCTCGCTGGAACGCTCGTTATTATCTGGGCAAGGTCAACACTAATCTTCTCTTCACAGATCAGCTCAAAAGTGCACCCTGACAGAAAAGCAAATCACTTTAGGCCCACTTTCGACCTCAGAAACAGCTGAGGTCTGAAGAAATTTTATTATTATATCATAGAATATTTAATTTCTGGGGATGAAACCAGAAATTCACCAGAAAACATGTAAAAACCAAATTGTATTGATCATGCATTCTGGCCAGTTGAGGCTGGCTGGTGCTAATTTACCCACTGCAGTCTCTGCTCTCTGCTTTTGTAAGGCAGTACAGTCGGGTAGCTTGCTGTTAATTAATGAGCCATAGAGGTGCTGGTAGGCGGCTTTTTTTTACCTTCGTACAGAGCTAGGCTAGCTGTTTCCCCCTGTTTCCTGTCTTTGTGCTAAGCTAAGCTAATCAGCTGCTGACTGTAGCTTCATATTTATCGTACAGACATGAGAGTGGCATCAATCTTCTCATCTAACTCTTGGCAAGAAAGCAAACAAGTGTATTTCCCAAAATGTCAAACTATTTCTTTAAGCAGTGGACTGTAGTTAAATTGTCTACCATGCTGTGTGATATAGTAGTTGTTCCATATCAGAAACTATATCCTGAATTCCTGAATTTTCATCTGTCAACTTTTATACTCCTATTTGTATCTGTATAGGATATTTAGCAGTGGATAAGTACACAACATATAGTATGTTTTTAAATTATTTTGGTTTAACTTTTTACGAATTTTTTTTATGAAGGTGGACACGCACCTAGGTCTGAAGATTGAAGTCTGGAATGAAGACTGGGGCAGAGACGATATCATGTGTGAAGTACCTGAGCCAGGGGACACACAGGTTCACCTGCCCAGCTAAGAGAGGCGGCGTCGAGGTCCTGTACACTCTGACCTGCGACCGCCACCTAACTGGAGACAGGTGTAACCAGTACAGACCATCTCCATACTGAGAAATGCATGCTCTATGCAAATGCTTCTGGCTTGTCTTTAATCAAGTGTGATTACTTTAAATGCAATGAACCAGACAGTCGCACAGTATTCTGACGCGCACACGTAAGGAAAATGACTGTCACACTATTCAGTTTCCTACTTTAAAGACTTATTTACAAATTTTTGGACTATATAAATTATAAGTATAGAAAGTATAGAAGTATAGAAAGAAGCTGTTGATTATTTTCTGAATTCATGTTCAAAACTGTGATGAGTACGATTAGAGATACATTTTTGTGTTGTCTTTCTCGCGCCAATAAAGACGGAAAGAAGTCGGAACATGTAAAGTTTTTCTTTAAAGCTCCACACTTTATAATAAGGTTACAAAACACATGCTTCAGTAATGCATGACTCATAAAGACACGTGAAATATCGCAGGATGGATCATGAATTCCTGTTGCTCACCATTAATAAATCAACAAGTCAGTATGAGTGTATGTGATTGTTTAACGCTTAATGTATCATCGGTTAATGATTGTTAATTCAGTTACTTAAAACATTAAATTATATGGCCAGTTGTAAAAATGGCACTTCAGAGTCATGCATTTGATTAGCCTCTCAACACAACAGTACCTGTTCTCATAAAAATCAGATGCAAACATCTACATGTTGCTAATGCATAGCTAACAACTGGGTTGTAGTTAATGTCCATCATAGCTAGCTACTAACCTAGCTAGCTGGTGAAGACACTGGAATGTCTAATAAGCAAAAGACCCACTTATTTTACTTAAGAGTTAATGTAGACCCAAACAGAGCTTGACTGGCTGTTAATATTGGACTAACCTTACCAGAAACACCACTTCAAATACTTGTTATGTGGCCTTTAAAACTTCGTCTAGAATAGCTGGTTAGTCAGATTGTGATCGCTGTGAGGCATCACTAAGAATGCACATGAACCTGGTTGTAACTCCACCAATTAATCTTTATTATCTGAGTACAATCGTTCTAGACTGTGTGCATGTGTGGTTTTAAATAAGGAAATAACAGAACAGCAGCTAAAATCACTTATACTGCATTAACAATAAAATATGTTTTCAATTTTCTTTTTACAAATCCTCATACTCCCACAGAGCACTTAAAAAATCCAAAAAAAGTTACTGCTCCCAGCCAAGAAATAGTCTGGTACATAACCCCCTGTAAAATGGCAAATTATTGATATGTTTTTTTTTTTTTTTTTTGGCACTTTGGTTTCTGAATCTGTAGCCTACAGATTTAACAAACAAGATTGAGACTGAGCCATATAGCTGTTTCCCCGTTTCCAGTCTTAGCCTATTTGTGCTAAACTAAGCTAACTGTCTGCTGGTTGACATGAGACAAACATGAGAATGGTAATATTCTCATCTAGCATTAGCTAACTCTCTACCAGAAAGAGAAAGGATTATATATTGGCTAAGATATCGAACTGTTATTTTAAAAGGTGGTAATATGCTGTAAATTATAAACGTTGTGTTCACAGCTTGTTTCTGCTGCCCCCAAGTGGCCACAAATCAGTTATTGCAGCTTTAATCAGCCAACTGAGCTAAACAGGAGACTCTTGCTACAACTGTTTTATAACATTAGCCTAAACTACATTATAAGATGCTAATACCTCAGAGCTGTCAGTTTGTCAGCTTGTTTTGGAGTATATCTCCCCCCATGTGGCCAAAAAAAAAACGATTGATACAGCTCTATATGTTATCTGGCAAATGACGGCAGCTGAGTGATACTGAAACAAAACACGTACGAGCCCAGCCTCCAGTGCTGGGGGTACCAGGTAGCGGTTTCCACTCCCTGTCTGACACACAGCTGGGTGTAAATGTAAAAGCGCTAATGAACTGCCCCCGGCTTCTCATGTCTTCATGCCTCCTGCGGTTAAAGGTTTCCTGTGTAGCCTTTATTCACTGCGTAAAAACCAGCTCCTGCCGCGACCGCTGGATTCTTTCCTCTCATCTTTGGAAATGCCGATTGATGCAAACGACCGCACGGAAACAGCCTGGGGGCGGTGTAAAAACCGTCTCTCTGTCCATCCCACATTGCAGGACACGCTGTCCGAGACACGTGTGTCTAATTTAGGTGGCTGTCCGGCTCCGTGCCCCCTGACAGCACGGCGGTTTCCGTTAGGAGGAAATGATGGAGAAGGAAAGTTTCTGACGCCTCTCCGTTTTGTTGGGACTGTCCGCAGGAAAAGTGGAGATCAGTTTTCGCTTTGCGCGGTTCGCTCGTCCTCGTCATACCGCACAGATACTGTAAATCTGAAAAAAAATCTGTATGGATTTGGGATTAATAGGGTCTCCGACATTGAAATGTCTCAGGATTGGAAATGCAGCTCCACGCCTGTCTGTTGCTTTTTATTATCACAACAGGTAAGGAAATATGTCAGTCCCTGGAATATTCTATGAATTTCATTATGTACGCCTTTTATTATCGCTGAACTGCTGTTTCTTTATCTGCTACTTTTAAATGAAGTCACAACAGTGCTGCTTTATTGTAAATATGAAATAAGTTGGTAGGTAGCCAGGTTTCTGTATAGAGTTGAGTTTTGTGGTAACCTGAATGCCTGTAGCCCAGACCCAAATGTTAGGGGTCATCATATGATTAAAGGGATAAGAAAGAAGGGAGAAAGATCTGTGATCTGACACACAAAATTAAGTTTATTTTTTAATCTAATTTTATCTGATTTTTGAAAGAAGGTTTACCTTTGTATGCCTCAAAAAATCCTTCAAATGACATTATCTAAAAATGAAAAATACCCCTTTGGTTGAACTACCCACAACCTATGTCCAAAATCACACAGAGGTCAGGAGATTTATGCCAGAGCGATTCCCTCTTTTACCAGCAACTTTTTTCCTTTCCTCAGATAAAACATTGGCCTTGTCGCACCACCACTGTGGTGGAAATGTCAGCCTGGACCAAGAGCCTGCTGGTCGCATCAATCTCACTTTACCTGGACTTTTTACTGACACCCACAGACTCAACACCACGAGCCACCAGTCTGACAAAACCCTGCCGGTTTCTATTTGCACTTGGGTGATAGGTATTCCTGTGGGTCAGACTGTACTTTTAAAGTTGATATGGTTGGAAAGTGGTTCGAACATATCAGTGCGCTGTGTTTGGAATGAGGAAGATCAGATCCTGGAGAGCGGGGGGACGACTCTGCTCTCCGGCTGTGACAGGAACAAAGCCACCCTCACTTGGACAGGAGCAGGACGTCACTCCTCAAATGAAATTCAGGTGTCCTATTATGGTGAGAAACCCTTATCCAGTTATCAATTATCCAGTTTGGTTTATTGAGTCACTATGGCCCACTTGGTTGCACTTGCACCCTGATCACGAGAGTTTGATCTAATTGTCGTAATAACATTTGGATCCAACTTGTTTTAGAGCTGTTTTTGGCTCATGCCTCAATGAATACATGACAAGTATTTTTTGTTTATCGTAGAAGAATGTTATGGTTACTTTGGCCGTATGGTGTGTAACTGTGGAAAGATACTGTGGAAATGTAATCTTCAAAATGTGCTGTGAGCTGTTAATCTGTCCTTCGGAAAGTTCCTGTCACACTTGCTGCAGTGTGTGAGAGTCACAGAGATGTTATGTTGTTGTGATTGCCACTCTGTCTCTCCTCACCCCGTCCCTCTCTGGTTTTGTGTTTGTTCCTGGTCATCCAGTCCAGGAAGATGAGAGGAATTCCTCGGAGGACCACAACAGCCCGCATTCAGACCAAGACGTGTTACGATGGTCTCAGACAGGAACCAGTTTTACAAGCACAGCTCCTGTTGGTCAAGAGGTGGTGAGAGGGACAGAAGGGGGCAGAGGTCGCCTCTACGAAGGTCTGGAGTGGAGTTCTGGGCCTCCGTCTGCGTCTAGTCCCTCCTCTCAGGACCAGGGGCTGCTGCACCCCACCTCACCCCTGCAGGGACTCACTGTGGCTGGGAGAGCCGATAGGGAAACTCTCCCTCTTCCTGAGGAAGAACCAAACAATAGAGCGGATACATCTGGAGCTGCTCACCTCGCTGATGGTCCCATGTCTGCCAGAGAGAGAACACACCCCTATTTTCAGCATACACTCAGTACAAATTCACTGTTTCACACAGCAATCACAGAAACAAACTCTAGCAACAAGCTCCCTCAAACCCAGACGGCACTGACACATGCAACAGGCAGCAGCTCCAACACCTTGCATGGCACAGAAATACACAAATATACAGTCACACAGACATCTACAACCACACAAGCTCACCCCACTGTGTCCAGCTCTAGCGTCCCACCTCTCACCTCTTCTCCCCCTGAGCTACCATCCTTGACAACCTGGGAGAGGGGTACCATCCTAATCCCACGTGGTGGAGCTGTAAGCGGGGCACCTGGAAAAAAACTACCCCATTCCTGGAGGAGCCAGCGAAGCACAGACAGACTTAACTCTGATCTGACCTCCGCCGTCACCTCTGACCCTTTAAAATCACCCACCCAACCTCAGCAGGATGACTCAAGCAGTGCACACACTGATACTGAACCCACTGCGTCATCATCATTATCATCCTCACAGCGCCCCAGCAGGACTCAATCATCCACCACCCACACCACAGGGCTTGACACTGCTGCTGGTACTGTGGAGGCTGCTTCATTTCATTCAAACATTAGTCGAACTGACTCATTTGTATCTGCTGCATCAGATGTTACCAGTCAAACTGCTGCGTCCTCCGATAAACTTGAAAACACGGAGATGCTTCACACTCTCGCTTCTTCGACGCAGAGTCAAACAAACTCTCCAGGAAGCACAGAGAGCGTCACACACTCCCCGCCTCCTTACACATCCTCCCCATTCACACAGACAAGCAAAGAGGAGACACAAAGTACACAAACAAATCCTGTTAATGCATACATGACTACTAACACTATCTCCTCCTCGCCTGATATTACCAAAGTTGATGACTGGAATTCGAGTTTCACGGGTTCTTCTTCCACACCCACGGCCACACTGACGTTGGGAGATGTAGTCCAGAACTCAGCTGCCACGGGAACCACTACTGACACTGAAACTTATACACTGCGTCCCACTTACACACTCCTACATGACAAGTCACCCACAAACTCACAGACTCCTGTTCCTCATTTGACATCCAGTACATCCATACACTCATCTACACCTTCATACATGCTCCAAACACACACTATGTTTCCTGGTAGTTCACGTTTCACTCACACGCCCCTGCCCTCCACTACCACTGAACCCGCTGCACACACACCTGTCATCGACCACAAAACCACGACTATACCCTCACAAGCTTCAACAATCAAATCCACATCTTCACACATGCTTCATGCACATAACCACCTGCCTTTTCCATCTTCTACTAATGTCCCAGCTACGCATAAACAGTCCCACGACTATATAACTACTACACATACGTCTCTGCTCTCGCTCACAACTGCAAAATCAGATTATGGACATGCAGATAGAGAGGTGGAAGCAGAGAAAGAGGATGAGTCTCCGCAGTGGTTTTCCAACAGCACAGCCGCACAACCCCCCACAGCTGGATCTCCACGGCGACCTCCACCCTGGACAACCCCACATCCCAGCCAGAAGAACCATACGGCACTCACACCTTCTGTTTTAACCTCCGCACCTACTTGGAGCTCCACAACTAGTCAGACACCCAAGTTCTACATTGTGCCAGACCAGCCTGCAGTCATCAGAGGTACTGTACATATTTGCGTGTTTTTGTGTGTAATTAGATCATATGTTGGGGTGTCCAGGCCTGTTGTCATGGAATTATCTGCTTGTTCTGTCCAGTGAAGTCAATTGAGCTGCTGCTGCAGATCATTGTAGAAGAGTCCAGATCGGCTTTTACTTCTGGCTTGGAGCAGGACACCACTGCCTGGGTGAGAGATTATGTACACACACACACACACACGCACACTGGCATATAGAAAAGCACCAATAAATATGTCATTATACAATAGCTTTAGAGTTTTATTTTAGTAGCCGCTACATAGTTCTCACTCCCGGTCTCTTTCAGGTGGAGCCGTATCTACAGAGAGCCCCGGGGTTCAGCAGGCTGCTGGGAGTCTGGAGCAGGTGAGGTCTTATAGAGTACATACTGTATGTGCTGTAGCTAAGCTGCAGTCATTCTAACTATAACTATTATCACATATTGAAGCAGCAACATTTACAGTACCTGTTGTTATTATTATATCAGCATGTTAGAATTGTAATTGTGAGCATGTTAGCATGCTGACGTTAGCATTTAGCTCAAAGCACTGCTGGACAGTCTCACAGAGCTGCTAACGTGGCTGTGGACTCTTGTTGTAAAACACAAGCAAAATATTAATGAGTTATTTTGTATGGAAATATAAAATACTGGTAAGAAAAATCAATAGCAATATAACTGATGACATTTGGGAGATTGGTTCAGAGTTCGTACAAAGTCTTGAAAGTTTGGAAAATGCTTGATTTTAACCATTATGTTTTCAAGGTTAGGAATATGCTTGAATTCAAATATGCACCTTGAAAAATGCTTGATTTTCAACATAATCTGGTGTTTCATCTACACAATCACTCATGTAAACCAAAAATCTTTTAATATTTGAAATGAAACGGTCCAGTCGTCATATTTTGTCGTCCTGGCATTTGTAGTAACAGTTTAGTCACAATTTTGTTAGTATGTCATGATAAAGGCATTGAGAGTCTAGAAATGACTGGTTTACCTTGAAAGTACTTGAAAAGTACTTGAATTTTACTCTTAAAAAGCTGTACGAACCCTGTGGGTTAAAAATCTTCTATCTTGCAGAAGAGTCTTTGGGGTTTTTGGATATACCTGCCTATCTCTGTGACTTGAAAATAAGGTACAGAAGGTGCATGTACTGTTCTGCTGTTGCTCCAGTGGCCATGCAATTCAGAGTCTGGTGGAGTTTAAAACCAGCGGTGCTCTGCAGTGGCTCAGCATGACAGGACCCACGTCATTGTTGGAACGAACAGGACTAGCTCAGGCTGTTCGTGAGGGGAGGAGCTTCAGATCGTCCAAGATCACCAACATCACACTGGGAGGTGAGCCTGGGACAGCTGACTAAAGATTCCTAACTTCTGGGGTGCCCTGATGGCCTTAGGGGTTTAAGGCGAGTCCAGCCGGGGACCTTTGTTGCACGTTGTTCTCCACCTTTCTGCCCTCATTTCCTGGCATCTCTCTACTGTCGAATCTGAGAGGGAATTCCATTCTTAACTTGCTTACTTGATTAACCCACTTACAGGCAGACTTGTGTAACCATCATAACTTAATTACATTGATTCAGTTAAGCTCACAATCCAGTTATTAGAAATCTGATTAACGCGCCTGGCTTACTCGGATATTAAACTTGTTACTATGGCATGTAACACTTTTGGTGTTTGCCATCTATACAAATTCCCAATGGCACAAGTGCTGTGGCTGCATTTTGATGTTGTCAAAACACATGGTGGTGACGAACAAAGTAACCTCGGTTGGACATTTTTGCACTGTTGCACTGCACTGACAAATTAGGTTGACAGGCGTATTCTGTTGGCAGATTTTTTGGGGAAGTAGGGAAACTTGTTTGCAGAGTATCAAATAATTCTGTAGAAACAAAAATCGCCCAACTCTGCATGTAAACGTAGTCACTAAACTGCACTAAATACACTTCCAAAACCTATATATTTATTATTTTATTTGCCAATATTCTGGCACACATGCCTCATCATGTGCAAGGTATTTCAGCTATTGTTTTAACGTTGACATACGAGCAAACACATTTAAAGGATAATGGTATCCTACTAACAAGTATTGTCTTTGTAGCCAAAGCCTGATATAGTTTATTCCTCAGTGCCATAGAGCTCCATTGTTGTCCAGAAACTATTAAAAAAAAAAAATAAATGAGTCACACTGTTGCACTGGCTAATATGTTCTGTCATTATGATGAACATTGCCACTGTAGTGTATTTTAGGTCAATTCCACATACACCGTCCTGCTGCCGTGAATACTCACCAGTGCACCAAATGTGTATTAATCCACAGGTGAAAATAGTCCCCAACAAATCCACTATTTACTCCTGTTTGAGTAACATTTGCTAAATACTGTAGTGCCCAGCTGTTTTTGGACATTGCTTTTCCTTTTAAAAAATCCAACTACGTATTTGTGACCCCCTTTTTTTTAAAGATTTACATCTTCAGTAGGTACTGGAATGGGCTTGCGAGTGAGTGACACAGACAGGGTAGGGAAGTCAGAAAGTACTGATACTGACTAACACAATGATGGTTTTGGTCTTTTTATGTGATTTGTTGCCAATAATAAAAATGTAGAATAATCTCCAGCCTCATCCTTTAACATCCTTCAGGCCTGCAGGGTGACGTATGTGACTGGTTACTGCAGTGCCAAGCAGGCTATAAGTGTGTGTCCGAGCCTGGCACTTCAAACTATAGCTGTTCTTCTGTCTGCCACTTTGACTACTGCCACCACCATGGCATGTGTACACACCACCCGGGCCAACTACCAGTTTGCCGGTAAGAACACACAGACGCACGCATGCTCGTTCACTAACTTTGTATCTCTCCGTCCATCGAAGAAAGTTTTCTGCATGTGAGCGTCTTTTTGTTTCTGTATCAGCTGCCTTGTAGGAGAGGACTTCTGGTTCATGGGTCAGAGGTGTGACGTGAGGATGACTCGAGCGCGACTCGTGGGCGCATGTCTTGCCATCTTACTCATCGTGGTGACAGTGATTGGCGTTTTGGCCTTTGTGGCAGTGCGACGCTACCGAGCCATTCTGATCCAGGCCAAAGTAGATCAGACTCGGAGCAGGTACACACCAACCCTGACGTACACACATGAAATTACAGCTCACAACACACAACCTACAATACAAAGATTAATACACACAATGCACACTAATATTTCATGCAGGGTTTCTCCAGGGTTCACCTGGTTAAATTTAAGACCTTTTTAATACCACATAGAATGCAATTTAATACCTGTTTTATGGTCATACCAGCCAAAGTATGAAAGTATGATGGAAAACCAGTAGGGATGATATGGCCTATAATTATTTATTATTATGTCACATTTTTTCAGTACTTCCCAGCAGTATATAACAATCATTTCTAATTATATAATTAATTAAATCAATGTGACCTGGACCCGGATAAGCAGAATAAAATGGATGGATGGATGGATGGATTAACCAATTAGAAATTAGCTTCCTAACTACTGTAGCGAGCAGTAGTAGTGTTTGCTACAGGTCTGATGGTGCCAACAGAAACTCCACAAAAAAGGATTGAACAGCCTTCTGCACACACAGTCCACCTTCTTTTTTGGATGAAAAACTGAAGACTTTTCAAGACCTGCAGATACCCTGTAGATGAGACATGATGCAAAGTGTTTAGAGGATGATCTAGTTAAAAGAAAAATGTTGAAAATTAATGAAATGGTAGACTGTGTTTGTGTAGCGGTGCGTGGTGAACAGTCCCATGGGCTTCTGGGTGGACCTTAAAATAACACAGGAAGCACACATGTTAACACACACACACACACACACACATATGGTAAACATTAAAATGGATTTGACGCAACATGAGTCCAAACGACTCAGATTAATGTGACGTACATGGCAATAACACAATACACTCCCTGGGGGAGAACATGTGTTGTGATCCACGAAGGGAAAACCAGACACTGAGATGGGCACGACGGCACATACACTAATTGTAATTACAGTAATGTCCACTAGGTGTCATAGTCTGGCTGCCAAACCACATACTGAATATGAAGGCTGTGCTGTAGACTCTTGGCAAATGTGAAGCCTGGCTGAATCCAAATGTCCACCATCAGGACTTGCAGACAGTCATAAGTAGCCTACCATGACATGTTGACTGTCATCACGTCAAGTCTGTTAGGGTGCTGGGCCACAAGGGGATACAAGCCAGAACTTCAGACCTCATGCACTTCCATGGTGACCCACCTTAAAGTATTTTTCTGAACTGTTTTCAAAAGTAGGCCTCAATAAACATTACACACCAAATATAGATATTATGTTTTAGAAAGTGTGTGTAGCTTACAGGATTAGACTGGTTGTTATGCTTTATTGTTGTTATTATTATTAAGTTTTTATCACATCCATATTGCTATGAACTATGAGAAATCTTCCAAGCGAAGTCTTGAGAAATCGACACCCCAAGCAGACTCTCTGGAAGTCTGCAGAAAGTCAGCTTGAGCTTGTCCCTTGTGGACTTTATAGACAGCCCTCGACTAATGCATTGAAGTGTGGACATTGGGATTCAGCCTCTTAACGCTGCAGCAGCCAAGATTTTTGTGTTCAAATATTTGTAATCTGAACCCATAGAGTTGGTCTGCAAGAGGGAGGAGTTTGTCCACCTTAACTGAGACACTGTAGTTTCATCCTATTGCTGAGATTAACTTCTAATACCGGGTAGTAGACACAGACAGAGAAAGTTCAGACAGGAAGTGATAAGTCTGAAGTTAAGCCTTAAATCCAGAGTGTCTCGTTAACAGCGGGGAGCAAGCGTTTTGTCCAAAGGAAGCTGGGACTCTTAGATCAAAGCTTTACTTTCTGCAGCAGGCTCAGTCAACAGGAGAGCATAGTTTACTGTCATCAGGAAATGGCAACACAAAGGGTTACCTCTCCCACCCATTGGTTGATCTTTGTAATTTATTCTCCAGTGAGACTTTCAAAACTGGCATACAATTGTGAAACAAAATATATGAACAATATTTAGTTGAACTTAAACCCAGATCAAACTGAAGCAGATACAATTAATATTGTATCCTATGAACATTTAATCTCACATCATGATTTGTTGTGTGTGCAGCTATCGCAGGTTCAACCATTTTGATGAGCTGTCAGGACGGTTCTGGTTGCGTTCGTGGGCAGGATCAGCAGACTCACTAGATAATCCTGCCTTTACACGCTCCGATGAGTTACTGCACCTGCGGGCCCTCGACCGCCCGTGCTGTTACCACGACGACACGCTGTCGCTGGCTTCCACCTGCCCCAGCCACGGAACCCGCATCAATACAATCTACCCCCACAGGTATTACATCCAATATTACTCATGAATGGTTAATATGCCTGACACTATAGGAATGTTCAAGTTATTGATCATGCAGGGGGCAAATGTCTGTCTGTCCTCCTCCATCTGTCCGTCTAAAAGAAAAACTGCCATCCGCGACCAGGTGAATTCACATATCAACATGAAATACATACTACGGTATGCACACGATGTAACATACATGTGCCTGTACTCTGATGTCAAGTGCACACCATATAAAGCAACATCAGATTTAAGTGATAACTAAGAAAATAATGATCAAGATGAAAACAAGCAAGCTAAATGCATACACCCTGTTACCAGGAGAGTCCGTACCAAGGCCCAGTCCCGCCGTCACTCTAAAGGTGGATAAGAATTAGCCTGCCCAATTTAAACAGAACAAGATTTATATCAAAACAAGCTGGATTTGAAGAACTCTGTACTCCGTAGACCCTTCCCTGCTGCACACATATCCTGCACCCTGCTGGCCTGACTACAAGATACAGCTTAGCGACTACACTTCACCACTGCTCTCTTCTAGTGCAACTACTTTTGTGGCTTATTTAGAATGCAAGTATAATTTTTCCTCCAAAGAATCCAAAGTTGGGGTCAGTTGAGCAACCAAGCAGAAATTCTACAGACCCAACTTAGACACACACACACATTCTGCAATTTTACATCACTCAAACAGAAAAAAACTGATCAACCTTTAAAATCGTGTGAAATATTGACCATTAATCATTCAGCTGAATAGTTCAAATGTAGTAAATAAATTATTAAAACAAGATTTCTGGCCCTCCTTATAGTTCACCTAAGTCTTCATGACAAAAATGTAAAGGTCTGTAAATATTTACATTCTTTCATACATACATCTATAGACAATGTCTGTGTAAACAATCCCTTGGCTCTCTGTATTCCCTGTAGCTCTCAGTACGGTTGGAGGGGAAGCGAGATGAGCATGGGGGATGGAGTGCTGGACTCGGGTAAGGCCAGTGACCTTTCTGTCTGTAGCTGGCCTGTGGAACCCATTCAGTGGACTCCCTTCCCACTTCTGCAGCAACTGGCTTCCCACAGGACACCCACAGTGAGTGTCTGACTGTGTGTGTGTGTGTGTGTGTGTGTGTGTGTATGAGAGAGAGATGTGTATCTGGTTTCATTATGTGATTATGTGTTGTTCCCCTGTGAAACCAGGTGAGGGTGTCAAGGCCACGGTCCTACTGTGAGGGCATGGAGCTGGTAGACCTGGGGAAGAGCTGGACTGCTTGACACACATAATGAAATATCAAAATATCACATCTGTCCTGACACTGGTATTTGCAGCTCATTTTTGCATTCTAGGCCTCAAATGTTCTTGTTGTGTTGCTAGAAACTGTAAAACAATAAATGTAAATGTGTATATAAGTGTATATTCTTTGTTAAATTGATGTTATATTTTCCAGTTTGAATCTACAATCTGTTTCTTATATGTTCCCTTCAACCCTCTGATGTAGGTTATACTGCAAAGACTAAAAAGCAAAGAGGCTGTCTAAATGTCTATGATGCAGAGTCTTATATAATGCTTTAATAAACATAAATCTTACTCAGGGCAGAATAAATGTATTTTTTTGCTTTTGGCAATTAAAAAATGTAAGTCCTTGTGCATTTAAACATACTGAGCTTTCCTCTACGAGGTTATCCAACATTTCTTCTGGAAGTTTGTTCCAGGCAAAACTGGCAATTACCAGCTGGGCAAAGTAGGTAACCACCCTGGGGCCCCAGACCCCCAGGGCCCCAAAAGCCCCAGGTTGTTGTTTGTACATAATTTGATTAATCACAAATCTGTTTAACAATTTGCATAGTACAAGTACACTATAAACGAAGGTGTGTCCTGCATTATTAATGTACCAAATTCCAGTGTCCTGTCTGAAAAATTAGTTTTAAGACTTTATTAGGGACCCCTAAACAAGTTTTCTGCACCTGGGCCCCTAATCTGGCAGTGGTTTAAGCTCTGTGGTGCATAGTAACTAAATGCTGCTTCTCCATGTTTAGTTTGGACTCTGGGAATGGTTAACAGACAACAGATTACCTAAGAGGCTGAGGGTTAAAGACAGTCAGAGGTATATTTGGGCCTAAACCAGTAAGAGATTTATAGACAAGTAGTAATTCTAACTCTGTTCTATGACACACTGGAGGCCAGTGCACAGACCTGAGAACTGGTGTGATGTGTTCACTTTTCTTTGCCTTTGTCAGGTTGAAGTTGACAGTTTGTTTTTTTATGTCTAAAAATTAGTATCTTCAAATATTACATTTCAGTATTTCACATACATTCTTCCTCTCTCTTTCTCACTTGAGCACACACATACACACACACACACACACACACACAAGCCACACCTCCTCTCAATGCTGTGTATGAAACTCAGCTGGAATGTGATGCCATAAATGACTGAGAAAGACTGGTAGAGAGTGAAACGAGCAAATATGTACACCGGCCTTATATTGCACTCCTATAATTGTCCCTGTCCTGGGAAAAAGAACAAGGGAGTGATTGATTCGGGGAGGGAGGAAATGTGGCGAATAAAAGCAGAGAGTGAATGTGTGTTTAAGGGAGAGAGAGCGCTAGAGATAGGGAGAGGGATGAGTGAAAAGTGGACAGAAGCTACCTGCTAGCTTCTTCCATATACGGTCTTAGTAAGAGCCGAGAGCCAAGCCTGTGAATTTCTCTGACTGTGTGAGTGAGCAATGCAGGGAGTGTGCGTGCGCGTGTGTGTGTGTGTGTGTGTGTGTGTGTGTGTGCGTGTGTGTTGTAATAAATGCATGAGTCATGCACGCCGCTGACTTTTGAAATGAGGGGAGGGATTGCATGATGAATGTCCAGAGGAAAGATTGAGAAATTTCTGTCAGTGAATGAGTACAAAGTTCAAATTTTTTTTTTAAATGTTGGTGTTATCTCCCTTTCAAAATATAAATCTCTGGGTACTGGTGAAGGATACAAATATCAAGGTGAAAAGTGGCAAACCTAAAACAACATGCACATTCACATTCACATTCACACATTCACTCTCACACACACACACACACACACACACACACACACACACACACACACACACACACACACACACACACACACACACGGCCTTAAAAAGGGAGATTCATTCATTTCCTCAGACTGGTCACATGACCTGAGCAGTGCATTCTTCCCCCCATGTGACTTGCTCCAATATCTCCTTATATGGACGTCATCCAAAGGAACTCTTAAAGGGATGGTTGTCCTGCCCTGGGTCTGGTGTGTGTGTGTGTGTGCGTGCGTGCGTGCGTGTGTGTGTGTGTGTGTCTATCCAGAGCAGGATAATGCCAGTCTGAAAAGCCAATTCCCTGATCAGCTCACTCACCCCGCTCTATGTTGTCCTTAGCTGCTCCATACCTGATGACATATGGGCATTTGTGTGTGTTTGTAGGTCTGTGTGGTCACTTCCTGCGTGCATCTGCAGAAGTGAAGCACTGTGAAAGCTACTTCCTGTCTCTTTTGGTGAGCCGGCTCCCATATATCCTTATTAGGAACACATAGAGCCAGTGAGAATTCCCAGTGTAAGTTTATGAGTCTTTGTCCGGTGCCCTTATTGAGTTAAAACAGTACCCCGACCCACCCACTTAGTCTCTGGTCAACTTATAAGAAGAGCTTTGCATGAAGATTCGCAAGTGTGTCATCATCTAAACAAGTATTTCAGGTTAGAGATGCACAAGGGCTTGCCTTGTGTGACATTGTGTACATGAGCAGGTGTGTAAATGCACATCAAAGTGAGTCACATTCCTGAGTAATCATTTTATAATAGGCCTTGTAGTTTCATATTGACACCAAATATAGTAAGCATGTTCCGGAAATCACACACCTGTCTATTACGTATCATTAAGGCAAGCAAGGTCAATCTGCCCCCTCCACTCACTTAAACATTACCAGGCAAGTGATGAGAGATAAGAGATTTACAGCCTCCTGAGTGTTTGCTGTAAACATACCTCAGCTTAACCACATGTATCACTGTCACTCTGCTCTGCATGTGTGTGTGTGTGTGGCGTGTGTGAGACACTGGTATGCCAGGGCAGACGTGCAGTCGGGGTGTTAACAGTACTGTCAGTGACCCTGAGTTGTAACCACATCCTAGCCATGTCCTGGCACTACTAACCACGAGTATCTGCCATGAGTGAGAGAATTAGCACAGTCTTCAGTGCAATCCAGCGCTGTTGCATTCCCCCCCTATGTCCTTCACTTAAATTAGATGAATCATGGATCTGTATGTCTGTGCTCTGCGCTTACATGTTCCTCCAACGCACAAACATAGAACAGAAGACAATAGCATGGGTATATTAATTAAATGTCTCAAATGGTTGAGAGTTTGTGTAACCAGGATATGTAGGCCCCTTCCCAATGTGGATGAATTATCTATTGTCTGAATTACATCAAAATGCACTCATCTCATCTCAATGTACCAATACATAAAAGCACACATTTCAACTTGTTTCATTCTCAAGCACTCTTCTGTGTGTTTTGCAGCAACATTTCTGTGATTTGGCCAACTTGTGTATCACACTTGTGTATCGTCCCCATTGCGAACACAATAATGATGAAGAAAGATATATAAATGTGTTTTATTGAACAGTGAACGACCCCAGATTGGTAATATTGATACTATATAGGTTAGTTTTCGTGTTGCTTGTCCCCTCTGTCTTGTCAGAGCGCAGAACCGATATCTGCATGCGCCACACCCAGTGGATGCGGCAGAACCAATCAGAAGGCGCCGTGCGGAAAGTTCTCCTTTTATGGAAAGGGGCTGCAGCACGAGCTCTGATAAAATCCTGCAATTTATTGGCCTCCATTGCAGTCAAGCCCAGACACTAAATCCTACCGGAGTGTAGCGCTCAGTCACAGTCCTCCTTAGCCGAGAACCCTCCCTCACAGACAGGTAAGACAAATGCTGAATTAAAATGAAAGTTTTTCTCATATTGTAAATGCATTTCTTTAACATATGTGTACGACATATTTTAGCCAGAAAACTGAATTTAGTTCGCCGGTTAAGTTATGTGAGGTTTTCTGTGTGACTTCCCTCAAGTTGAAGCAACCGTTGGAACTGCTAATTTAAATTCGCTCGGTCACGTAAACCTGTCATTCATTATATTTTTCGGATTAGGCACCCGACCGTTATACAGTTCGAGGGGATGCTACCAGTAACGGTTAAGTGTATATATGTGTTGGCATGCTGTCCTTTTATATTTAACAGGCAGTGTGAAATAACCCGGCTGCCCCATGCTGTCATCACTTCCATCAGTTTAACAAATCAGACTGCGTTAAATTGCTTGACCTTCTTGCTTACATGTAAGCATCTGCGCGGTCTCTCGGTCTGCCGTCTCCGATTTCGCACACAGACAGATGATGGCAGATTAGACGGATTCAATTTGAAAGACTTAACTAAAATTGCAGGTATGTGTGTGGAAATGGTAAACGCTTGCTGTGACATTACCGCTATGAAGTCATTTAACAGCCACGTTAACGTTACATGTAAGGAATGTCAGTGAGAAGTTGGCTTTTTTCCCCACATAACCTTGTAACTATGGTGGTCACGACATAACGGTACACCTGATGACTGACATGACAGGGGATGGAAGTTCATTTACCTCAACTGTTAAAACTGCTGTTTTAAAGCGTATGTTAGCGGTGTGTGGATGGTTAATCCCGTTATGATGATCCCAGTGAAGGGAGTGGCCGGTTGTCTGTGTCGTTTGAGGTTTAACGACATACGGGGCGGCTTCACGGGCCGGGCTGCCGCCGTCTCTAAGCTGCTCTCACTTTTGCCTTATATGGCCATGGCCAGACCGAGGGAGAAACTGCCTTTGTTTCTCAGCTCTGGATTTGGACTTGAACCTGCGCCACTGCGACATCCAGCGTCGGGTCTCCATAATGACAAGACTTTAACCCAGTTGATGTTTGCCAGATGTAGCGCACAACTGTCACAGAGCACCAGTTTTAAACATTCTCCCCCTTTTCATCCCTCCTCTCCCTCTCTGTCCAGAAAATGGAAGACGAAATCGCCGCCCTCGTTGTTGACAACGGATCTGGTATGTGCAAAGCTGGCTTTGCAGGAGATGATGCTCCACGTGCTGTGTTCCCCTCCATTGTTGGACGTCCCAGACATCAGGTACAGTTTCTGCATAATATTTATAGAAATCATAAACTATAATTAACAAAGCTTGTAAAAACTATTCTACATTTCTGTTCTTTTCTGTCTTGAGTTTAACTGGCTTTCCTGTTTGCTTCCTAGGGTGTGATGGTTGGTATGGGCCAGAAAGACAGCTATGTTGGTGATGAGGCACAGAGCAAAAGGGGTATCCTGACCCTGAAGTACCCCATTGAGCATGGTATCGTCACCAACTGGGACGATATGGAGAAGATCTGGCATCACACCTTCTACAACGAGCTGAGAGTTGCCCCAGAGGAGCACCCAGTCCTGCTCACTGAGGCCCCCCTGAACCCCAAGGCCAACAGGGAAAAGATGACCCAGGTAACAAGGGCCGACACGCTGACACACTGACAAATCCTATCAATCAGGAAACTTACTCAGCTCACCCTCAGGGCCCTGCAACAGGAAAATGTGTTGCAGCTCAGGCATTTCTACTTCTGCTCAATCCGTCCATTTCCTCCTGCTCCTTCAATCTCCAGGTTTCCTCTGTCCTGTGCTGATCTTTTCATCTCTGCGGATGCTTCAGGTTTCTATCTCTCTGCACTGTGATGCACCAGGAATGACTTGTTGCAGCATGGTCACTGCTGTTTTCATATTACGCTTGTTTTAGACTTGCTAAAGTAGATGACGAGCATCCAGCTACACTGGTGACTGCATGATGCAATAGATGACAGTAGAGGAGGTTGCTGCACTCATCTTGTACAGTCAACATGACCAGACCAAAGCACAGGTTATTGTAATGACTGGTTTTAGTATGGTGTTTATACTCAAAACAAAACAGGCCAGTGTGCTGTGCTTTTCTTGATCTGACTGTACTAACCCATACTAGCTTACTTCAGGTTAAGTTGACTCACTGATTCAATGACTCATCTCTCGTCTCCTCTCTTTCAGATCATGTTTGAGACCTTCAACACCCCTGCCATGTATGTGGCCATCCAGGCTGTGCTCTCCCTGTACGCCTCCGGTCGTACCACTGGTATTGTCATGGACTCTGGTGATGGTGTGACCCACACAGTGCCCATTTATGAAGGCTACGCCCTGCCCCATGCCATCCTCAGGTTGGACCTGGCTGGCAGGGACCTCACAGACTACCTCATGAAGATCCTGACTGAGAGGGGTTACAGCTTCACCACCACAGGTTAGCACACAAACACTGACTTCAAAACAAGCTAATATTTCAAGCTAGGACAAAACTGAAAAAATGACTATAAAATGTTTTTTCTTGTCATACAGCTGAGCGTGAGATCGTGCGTGACATTAAGGAGAAGCTGTGTTACGTTGCACTGGACTTTGAGCAGGAAATGGGCACTGCTGCTTCCTCTTCATCCCTGGAGAAGAGCTACGAGCTGCCTGACGGACAGGTCATCACCATCGGAAATGAGAGGTTCCGTTGCCCCGAGGCCCTCTTCCAGCCCTCTTTCCTTGGTAAGTTAAGTCAGGGAAAACATAATTTTTAAGGCAGAAATATATTTCAGTCAGTGCACTTGGCTGAAATATACTTATGGATTGAGTTTGATAAGAAATACACGGAGGGAGTTAAATTGTTGCGAGGCAGAGGTGTTGTAACAAAGTATATGGAACACAAACAATAACTTACATTTTACTTTACACCCTCAGGTATGGAGTCTTGCGGTATCCATGAAACTACCTTCAACAGCATCATGAAGTGTGATGTGGACATCCGTAAGGACCTGTACGCCAACACTGTGCTGTCTGGAGGTACCACCATGTACCCTGGCATCGCTGACCGTATGCAGAAGGAAATCACTGCCCTGGCACCCACCACCATGAAGATCAAGGTAAAACTTGTCCTCATTTCTCAGACTCACATCCTCCCTGAGGCATTGATGCAAAAAATGTTCCACAAAGCTCTTTACCTCTACTGCCACTCAGTGGACAAACATGGTTAATGCGGTATTCAATCTCTATTGCTTGTCTTTTAGCTTCTACTACATTCAACTATAGACTTAAAATACTTGCAGGCTGTAAGTGTTTTTGCCAACAGCTGTGGATTGACTTTAGTATTTTAACACCTATTTTTTTTTTTTTTTTCATCTTTCTCCCTGCAGATCATTGCTCCACCTGAGAGGAAGTACTCTGTATGGATCGGAGGTTCCATCCTGGCTTCCCTGTCCACCTTCCAGCAGATGTGGATCAGCAAGCAGGAGTACGATGAGTCCGGCCCCAGCATCGTTCACAGGAAGTGCTTCTAAACAGACTGTCAGTCCCCTCCCCCAAAACACACACTGCTACAAACCCAAACGACTGGCTCTGCATACATGCCTACACCAACACACTGGTGTATGCTGAGCCCACAACACCTCTTCCCATTTTCCCTCATCACTATGGCTATGGCACCATGCCCCCTGATGGGGAGAAACTCTGCAGGAAGTACAGAGCGTCCCAGGCGGTGTGAAATGTGTGAGGAACATGATGTCCATTGTCGTGTTTGTGTAGGTCATTCCAGATGTGTTTGTTCACCACCTTATTTGCCTCTATGAAGGTTTATTCTCTGGTGGGCCCACTGCCCACAGACCTGTAGTATTGCTTAATATGTAAATTATGTAATCTGAAACTTGTTTTGTTTTTGTACTTTCAGCCTTAAACGATACTTGGTCCAGTTTGTTTTTGTCATTATGCAAAAGACAAAGCTTCTACCTTGTATGGGGGGTGTATGAAGGTTTGTGCATGGGGCTTCAAGCCTCCTGGTGTACACAACAACCCAATAAAGCGCACATGTCTGAGATTCCGGTCTGTCTGCTTGGTCTTTATTCAGCTTAGCTCACAAATATAAAAGGAGAAACCTTTTAATCATCCCAGGATTTATATTGTATCAACCACACACTTTAATCTTTGTTAATGAAAGTAAGACACATGTTGCTTTACACTCTGAAGATGAAATGTCCTGGAAGACATTTTGACATCACAATAGAAAAAGCACAGGTGTAGATAAAATTAATAATGGCTGAATTCCATTTAGCTGCTTCAGTTTCAGGGACCAGGTACTGTCACACTCATGAATCACTAGGACACTTGAATAGAACAGAGCCATCATTAGTGTTATTAGTGGCACCTGTGCTACACCATGCTAAGGATGAATCTAATGTCTCACTTAAATATTAAGTGAAGCAAATGCTCTCTTAAAAGTATGATCAAACTAAACAAAGGCTTAGTGACTTGTACAAATTCCAATGTGTCTCAGTTGGATGAAAATCATGCAGTGTGTATTTAAACTATAAAATATATAATTTATAATTTGTAGGTACAGTTGATGTTTTAGTGTAATAGACTGCATATACTGTACATGATTATGCTGCAGGAGTAGTTTGAGAAGTTTGTACTGTGTGTTATTTCCCAATGATAAATATATAATAGTGTATAACAGTATTGCAAAACTACAAAACTAGTTTGTAGTTTCTCGCTGATGTGATATATCTTGGTTTGTTTATTTTTCTGACAGAATTTAAGAACCCAAACAGTACATATATATTCACAAAATAAAGCAAAATGCAATAGGCCCAATACACCAAAAAGTCTTTATTTCTGAATCAGTATATAATTATAATTTTGAGGTACTTGGACTTTACTTGAGTATTTTCCATTTTATGCTTCTGCTACTTTATACTTCTACATTTCAGAGGCAAATATTGTAATATTGTAAGTTTCTTTGAAGATTAAGGTTTTACATACAAAATATATGCTCAGATTATAAAGTATGTTGCATTATAGATTAATTGTTATAGATTAAACTACCCAACAGTATAGAAAACAGTTACAACTATCTTAATTTTGACCAGCTACAGCATAAAATGCTGCTTACACAGTGATATATATGTAATAATTATCCAATAATATAATATCACACTGACAGGGGTCATTCTGCTGCCTAATAAGTACTTTTACTTTTGATATTTCTCATACATTTTGCTGCTTCTACTTCTACTTAAGTAAGACTTTGAATGCAAGACGTTTACTTGTAATGGAGTAACTTTACACTGAGGTGTTGCTACTTTTACGTAAATAAAAGATCTGAATACTTCTTCCCCCCGATTAAAAACAGAAATCCAGCAGCAATAAGAAAACCGTAAATACTGTAAATATTAGTTCTAGAAACTTGCGCACAACATTTCGCCCGTCTCTTTACTAGTTTATTACTTATAAATAGTAATATCTCCTTTTAAAAATGTTTTGTTAATTATACTTTTAAAGTACTAGCACTTCCTTGCATTCGTTTGTGGTTGTGCATTTTTTTTGAAGGACAATTTTAATGAAATGGAAAGTTAAAAAGAGAGAAAAAAATAGGATTGGACCGGAAGTATGTCCGTCATTGACAGACTTCCGTCATTGTGCAGCAACAAACGTAATCCGCCCTGTCAACGGTTGGATGTGCAGACGCCTGTGGTTCAATGTAAAGCCGGTTCACCGAAACATGAAACGTTGGCTGGCTGGATGAACATTTGAAACCCTGCTGATCATGAGTGGGACCGTGAAAGGGATTTTAGAAGACATGGATCGACGAATTGTACAGGTGGGTTAACCGACAAACCGCGACAGCACGTTAATAGTTGTTAACGGTAACGCGGAGCAGACCAACTGAACTAGCTAATGTTAACGCTAAGTTAGGTCAGACCAGGCTTCACCCAAATTTCAGTTAACTTTTCCAACCGAGTTTGATTAGTTCGCATAGACAGTGTGGTGGAATGACGTGTGTTTTAGTGTCTTTTTTTTCAAACGTTGTGCCCAAATTGACCTGCTAATGAACCAAAATAATAATTTGTAAATGAGACAGACGGAGACACTTTGGCTGGTAGTAATACTGATATTCATTTGTCTATATCATTTTGTACATTCCTGCTAAGTGTCTCTTTGTATCAGGATACGAAAAGCTATATCCTTGAAACGTTTATATTTTTACTTACTCTAATCAGCTAATTGAGCGTAGTAATGGTATCACCTTCTAATAAAAAATATCGAACTATATTATCACGTGTTTCCACTTGTTAATGCTTAAATTTATTTAAATTAAATTAAGCTGAAACCGTCTGTCAAGGTATATGTGATTTTATATTGTAATGTCCATATCATGGTATTGGTCAATTGAGAAAAGGTGTATGGATAAAATAAGCAGAAAGGAATGTCTGATTTTGGCAAATTAAATAATTCACAAATACCTGACATGGATGCAAAAATTATATAAAAATCCAGTATTGCTATAAAGCAGTCCTGCTCTATGTGATTTGCAGTATTGCCTACAATGGCCTAATACAACCAGAGTAATTAAAAGTAGACCTACCACAGTATAAATGACATGGCAAAATCTCTGACGGTAGATACATTTATATCATCTCACGGTATAAATCGAACCGTCATATCGCCCAGCCATAATCTAGTCTCTTGATGACAGCTTCTTTCTCTGTGTTGGACCTCAATAACAAAATACCTAGAATTAGTAATTTCTACCAGACATTAAGAAAAGATTTGTAGCATCTTGGCCATCTTGGTAATTCTGAATACACAGAGGGTTTGAAAGCACCTAATCGTGACACTGTTTGCTGTCTGTCTCAGGCTGTATGTGACGAGGACACCATGTCTTCTACCTCGGTGGGAATGTCGGATTTGTCCGATGAGATCCTTCTGTGCATCCTCCGCCATGTTCCAGTGTGTGACCTGGTGTTCAATGTGGCAAAGGTCTGCCACAAGTTACACACACTGTGCCACGATAAGACCCTGCTCTCAAACGTCAGCCTATCTGAGGAGTATCTGGTAAAACTATTGAATTAACTTTTTTTTATCATCATTTGAACTAATAAGCCATGTTTCAAGATTGTTTTAGTGAAGATCTCTATCACAGTTTTCTATTAATCTTCAAGTTCATGCATGTGTGTGGAACTTAACGTATATTTTAAAAACATTTCTTGAACAACACAGTGGAATACTTGTTGCATTTTAACAGATGGAAACATTTAATAAAATGTATTCTCCTTTTCCTCCAGGCTGATGATCTATTGGTTCGGCACGTATTGAAGCAGCTGGCCAATCACGTGCAGTCTCTCAGCCTGAATGGTTGCTACTGGCTGTCTGGCTCTACAATGGAGCTTCTAGCTCGCTGCAGAGGAGTGACGCACCTTGATGTCACCGGCTGTCGCATCTCTTCCCTTCGTCTCTCCCGTCTCCTCTCCTCCCTCTCTCTACTGAGATCATTTGCTTTTGATGTGACGCCAGGCTTCAACTCGGCTCAGCTCAGTTCAGAGGCGGTGGATTCACTAAGCCGCCTGTCAGAGCTCAGACAGACACTGTTGACACCGAGTTACGGTGTGGTGCCATGCTGCGCCCAACTCCGCAAGTAAGAATCTGTCGGATTACTGAGATTTCACATGAGACCTGTGTCCAGAATCACCCACTATTTGGCACACAGTGCACTATATTTACTTTTATCCATTTTTATGGGATTATCAGGATACCAGGTGTAGCATTTATGCACCATGTAGTGTCCATAAAAAAATTAAATTTTCAGAATGGAGCAGAACAGGAAGGATCCATTTACACCACTTTTAACTAACAAGACTAAGAGTCTACAGCTATGCTAGTGGCTCTGATAGGCTGTACTTAGGCACAGCGGTGCTGGGAGGTAAATGCTAACACATCTCAGTTTAGGATGTTAGCATGCAAAGTACAACTGAGTGCCATTAGTTTGGCAGGTTATTTGGTCATAAACCAAAGCATTGGAAAATAAATGAAAGTTGTGACCTGATGATGGTGCTAGATGAAAAGTAAAGGAATGACCAAAGTTATTACAATTCATCCTGAGGGGAGCATGAATGTCTGTACCAAATTTCATGGCAATGTGTCCAATAGTTGTGGAGACATTTCACTAAAAACTACAAATGTAGTGGCGATCCATCCAGTAGTTGTTGAGATATTTCATTCTTGACCAAAGTGGTGGACCAACCGACATTGCCATACCTAGTGCCATGCCGCTAGCATGGCTAAAAATATGAAAGTGCGAATGTTTCATCTGCTTGTGCCATTGTGTCACAATCAAGTCTTGTTCTATCCTGTAAATGAGTTATTATGCACAACACTGAAACTGTCAGTGATGCAAAATATTGATTCAGAATTTCATTCTGCATTTACTTCTCATTTCAAAGCACATTACTGTGAATAGAAAAAATGCAGTAAGGAGCAAATTTGGACATTTTGACACATAGCGCTGTTTGACAGGTGATGATATCAAACCAGAAAACAACCATCTTAATGCATTTGGTCCAGTGGTAGAGTTTAGAAACACTACACAGATGGCACATTCTTGTTGATGTCTAAGGACAGAGTATGTTACTATTTTACAGCTACAGTGTTGAATGTGTGAGTCTGTGTTTGTGCACGTCTCAGGCTCATGCTGCAGTTTGACATCCCAGATGTGACCAGAGAGGGTGTCGGTGTTTGCTGTCAGTTAATGGTGGGTCAGAGCAGTGTGCCACATTACCAGCAGCTGGAGGAGTTCACTGCCAGGCTGGCTCCAGGAGAGGTGAGTTTGTTAGTGTGCATGTACATGTAATATGTTCCCATATATATACAATATACACTGTAGTACTGTGCAGTTTGTAATGAGTGTATCTGTGTGCTGATGTCCTAAGGTGAACCAGACCTTGCTCCTGCTCTACCTGGCAGTGTTCAGCGTTCATGTTCCAAAGCATCTGAAAGTTTTCCTTGTGTCGATTCCCGCCCCAAACCCTGCTCACTGGCCTGCTGCTCCTTCACTGGCCCAGAGCTTGGGTCAACGAGGCGAGCTGGAGGCCCTGCAGCTCCCTCAGTCCTGGCTGGATTCCTTGTCCCTAAAGCGAGCCCTGGAGGGAAACAGTCCGAAGCGCCTCAGCTTCAGCCGCTGCCCGGTGTTGTGGCCACAGGTGTTCCAGTCATTGCTGGAGGAAGGAGTGAGAGATGCCACACGGCTGATCAGCCTGAACCTCAGCGGGATCAACCAGGTCCTTTACTCAGAGTGTAGGAGTGCGGATGATCAGCTGGTTCCTGGGACAATGAGCCGGTTGGCAGTTGGCTGTTCCAACATTAAACACCTGAACCTGATGCACACACATTATCATCATGAAAATTCACATGCACTATATGGAGAAACACACCTGTGTGCCAGCTTGGCCAAATTCGGACACCTGCACTCTCTCACTCTGCCTGCCTGCGCTCTGTCAGATGGCTTAAACTCACATCAAGTCTCTACAAACAACACGTCTCCCTCTCCGTTGTTCCTGGGGTTAAAGAAGACTCAGCGTGTGGGGCTCCAGAATTACAAGCCTGATTCAGAATCTAATCCGTCAAGGGACAGCACCTCAGGGCTCACTCAGCTCTTAGCTGGCTGCCCTGTTTTAGAGACCTTAGAGATCATTGGTCCAGGTTTTGTCTCTGTGCTGCCTCGGCTTGAGCCCTGCGCTCGTGCCAGTGTGGAGCCTCGTGGCATGTGTGCGTGGGCACGAGGTGTTGGCGATGCACACTTAGCGGCACTTGAGGCTTTGCCTCAATTACGTCGTCTGACTCTGGCTGGCCTTCCTGGGGTCCTTAGGGGGACAGGGCTGGTACAGCTGAGCAGAAAGTGCAAAGACCTACAGGTATTATCCCTTGCTAACATGGGATCACTAAAAACCATGAACTACGCCCCTGCCTTGCTGGACACACTTAAACAGTGCACACAGCTACAGGAACTCAGGTTAGAAGATGCCTTTGTGTACCCTTCATTTACTGAAAATATGAAAACTAACCTATAAGACAGATAGGGCAGTCAAGTATTATTATATGCCCCTTTAGTTAACAGATTTTCTCTCCTTCAAATAAAAGCATTTATTGTTAATTATTCTCATCTTAATATAAATGTTTCTCCACTGTTTTTGAGCTCAGGTGTTAAGTAGATTCAGAACCATTAAAGGCTTGGCTAACTTTGTAATAACATGAAGAATCTAACTATTATCTTTCAGCAGTTTTGTTTTGTTACAAATCTCTTTTAGTGTGATACAAAGTCTTGTGTTTGATTGTAGTTTGATGAAAGGTGGTGCTTTTTACATTTATTACAAAATATAGGACAGTCCACCATTTAGTGTAATTAACTGTCATGGAATGAGTTCACATCTTTGCTCAGCTTGTTTTTATTTACTAAACATTGTGTGTCTGTCTTTAGGTTAGAGCAGCCCTACCTGAATGCCAACGCGTCATTCTTTGAGGCTCTGTCCTGTTGCACTCGTCTGCAACGTCTCTGCCTTATCTCACGCAGCGGTACCTTTGACCCGTCAGCCACAGAAACCTTCATGGAGCGATGCTGCCATGTCATCATGTGCCACATGTTCATGGGCGGCACTTTAGTGGCTTGTCGCACACTGCAGAAAGCTCTTCTGGACAGGTCAGTGCTTGTGTGTACATCAAACATTAAATGGCAAGAGAAATCTCAAATTCACCCTTTTTGCGTTTTCTCTGTTAGATTTTCAGCTGAGCGCTCGGCCCTGAGTGTGGTCATCTATCCATTACAGCATGAAGACCTGCCTTCGGTCATCAGAGACATCCCACTGACACTGCTGGATCGGATAACTTTGTTCCAGAGCCATGTGGCCCAACCACCACATTTATCACAGTTGTGACATCACCAGAAAGCTTCACTCAGAAAATTAAATGAAAGACTGATTGTCATCCACACAGTGATTTGTTACATCAGCAACTGTTTCAGGCTGCTTGACAACAATACATCAACCATGATTGTTTACATGACAGAGAAACGGTGGTCTTCAAAGGGAAATTCACTTCCTGAGGCTGATACAGAGTTTTAGTTTATTGTTCCAGGACATTTCACATTTGCTGCCATTGGGGCCTCAACTGTGGCTTCTCAGTCAAAAATCATTTCTGTTACTTCACCACTCTGCTACTTTAAAAATAAGTGCCAAAAATATAAATTATGGGATGTATTTGTTCAGAAACTTTGTACAGAGGACCTGAATCAAATGATGTTGTAATAAAACTCCATATACACTATTTTTAATTCTTGTTTGTGTAGCATTTGTCTGTTATGTCTCATATTATACTGTCATTTTTTAAATAATCACAACAGATACACAGATAATCTGCTGTTGGTGGTGTTATCCAGTCTCCACTGTTGTGTCAAATAAGCTTAAAGGAATAGTTAAACATTTTGGAAAATACACTTATTTGCTTTCTTGCTGAGAGTTAGATGAGAAGATTGATACCACCATAGATATAAAACAGTTTTATATCTATGGATACCACTTGCATGTCTGTCCATTAATTTTAAAGCTATAGCAGCAGCCAATTAGCTTAGTTTAGCATTAGCTTGGCCAAGAAGTAGTTGGGCACACAACCCCCCATACAACTTGTTTTTACACTTCTGTTTTGGAAGGATTAAATAAATGAGAAATAATGTGTTAATTAGTGAGCTTTAGAGGTGCTTGTAGTTTGATTTTGTTACCTTTTTTGGACAGAACCAGACTAGCTGTTTTCCACATTTCCAGTCTTTATGCTAAGCTAAGCTCCCTATCGTCATACTTGGTGTAGTCGTATCACTATTTCCCAAAATGTCTATTGCTTTAACACATACAGTAGATTGTCACTGTGATCATTTCTTTTTAATATTTAAGTGCTTTTTATTGCATATACCCATGAAAGGTAAACATGAATTCCATGTTGATGTATTCCAGTGTGAAAAGTGAGATGTACGGCATGTTTCAATGTGTCATTTAAGATGTGATCAATGTTTAATTTGGAAACTCTAAAAAGGTACAATCATAAACATAAAACATGATACAGTTAATCACACATCTTACTGACATTCCAAATGGCACCCCAATTAGGAAATCCGTCTTTAAATTGCAGTGTGTAAAAAATGGTCCCACCTGTTACTCAGTTGTGGTTGAGAGAACAAATACAGTGTTATGTCACTGAATGTGCCAATTTGGAGTAGCCCAGTGATGTGTTTATACATCATATCCTGCTATCAGAACCCTGGATGAGCCTTCATCCCGGCTGTGAAGAAACCCGAATATGCTAGCTGGAGTAGTCCAATAGAAACTTATCCAGGTTTCTGATCATTCTCTGCCATGTGCGCAGGTGCGTCCTCAACTCATGTTATGTAGTAGTTTGTCATGTCAAAACATAATCTGTACACTGAAATGAACATTAAAGTCTGATACCATTGATGCGAAGAATAAACTCTTATTATTGTTGCTGTTGTCCTTCATCACTGCTGATCAAATGATGAAGCTAAATCCAGCAGTGTGACAGCGGTGACAGCCAGACACTGAACTGGGTTCGTCCTCACTTGCTGAGGTAACTGTAGATGTGGTGGAGTCAAAGACAATCAGAAACCTGAATAGTGTCAGAATCATGTAAACAGGGTGATTAATAACCATGTTTCTCACTGTTACATGGAACATGGGAGTGGGGAACTTCCTGGTCTTGTTCAGAGGCCTGTAGAAATCAGTATTAGATGTTTTGGTAGCAGGCATTGTATTGCTTTCTGGGACACTGGCAGAATGCAGAGAAAAGCCAAAACAGTGACACTAAAATACATTTTATTGAAGTATGTGTGATTATTGAAGTATGTGTAATTCCTGAGGAGGAAAACATGAGGACTGCACATTTATCCTCATCCACTTATCTGTAATCCCAAGCAAATACAAACGTCCTAAAGAATTATTTCTGAAGTTTTAATAACTAAAATAACTTTTCATGCCAGCATAGTCTTGAACTGAACTTTGGAGCCACCTGCTGAGACAGGTTGACACTCTCTTGTAAGGCTTTCCTTACATGGTAAAAAATAATATTGACTGAAAGACTACTTTGGCACTCTGATATTTACTGTCTGATTTATTCATTGCTAGAGTTCAGCTCATCTTTTATGTGTGTGAAGTTAGAAACTTTAATGACTTGTAAACTTTGATGTTGGCAGAATTAACAGAGATTTAGTATATGTGAAACTGACGTTATGAATGCACATCTATTACATACAAATATACAAGTCAGATCATTTTTGAATAAATTCGGATAAAACAAATTTTTACCATTGACGCTGGGGTTGCAGCTCCGTCTCTGTCTTCCACTGCTGTAACACTAGTTAAAGCTTGTATTCAGGAAGCTTGTGTCATCTATGACCACTTTGGCTGTTTTTAAATCAATAAAACCAGTCTTTAAATACTCTTCTTTAGTCTGGCGCACCGTCTTCACCTCATTTCACCCCAGGAAGAGACTAAAAATGACTATTATGACCAGCTGAGGGCAGTGGCGTCGACGTCTTTAACAACGGCACAGGCATACTAATCTATCATCGATGTAGTCGATCGGAGAGGGACAGCCTATCCAGAATAAATTAAGCTTTTTACACAATTTATGAAAACTAGTAATAAAAAGTAATATGTCAATTAATGTCCTTGTTAATTCATTCCAGGGACCAAAATGTCAGAAAGAGTGTTTTAAAATTCTTGTTCGTTATCTATTGCTCTGGTCTTTTTTTGTTTCTGTCGTTGAAACATCGTGGTGTGCACAACATGCCACAAGCTACGTAGCTGCCCTCTAACTAGCAATGGAAGTTTGATAAGCCGTCTGTTTTGCCACCAAGTGGAAGTTAAAAGTCATGTTAATTAGCTAGATAAAATCGCTAAATATGTTAACGTCCGTCGCCTGTTCGTGTGTGCGAAACGGGAGGAAAGTCTCGGTCCCTGTAGCTAAGTTGTCCTTTTCAACGGTTAAGAACTCACCCAGAACCCTGAATCTGACAGGGGTACAAGATTTGTCACGACACTGGTCAGCCAGGCTCTTCCCATACACACCGACGCCCTGGCAGCTGCCAAGGGGAGTAACCGCCAGATATGTGTCCCTATCGGCCGCTTCCCATGGGGGTAAGGACTATCTGGGCTCCACTTCAGTCCCAGCCGAGAGCGACCCTCCAGACCGGGAGAACTTCGGCTCCCTTTCCGCCGACATGTCCTCCAGGAGGTCGTTCAGGAAAAACAGCCCATACATCCAGGATCTGCGGTACCGAGAGGCGGACGACGAGGAGGAAGACCCGGTGAAACCTCCCAGGAGGCCCGGGAGGAGAAACACACCGTACTGGTACTTCTTGCAGTGCAAGAAGCTGATCAAAGAGAACAAGGTCAGTCCGCTTGAGCTGTTCTGTCTGTCTTCTTGCGTATCTCACCGCCTTTTGTGTATAAACCGTATTTGTCGTCTCACAGCTGCAGGAGGCCTTGGATGTGTTCAGTAGAGACATGCTGCAGGAGGAGAGGCTGCAGCCGGAGGAGTTCAACTACTCTGTCCTGATAGGAGGCTGTGGACGAGCTGGACAACTCAAGAAGGCCTTCAGACTCTACAATGATGTAGGGATATTTTATTTTTTTACACTTTTGTTATGTTTATATGTTCCCCCAGCATTTTAAATTAACATGTCAAATGATATTCCAGATCTTAAAATTATGTAAAACTTAATAATGATATTTAAAACAAACACATTAATTATGTGTTGGTTTATTTAACAGGGACAATGCACCTCAGTAAACATGACTAAACGTGTCAAAATCAGCCAAAAGGCTCATATGATCAATTAATTATTAATATCTGAAGCAGCTAATACAGTCCATTGTTGTAGTTTTAGTTTGACACTTATATTTCCCCATAAATAGCCTAAATAATTGGCTCCAAATGTATCCTTACCCTTTTCCCAGCATAGATACAAAATTCTGAAAATTCAAAAACATCTCACATTTCAGTTGGTCACTTAGGTTAGTCATTTTAGCTACAACTATATCACAATAGTAACTCTGATAAGTTAGGTTTTATTTTTTTCTCCAAATTTGTTATATTTCTGTTTCCAGTTATAGTTTTAGCTTTAATTTCCTAGTTGTACTTTTAGCCTACAATAATTAGCATCACGTTTTCCTATACACCTTTTTCAGAGGTACATTTCTTGATACAAACACAGACTTCTCAAGTTAAGTAATAATGTGTGTAATTATGTGTGTGTGTGTGTTTTCCAGATGAAGAAGCGAGGTCTAGATGCTACAGATGCTACCTACACCGCGCTGTTCAATGCCTGCGCTGAGTCGCCATCCAAAAAGGCCGGCCTCCAGCAAGCGCTGAAGTTGGAGCAAGAACTCCGTCGCAAAAACTACCCCCTCAGCACCATCACATACCACGCCCTCCTCAAGACACACGCCATCACCAACCACCTTCAGGCCTGTATTCACACGCTCAGGGTACGACATGGGCCGACATTTGTAAGGGTGTAAGGAAGGTTGGTCCGCTGAATTGTGATTTGTGTTTCTACATGAGTTTGTGTGTATGTTTGTAGGAGATGCTGCAGAACGGCCATGTTGTAACTCAGGAGACGTTTCACTACCTGCTGATGGGCTGTTTGAAGGACAAAGAAACAGGATTCAGACTGGCTTTACAGGTAGATCCATGAGTTAGAGGCACCTAACTACATTGGTATGGAATATGTTTGAGAGTAAAGGCCACTCAGAATTTGGGCTGTCCCAGATGAAATGTGGGAAATGTGAGAGAAACATGCTGAAATATTTGGTCATCAACACAGCCTGACTAATGCTGGATTTGGGATTTTCAATAATCTGATACTGATATATCGGCTGATAGTATTTTTTTTAAAACATAAACAACAATTTTAATATGGATGTCCCCGATTTTATTCTTTTTTTTTTTTAATAGTAACCAAGATACATACGCGAGACTTTTTACAGCCAGTTTACAGTCCGGATTATTGGTCTAGCTCTGGTCGTCAACAACAGTGTTCTTAAATTGTACTGTGATACTAGTCCACTGACTGTCAAAGACAGGAATTTAGGACCAAAATCCCACAATGTGAATTATTGCTATGAACCACATTTACAAACCAGTCAATTAAAAAACAACGTGAAATGACGCAGAATACATTGGCAAGCTAGCATAACGCTACTGCTAAAAACATATTCACAAAAAAACATACCTCAAAGTCACTTTGCAGAATTGGCATTCCACGTCACCCTGTTTTCCTCCTTTGTGTCAGCGTCATGTTTTTGGTACATTTTTTAAAACATCAGACCAGCACAGATGGATTATGCAAATTGATGACATGTAATATCTTGCATCAGCTTCTTTTACTTTTTACATTGCAGCAAAATTTATATCAAAAATGATATTGTGCACACTGACACAGATTGCAACCAAGACTTTATCGACCCAACTCGCACCGTGAACATACAATGATCTTGTAATATTGTTGTTATCTTTGTTTTTGTTTCAGGTTTGGCGGCAGATGCTGAGGTCAGGGATTGTTCCAGACTCAAGGAACTATAACCTGCTCTTGCGTACTGCTAGGGATTGTGGGATTGGCGATCCTGCCCTGGCCACTGGCGTGCTGTTGAGGCCTGGCGAGAGGGTACATGTGTCACATGTAAAGTCAGAGTCTGGACACAAGGATGTAATAGACATTGACCTTCTAGAGAGGCAGTTGTTTATCCAACCTGATCCACACAGGGACAGTCAGCAGCACAGCAGAGACAGTGAGGAGGAGTCCAACAGCAGACAAGACTCAACCCATCTGATACCAGTCAGACAAACTGTCTCGCTGCCTGTTGACTTAGCAGGTGATTCTACAGCCCCTAACCTACTGGACCTTTTTGAGGGCAAGAGGGGTGGCGTGGTCTCCCTCGGCACTGTGGATGGAGCCTCAGATAGGCTCGCCCTCATCGGAGGAGCTCCTGGTTTCTTGGAGAAGATGGCAGCTAACAGACTCAGTCCAGACCTCAAAACTCTGACCCTGCTGGCCGACACGATGGAGCCGGGCTACCAGTCTCTGCAGATGCTGCTGAAGGTCGCCAAGCAGCATAAGGTGAAGCTCGACGCCGCGTTCTTTAACTCTGTGATTCGCAGAGCAGCCAGAGCTGGTGACCAGGAGGGGGCAAAGGTACACACACACACAGACACACACACACACATTCACTCTCTAAACCAAACTACAGTTACATTCATGTTCAGTTTTTTGAAGCGACCCTTTAAATGTCGGTGTGCATATTTTTAATACACTTCTTTCTCTTTCCAGGCGGTGTTGAGCGTGATGCGACACCGCAATGTAAACGTGGATGTACAGACATTTGGAAGCCTGGCATTAGGCTGTGACCTACAGAAGGACGGTCTGCAGCTGCTGAAAGACATGGAGGTGATGAAACACACAGAACTAACGTTATATTTGTATTAGCAAGGACAGAAAATCCTTTTAAGGTCTGTCACAGCTGCTTTTTCCAATTTACATTTGTTTTATGTTAATGTAAACATGGAGAACATGGAAAGAGAAACATAATGAAAGTGAAGACAGTAACATTGGACCGTCATAAGAAATACTACTTTAATACCAGCAGTAATTGTATTAGGAGTCGTAGAACTAGTAGAAGACCAATATATTATGACTTGATAGTTCTTTCTTTCATCTTTACACGTTTTTCGCAGGAGGCGGGACTTAAGCCTAACGTCCAGGTGTTCTCTGCTCTAATTGGCCGAGCAACTCGAAGACTGGATTACGTCTACCTTAAA
Source organism: Macquaria ambigua (assembly GCA_008360985.2). Lineage (NCBI taxonomy): Eukaryota > Metazoa > Chordata > Actinopteri > Centrarchiformes > Percichthyidae > Macquaria > Macquaria ambigua. Next base: position 510,048 of record VMKM01000091.1, read on the forward strand.
ACAATTCTTAAAAGCATGAGCACCATGGGGGTGTGGCCTAATGAGGTCATCATCAGGCAGCTGGAGTTTGCCTCACAATATCCTCCCAACTATAACCAGGTGAGCATACGTACAGTACATGAAGAGTTTCACCTGGTGTTCCAACTAGACAGTGAGCATGACCCTATGAATAAATATCTGTGTGGATGGGGGAGGTGTAGATCCTGATCACAACCAAAGAACCTAAAGAGTCTCCTGTAATCTTCATGGCACAATAACCTTGGTAGAAGTGAAGGAAATAGGTTTCAAATTAATGGAAAACAGGGGTCCCAAAGCTTCTTGTACCAGTGACCTGCAGAGGCTGATGAGCTCTCAGCCCCTTTTTCTCATTTCCAAAACTGTATTGTTGCTATGACAGTTAAAAAGTGTAGATGTGTGTCCGGCTTTAACTGAGCTGTTTGGATGCTTTTATTCAGTCCTGTGCTGTGAATGGTTCCATGCATATTGCATATGCTTATTTGTGTCAAATATCAGTGGCAAGGCCCCCCAATAAAATTCATCATTTTATATATTAAAGCTCTGCTTCATTTGCCGATAAATGTTTTCTTGACTGATTCATGTTTTGTATGTTGTCTTTCCTCCTTTCTACCAATTGCAGTACAAGTCCAGAAACAACTACCTGGTCCAAATCGATGGTTTCCGTGGTTACTACCAGCAGTGGTTGAGAGACATGCCTGCTCAGAGCGCTGAGGACAAGCAGGCGGAGCTGCAGGCTGAGACAGACGCTGCACTGCTGAAAACAGAAGCTGCAGTTGGTCTGACAGAGACCCAAAGAAACCAGAGAGCAGCACCAAGGAGATATAATTCTCGTAACAAGAACAAGACGAGCAGCGCTGGTCTCTAACAGCACTCCTGAAAATGTCTCTTATTTCTCTCCTTGATCCCTCTGTTGGTGTGTTTGCATTCAGCCGTGTAACCCTGAATGGACTCTGGGTCAAAGTAGTAGCTCATGGACCTTCTGTCAAAAAAGATCAATGTTGTTGTAATTTATATTGCAATTAAATTCAAGTTCAAGTTGACGATGGCCTTCACTGGCTGTTTATGCATTCCTACACTAATAGCAATCGCATGTAAGATGCACATTGTCTTGTGGTCTTTGTTTTTATTTTAAGGATTGTGAAGTACATTACAAAATAACACATATTGCAATTTAAATTTTAGAAGTTCACTGGGCGATGAGGTATATCAGATTAGGTTTGTTTTTTTCTCAGAACTGACTTTCTTTGAACAAAAGCTAATTTCATTATTAACTATTTATTCCTTTACAGTCTTTGCTACATTTCGAAGACTTGGAAGAGTGTTGATGTAGTTTGTCCTATTAAATTGTGAGAAGGGTGCATTTGCAGAGTCAACTATTAGATAATGGTAGATAATGACATCTAAAGGTACTGCTTGAAATTGAATTCTCTGAGTTGAGGCTTCCTTACAGTCTGATGGACTAAAATGAAACAAGAGGAAACTGAACTAATGTTTCAGGAGTGGATTATTTGTGTAACATCCTCTTAAAAGGGCAGAGTGAACCCTGGTCCTGTTGTGCTTCAACAGAACAGAGTTGTTAGGTATCTAAACATTGTAGGCAAATTTTCTAAAGATTCTCCTAAGTAAGAAAATATGGATGGTTTTACTTGATAATTAAAGGACATGCTTGAAAATTAGTGTTAGGTAATGTGGAAGAATGAAATAAGGCAGTGAGTGGAAACAAGCTTACATTTTAACAGGGGAGATGCTGTTAAACTGACCGGATTAATCTTGGGCATTTGGGACTGCTTCCCTGGGTGAATATTGTCAGAAACATTGTGATGAATGTGATTCATTTTCTTTATATTTAAATTTTATTGATGGTTCATCAAAGTGTTACATTTTCAATTTAAAAAAAATCCTCAATAACTTAATTGTATAGAAGGAAATGGACTGAAGGGCTACTGAGGAGCTAATCTAAAAGGTTTAAAAGAGCCATTTACATGCAGAGGATGGCAGCAGTATAGTAATAGAGAGACCAGGCTGTCAGGTGCCGTAAAGCTGCAACAAAGAAGTGAAAACAAAAAACAAATGAAAACGTTGCATCTAATAGGCAGGCATCAGTCTGGGTTATGTGATTATTGTGAAACAGAGGAACATGTTATATGTCATAGTCAAAATACTCTGGAAATTATCAAGTGGAAGAAATAAGTCCACAAACTATTAAATCTTGGGTCATGCAGTTACTTGAGAGAAACTTGGCTGATGAATACAAACTATTTTTATTTATTTATTTGTAACTAATGCTGGTCCACACTCCAGCACAGTAATTGGCATTAAAGGGAAAAATTAAGAAGGAGAAGATGGGAAATGGCCACTTAATTATTTATTTATTCATTCACTTTTTTTGCTTTAATGCATTTATCCGCTGCTCTACGCTGTAGTCCAGTAGGTGGCGATAATACACCGCCAATAAAGCCGTCAAAGAAGAAGAAGAAACGTCACATCCGGCGATGGTGAGATTTGAGAACACCGGGCGCCAAAAACAACTTGTTTATTTTGGTTAAATAACAAGGTAAGAAAACTTTCGCTTACAAAACTAAAATAGTAATTTAAACACATTTTAATCTGTTTACTTTGCTATATTTTGTAGCAAAGAAGCAAAGAGTGAACACTTTTAATGTTGACAAGAGTCTGCGACGTAGTTTACTCTATTTCCTGTCTTGAGAAAAAGCTAGCTAACGATAGCTTCTTAAAAGTAAGAAAACTAATGTATTTGGTTAGGTCTGTGTAGGAAAGTTAACGCTACAGAATAACGCAGACATTTATTTAGGTGACAAAGACACGTTAAAGTCTCATACAGATGATGTGTCCTGTACATTTTGTTGACATGAACCCACAATCTTAACTAACCAGCCAAGACTCAAAGCCTGTAAACTCTCAATGAGGAACAAAACATGAAGGGTTTGATGTGTGACTCACTCATTCAAAGACCAGGTATACATCTGTGAGTTGATGCTGATTGCCTTTTCTTTCCCTGTTTCTTGTGCTAGACATTTCTGATGTGTACAACGGTGGACACTGGAGAAATAATCATCCTGAGTGATGATGATGATGATGAGGAAGACTGTGAAAATGACATATCATGCAGTGAACCCTCGGTTCTCATCGTGGAGGTGGAGGATGTGAAGAAGAGTGGTAACAACTGTGTTTCCCTTACACACCAGCCTGTATGTGAAGGTAGATTATGTTATAAATAGTCACCAGCTGCTCTTCCTCTTGTGTTTCAGACAGTGCTTTACCTCCCAGTGCTCTGGATGAAGACCTGGTTGTTACCTTCTTCCGCCGCGCTGAGGTGCTGCCTCACGCCCGCTACGACTGCCCCATACATCCATTCACGTGAGTAAATTGCCACACACACACACGCACACTTTGTGAAATACTGATCAATGCTTTTTGCCCCTCCATTACAGATAATCACACTGCTTCTCTTCTGTCCTGCTCAGGGCTACAGACTGTGAGGTCGGCGCTCATGTGGCCGGCAACCAGCTCATTTGTGATCAGTGCTTCTGCTACATCTGCGACAAGCCGGCGTCATCAGTATGTGTTGATGTAGTCTGTAAACTCTACACACAGCCCTATTGACTTACCCTCGGGAATAATGCAGCACAGCACAAACACACAAAGACACATCAGAACTGCCAGAGCGCATGCCAAAATAAAAGGGAGTAATTATTCTCCCTTTCCCACATCGTGTCAGTCTTGTCGGTTTCACTAAACAATGTTAAGCTTTCATTTGTAATGTGTGAACTCTCCAAAGTGTGTGTGTGTGTGTGTGTGTGTGTGTGTGTGTGTGTATCAATACAAGCAGCCTTCATAGGAAACAGAAGCATTTTACCACATGCATTGCTTTTGTCGCTTAATGGCCGTTAACAGCAATGTTATTACATTATAACTATAACAGTAACACCTTTACAATACAACACAATGCAAAAACCCTGCAGTGAATGCTACGTTTTGTGATGCTTGTATTGTTCAGTTGATGTTGATACTAACAGAGGTGTTTACTCACCTTTCAATGTAGTGATATCTAATAAAACGGCAACAAATCGGTACTCCTTCCTTTACTGCAAACACTGATTGGTTTTAGAACAGCCACTTTGCCAGCTGACTAACACGTATTACTCACAGTTGCATTAATGTTGTCCTGTGTGTGTGTGTGTGTGTGTGTGTGTGTGTGTGTGTGTGTGTGTGTGTGTTCAGTGTGTAATGTGGTGTTACAGCGGTGCGTGTCACTGCAACAGCCACAAGAGGAGCGACTTCTGGAACAACCTCAGAAACAGCACGCTGCTGGGAGGACTGAAGACTTTCAACCTCACACTGTCTGAAATAGATGTTCACCTCCGACTTGCAGGTACTCGCTCTCACACAAATATTATGTGGACGTAGACATCACATTCACATTTGGAAAACCTCAGACTGAACCACTTGTTGTGTCACTGTAATAACTTGTCATTTCACTGCCATTGGATTTGTCTTCCTCTTGTCCAGAGACGATGCTGCAGAGCTTCAAACAAGAGCTCTCTGTACTGTTCTCTTCCTTCCTGAAGGGAAAGACGGCAGCAGAATATGGTCTGAGCCAATCGAAGCAGCAAGACCTCGTCTACGAGTGAGTGACGGAGCTGTCCATAACACCCATAAAGTAAACTCTTATCCCCCTCAGATGATCTTACACCGTGTATATATCAGAAATATGTGATTTTTAATCCTCAGCCATGAATGCCTTTACCAAATACACATCCAATAGTTGTGAGATTCACCATATGGCCGAAAGTATTTGGACACTCAAACGTTACACCCATAAATTATTTCTGAACATCAGCAAGTCCATCAACTTTATGGAAGTGCAATACTAAATCACTGGTGTGCCCTTTTTAAGATTTCCCTTCATTGGGAAGGGGTCTAGCCCAAACCATCAAAAACAGTCCAGACTCTACAGAAGTATATGGACAGGGACATCCACATACTAGTATTTTAATTTGAACCAAAGGCTGGGACTAATCTTACCATAGAGCTAGCATGGCTAAAAATACACCACCAAGCAACAAGGTGGATTTAGAAATGAAATAAACCTCAATTGTGGCATTTTTTTTCTGAGTCTGTACCAACTTTCCAATGTGTCGCATTGCAAGTGCTGACATTATTAACAAATGAAAGTGACATTTTTAGATTAAAATTAAAATGTTCTTTTTTTTGCAGTTACACACCTGTGTACGAGTTTGTGTCATCGTTCCTGAACAAAGCAGACAAACAGGACAGCAGAGCTGCTGCCATCATGAGACTGGGAGCCGCTCAGGACTTTATTCGACATTTTCAAGTCTCAGGGTACACACACACACACACACACACACACACACACACACACACACACAGTAGCACAATCTGTTCTAGATTAATGGTTGTTTTCAGAGTTTTTAAGTTTCTTTGGTTGATATGATTCTCTACAGGAATTTCATCTTACAGTCACCCATGGCTAATGCTGCCGAGGCCAAAGTGGTCTTATTGCAGAGGTACACACACACACACACACACACACACACACACACACACACACACACACACAGAACCCATCTTGTGTCCTGTCTGTAACTAATGCATTTGGACATTTCCCTTCTTCGTGTGTGTGTGTGTGTGTGTGTGTGTGTGTGTGTGTGTGTGTGTGTGTGTGTGTGTGTGTGTGTGTGTGTGTGTGTGTGTGTGTGTGTGTGTGTGTGTGTGTGTTTCTTCCAGGGTAATAGCATCCGTGCAGACACAGATGGTGATGGCTGATTTTACACCAGAGTTCACCCACAAACTGCAGGATTTTTACAAGAGAGTGCATTTCCCCGCTGAGCTGAAGAGCATGAAGAACAGGTGTGTGTGTGTGTTCAAATGTGCCTATGAGACAGCAGTTCGTAAGAGCTTGTGTGTGTGTTTTCCTTTATTCTCCCCCATAGTTATACATTAAAGCCTTTTTGTGTGTGTTTTGTGCTTCAGCCTGTGTGTCCGTCCTTGGGATGATGTCCTGCTGGTGTCTGTGCTGAAGGGGCAGAATGTGTTGGGTGTCCGCAAAACCAAAGGCAAGAAGGACGTCCTGATTGAACAGATTACTGTAGTTCAACTGAGAACAAAAGTACTGCAGCGACAGCACAGGTACAAAATGGATACACACACTCTTTCACACTGGTATACATTATAGAGACACACATTAACTATTAATAAAACCAAACCTGGCTGTGTTATCACTCCATGCAGGTACAGAGAATTGTGTCGCTACCTGCGAGTCGTCCAGACCGATGATTTCAAACTGTGAGTGTTTTTAAGGTCAAATAACCACAAATACGTACCATGCTGAACTGATGTTTTCTTTTCCTCTAGAATGAAGCAAAAGTGTGTTTAAAGATTCATTTTATCTTGTATTTAACAAGGATGGTGTCGTTTGATGGAAATCTTCCAACACTGAGTATGAAAATGTTAGAGATTTAAAAATTATTAGTGATTATTCTTAATCAGTAATGTCACCAAAAAAGGGGGTATGTGGTATAGACCAACGTACCCCCACAGCCCTATCAGATGGGCCTAAGTACCCCTTTATCATACCTCTTTGATAGAAGGGGTGGCTTTATGGTATTGTTCAGTGGTATTTTTTTTGTAGTTTTGGCCACGTTTGCATTCGCACTACTAAAACTATAACTTTTTTCAAAATAAAATCTCATGCATAGATTTATGTATTATTTAGACATGATTGGTGGCATCAAGTTGTTGAGTTGCTGCATTTGATTTGTTTCTCCGGTAGCCTCCAGCCGCTACAAGACCTCATCCCTTTCTTGATGTGCATGGAGGGGGACTTTACGTCCGCTCTGCACAGTTTGTTCCCCTCAGTGAACGGCCCCGTCCTCCGCTTCACGCCACATCTCTTCCTCTTTTATCTCAACATCTTTAAAACAGCAACAGCACCAAAGCTGACGGTCAGTCAGCCAGAGCAGCTCTGCTATTCTGATGCAGCATGGGAGCCAATTAAAGGTCAGACACGGATAAATTATAGTTTTTCACTCATAACACATTTTTTAAATGTATTTTCTAATAAGTGCAACTCCCTCCTCCCTCTAGATGCTGTGCCACTGACACGTATTGCACTGGTGAGGTTTGCTCTCAGAGTGCAGAGATGCTGCTCTGCTGTCTTCACTGACGTAAGTCTACAACACTCGTCACTCTTCAGTTTGCTTTTTACTAATCTAATTGTCCTTCTTGGTGCAAACCTTCAATTTTCACAACAAATCAACACATAAGAACATCAACTTTGAAAATATTTCCAAAATAAGAGGCTTCTTATGTAGCCTTAACAACAGACTACTGTCATAGCTGTCTGGCTCTGGTCTTCCTCAGAAGACTGTGGAGCAGCTGCAGCACGTTCATGATGCAGACGATCTTTAACAAAGAGCCTGTTACGCCTAACTGAACATCACTGCACTGACTCCCAGTAAACTCCAGAATTAATGTTGAATTTGTAGCTAGGCTAATTGGTCCCGTATTGTTTTTTATCATCTTTATTTCTTTGTTTGGACGCTGGATTTTAAAACATTTGGGCCGTGTTTCATCACTCTGAGAAAAAGGTCAGAATAGGGAACATTGCTCTACCTGGGTGTCATCTTTGCTGTGTGATTAACAGTCATTAGTCAAATTAGTGTTGAGACTGAATGCGATTTTCCACTTTTGTTTGTTTCTTACGTGGCATCAACAACTATGTGAGAAAAATCTGAATAAACTACTGTGATTTTGTAGACGTTATTTGATGTTTTAGGCTGGTTTAAGGATTTTCTCAATGTTTTTTAAAGAACTGAACAGCCCTGTACACACACAGTAGGTGTAGGACATGCTGGAAGCTACCCAGACCTCTCAGGTCGTCTGTCAAAGCCGTCTGGTATTGTCTTGCCATTTAATACTTTATATCTGCATTTTCCTGTGTGCTTCATTTAAAGCACACTGAGTTTCCCCATGTCAATGAACTGAGCTCTATAAATAAAGTTTGCCTTGCGTAGCTGCATGTTCCAGTGTGTGATTGTGCGTCTGACACCTCTCTGATCCAGTCTCAGTGTTGGACCAGTTTGCTCACAATCGTCAACGCACCTCGGGGTTCCCTCACCGCTCTACCAGCACCGAGCCCACAGTTTCTACACGTATGTATTTCTTGTTCATTAACAGCTCTTTTATTTTTATAATTTCATTTTTTGTGGTAGTTGTTTTCAATCTGCGTTTTCTGTCTTTCGTGTCTGGACTTCAGGAAGCAAAGGGTGTTGTGAATTCGATACTGCTCAATGACCACGGCTTAAACATACAGGTCCCACGATTCTTTCAGGAGGTACATTATGTTATGATCTACACATGTGCGCTCAAACCCATGGATGTTACAAGTGAGTTTGGTAATAAACTGTTAATATATGTGTTTGTGTTTACAGGTGTACCCAGATCAGGCCTTGTTGCTGTTGGTAACAGGGGCTTTAGGTTTAAGAATCCTTAGTTCTGCTCTGAGTCCAGCCCTACCTGTGCTCAATACATTTAAGGTAATCTGTTTCTCCATTTGTCACATCCTGTTTGTAGACATTTAGTCCAAACACAGTTCCCATGGTCCTTATATTATTATATTAATATGAATGACATCTCATGATAGAAGAAACTTTTACTGAATTTCCTGAATACATCTGGAGGAGCCATGAAGCTGAAATTGGGATCTGAAAGGTTTCATCTAATAACATCTCTGTCTCTCAGGAGAATTCGTGGGCTCTCGAGTGGCTGTGGGACAGTTTGTCGTCCAGCCCAGAAGGCATCAGCTCCCTCTTACTGGAGATTACACAGGAGATGGAAAACACAACAGGTATGTGGGCAGCAGGGAATCCAGCAACAAGAAGGAAGCTAAAAGAGCCAACAAGTTATTTGCCACCTTTGACGACCTCTAGTGGCGAAATGTAGAGACTGCACCGAGCCCACCGGTCTGTGGCCGTGGCAACACCACTGCTCTGTTTTTTGTAGTTCCAACAAACCCAACAGAGTGATACATCTTTACTCTATCTGATCGTGTCAATTTCAGAAGTCGCAACCTCCGAAAAAAACTTTGATTCATATATCAGATCAATAATTTAAGCTTATCAACTTAATATTTTTCAATCAGGACCTTGAGTATTTGGATCAAGTAGCCCGTAAAAAATAAGGCGTGTCAGGTTAAGCAGGCTACAGTTGTTATTTCAATGTGTCAGATACATATTTAATCAACATTTAGCTAAATGTTTCCTTTTATCCCGTCAGCTCTGCGCTCGTGGTGTCCATGTGCGTCCTCGTGCGTGCACTGTGATGATACAACACTTTGAGATACAAATACAGGGACACATTCATAAAAACAGTTCTCTGCATTGCCACTAGTGGTCAAAAACTCTTCACTGTCTCTGTGAATGAAGATGAAACGACTCTTGTGTACAGAAACTGTCTGCCTTGAGGTACAAGACAACCACAACATAGCACGTGTTTGTTTCTCTGTCTGTCAGATGGGGATAATGTGTTACCCTTTCCTCGCGCCATTGTACCCACTCATTCTTCTTCATCAGAGAACTGGGACCAGTGAGTCATATTTCATTTATAACTTTCTGCAACAAAAGCACCACAACCCTTTTTTTTTTTTTTAGTTAGAAAAATTCAGATTAGAGTTTCTATTTTCCTTTTACACTAAAGGCTGTGGATCTGATCTGTTTCCTTTTTTTTCCCATGACCTCTCCTGATGTGGTGGTGATCAGCACCTACTGTAAGTTGCTCTGTCACACGTGGTGACCCTTCACGATGTGTCTCAGATGTCATGGTGTTGAGTTAACCTTCTGTGTCTTTTCCTCATGCAGGCAGTCTGGTGGCTGTTAAACTCGACTCCTTCCAAGTGAAGGCCCCGTCGCAGTGTTAGCTGTAAGTCTCACAACTCTCATCAGCTGATCCTTCCTCTTTTTGTTATTTCAGAATCCACTTTTAAAGGAAAAGTCTGTAGTGTCTTGTTCTGTTTAGCGGTGGGAAATAACTGTGAAAGCAACAACACATCATGCAAAAACCTTGAGGCCTTACAAATGTGTCGAATGCATTACTGTCCTCATAAAACCAAGCCCCCAGGAAGTGCGCCAGGCTTTGAAGCCAATTTGAAATAGTGGCCAAATCATGTAATTACAACTTCCAGGTCCGTCACGTGATGACAGACTTGCATTGTGAAAGAGACGTCTGTAAATCAGCGGATAATTTTTTTTTGAGGTACAACAACTAGCCAGTAGGAACACTTAAATAGCCCTTATTTAAATCATGATGTCCTAAAAGTTGTAAAATTCACTAATAGCCGAATCCAGAGTTATAGAGTGACTGCCATTCATGTGAGTGAGCCTGAGACCTAGCAGTTTGGAGGCGGGGTTAAAGGAAAAGCTAGTGCGCCACACAACGCGGAAGCTATGTGGAAGATCCGGGTAACTTTATACCCGGGAAGTCTGACTTTTTTTGGCTTCATGCACCACTGAGCAACTTTCATAGGAATGAACGGGGCCCCGCCTCCAACGCTGTATCTAGTTCTCTTTATACATCCATGCATAAAACAGCTGCAAAACAGATTGATTTTGCATTGTTTACGGCATGCAAGTCTTCTTCTTCCCTGCCTTTTCTAGTGCATTGCACCATTTCATGGCCCATTAGCGCCACCAGCTGTCTATCAGTGGAATAGCATTAACTGAGTAACGCTTGTTCGCTTGCATGCACTTAACATCTGAATCACTGCAGTCAGCGGGAATGTGTATCATGTCACCCACATACACCGGACATGCTGAACATTACTCCACGAACTCTGCTGGGTACCTTTTTAACACCGCTGTGCACGTCATTTTTCCAATAGTGAGCACTGATCACTCCTTTTCTCTCTCCTGATATCAATTTTTAAACCACATTTAATGATATTGGGTGATATGAGCACTGATCCCATACATTTTTCTTTACCTGTTTTCAATTTAAAATCTGTATTCCTCTCTGAGTGGATGTGCGTGAGATCAATCTTCTGTGTGTAACACCCCAACTTCTGTGGAGTTGCTCATACACTAACATTGTTTTTAGACTTAAATAATATTGTTCTCAAATGTTTATCAAGAAAATGACTGAGAAGTTGCTGTTTAATAAGCACAGTCTCGGTGCTGATACGATCCATCATATTCCATCAGTGCATCACAAATGTGAGAAGTTAGAACAAGTTTCGCTTTTTAACGAAATTGTTGTAATGTAATTGTTCTAACTAATTAATTGGCTAATCATTTCAGTGCTAGTACTAATAAAGGGGGTTTAAATACTGAGTGGATGAGTCATAATAGCGTTTCTTTCTCCCCTCAGGGCTGATCCTCTCTCACATTATTAGCCCCATTTGCACATAAAACAACCAAACTGTGAGTGTTACTTAATTCATTTGAAATATTTGATATAAAGCCTCCTGCAAAACAGCAGCTGCCGCAGGCTTAAATAATTAGTTTTTGTGCTTTTTTGTTTTTTGTTGCAGCTGGGCCTGATTTAATGCTGGAGAGCCGGCTGAGCGACAGATGAATGTGTGTCGGCCGAGTTTTTTTCCTGGACAGACCAGGTGTCGATAGACGGATGAAGAGACTTTATACACATCCTCATTGTTATTCATTTAATAACATTATCGAGACACTTTATGTTGCTTCATTCTTTAATGACGTGATCAGTGTTAGTTCAGTCTGCTGAAGGTCTAAACTGGATACAAGTTTAATTCTGCACTGTGGGATTTAGTTTTTTAATTTAATTGAATGGTGTTTAATTACTGTCTGGAAAATGCTTTTGGTTATTCATTTTTATTATAAATGCTCATAAGACAGAATCATGTAATGTTGGTAAATAAATGACCCTGTGTAAAATATGACTATTTTCAGAGTAAATTACACACACTAAAATCAGCTCATATTCGCATCAATAAAATAAAAGTTAAAACAGTGTAACACAGAAGGAGGCTGTTGCTCTGTCATTGGCTCAGCTGCAGTTCAGAGTTTAAGCCACGTTTTTAAACCTGTGTTGTCTGGAACAAATCACACTGTCCAATTAATAATTTATTGTTCAAATCTTCCCTATATTCACTGAGGTTCTGCTGAAACCTGCTGCACACATGGTTTAACTGAGGTCTACAGCCACTGTGCAGTATAACTGTTGCTCAGATTGTAATTAGTTATATCTGTCAGTAAAGTGTAAATACATTTTTAAGATGGGATAGAGGATATTTTTTTCAAACTTCAAGGAAAAGTTCGACATTTTGGGAAATTCGCTTTCTTATCGAGAGGGAGCAGTAACTTCCTGGATTCTTCACTGGTTGCCTGGCAACTGATCCCAACCACAGAAACAGTTTTGGACGGATTAAACAAACAACATATAACATGTTAATTTGTGAGATTTAGAGCTGTTGGTACGCGGTGTGTTACCGTTGGACAGACCCAGGCTGGCCGTTTCCAGTCTTTGTGCTAAGCTAAGTTAGCCTGCTGCTATCTGAAGCTTCATTGTTACCCATAACAGATGAGATTTGTATCATTCTTCTCATCTGACTCTCAGTAACAGTAAATGAGTATTTCCCAAAATGTTGAACTTTTTCCAGTTAACATTAACCTCTTAACTGATGCACAACCACGTGTCCAGCTGATGCTTAGAGGGCCTCTGGTTTTAGGTTTGTTAGTAAAGTAGGCAGGTGAGGCTAAAATAAGTCACTCGCAAAAAAAACTAAACCTGCCGATTCAACTTGTAAGATTAAGTCCCACAACAGTTTAATGTGGACTCACATTGTGATATTGGAAGTAGACTGATGGGAGTCTGACTTTCCTCATGAATTTGTGAAATTAAACTAAAAAATCTACTGAAAAAAATTAAAAGAAATTCTTGTTTACAATCTTGAGTTCACTGAAATTGATCTGAACCTGTGCTTGTTTTAAGAGAGCAATTATTTTAAAACGTGGTTTACAGCTGGCTTAAACCCTGAGAGAACCCACTTAAACTGCAGCTAAACTGGTTCAAAGTTAAATGACCTGATAAACTAATTACAGTCAAGGGTGTTTGTAAAAGTAAATAAGTACCAGTCCATGTAGTTCTGGACCATGGAGATCCACAACTACAAGCAGCAATACCATGCTGGCTGAACAGTAACAGTGTTCATACGTGGCTCAATTATCTTAAATTACAAAGTTCACATGTGATTCGGTCTTCATTTTAAAAACATCATATTTCATAAATAAATCCAGTACCTGAACTTTAGAGGCTGCCAGCATGTAGAAGTCTTCGGTGCCGGTGAGGCACTAGTGCATCTGTGTCCAGTAATCCAGAGATACAAGACCCACAGCATCAGGGAGAAAAACTCATGCATACACACACTAACATTTAACACTGCAGATATAAAACATATAGGCGTGATTCTTGTGTCACAGTGGCAGACGATGTAACTCTCTGCATCGGTGCATTTGGTTGTAGGTATTAGAATAGACTATCTGCATGACTAGTCCATTGGTCTTGTTCATCCAGTGTTTATGTTACATATGTATTTCTGTGCAGGTGCACTGAGCAGTAAGAGAATCTTAAAACCGGTGGTCCATGTCCCACGTGGCGCTGTTTGATGAGGTCAGACAGGAAATGCATCACTCTTAAATCGTTCTTACTGCTGCAGAATCCTCGTCCGAACAGGAAGTCCTCTTCCTCTGTACCACCCTTCCCTCCGGCAGTGTTTGGACGTTGCAAAGCAGGGTTAAATGTGTACAGCAGGGCCTTGTTGGCGAGTGCGGTCAGGCAGCTCTCCAGGTGCAGCAGGTAGGTGATGCCCCGGCTGATGCCAGTGTGAGGGTCAGCCAGTCTGCCGATGAGAGAGCCGGAGTATGAGGGGCAGTGCAGCGTCCTCTGGTCCAGGTCCAACAGGGCCAAATAACGACTGTAGCGAGTCAGAGAGTGAAGAATGCTGGATGAAGAGCTGGAGGGTGATCTGGACAAAAAGAAAAAGAGGATGGAACAAAACAGTTAATTAGTTTTCATTTGTTTTTTTTTTTAATTGCCTCAAAACATCCGATATATTTCTGCTTTATGCATTAAAAGACAGGAAAACCAAGGGGTCAACTCCGTGCTCCTTCAGGGCTATGCATAATTAGGTATTAATAGAATAATACAATTAAAGCAGCAATAACTTTAATAACACTAATTAATGTTAGCTTATTTACATGTCGAGCAGACACAGAGCAACATTAGCATTCATTTGGAGTCGTGTTTCTGCTAAGTGTAAGTTCAATATGCTCCGTTTTGGCCAACTCCTGATGGAAATATCAGGCAGCTCTTTAGCTGCTAAATGCTCCACCAAGTTCACCAGCGGGTTGGTAACTGTCTGCTGATTGGTGCTGCTAGTTTATCAGAGCTTTCACTGAAAACAATGGTGATGAGATGAGCAGTGAGAGTGAACCAAAACAAGCCAAACAACCAAAAAAAACAAAACAACCAAAAGTGTCTTTCAGTCAGTCAAAATGTCTACCTGTGACCACTGTTTCTCCTCCTTGCCAATGCAGTTTTCCTGTTTTGGTGTATGTTATTGTTTTTCTAAAACCGTCACAGTTAGGACATTAAGGCAACTTCACAACAAAGAAAAAAACATACCAAATATTAGCGGCTTCAACAAACTGGTATTTACTGCATGGCTATTGTGGTGTAAGGTATTTCTGTTCCCAGTCAAATAAAAGGAAGCAACCAAGAAAAGATGACAGGGCATCTCAACATAATGAAATGGATAAGACATTAAAAGTTCCCCCCCCTCCACTCTTCTTGTTCCTACAGTTGAATGTTTGAGCTTCACTGTGCAGAACGATGTCTGTGCAGAGTTCGACGCTAGAAGGATGTTTTCACATTCATCTGCTGAAAGTGGGAAGTTTCTACGTGCTCATTGAAAATCTGATTTTCAGGGACGGGCCTATGAGCGTGATTTGTGACATCACAAATAGTTTGGAAGCCAATCCTGGTTCAATATTCAACTTGCAAAAATGTGATGTGTAAAATTGAAGCCTCCAGCACACAGACACTGAGAATGGACTTTACAGTGAAGTAAGAAACACCTGTTGTCCAGCAGTTCAACTTATATTTATAGATTCTGGATTTTTAAATGGAGAAGGAGTAGATTGTCGATTTTAACAAGACAATTGAACTTTTTTTGTGAAAAGAACATCAGATTAGAGCTGCAACGATTAGTCGATTCATTGTTTCAGTCATTTTTTAAGCACAAATGTCAAACATTTGCTGGTTCAGAGGATTTGCTGCTTTTCTTTGTCATTTATGACAGTAAATGAAGAGTCTTTGGGTTGTGGACTGTTAGTTGCACAAAAGAAACAATTTGAAGACGTTTATTTGGGCTCTGGGAAATTGTGATGAGCATTTTTCACAATTGTTTTTGACATTTTATAGACTAAACGACTAATCAATTAATAATGAAAATAATCATTGGTTGCAGCCCTATATCAGATACAAATTATTATTCAAAGTAGAGCAATTTATATATGTGTTAAAACATGTCTGGATGAACAAAATGTCAAAATACAGGTAATCAGACAGGTAATCAGCGGTTCACTGTGTCTTATGGGGTACCTGTGAATTCCTATCAGTCTCCAGGTGAGCAGGTCGGTCAGTTGAAGCGGCATGGTCAAACACGGCATCACAGCGTTTCCATTAGGACCAGGAGCAGGCAGGAAGAGACTCAGAGCGTCCACCAGTTTTCGGACCAAAGTCTCGTCTCCTCCGATGACAACCAGCGGCCGGCCGCTCAGGAGACAAAACACGGCATGCTGGGAGAACGAGTTCTGCTTGAGGAACCTGAGGGCTCTGAGTCCAGCCTTCCTTCTCCTCCTCTTATCTAAGCGGGTGTTGCTGTGGATGTTTTGGGTGGGAGAGGGCGAGTCTGAGAAGCTGGTGCAGTCAGACGCCTCGTCAATGCTCAGCAGCCTGAGAGGAGCGTGGGGCGGAGACCACCGGTCAGCCTCAGCCAGGGCAACAGGCAAGGCGAAGTTCACATGAAGGTCAGGCACCGACTGCACCGTCTGTTGGACTTCAGACTCCACTGCTTCTTCAACTAATAACAGTAATAACAGCTTTATTACATGTTTAAGGATATTTCTGGATTATTACAGCCTGGGTCCTACTTTCGTAGCTTTGTCCCTTACTTCCTTTCAGTAATAAAAACACTGTACTCACCAAGTTATTACTGAGATTCGCATACGCAGCAAAATCACTAGAAAGAAGATCAATGGGGCAAGAAACATGAGCAGTCAGAGGATCAGACAGGAAGAGAAAACCAAGGCAAGTGGACAAATTCCCCAAACTGTCTGTTGTAAAACATCCATCACAGTGTGCAGACTGACTTCCTGGTTCAACTTGGATTCAACGCTCTACAATGAGGGAATATCATCAATATTTCTGGTACACTCACTTTCGGTTTTACCTCCAAATGAAGTGGTTTAGATAATCTATAACTATCGTCTGCTTGTGTTTCTTGCCCCATCGGACTTTGCTGTAGCTATGAAGCCGTGTTCACAGATTTCAGCAATTCATTTGGTGGCTATGATAACTGCTATAACTAACAGAAATGGTGGCCAAAACTATATGTTGTAATAAATTGAAATATCCTTTAAAATAGAACTGCAAACAAATCGCTTGTATCTGTAATTAATTAACAAATAATTTACTGCATGGAATGAATTCCTCTGCATCATTTGCTTTTGCTTGATATCATTTTCCATCCCACCTTTCAGGTACTAGATCCCCAATTCAAACAGACAGCTGACTGATCTCTCTGGGGGTTTATCTCCTTTCAAAAAACTCCTACACCTCAAGAAACAGCCACTGTGCGTTAAAACAGGGCACACAATTAGCACCAGCCAGTAGAATATGCAAGTGTGGCCGTTAGATTTGCTTCACTCACCAGCCATAAAAACAGTGGTAATCTGTTGAGTGGCTGGTCAAATTTGGAGAAAGTGGACACAAAAGTTAATTTTGCATAGCGATTACAAATCAAGGTTCAGTAGCTAAAAACCATTTTTTTTCCTTCAGTTTTTTAAAAACTGACAGACTGAAAACTTGTCAAACTTGCCATGTTTTTCCACTTTGGAAACCAATAACAACCTCAGTTCTGTTCACTGACTGGCTGCTGTTGTCAGTTTGACTCTCACTATTTGGAGCTGAGGACTGAGTTTTTGCCTCTCTGGCTTGCCTGCCGGCCTCCCAGCTAGGCAATGGACTGCTTATGATGAAATAGATGTGTAACAAATGAAAAAGAAGAGACCTAGAGAGAGAAGTTCAAACCCTGGCTCCTTTCTCACCTCCACACAGCTGACCAAACACGGCGTGAAGTGCGTGTGAATGTCAGTTTCGGAAAGTCAACCCCCCCCCCCCCCCCCGGTGTCGAAAAAGTGTGGGGGGAGGGGTGTTTCCAAAGTGCCCAACAAGCACTTCTGAAGATGCATACAGGCACCTTCAGACAGCTACATTTGAAAACGTATCTTTTGCTTCCTCAGCTCGTTTTGCACACTTAAAAAACAGAGCTTCTTGACAACGGTCTCTAAACAGGAGCGGTGGAAAAGTCTTAAAACAACAGCCTCACATTTTAGTGTGGACGGAGATATTTACTACAACAAATGTGGATGTGTTTTTTTTTTTTTAAGTCTTCAAAATTAACTAAATAAGTGTGGACGTAGTCTCAAATCGTGTTTAAATGGGGCTTTAGACATGAATACTGTGGCAGACGTATTACCTTGCAGTAGTTTGGACATCTTCTCAGGACTGTTGACTTCATGGACTTGATTGCTCTTCAAACACTCAATGCCCTGCACCTCTTTAATCCTGACCTCTCCACTAGCAGTTATTTGCTTTAAGGACTCTTCTCCGTCAACACCGCCATCATCCTCCTGAACAGGCCCTTCATTTTCATCCTCATTTACTACATTCAGCATCTTCTCCTCCGGAAGGACATCGTCAGATTTACACTCTGTCAGTGTGTCTTCCTCATCCTCAAAGCCGTTACTCAGAGTGTGGTGCTCTGCCTCTTCCTCTGTGATGGCGGTGAGGTCGTCAGGAAAGATGGACTCGGTGGTACTCAGTACCTCGATGCTGTCCTCACTGTTGGCTCGTCTGGCGTACGCTCGCACACACCGGACGCCTGTATCGACTGTAGCTCGCCTGTAAGAGGTGTCCATCATCCCAACTGGTGTTTCTGCTGAAGAGAGTGAACTGTCAGCTGGTGCAGCTGTAAGAGAGGCATGTTTGAAGGCATGAACAGGAATATGACTGCAATCTATGGATTCTTTTTTCAGTTAATTAGTTAATTATTTAATCTATAAAATGTCAAAATAGAGAAAAACTCTCTTCACAATTTCCCAGAGTCCAAGGAGACATATTCAAATTGTTTGTTTTGTCCGACCAACAGTACAAAAGCAAAAGATTTAAAACTTTACAATGATATACAACAACAAAAAAAGAAAATTGTAAAATTGACCAACTAATTGTTTCGTACCTCTGCTGTCAGATCCAGCGACCACATGCTGTGTCCGATAAGACTTCTCAGTCCCGAGCACTTCAATGCTGTCGCCGCTGCTCATGCTTCCTGTCATCTCTGTGGCAACCTCGGGGTCAGGGGTCACTTTCCCGGGTTCTCCTGCCTCCAGTTTGATCGGGATCTCCTCCACACAGGAGCAGAATGACTCCAGGCTCATTGGTCCTGATTGAAACACCTCGACTCTGCTCTTACTCCCTGGCGCCCTCTGTAGCTCTGCCTCAGTGCTCTCTCTCTCCTCCTCATCTCCGTCCTCCGGGCTCCACAGCTCAAACAGGAAGTTGATGAGCGTGAGCCTCCTGGACAATGAATGTGTGACGCGAGCAGTTCGCAGTACACTCCTGTCGCCACGTAGGCGGCGCTCTGTGTCAGCGAGCTGCTCCTTCATCAGTGACAGGAAGTAGGCGTTGCACAGCTCATGCAGAGGCTTCAGGCAGTGCTCAGACCTGGAGGAGGTGGAGGTGGAGGTGGAGAGGGAGGGACAGGGCTCAGGAGGCAGTAATGCAGTGGGATCAGTGAGGGAGTCGGCTGGGTCGTAGGGCAGGAAGTCAGGCTGTTTCAGCTTCCTGTTTGGGTAGGAAGTGACCTGGCGGAGGAGGTCTCTATGATTTAAAATTGAATGCTCTACAGCTTCAAGCTCATCTGCTTCTTCTCCCACCACTGTGAATCCATTTGCCGTCCTCGGACGTTCAGTCTCCTGTAGCAGAGTCAGCCGTGTGTACCTGAAACAGTCAGAGAGAGAGTTAGTCAGCAGACTAACAGAGAGTAACTTTGCCACCAGGCTGAAAAGCAGTGTTTCACTTCCCTCTCTGGTTGAAAGTTTCTAGTCTGTTTCACTGCTGACCACATCCAGCATCACTGATGGGAGTGGTCAGAAGTGTGCTCTGTTGCACCTGTAACCACACCCAACAGTGATGTCACAGGGTCCTGGAGTACACCTGCATGTCACTGCGGCAAGGTGAGAGGTTAACCAACTGGAGGTCACACAAGATTTTCAAGGGTTAGGGTTTTCTCCGTTTTATGTCAGTGTAAACTGAATATCTTTGGGCTTTAGACTGTTGTTCAGACAAAGCAAGCAATCTGAAGATGTCACTTCAGGCTCGGGCAAACTGTCATCTGCATTCTTCATTATTTTGTGACACTTTCTAGACCTGAAGAAGTACTTAACAGATTAATCAATGAAATGACCATTAGTTTCAGCCCTGAAAAGGATGCCGCATGCTTCTCACTGGCTGGGCTGAATTAGCTGTAGCTACGAGGGTCTGTGTATGTACAAAACCACGTGCATCCATTTTGGAGCATGTCAGGGCTAGGACCTGCATACGCAAAGTTCAGGTGTTTTCACTTAATGTGGCTGATTAGACTTGGGTGGGTGGGTGTAAACAGACTAAACTTTCTAAACTCTCACTCACCTGTCAGCTTTGTTGTATCTGTTAGGGCGGGACAAATTACACATTTATCATTCCAATTGGTACATGGAGTCCGATGACCTCACATATTCCCAGCATAGCACAGGTGTTTTGACCTAATTTGGCTAATTAGACCTCTGCTAAAGTTACGGTCACATTATGTTTCCGTTCTGTGCGAGAGCGACGCTGCAGTTTGTAGTCTGGTAGTGTGATAATGTACTAAATGTGGTGACGAAAGAAGCTAAAATAATAACATTTCCAAACACAGTGTGGCAGTGTTTCTATTGGCTGACCGAGCACCTCCGCCCAGTCAAAGCTGAACAAAGGTGAACTCTGACCGGTCCACAGCAGCCGGCTAGGAGATTGCACCAAAACAGGAAACGCACACTTGAATTCGTCTGTTGTATGGGCTTCAATAGAAGTGAAAACAGAGTGAATATTTGTAGGACGGAAGTGTAATGTAATACAAAGGTTGAATTTGTTCCTCCTCAACAGGTGCAAAATGCTAACGAGGGAGTCTGTACACACCAACAAGAGGTCTAATCAGTCCAAATAAGTGAAATCACCTGTATGGGTGGACCATTGGTGCACTGTCATTAATATGTAGTAGAGCCCAATCAATACTGGATTTTCAAGGCCAACATCAGAGTGGCAATCAATAATTATATATGGGCTAATATTAGTATTTTTTTAAGATAAACATTTTTATGCAAATCCCAAACATCTCTTTGGCATTTCTGTACTTATGTTGTTACTTATCGGCTGACATATTCACCAATCTGAATATATTTGTAAGCCAGCGGTGGATGCTGATGTATCAGTCAGGCTCTAATACATAGTTCCATGTATATTGTTATTTCATCAAAGTACACCCTGATCTTACTCGAGCTCTTGTAATTTTCTCTGCAGCTCCATAGAAAATGCTTGTCTGTTGCCCGTCTTGAGGCTGTCAGAGGCCCGCGAGAAGCTCGTCGACAGTTCAGAGAAGTTCTCCATCAGCTTCGCCTGGTCTGAGCACACGTATGCCATGCAGAAAGGACGCACCATGCCCCGAGCCTCCAGGTCATACAGGGTCATGTGGTGAACGTATGCAAACGCGTCCTCCGCCGAATCTCCCAGAACCACTTTGGAGTCCTCGCTGAAGTTCAGGCGGGGGCCGGGGGACGCAGGAGGGGTGTGGCCGGGGCCGGACGCCTGGTAGTCCACAGACATGATGCGAACAGAGAAGTGGTTGAGGTCGAATGATCCGATGACTCTGGGGTCATCCGGTATTGTCAGCACGGGCTTGGGTCCCACCTGGAAACATACAGCAGAGGTTTGTAGAGATCCAATACAATGTTGCCAATAGTTATTATTTTAGACTATAAAATATTGAAAAACCCCTGTTACAATTTCATCACTCAAGAGGTCTGATGCAGGTCTGAAACAATTAGTCATTTGACACATACTTAATTGGCTACTATCTTGATAATCGATTAATTAAGTAATTTTTTTAAGCATAAACACCAAATGTTGTTGTGTGGATCCGCTGCTTTTCCCTGTTTTATAATTGTAAACTGAATCTCTTTGAGGTTTGGACAAAACAAGACATTTTAAAATGTGACGTCAGGCCTTGGGAAATTGTGATGGGACATTTTTAAAAAAAATTATTTTCTTACATTTTATAGACAACAATTAATCGGGGAAATAAATCAATCAATAATGAAAATAATCTTTAGATGCAGCTCTACATTCTTCACATCAGGAAACAGATGTGGGAATGACATGCAACAAAGGTCCCCAGCTGGACACGAACCAGACACATTGAGGTTCATGGTCACCGTGTTAACCTCTTGGTCATCAGTGGCTCCACTTTCTTAAATGTGAGGATTTCTCTGTTTTGTATCATTATAAATTAAATATATTTGGGTTCTGGACTGTTGGTCCAACAAAATTGCAATTTGAAGACGTCACACATTGGGCTCTGGGAACTTGTGATCACTATTTTCTAAAATTCTATAGTAAATGATTCATTGATTAATCGAGAAAACATACAACAGATTGTATGATTGGATATTTTTTTTAACAATCAATATACAGGATGTACCAGACTTGCACTGACCATGTACAGAATATTTCCAGGCACTGTCGTTGTATATATTTAGAGTAACAGTCTGGTCTTGGTTTTTAGTTTTAGTTCAGTTTCTAGTTAAAATTCATAATATTGCTCATGCTTAACTTTGCTGCTGTTATGCAACAATTTCCCATTTGGGATTAATACAGAATATAATAGATAT
Organism: Macquaria ambigua; assembly: GCA_008360985.2. Classification (NCBI taxonomy): domain Eukaryota; kingdom Metazoa; phylum Chordata; class Actinopteri; order Centrarchiformes; family Percichthyidae; genus Macquaria; species Macquaria ambigua. The sequence continues at coordinate 532,376 of VMKM01000091.1, forward strand.
CATCATGATGTCACTGATATCTGGAAGACACCCGTGTTTTCATTTATAAGGCCCTGAGATCTAAGTTGCCACGTTACTGGACATTTAGTCGAGTTCAAAGTGAATAACTGTGACATCAGATCACAAGAGAGGTTAGTTTTAAATGTCTGTAATACTAAAAACTCTGAACTGGGAAAGACTGGTTCCCAGTACTGTAACCTTACTGCTTAGATTCCTCTGAGAGACCATAATGTTTTAGTTCCTGATATGTTATATTTTATGATATTTATGATTGTTTGAATTACTGTGTCTGTGTGTGTGCTGGCTGTGTCGCGTGACCGACTCCTCATCTTGTGAAGAGTATATAGTATGCAGTGTGTTCTCAGGTCTCTCTTGCAAACAAGATCTTAATCATTAAGACTTCCTGAATAAATATAGTTCAACTCACTCTCGGTTGCGACACCATTACCACGACAAGAACTGAGCTGCAACATTAATTTGTCAAGAAAATGCAGCAACAAAAATTAAAGAGATAAAGAATTAAATTAAACAATGCTAACTAATTAAACATTAACACTATCATTATTGAATCCTAGGAGGTTACACTACAGAACTATGACACTACACACCTCATTTTATTGTCCTACATCTTTTATTATCTCATTTTATTTATAATTATTATTATTATTCTACACTTCATATCCTGTTCTTGTTATTATATTATTATATTCTTCACTTTGCACAGGAATGTGAGGAAACTTCCCCATCTGTAGCCTACATTTACAACATTTATGCACGCTGGCCTCATGTATTGTATATAGCTTTATTTTGATTTATTGCAGGCTATATTTCTTTCCACTTAAGGTTTACTCTCCTCTACTGATTTTTTTATTTTCTTTGCTCTGTTCTTATCTATTTGGCATCTTTATCTGGTCTGTTTTTGTGCTGCTATAACATCCAGTATTTTCCCAGAGGATCAATAAAGTCTCATCTTATTTCCGCTTTTTTCCCTGCATGATAACTCCTAGTTTTACATCCTAAAACTCTAAAACGAGAAACGTGAACGTCCCTTTCAGATAAATGACACCAGTATCACTGCAGGTACAGTTTTTATTTTTAATCCAAACTGAAAACACACACCTGCTCTGAGAATTCAGCCACCAGTATGAAGTCTCTGTGGAACTGGGCGGAGGTGGTCCAGGGGTGGGACGGAGGTGAAAGGGGGACAGAAAACTCTTCAGGTAGACCCAGAGCCTCCTGGTCCTCTTCTCCTTCCCCAAACCCCTCAGTGCCGGTGAAGGCCAGCAGGTCCGGTGACCCGATCATCTTCAGACTGTGAGGGTTCAACCCATGGAGATTTATCGGCGTCGACTCGGTCTACCGGACTGATCAAACATCGCAACGTCCCGGTGCCGCCCGGCCTTCAGTCGGTGAGTCAGCTATTTAGACTGGACGCTACAGCAACCGGAGAGTTAAAAACTTGTTGCGCAGTTGTCTACAGTCATGAAGCGACAACTTAAGTCCTATCCGCTTCCCTTCAGCAGTAACAGTCACATAAACAAGCGGCGTTTTGAGGAACAGACATCCGAGAAAACTTCACGGAGAAGCGAAAGTTCCCTGCGGGCGCCATGCCGGTCACACGGTTAGCTAACCTTTGTCCCGGGATTTTTTGTGTTCCTCTTTTTCGTAATTATGAGCCCACTTTCAACCTAAAACTTGTGCCTCGGGATCACGTATTTGACCGGCAAACTGTCTCCTTTCTACACCCATATTTAGCCATGTGACAGATGCCGGGCCGGGCACGCGCCGGCGCCGCTCACTGCTGCTTGCGAAAGCGGGTCTTCATGGAAAACCAGGATGGAGGTCCGGAGTCAAGTCCGACACAATTATAAAGACTTCCGCGTCTAGCCCCGCCCACGTCCAGTACGTGCATTTTCCCGTTACAAACCGTTATTAAGCAGTTAACAAGGTAATGTTAAATTGTATTCACCATTTTAATGTATAAAACTAAACCGCAAATCTGGAATCATAGATCAGACAAAATTTAATCAATTAAATCTGTAGTTTGAAATATATTTATACTCCTTCCAGATAAATGATAAACGTCACCTTTCAGATTACTCTTCTTCTCAACTGATGAATTTTCTGAATCACTGCTACAGTTCTCACAGCATTAAGTGCAATCTCTTTGTGGTCATTTTGTGTATTTTTGCAGTGTCTCTTTGCAGGTGAAGCTCAGGGGGGCCCCTGGGCCAGTCCCCAGTAGGCCTGTTCAGTAATCATTGCACGGCTTCAGCTGTATCTAGAATGCATTTTTGCACAGAATGAGGACTGAAGATTTTGTCCCCCATCACTTATATTGGAATCGCTTTGGAGGCAGATCTCCTCTCTGCCGGTATGGACAGACTTCATGGAGGAATGATTACAGTGATCGATAACTCTTTCAGTGTACATATGGGCATGTCAGACTTAAAATTAAATAACTTCTGTACATGCGGAAGTCCATGTCACATATTGGTAGTTAGGCATTTCTGTTGTTTAGGCTATCAGCTGTTTAGGCTATGGTGACAATTATCAGGTGACATGATTTCAGCATTTGATTGACATTTGCATGAAACAAGTGCAAAAAGATCGTAGCTTGTGACAAAGCTGCATGACACTTCTGTTAATGGCAGGGGGTGTTAAAAACTGTGACTGATGAAGCAAGGTGCATGAAAAGGTGTCACATGCAACACCGGCTTATCTGTGTGACAACTGATTTTACTCAAGTTAGAAAAAGATCAAATTAGGGGCAAGTGAGCAAGAATATAAACAAATGCTTTAATTTTTTATTTGCAGTTTCACTGTTCAATCACAGAAAATCCATTTTCTTTCACTCAGCAAGAAAACACAACTGAAGAAATGCCCACAACATTCATACTGTATTTAAAAGCAAGTGCATAAAATTATTAGGCAATTTTAACCATAATTTAAAGGATTAGTTTACCCAAATAAGATTGGCAACAGACTGAACACTAAACAAGACAAACAAAATACTGCACACTTCACCCTCCAGTATGATAAAATATACACTTTGCGTTAAATAAGTGCAGCAGAACCTGGTGGTTTTCATTATTTTTCTGCATAGTTCGAATATATTAAAGGAGATTTATGATGCAGAGCACACGCTATCAGTAAGAGGATAAAAAGAATGTATGCACTTAAGCAATAAACCGTAACTCCTCCTCTGCTGTTAATGGATATACTGAACTGTATCATTGATTCCCTGTGAAAACTAATAATCACACAAACTTAAATGCAGACTTGGCTTGTGGTGTGAGTTATGATCAGGCACATGGTTTCAAACATCTTGATAAACACTTCCTCAGCTCCTTTCCTTGGCACGTCTCCTTTTGGTCGGAGTGATTTGTTTAGCTTGATTATCACTGTCACATCTCTGCAGTCTGGTGCCTGCCATTTTGTCATTCCAACTGTACCCTGTTCCCTTGCGTCAAAGCAGGATGGAGGAGCTAAACAACGAGAGTAGGCAGCGGGAAGAATACAACATCTTTGCCTTGAACCAAACATCTTGGATGATTAAAGATTACTCCGTTGATCTCCGAGTGTCACAGCTTGAGAAATGTGAAATGTTGTAAGTGCAGACAGTTATATGAGCAGTATTTCAGGCTCCGACACGGCGCAGTAGAGCATGAAGCCCATCTGATCCACCTGGTCCTCTGACAAGCCGCTCAGCAGATTGACAGCTGGCTTGAAGTAACTGTGCAACGCCCCTTGCTCGAGGTAGCCAATCAGCTCTGTGATACACTGCTGGAATCTCACATCCAGGCTGATCTCGGACCAGTCGCTCTCACTGTCGCTGAGGTGCAGGATGAGATTGGCCAGCGGGGCGGCTTCGAGCGGTCGCAGCGCGGGGTTCAGTCTGCACACCGCCTTGAGGATTTTAAGTGTCTGTCTGCGGTGTCCGTCGTCGGCGGTGTCGAGCTGAGCCAGGTGCTGAGTCTCCCACGGGTAGAGGGACAGGTGCCAGGCGTTGACCCAGGGAGAGGTGAGCTCAGGCTGGGCGGTCAGAACCACGTCCCCCTCCCTCAGCAGAGGCAACATGGAGATGAACAGGGGCTGATCACTGCTCTCTGCCTCTTCTTTATTTCCAGGCCTAAAGGATTACAACGGGAAAAAAGTCCATTAGACACACACAAACATCACACAGGGTGTTTAAACCTGTTTTAAATTATTTTTTTGGCCACTTGGGGTGCCTATTAACACATCCAGCAGATAAGGAGTAACATTAGCAATCGTCTGGAGTTGCGTTTCTGGCCTGATGAATACAAGTCCAGTATTCACTCTCCTTTTAGCTCTGTTTTGGTCTCCACCATCTCATGAGAAAAATTACTGTCTCTTTAGCTGCTTAAGAGAGTGAACATGCTCCACTGTGTTCACCAGCCAGTCGCTAACTTTGTCTGTCTGCCGTTTGGTGTTTGGCAGGTAGTGTACAGTGAGTTTATCAGAGTTTTTTTCACTGGAAACGACGCTGATGAGAGCGTTGAGAGTGAACCAAAACAGTAAAGCTGTAGGCCGTAAAAACCAAAACAATGAGCTGAAAGACACTAAAAAGCTCCTTAGAGCTGTAGGAACTGCAGGGCTGGGTGACATCTCTCTGTGGGATTGTCAATCCAAGGCATCACCTTTCACATTACACAGTCATTTGAGCCATTGTTCATATAAATATTGACAAGTGCAGCTTTAGGGAAACAGCGTTTTTCTTTTTGCATCCCGTTTCATTTAATTGCCTTTTTGATACTTTTACATGCAGAACTGTGGGAAGGCTGATAAATGGATAACACGTAAATCAACAGTATTGTTCTTTCCAAATGAACAGCAGCTTACAACTGAAACTTCACCAGCTTTATAATTTTCTTTTTGGAAACTCAAGTCAACACTTTGTTAGTTAATCGCTGCACCAACGACTATTAAATAACTGTCATCACTGCCTTCTGAAATTGTAACATTTAATAGTGCAACAGCTGTGGTGTTAAGTCATAAAAACCAAGCACTTCATTTGTAATTGAATCTCAACATTGAAAACAACAAAGAACTGGCACACACCGAATCTCCAGTCTCAGGTCTGGTCCTCCCAGTACAGGTCTGACGAGACAGTCCAGAGTGCTGTGGATGGACGGCCAGTTTATAGTTTCCATGACAACTTTACTAAACATGTTCACGACAGTTTCTGCGGACAGGTAACCACCCACCAGGTACCTACAAGGACACAAGGAGGGGACTGGTTTTAGTATAAGTTACAAAGGCTGATGTAAAAGGCTTGCAAAGGTCGCGTCACTCTTTACGCTCACATTGCTCTCAATGATGTAAAATCAGTGAGCTAATAGAGCCTAAATGGCTCCATAATTCTGCCAAATTGGATGTGGTTTGATCACCGTCACCTCTTATATTACACACCTAACGCACATCATGGTAATATAAAAGTACTGATTAAGGCTTTTTAAGGATCCTGTCTGTGAATGTCTGTAAATGTAAAATATGACTTTAATTACGAAAAAGGTTTAGTTTTTAGTTTAGTTAACAATTAGTTGGTTGACAGAAAAATCAACAGCAACTGTTTTGATGATCAATTAATAATTTCAAGCAAAAAAAATGCCAAACTTTCTCTGATTCCAGCCTCTCAAATGAGATGATTTGCTGCTTTTCTTTGTCATATATCATTGTAAACTGAATACTTTTGGGTTTTGGACTCTTGGTCAAACAAAACAAAACATCTGAAGACAACAATAATATAATAATAACAATCATTTTCCTGACAATCACTTCTACATTCTTTGTAGTAAAAACACAATTGTTGCTGATGAGCAGTAATAATCTGCTAGTTGCACCAACTGACCTGATTTATTTATATAAACACAGGTTGCCTGAAAAAATATTTTTGGAATCTGTGTGTGATCACCTGTCCCAGTAGCTGCGTCCTCTGGGAAAATATTCCAGATTGATCCGTCGGACCATCCAGTGCAGGGGGTGTGTAAGCAGTGTTTCCTCTCCTGGGACGAGGCGCCACAGAGAGGCTTCCAGCTGTAGAGGTACCAGCAGACATGCATGGTCCGCACTGACCACCTGAACACACACACACAAACAAAAATAAACCCACGTGGCAGTCATCTGACATCGTGCTATATGACATCAGGGGCAATAAAGTTATGTAAAAGTGCATTATCAGTTGAAAAAAAAAGAATACATATTGTGTGTGTACCTGCAGGTCATCCAGTAGAGAACCTCCGAGGCTCATTTCTCCCAGGGGCATGTCAGGATGACGGCTGTGCAGAAAGCCCTGGATCTCAGAGCAGATGTCCAGAGCTAGAGACTGAGCCCTCTGGACCTCACGTGGAGCTAGTGCCGCCCTCGTGTGATAGTACTGCTGCAGTCGCTCCTAAACACATTTTATACAGTTTTCCAATGATACAAGTCTTTACAAAACAAGTCAGGCAGACAGCTACTGTACTATGTCCGTGTATGTGCATCCTTCAGAGAGGCACAAAATACTGTGTTGCTAAAATAACAAAACTGTTTTGAAGTTTTTACACTTCTTTTACACTACACGTTTTTACAATTCCCACTGGGAATACAAACAGCTGTCTCTTGAGTAATATAATATTCAAAGTCATTTTGTGCCTCTAAGCAGACAAGGAAGAGGAAAACTAGTAAACAGCAGAGGAACAATGCTGTGTGTATTCTGTTACATTTACAAATGTGAACAATCAATCACAAAGCAAGTGTCATTACTGCATTAACAGTTTCATGGAGTACTAAAGCCCGATGGCAAAACACGACTGGACTAAGAAGCATCTGAAAAGATGTACTCTGCCATAGAGAAATACACAGCTGATTCTATTGTGGATGTTGGATGAATCCTGAACATTACCTGTCTTTACAGAAACAAGTATTGGCCAAGAGAAATCAAATTTTTTGCTTTTTTCCCCCCAGGTGCACTACCCAGTGTTCATTGTGAACGCAGCTTTCCAGAAATGCAGAATAGAAAATTAAGATGTGCAACTATTCATAAAAGATACAATTTGCATAAGCTTTCTTTAAAGGCAAATCCCTTTGTTTCAAATCCCCTTGTTTCAAATCCCCTCTTATGACCACTCATGCGATTGCAACTGCTCTACTAACATTTACTGAACAAATTATTTCATGTAGCTAGTACAGAACAATTCACAGCACTTCTGCTTATGTGGATGTTCTGCACACTAACTCAAAGCTGTTTCATGCTTGTTTGACTTCAACTATACAGCCAGTGCACAAGCACACACAGTATTTTGATTGTGCAGAGCTCTTGGGGCTCTGTGCAGCCTAACCAGTGCATAACAATGTGTATCCCCTAAGCACTGCACTTACAAAACATGTTACACATGCATAAATGAATGGGCCAACACTGAGAGGAGCTCTTACAGCAGCTGCTGAGACTGAATGCATAATCTATGCCTTCAAGAGCTCAGAGGTGAAATGTCAATGAGTGTACCTGCAAACTGAGGACGCACAGCTGGAGCCTCTTGGACTTGGACTCAGGTTTAGACTGCACCTCCAGAGAGGGTATCTGAGGTTGTTGGCACAAGTCAGCTGATTGAGAAAGAGGTTAAAATATAAGTACAAGTAATATCAGAGGGCTACAATGATGATTAGAATATATATAAACTTATAAATTCTACGTGTGAGATTTAGCTGATACCTTTCTGCTGTCTGGCAGCCTTGGCAACATGTTTTATCACCACGCCCTCTATGCCCTTCTTGATTAGTGTGGGAGAGGCAGAGACCAAACTCAACTCCTCCCAGCTCTCAGCCATCTTCTGCTCCACCTTTTCATCGTCGGCTGCACGGCCTGCGCGCTCTATCAGCTAAACACAAAACACTCATCGTCACAGATATGCAGTCATGTGTGTACACTGCTCAAATACAGAGTACACTGGCATAACCCCGCAGGCAAACACATTTAAAGATAACCTCATCCACGAGGAACGTTGAACAGGACCATCCTGAAGAGGTTTTCACATGTTTTAGTGCATTAACTACAAATTACATTTTTAACATTACTGCTGATCATTTTCCAAAGCATGTTTTGACTCATTTCCTGTCGTCAAGGCAGCAGTAGATTTCCATTCATTCAACTACCATTCAAAAGTCTACATAAAATTAATAAAAATATACAACATGTTGGAGACACTCAAGGTTTGTATTACTGAGAGCATTTTGCTGCTTTCATTTTCTTCTTCCTCCTTAGTTGATGTTAATGATGTTAATTAGATTCCAGAGTTAGCTGGCAAACAGCAATCTGTTTAACACACAATATTGTTTCCCCAGGTCAGAATTTTTGCAGTAATTCATGTCTCCAAATGAATTTTCCGTATTCACAAGAAGAGTGCCTATGAACGACGCACTGATGTGGTACTAACAATCTCAAAAACACTCACCCGTTTCACTGCCAATGTAGCAATTCCTAGCATGGCAGCCCCACCAACTCCCAGAACCAGCCGGGCATTAGACAGCAGGAAGTCAATCACCATGGCGATGCCATCCTCTCCTCGCCTCCGACTGCCCTGGAAGTTCATTGCTCCCTTTTTTGTGGTCAGCCTTGGGGAGGGAGAACGCATAAATTCAAGTGGGCGGAAAGTAACACAAGACATGACTGTCAGGTAGAGGGGAGATTAATTAGCAGCTGAACTTCTACATGTGATGTTATGAAGTGAGAATAACCCATGAGATGAACTGACAGGATATCCAATGCTGCATTTTATTCCAATTAAAAACAGCACATATATCCAGCAGAGTAATATTCAAACATATACAGACAAATTAAAGGAAAAATGTGGATAAATGAGTGGAGCTTTATACTTGGCAAGAGGGGTCACTCACTGAATGGTTTAATGAGTGTGAAAATACTGTAACTCTTAGCCTTCATAGTGATCCAATTATGACCCAAGTTAACACCTATGGTAGAGTTTGCTTACTTAAATAAACAGCGTTTTTACTTGTTCCTGAATTATGGAGAAACCAAACAGCTTTGTTTTTGCTGTGGGAGCATGATGCCCATCATAGAAACAGATTAAATGTTTGCAAGTGTAGTTTCAAAACAGTCACTGATGTAGTAAGTTAGTTGACATGAAGAACATTTTTCTTTTATGGATTAAAAAAATTTATTTTATGCTGTTCAGATTGTAAATCCCCTTGAGGCAAATTTGTGATTTTGGGCTATAGAAATTAAAGTGGCTTGGCTCATTAATTAATTCATGACTTTGTTGACAACTTTAGTTTTGGGAAACTAACCACTCTGCTGCTGTCTCTCACTGGCCTTAAACACAGTGCGTTTGGGGTCATATTCTAGGCCTCTAACAACCTGTGATTTTCCTTTTGTGACATATCAAAATGTCTTTTGTGACGAAGGTCTATTGGTAGAACAGCTGCAGGTATTGGTAATCATGGGAAACAAAATTTTAATTCGATCCGAGTTGAAAAACTGTGAGCCGATCCTTTAAACTTGCTAATTTCTGGAGCAAACACACATGTGACCATGATATTTATCATATTTAGCTCCAGGCACCTGAGATCCAGAAATAGCCACAGGACCACTCTAAACCATTTCAACATCTCTCCTTGCCAGAGGTACAGGATCCCCAGAATGGAGACATGCTCTATTTATAGACCCAACACTTGCCTGAGTCACACAGGCCGGGTCAAACATACCAACCTTCCTAGTCAAGTTACAAGCAAAACAGGTTGCACGTTCAACATCAGAGCAGAGTTCACTTTTCCTGTTTAATGTTAGTTAATTCACCATCAAGCCAAAGGACTTCTGATGTTGACAGATGTTACCCAACACTGTTTGAGCTGATTACAGCTGCAAACACATGGAGCAACTGATAAATGTATAGAACAGTCAGTGAATAATGCTGTTACCCGATATGCTGTTTGTTGTTCCCATCCAGTGCAATGGTGCTGTACCACACCACCACTTCCAAAACAGTTTACTGTGCAATTTTAGCTTAAAATATACCAAATATCTTAGTAATACAGGGACAAATGTATCGCATTAGCAGCATCATACACCCCCAGGTTGTTACTGCAAGTGAGGGGGCAGGCAGCCTCTCTTCATGGGACAGTAACAAAGTATTATACATTTAAAAAAAAAAAAGAAATAAAACTGCTTTGTTTGTACCGTTTTCTTTTGTTTGTGGGATACTGTACTGACCAAAGGTGGCGGCACTGCGGTACAACAGCGATTTGTTGCATAAAGACACCGCAGAAAAAGAGCACTCTGACTTCTACTACAAGGATCGTAAATAAATGATTTTTTAAAACTTATCTTACAATATAATTATATGTTATCCTCCTGGCTGGACTGCTGACATGTTCAGCTTACCACATATACCTTATCATTCACCTGCTGTTTATTTCCCCTTGTGATATTAACATTAACACATCCTCTCCAGTGTTTCGACACAGCCTGTACGGTCTAAAAATGTAACGCCACAGATTAGTAATATGACTGTAACGTAACGACAAATGTCCAGCTAGCTAACCTACTTGACCAATCTGCCAAACTAATGCTATTTTAATGTTGTCAGCATGAAGAGCAGCAGCAAACGGATGGACGGCTGCCAACTCCAGCTAACGTCAGTTAGTCAAGCTAACGTTAGCCAGCTAGTTAGTTAGCTACATTAGCAGCCAGTGACAGCTATCCCTCCACTACTGTTAAATACACTTACCACTCAGTGCGGAGAGGAATACAACAGTCCGACTCCCATTAGCATTTGATAAAATACGTATTTCGATGCTCTTCAACAAGAAAGCGTAGTTACTGTATATCGTTGACGGACATATCTACGGGGTAAATTTAGCTCAACCAGCTAAGTAACAGCTGTGTCGTCTTCTTCTTCTTCTTTTAAATTGCGGTTGGCATTCAACGCTAAGGTGCAGTAGCGCCCCCAGGAGAAGCTCCGGAACACCGACTAACTACATGAGGAACTAAGAAAATAATCTCACTACAAGAAGGTTAGTTTAGTAGCTGTTTTACAGGGGTGAAAGAATTATTTACTTAAGTAAAAGTAGTAATACCACACTGTAGAAATACACAATTACAAGTAAAAGTCCAGCATTCAAAACTTCACTTAAGAAAAAGTATTATCAGGAAAATGTACTCAAAGTATCAAAAGCAAAAGTATACGTTTGTCAGAATGGGTGTTCATTATATTACTGGACCATTATTATTGATGCATTAACATGTAAACAGTACTTTAATGTTACAGCTGGTTGAGGTGGAGCTCATTTCAAACACTTGATATACTTTTGGGTAGTTACATCCATAACACAGCATCATATTTTATTTACTGATCACGTTTCGTTTGTAAAATCTTCATCTGAAAAGTAACTTGAAACTACAGCTGTCAAGTAAATGTAGAGTACAAAGTACAGTATTTGCCTGTGACATGTAGTTAAGTAGAAGTATAAAGTAGCTTAAAATGAAAATACTCAACTAAAAGTACAAGTACCTCAATATTGTACAGTACTTGAGTAAATGCACATTCCACCACTGCTGTTTTAGTGCTTTTGGTCATATCACGTGGTCTTTTGGGACAAACTCCAACTGCTTTTCCAGGGTAAAGAATGGACTTTGAACCCTTTTCCAAACATATTGCCAATCAATTTCATTGGCAACCTGTCAATTCTAGTCTTTCCTCCTATACAGTCGATTCAAGTTATTTAAAAAACATTTTAAAAGGAAAAGTAAATGAACATGAAATGCCCCCTTTCCCGTTATTTCCATTTTTATCAGTTTGTGACGATTCCTCTGATTTTGTTCATTGTTTTAGAGTCTGTATTGCCTTTAATTTAATTGTACAATTGAAAATATTTAAAAGCAGATCAATTTGAAGTTTTTCTTTATTGAATTATAAATAATTTCTGGAAATATTGATCAACTAAAATACAAATTAAGGAAATATTAGGGGAATACAGAAATTGCAAACTCTCCCTTTGTCTTCCCACCTTGAGCGAAAATCATCACTTAATTGATATGATCCTAGAAACTTAAATTAACATTAATCAATAAAACAAGTATTCCAAAGCTACAAAACTGTTAAGATTTCAGTGAGAATGAGTCCGACTGCTCTACTAACAGTTCAGCAGTATAACCATCCTGCTCAAAGTGGCCCACAAGAATGACAAAACACTCGGACTTTACTCAGTGAGTCTCCTCTAAAGTTAAATTTCAATTCTGAGCAGATACATGAAAAGAGTTTTTTCATTCAGTGAAGGGGGTCTCAGTTGAGGCCACTGATAAGTGAAATCCACTCAGTGTGGCTTCCTGTCTGGGAGGGATGAGTGAAGACCATGAATTATTTAGAGATGAAGGGGGCCCAAAGTGGACAGACAACCTTGAACGTGCCAGAGATAATAGTCAGTATACTGTATTTATTTCACATATGTTCTTGAGTTGTTGTCAGCTGGACAGACTTTGTAGTCATGTCACTGGTTCCCAAATTCCAAACTTGAACAAAAAGTAATTTAAGAGAAATTATATTCTAATCGAGAGTTAAGAGGAACATATCTCTGGTACTGTGGCCAGTTATTTGCTTGATCATTTAAAATAAGTCAACTTGAATATCAATCTGAATGGTTTCCTAATAACGACAGTAACTAATAACTCCTGGCAGTAGAAGGCACACTAGTTTGTTGTTCCCTGAGGGACAACCCTGCTTAGATGAATGGCAGACCAACTCTGTGGAGACAATTTCAGCTTTATTTCATTCAGCCAGCATCTCTGTAGCCAAAACAAATGCGACCACTGAAACCACCTTATTTGCCACCACTGTGTCCACAAAGTCAGTCTTAGTTTGAAGAACTCCAGGATTTGCCTCTTGCGGACTATTAATTTTAAGCATTACTTTTAACTTTTGCTATTATGTTCAAGTTCACAGCTGTAGCAAAGTTTCAGAAAACCATGAACACAACTCATCCTGTCTTTAGAAAGTCATTTCTCCTCTGAACCAAGGTTATTTTTGTTCATGTGTAACTCCAGACTAACATAGCGGTCAGCTAATAAGTACCTCTGCCAACTATGACCGAGTGGGAGCAAGAAACAAATTCATCTGTGTTTACACAACAAGCCGCAAGGACAAATATATCTGGAAATTGAGTTTCTTCACAGCTGTGTTAAACAAGACATCATAGGGTTGTTTTTTCTCAAATTAAGTTCTGACTAAGCCAAATATCACCCAATTTAAATGAGGAAAAGATAGATTTAATACAGAACAGCAATAACACGGCCTGTCACTTTATAAGCAGTGTAAAACAAGGCCCGAGTCTTTCATCACTCCATAAAGCATCAGTTTAGTTGATGCACAGTATTGTGAGCTCCACCGAGATGAGCCATACAGCTGAATCAAATCAGACACTGACAGCATGGCCGCACACCTGCCAGATATTTTAACTTAAACTGCGACACGGAGGCTGAAGTGAACGAACAGCAAAGATCTGGGATGGCACAGTAAAAGGTACGGATCAGAAATGTAGGAGCGAACAAACAAAAGGTTTCTTTCTGCATAGAAGTTCCCCCAATCAAAGATTATACAAACGTATTGTACATTATAACAAGTTAGATTACAGCTCAGGTTTTCTTTTGTACAAGTCCATACATACATCTTTCTTGTAGCTCTTGCGGTCTGTACATCTTGGTTACAAAAAATACATGCCATTTTGAAGTATCTATGGACAAAGAAACAATATTAAGTTAATTGAACAGTTTAACAACAGAGCCCAACTGTAGTGAGTAACTCGAGGTTCTGCACTGTGTAGCAGAGACGCCAGCTTCGTCTGCCAGAAACAAATAACGCACTCAAACTGATCCAGACTCAAATCAAAATGCAGACAACATGATGACTGTGCTCCTTGTGCCAGGCTAACACTGGAGCGAGAAGATTATGACTGATCAAAGAATGTTACAATATTGAAATACATAAAAGAGCGGGTATATTTATATGTGTACATGTGGGATAGAGAAGCGCTCAGTGGCGTCTCATCTTGACTTTGCGTCCTGAACTCTCCCGGTGTTTGTCAGAGTCTTGACCACGCTTCCAGTAGTTTCCTGAGCTGATGCTGTGACGACGGTGACGGGAGAATGACGGATGTCTGTTCTCCTCTTTGTCCATCTCTAGAACTCTCGGCCTGGCGGAGGAAAACATTGAGATGCCAAGTGAGATTTGGATTATAATTTATCATATGCCGATTGATTGTACACTGCTTCATAATTTACATGGTGACACCGGCTCAAAAGGAGCGTTTTTACAGTCCCATCTATCTCCTTTGCACAAGTGTGTCTTAAGCTCTTTTCAGCCAAGCAATGATGATGATATTGATGTACGAGAGGGAGCAGAGAGAGAGAGACAGAGAGCGAGTGAGCAGGGAGTTAAAAATGTTATATTGAGAAAGAAGAGAGTTGTCTGTTCTTTCACTGATGGATTTTAAATTATTTTCCCTTTGAAGTTTTAATTAATGTCCAGAAAGAAATGCTCACCCCCGATTCTCACAGTGAATCCACTGCTACATTTTCACATCCATTTTATCATTTAACGTTATTAGAGAGCAAATTCTGCTGCCTTCTGCTGCAAAGTCTGGCTGTGCACAAGCATTGAATGGCAGGGTATTATGGTTTTCCTATAGATTGATCTGATCTGAGAAGATTGATCTCCTCAACAACTTAAAAAGGGCTCTTTCACAGTGTTTCCTAGTTTATTAAACTGATTCTGTGCATAAGAGACGACAATTGAGACAAATTTATTACAGCGATCTCAGAAGGTGGTACAACATTGCAAATACTCTTGTAAACTTCTGCACATTCCCTGGTAAATATTTTGCACATCCCTGCATAAAACGTTACATCTCTGTCATTTAAATAACAGTCATGTTGTACATATGTTTAATAATATTTTTTCATCTTTTATTGTCAATGTTATATTTATGCTTCTTGACTTGCAGTACTTGCTTTATCTTTCTTTATATTTTTCTACTTACTATTTTTATAGTTATGTACCAAAATACCAAAGCAAATTCCTTGTATGTGTAAACCTACTTGGCCATAAACCTGAATCTGATTTGTCTCTGTGCATGTTTTACACTGCATTCAATTCAGACTTGCGCTGTGTTGAAAGTGATATAGAAATGTTACCACCTAAAAGTGACCAGGTTGCTTAATATTCAGCCATGACACCAACATATTAAATTGCCATCAGATTTACTTAAAGGGATGCAGATCTGAAAGGGGCTTTAAAAAACTCCACTCTGTTCCAATAACCAAGACCCAAACAGTGACCCAAGTTGACCTGCGTCCAAATTATATTTAGTCTAACTGGGTCAAGGTAGGGTCCCATTGTATTGCTGGTCTGAGGTCAGTGTGTCAATATATCTAAGTGAGCGTTCAAACCAAAAACACCACTATGTTAAAAAAGTAAAAGAGTTTGAAGGCTTATCAGATGCCAAAACACTGCACAGTGATTATAATGTTATGAGGAAGAATTTTACTGCTCTGGAAAGTTGTCATGGCAGCAATCACGTTATCTTTTGTCGCAATGTTTGCGAGGTAAACATTAAAAATACGGTGGTCATGTGGCAAAGTAATTTACGAGGAATATGCGCTAAACGTATTTGATTGGCCAGGGCAGACCCTTGCCAGTTGCATTGCACTCCTGCATAACTTGAGCCTGGTAAAGCGTTTTTGACGGACAACTCCAGGGATTTTTTGCCAGAGCCCTCAGAGGTGGCATCCCCGTTGTATCTACAAAATAACCTCATTCAAATGAATGACACTGCTGCATTGTTTTAACACAAGCCAGTCTGAACACGGCCCACTACAACTCTAATCGTGTGATGTGTCATAATCATCGCAAGGAACAAATGTGTTTTAGGTGAAATGGAGTGGGTGAACTGTGAATTGCAGGGGGAAAAAATGACATGTACTGATACTCTTTTCAACCACAGCTACTTGTTAAGCTGTTGCACATCATGTTGCTGACAGTGTTGGTGTTATGTCTCTATTTCCCTAGTTTCTAGTTTCCCTGAAGCTAAATAAGGCTAATATCATATCATAAAAAATGTTAACAATTTCTTCTGACATTAGCAAAGTGGCTGTCTATATCAGGTGTAACTATCCTCCCTTTATGCAAGTCCGGTAGGTTTTCCACAAGTCTTTTTCGACTGGACCCGTGAAGACCTCTGGTGTGTCTGTATGTGTGGCCGTATACCTGTGAGCAGCATCAGGGTCTGCTTTGCGATGAGAGCGTTTGGCTTTCAGAGGAGCGGGTCTCTCTGCAAGAGAAGACCTTAAAGGGCTGTTAGAGTCCACTCGAGGAGCATCAGGTCTGGTCCTGGCAAACAGTGGAGGGAGCACAAGTAGAAACACATGGATTAGAGCCAGATTTCATGCAAGATAGTTACTTTTTAAATGTGAGTATGCTGACTCACTTTCTGAGGATGATAACTGCACGCCGCTCCTTGATGTCTTGGGGCCGGATGCAATGGGTGATGTCATCAGCAGCATAGCCACTGAGAAAGAAAGATGCTTTAAGTGACAACCACTTCAGCGCTTGGCAGCCACACAAACACAGTAACTCAATCAATGCATGACAGCAAACACAGCTGTAGTCACCTGAGTACTGTGACACTCCCTCTGTTCACAGGCAGCACAAACACTGGCTCTGACACCCTGATCGGTTTGAACTGGAAGCGACAGCCGAAGCAGAGCGCGCTGTCACTGAAGAAGGACACAGAGACGATGGGCCTTGCAAAGATGTGCAGAGGATCTACATGTGACACAATGCAGCCACCTGGTTGATAATCATTGATGACTGCACTGTTGACAAACCCTTCCGGGATCACTCCACTGGACACCAGACGCTTGATCACCAGCTCGTGCACCCAGCTCGGGATCTCATCCACTTCTCCTTTGCGGTACAGCCTCTCCTGGCCCGGTCCACGCTTCTCCAGCTGGGATCCGTACGTGTAGCCCTCCCCGAAGAAGTACTTATTGCGGAGGGGTGCCCTGTCCACGGTATGCTCACGGTAAAGTCCTGCCTCTCCTTGTGCAACCACCTCGTCGATCTTCTCCTCGATGAGGGCGCATTCCTCCGGTGTGAAGATGCTCTTCTGCAGGATGCTGCTCTTCACCCGGCGGGCCTCCTGCTCCCGGAGCTCCGTGTTGTCATCGCTGTGCTCATACTCATCGTCGTCTGACTCCCGAAACTTGCGCTTTCGACCTTTTCCGCTGCCATTACTCGTCCCGTCCACGTATTTATTTTTTTCTTCGTCTCTGTGTGGAGTCATGGATTTTAGCTTCTCCCTCAGGTCAGAATATCCGCTGGCTGCCATGTCAGCCAAAACAATATGACTGATGTAGTGCGACGTGAGCTCCTAGCTAACAGATAGCATGTATCAGCGCTGCATTTCAGCACTGTTTTAACTGAGTCTGGTTAATATGAACGGACTAGATGTCAAAAGGAGGCTTTGACGATGGATATCGCCAGTTTAGGGGACCACTCACTTTCACTCACAGCGGTATCCAGCGCAAAAAAGTAGCTAACATTAGCTAAGTTGCTCCGCCGCCCTGTCTGAGAATTGAAACAGCAGTCTGGTGTGAAACTTGGCAATGTGTAGATGATATTACCGGACGCTAACAAACAAGCAGAGCTGTAATAAACGCTGCGTCGACACTACAACACGCTCAGCCAGCGGAGGGGCTAACGATAGCTAGCCGAGCTGCTTGGCTACCAGCTAGCTAAACTAGCCTGGCTTGGTCTGTCCGTTGCCGCCTGGAAATACCGACAAACCACGCAGCGACATTTCACGTGTCACCGCTGAATTCCAAACCTCGGGGCTCCGGAGACGTTTCCGCTCAGGTTTTAACTCCAAGAGTCCGGGAAAACATTGTTATATCCGCACAAGGCTTGATCACGGTCAGCTTACACCATCATAACGCAAGAGAAAGGCTGAAAATAAACTCGTGTAACCTGCCAGAGATCTGCGCATGCTCACTCGTGACCTGCCAGTTTGGGGCGGGACTATCACGTGTCCTGAACGGAAGACTCTTAAATCCATGTTAGGAGCCTTGAGGGGGACACTGCAGACTACTGCTAATTCTGTCCCACTAACCTCTTATTTACTTCCAGAAAGTTCACACTGTTCATATGGTGGTCTTTATTACAGTGTTATTAATTGTGTTGATGCCTGTCTAATAATAATAATAATAATAAGTAAGTATTAATAAGAAACCTTATTTATATATGTATATTTACCTAATATTGAGAGAAAATAGTGCAAATATTGTTTACACATTTTATGAGATTTGTAATGAAAATAAGGTTTTGTGTAGTGAAAAACTACTGTATCTGAATATTGTAAATTTTGTACAATTGTACATTTCTGTGAACAAATTCTCTGCTGGATATCTCAAGAACAAAACTGGTGATATAAGTACAACTCCTCATTTGTGCATTTAACCGTTTCACTCACACACATACAGATCTCTTTTGCACCATTTTTCCTTGGAAAGTGGAAACCGAATTTAGATTTGTAAATCTTATAAAACACATCAATAATCTCTGCACTATACCCTTCCATAAACTACCCAGTGTTAGGCCTTTTTAAAAATATTTTTATGCATACTGTATTTATTACTTTACCTACATACCTATATTTAGATTTAGATTCACCAAAAATTAAACAGCAACAATTTTGATAGTTTATTCATTTTTAAGTACTTTATAATAATTCCTCTGGTTTATATTTTTGTAAATTGAATACTTTTGGGTTTCAGACTGTTGGTCAGACAAACAAGTAAGTTACTTAAACTCAACAATTTTACATTATTTTCTGGTATTTTACAGATTAAGAGATTAGTTGTTAAATGCAAAAAACAATTAATAATGTTATTTGCAGACCTGCCTGAGACGTTGTTTATTAAAATAAATATTTTAGGGGCTTTGTTTATTATAGTGTTAATACCCATCAAAACATTTAGTTGTGCCATTTTATACTGATACCTCTTCATAACAAATACTTGTTTTAATAATAAATAATAATAATTGTTTAATCATTTTAGAAGTGCTCATATGTCCCTCTTTAAAATTGCATATTTTATTTTGATAAAATATTCTTTACAAAACCAGAAAGTCGATGTATTAATATGAATACTGAATACAAGAAATGTTTACACTAACATGACGTTTTACAGTAAACAGTATCAATAGAAAAATAATAAAAAACATGTTACATATCAGTTATAAAACTTTATAATGACAAGGCACAGGCCTATGACGCTTCCTCACTGTTCATTAACAGCTTATGTACAGATAAAACATCTTTAGTGTTTAATCGATTAAAACTACAGCAGTAAGTGCAATTATAAAGGTGTCAACCTGAAAGAAACATGAACTAATATTGACTTCTCACTGTCTTCAGGATGCACTTTGTTCAGTTAATGCAGTATAATAATAAAGCAAATGTGAGACTGACTTCAGGGTACACTTATACATTCACATATAATATTAGTGTGTGTGTGTGTGTGTGTGTGTGTGTGTGTGCGTGCGTGCGTCCGACACAACACACACCTGAAGGCAAGAAGAGGTAGGCTATTTATAAGGGTTACGTCTAATGTATGTGTGTGTTCATACAAGTGTGTGCGTACAATTAAGCAGGAGCGTGTGTTATAACATGGTGATTTCGCTAGGTGGTAGGGTGAGTCTCTTCTCCCGCACAGACATCATGTTTTCCACCTGCATGGCGATGACTCGACACAACTCCAGGCCCTGTAGACAACAATGGCCGACATGAGCGCAGAGACTGAAACGTAGCAACGCCACTGAAAATGATCACGCGTGTCCTCTTTAGAGTGTCCTTGTCTGTGTTTGTGTAATACCTGCTCCAGCTGCAGCTGAATGAGCCGCTGTGTGTTCGTGTCCCCGAAGGTGAGGTCTACATATGGGTAACTCGTTCCAGCAGTGGGCCTCTGGGTGCGGCTGGACTGTACCTCCACCAGGGGGACCACTGCCATCAGCTCCTGCACCACAGAGACCAAACATTATAACACAACTGTCTACAGAAAGTATGTGACTCTACTTCTGGGCTCATGTTTCAGTCACGATGAGATGAGTCACGTCAGCGATCGATGATCGTGAATGTGCGTGTGTCTGTGGTTCCTTACGTGTGTATTTTTGTGCAGGAAGTGGAGACCGTGTTGATTGACAGCAACAATGCAGGGGGCGTAGAAGGTGGTGGAGCTGCTGCTGTGGATGTAGAAGAAGGAGGAGCCGAACATGGGGAATGCACTGACCAGCCCTGCAAGACAGAATTTACCAAGAGTGAGCACACATTGTCACATTTTTATTCTCTGAGGAGACACCGCATGAATTGGTCGTTATTAAAGAGGCACCTCACAGATTTCAAACATCAAGTTCAGTTTATTCATCACGAGGAGTCCTACTCAACCTGTGAAAAAAGTTGTATAATGTCTTCTGTGGCTCTGGAGGAGCTTTGTCAAGTCTGAACAAAATGACCCTGGTGATGTCATCAGGGTGACCTCGGCTTACAACTGGGGACTACACATTTTTAAACAGAAGGTCTGCGTTAAAAACTGCAGGCATGGACTTTAAAAGACGTGGACGTTTACCCTGCAGGGAGGGTCTAAAAAACACAGTTGAGTTGCATTATGGGAAATGTAGGATCTAGTGTTTTTGAGGTTTGACCCATACTAGAGAGTCAAGAAATCTTGGCCTGTGCTGCTTCGAGTTTGACCATTCTTTGTTTAATCTCTCAACATCACGGTAGAGCAAAACTAAACCACTGGA
Organism: Macquaria ambigua; assembly: GCA_008360985.2. Taxonomy (NCBI): domain Eukaryota; kingdom Metazoa; phylum Chordata; class Actinopteri; order Centrarchiformes; family Percichthyidae; genus Macquaria; species Macquaria ambigua. The sequence goes on from VMKM01000091.1 coordinate 553,243, forward strand.
GCACCTCTTTAAGACACAAATACCTTCTATATTATGACAATATGCTTTTAAGAAATGCAAATTTACACATTAGTTAAAGCATTTCTTCTTGTTCATACACCACATCTAAATGCAGATTACTGTTGCTGTCAATGTGAAGATTAACTTAATAATCGATTGAGTTGAACAGGTTGCTCACTCTTGACCTTGGAAACAACAGTTGACAAAACAATCTCAACTCAAGGTCCACTAACTTAGTCGCTTGTTCTGGAGCTTTTGACCGTATCACACGGTCCTCATTGGCAGACTGTGGCCCTTTTAGAATAACATAATGAATTAATAAATTCTAGGATAAGGGCCCTGCTTTTGGCTGCTTATTAAATCTGCTGATGACGACCATGTGATACGGTCAAAAAGCAAATAAGTGAACTTTGAGTTGAGAATTTTTTTTTGTCAGTTTCATAATTTATATTTTCATATCTTATATATGAATGTGGACAAAGGAACTTGTGGCTTGTCTTGCCTCGGAGAGATTGACTAACATTGTTAAAGGGAACGACAAGAACTTTGGCAACCACCTTGTCGAGAACAAGAACAAGAACTTTTATGGAGTTTATGTAGAAGTTGTAGAAAGTGACGCTTCAGGGTTATTTAGAAATTATACACTGCAATTGATTTTCCTGAAAATTTACCACAATATACCGTATAAAATAACATATATAGATTGAAGGTACTGTTGTCACACATGTAGAGAAAATATGTAAAAACTGACCAGTTCAGCCAAAATAAACAGTGGTGCCTCCTCTCAATGTGAACACGGATCTTACCCAGAAACTGTGCCCTGGCCTGGTGCGGGTTCAGGGTCTGCACTTGCTGCATGTGCTGCGTCACCATGGTAACCCACTGCTGGGGTGGCTGCTTTTTGAACAGAGGTGTGGCGATGTACTCCGATAATTCATGTCTGGAGGAGAGAAGAGGAGAAACAGAATCTGAGATAAACAGAAGTCGGCTCCGCTCGGTGATTTCTCAACATTTCTCAGAATGATTTTACTCGGTGAGCTGTGGTGATCTGCTGTCGGCTCCGTGTGTGGGTGGAAAGAGACACAGATAACAACAGTAAGAGTATGAGTTTTTACAGTTGAGAAAAAGAAAGTGTAATGCACTTTAAACACAAAAACTATTGACTGCATTGCATTCTGGTCTCTTCAAAAAGGAGTTTCTTCCTGTACGGTTGTTGAACACCAGTGCTAAATGGAAAATCAAGAAAAATATCCATTGCAGCTTCATTGCAGTGTTGTCATGTTGGCTGCATTAACATTTAACAACAACACAGGCCCATAAATCTAATGCACATCTCCTGAAAATGTGCTGAAACAGAGGCACTGTTTAAGGCGGATTTTCCTAAAATAATTAACCTGCAGGTAAAATGGATTTTTGTGGAGACATTTATGCTAATTTCACCCTTATATTTTGGTCATGTCCTGAAATATTAAAATCAAATTGGATTGGTGTTAATAGGGAAATGGGATGTATTATGAAAGTTTAAAAAGGTCTAATGTAGCTTGAGATAATGGATAAAAACTATGAATATTTACTCAGAAAACTGAGAATAATTGCTTTAAATGTAATTACAAGAATCTGGAGGCCAAAGGGAAGCCAAAGGAAGACAAATGGAAAGAGGAGCAAATTAAAAGCATGGAGAAAATCTGAGGTAGCATTGACTGTATTAAAACAAGATGGGCTAAATGGTTGTGTTGTGTAAATTTAAACCTTTGAGAGAATAGAAGACATTTTGTGGGTGGATGTTTGTATATATGTATGTACAGTATGTTTCATATACTGCACTGTATGTATGTCCATCCATCCATCCATTTTCTTCCACTTATCTGGGGCCGGGTCGCGGTGGCAGCAAGTATGTATGAAACAGTTTATTTTTCTTGTATCTATGTAAATGCTCACTGTGCTTCTCTGTATTAAGGACACACCTTTTTTCTTTCTGTTTTTTCACTATTCTTGTTTGTTTTTATTACAATTATTTTCTTTTTATGATTAGAGTTTGCTCTGATACACCCTCAACTGTAAAAATACGATGAATTGGGGGTCATGAACCCAGCAAATATATAATTAATAAAGTAAAATGGAAGTATAAAAAATATATTTTTAGATTATCTGTAAGACTATTTTATCATTTGATCACTGAAACTGGAGGCAGTATTGTCAAACATTCTGCCTTGTTTTACTTATTGTTTTCTCACATGCTGGGGATGAAGATGATGTCTTTGGCTCTGTGCTGCAAAGCTGCCAGTTTGGAGATCTGGTGGAACTGTTGATCGCTCACTTTTCCATGTGGAAGGACATTGAGCAGGCCCTTACGGTAGTCTGGCAGGATCTAAATAAACACACAAACACAGTTACATACACATGCACACATGTAGGTAACATACACTGCATCTATGTGAGACATGACCTGCCGTACCTGGTTGTATTGCATGGCGACACAGAGCTCGTTCTCGAACTTGAGTGGTTGAGTCCAGATGACCCGTCTGAACCAGAAGCTGTAGTTGGAGTCGACTATCTCGGCCTCTGTCGCAACATCCAGGATGTACTCGTGCTTGTTCAGAGGACGCACATTCTGACCTGGACACACCCACATACACATGTAATGTCATTTATTACACAGAGATATGCATATTTACCTAAAGATGAACTTAAACTACTGAGTTAACAAATTCATATTTGCTCTGGAACGATCTGCCCGAGGAAATCAGGTCGGCTGAGTCAGTGATGTCCTTCAAATCCCTTCTTCAAACATACTTTTATCGGAGAGCCTTCCCTGATTTTATGTGAGTTTTACATTTTCTTTGAACTGTCTTTTAATTCCTTTAAAATGTTTTTATTTTGTATTGGTATCTGTCTTTGTGAAGCACTTTGTAATGTGGATTTTAAAAAGTGCTCCATAAATAAAAATGATTATTATTATTATAAAGGATTTGTTGATCTAATGCTCAGTATCTGTCTTTAGTAGCCAAAAAAATAGTTATGGTAAAATACACTACAAACAACTGACACAATGGGAGGCTGAACTGGGAGTCCAGTTTCAAGACCCGTGGTGGGAAAAAGCCAAATTACAGGTCAACTATTCCTCTTCCTGTGCCCGTCTTAATCTTATTCAATTTAAAGTGCTCCATAGAATACACTTAAGTAAAGCTAAACTAGCAAAATACTTTCCTGGTACTAGTGAGGCCTGTAATAGATGTGCTTCTACCCCCTCTCATCTAGCACATACCTTCTGGTCATGTTCAAATAAACAGGATTTTGGAAAAACTTTTTCAAGATCATGTCAGAAGTCTTAAGTACAGATATTGCACCCTGTCCACACATAGCCATTTTTGGAGTGCCCCTTAACTACCCGGAGTTTACTAAGAAGAAATTAAATGTCCTGTCCTTTGCCTCTCTTATCGCCCGTAGTTGCATCCTCCTACACTGGAAATCGCCTAAACCTCCAGCAGAATGTTCCTGGCAGACTGATCTAATGTCATTCCTTAAACTGGGAAAAATCGAATTCTCTCTTAGAGGGTCGAAGAAATTTTACATTACAAAACTGGACAAGACCGAAGGAGCAGGAGCGTTGTGCAAAGGAATATGAAAAAGCTGTCCAAGCAATAAGCACCATAACGAAAGCTTCTGTTTCATTATGTCAGAACAAATGAAGAAGCACAAGCAAGTTCCTTTTGAAACCTTTAGAAAAAGTTATATTGTTACTATGTATTTATTCCCTTATGGGATGTAAGTGTTTGACAATTTGTGCATCATGTTTTCAAAAACATCTATATAGATACACAGAGTGCAAATGAATGACAAATTAAAATCTTAGTAGATCATAAAGTATTGGATTGCTCTTGGCAGAGACTCAGTGTTGTGATATCGGTATCGGAAATGAAAAGTGATGAAGTGATATCGAGCCAACACTCGTTATTTTGCCGTGACAGGCCTATCAGGACTCATGGACTTTCTCCCGCAGCTAGAAACCAGAGAACAGTCTGACATGTGATCTGTTAGTGGATCTGCTTCACTGAGGATGACAAGAAGACTGACTTTGTGCACCAATACAATGGTTAATGTGCGTCTGAGTGTGTGTGTGTGTGTGTGTGTGTCTGTGTGTGTGTGTGAGAGAGAGAGAGAGAGAGAGAGAGAGAGAGAGAGAGAGAGAGAGAGAGAGAGAGAGAGAGAGAGATCTGTGAGCACACCTCTATTGGTGACTAAAAATATGGCATATTCTTCCATGGCCTCCAGTCTGTGCAAACCCATCTCATAACACAGCTCCTCAATCACCTCCAGGGCAACCTGAAAAACACAACAATATCAACACACACACACACACACACACACACACATTTATATCACAGCTGTCTCCTCATAGATAACACACAGCGCCTGAACACTTACAGAGCACGTTTTGATCTTCGCGTGACGTTCAATGCCTCCAGGAAAGAGAAACAGCTGACGTTTTGAACTACGTCCCGCCTGAGGAAGTACAAACACACACTCATATAGTATATACAGTACATACACTGGACATGTCAGACTATGGCTGATTTTTAAGGACCTTAATACACTTAAACCTGCACATACAGTGGTGTCAAGTAACAAAAATGTAAGTACATGCATACACATTGTACACATTGTCAACAAATCCTATGAAAAGAACAAAACCAACGATGTTGATGTTCATCTCTCATTACATTTTGACTTCACTACCCTGTCTGTGTGTACTTCGCCTCAAGCTGATTTGTTCCTAAATAAATCTTTACAGCTTTCAGGTTTCATTTTGAAAGTTATTTCCTAAAACAGCTGTGCACTGTGATTTTTGGCAAATGTTACTCAAACAGGAGTAAATAGTGCATTTGTTGGGGGCTATTTTCAGGCTTCATGTTCATTGTAATGAAGGAACATGTAACCCAGTGCAACAGTGTGGCTCCTTTATGTGTTTTTAATCGTTTTTGGACCACAATGGAGCTCTATGGCACAGAGGAAAAAGCTATATCAGACTTTAGGTACACAGACAATACTTGTTGGTTTTGGTCTTTTCATGAGATTTGTTGACAACAAGAAAAGAAATTGAATATCATCAGCCTCTTCCTACAAAATTAGCTCCAATTCGATCATCTCCCACATTAATGTGCCGCTTCTATCAATAATAGTAATACTATAACATAACATATACAATAATATAGATCTGAATGTGGATGTTCTGCATAATGAGTACCTTTACTTTTGATTCCTAAGTATATTTTGCTGCTACTGTTTTACTTGAATCATGGCAGGACTTTTATGTGTTATGGAGTGTCTTTACATTGTGGGTGTTACTAGTTTCATTTAAGTAAAGAAACTGAATACTTCTTCCACTACTGCAGATAAATAAAACAAGCCACTGACCATCATAGCCTTCAGCTCCATGCTGTTGGGTGGCATAATGCGGCCGCCATACTGGAACGTCTTCTTCAGGTTCTGCTCACACGCTTTAGCGATGCCTAACACATGTAAAGAAACATTACGTGCTGGTAGCTTTGGTAATGTGTACAGCAGATTTACACTCAGTGATAAAGTGTGTTTTGGGTGTGTTTTTACCCTGATACTGTGCCCCAGCACTGCGAGAGGCCTGCTGCAGGTGTTTCAGCAGGAAGGGCTTGAGGACTTCAGAGCAGCGATGGAAAGCAGTCAGGATGTACAGCAGCCTCCAACCTCGTTGGCAGCTATCACTGTACGGCACAAGAGTGCACAGACACACTCAGGATTACAGGCTCGGGGAAGAAAGAGGAGCGTGGTGTGTGATGGTTTGTGGTGTGTACGTTGTGAATGTGTTCAAGTAGACGTACGGTTTGGAGCTGGTGTTAGCAGTAAGCTGTTTGAGGAGTTGGCAGTAAGCCTCATCCCTCATCAAGGTGAATTCTCTTATGAGCTGAGGACACACGCACGCACGCACACACACACGCACACACACACACACACACACACACACATACAAACATACACATATTAGTTAACTGTCAAAGAGAAAATTGTAGCCTGAGAGAAAACTGTGTGTATTTACCTTGAGGAAAGTGCTGACCACTTCCTGTTCTGTCAATCCCCTTGACGGAGAGTCACCCATGAAACGCATCCCCGCTACACACACACACACACACACACACACACACACACACACACACACAGGTCAATAATATTTAAGTCTTGAATATCAGATTTTGTAGAGAAATCCAGCACTTGAGTACTTAAAATCTAATTTCACCAGAGGATGAATCGGAGCCCAGATGTAATAAGAGTAATGTTTGTATGGGCCTCCGTATATTTTCCAATAAAAAAGAAAATTTAAAAAAAGAGTAATGTAATAAGATAATGCAATTAGAGGAGAGATGAGAGAAGGTGAGGACTTACACAGGAAGAGATCAGCTGCCACTCTGTTCATGGCTGGATCCGTAAACTCTATCAGAGACTCAGTCAGAGGAGTCTGCAAAGGAGAGGATCATACAAGAAAAGTGTTATATAGACAACTCAATGCACCCAAAAACCACACAGAGTTATGAGTAGATGCCCTGAGATAACTTTGTTATGATATGGCGCTATATAAATAAAACTGAATTGAATTGAATTGAATTGAATTTAAGTTATAGCGAGGCACCTTGGAGAACTTGATCATTTCAATGGGCTCTCTGGAGTCTCTGTTCTTGCTTTTGCTCTTCAGGGAATCTCTGAGAACAAAATCAGTCGCATAGTGCAGCTTTTAAAACTAACAGTGATGGAAGAAGCATTCAGACAATTTACTTTAGTACAAGTAGCAATGTCCCACTATAAAAATACACAATTACAAGTAAAAAAGTCATGCATTCAAAATTTTATTCAATAAAAGTAAAGAAGTATTAGCAACAACATGTATTGAAATATACTCATTATGCAGATTGGTGTCTGTCTTTATTATTCAACCATTATTATTGATACACTGTTGTAGTCTGTTAATCTACAACAATCTGCATCATATCTTATAAACTAATGATATGATACTAATAAAATAGTAAATGAACCACTGGATTTGAGATGGTCTCTGTGTGAGGTGTTTTTCTGTGTGTGCACATTTCTTTTCTTTGTCTCACCCCTTCCGGTTAGTTCCCTGTCTGAAGTACTTCTTGGCAAACTCCAACATGTCATATTTACTGTCCTGCAGCACCCTCTCATCCAGATCTCCATCAGCAAAGCCATCAAGGGAAACCCTCTGAAAATCAAAGACTGACAGTGAAAAACAATCTGACACACACACAAAACATACCGTATGTGAGCGTGTGTACCTCAATTGTTTGATCGATCTCATGCGCAGCCATGGTGGACGCCACGGCAACAGCGACGGCTGATGACACGGCGAACTGTCCCGCTCCTCCTCGAGGTTCTGACTTGCGGTCCAGCGGCAGCGACAGGAAGTCAGGAGGAGCAATGGGATGGACACACTCGGCCGGAAATGCACCGGAGCGGCCGAACACAGCACCGAACTTCCAACCTGACACACACACACACACACACAGAGCAGAGGGATTACAACACACACACACCTAGGTGCTTTGTGCCCCGAAACAACCCTCCCCTCTGCTGTAAGTCCTGATCTGCCTTTCCTTTAACAGCAGGTCAGCTTCTCATTTAAGTCAGATTCTTATCTGCATCCTTTTCTCTCTCATTTACAAAACTCTCTCCTGTAACTATGCTGATAACCTGGCACATAATACAGCCTTTGGTCTAATTAAAGACACTATACACACAGGTATTTCTGTCACTTGTGAGGACATCGTATTGACTTACATTAAATCCCTGCAGGGGTACCCAAACCTTAGCCATAACCACTACATGCCTAACACCAATCCTTGTCCTAACCTTCACCTAATCTTTTATAAAAATAATCAATATTTTTATATTAACAATGCATCAAATTACTTATGTGAAAGGAGTCGCTCCAAGTGATGACCCCACAGAGAATTAGCACCCCACTCTGCAGTTCCTCAAAGATTTACTGTATTGGTTCACTTTCACTGCTCTCATCAGTTGTTTAACATGAAAAAGCTCTGATAAACTCACTGGACACACGCTGCTCATCACCAAACAGCAGCCAGATAAAGTTAGCGACTTGCTGGTGAACATAGTGAGACATTTAGCAGCTATTTCCCTCATGAGCTGGTGGAGACCAAAACTGAGTTAAAAGGAGAGTGAATATTGGACTCACATTTATCAGGTGGCCAGAAACATGGCTCAAAATGAATGCTAGTGTGTTTGCTATCACGTTAGCCATGTTACTGTTGTATTTACAACCTGTTCTGCTGCATCCAAGTGGGAACCAGCTTTTTGTCCCAAAGTAGGCAGTGAGTCCCCACAATGTGACGTAGGTACTCACACACACAAGCTGTCCTCCCCACACCCCTTGAGTTTTTGAAAAATACTTGATGAAAAATTGAATGTGTAACGCAGCTCAGATCTTACATTCACATTTAATATTATTTAAGTTTATGCCTTCAGAAATTTAGCCTTTTTCCCCAGTTAAAGATGATAACAGATCTCAGCAGATTGTGTGATGGAGGATGGATTCAGATTCAGAAAACCTGACCGTAGTGTGCTCTGTGAGGTTCATTTATTTATCACAGTAAATTACAAAAATGTGTGTGGCAGCACACACTGAGTTTGTCCTATCCAGTATCTTTTACGCAATGCAATGACGTGACTTCTCCTCATCAGTGATCTTGTTTCATCTTTTGTGTCCTCAAGAAATGACATGAATCAATATTTTTCAAATTGCATGGCCATCTTCCATCTGAAAAATAATTTTCTGATACAATATTATATTTAAAGAGTGCTGTGGGCACTGTCAACATCACTGCACCTATTTCTCCTTGGCTTAAAATACCATCACAGCTCCAGGGTACACGAACACAGTCCAGGTTAGCAAATCTCTCCAAGCTGTCAGTCTGAATTGTCACCTTGTTTATTTTTGGGTCTTGGCCATGACGCTAACATCTGGTTACCGCATGCAAAAAGGTGAAGTTTATAGTTTATAGATGTGATTTTGTTTTAGATTCAAATGAAGGGATTTAATGAACACTCACCAAAGTCTTGAGTGTCTCTTTTCAGCTCCTCCAAAAACACCACCTTCTTCCTCACCACACAGCCGTAGCTGTAACCTGCAGGAGACACACACACACAAACACACGCGCCTGAATCATAGATTCACTCATAAGATATTAGGATTTCTACTAAAGGCACCACAGTGTCTCACCCTTCTGCAGCCCGTCCATAACCTGCAGCCTGATGATGTCACCTTTGTGAAAACTGAGCATCGAGCGGTCGTCTGTCACAAAGTTTCGCTCTGCAATCACATAGTCTGAGTCCTGCAAGGGAGAAAGAAAAAACACACACTCTCACACTGTTACATGTTACAGTAATGTTATTTGCATTTACAGTATTTGGACTAAAGTTTACCCTCAACTGTACTCATCTACTGCTGCTTCAGTTGCTGATTTTTCCACATCTCAGATCAGAAAAAAGGGGAGTTTGTTACTTTCAGTGTGTGCAGATGAAGGGAGTAAGAAAAATAATAATCGAGGTAAAACTATAGGTCCTTTGCTGTTCATGTGTTAGCTGAAACTGTTTTCAGGTTAATGGTATTTTTGGTATTTTGAGCTGGAAACAAAAAAATGCCAAGAAATGAAATGTGTATCATTAACAGATGTTTTTGACAGAGTTAAAGCCTGATTGACGGATTCATGGTTGTTGTACAATGTTGTGTCTTCAGAAGCATCAAACTCCAAGTGGCCCTCACTCCAACTGTAGCCCATCTAACCATGGATCCCATTCAAATACAGACTTTGTCCACTGCTGGACGGAACAAGTATGTGTGTGTGTGTGTGTGTGCTGTACCTTTTTGATCTCATTGATGAAGGTGTCTATGAGATGCTTGACTTGCGGTGCCTTGGCTGAGAACAGGATCAGCTTCTCATTGGTCAGATTGAACTCTAGCATGTTCTCAGAGGGGATGGTCACAAACAGGATGTCTGCATAGCTGAAAAAATACAGTGCAAAAGAAAATATGATTCAGCAAAGTGACAGATATACAGCGGTATCAGTGTATATGTCGGCCGATAAGTAACAAGATATTATTAGCTTTATAGCCCTATAGTATTAGCCTTAAAACTACAGTACTGGTCAGGCTAGACACACAAATCAATCTTCTACTAAATAAAAAGAAAATAAGCTGAGGAAAGTCAAGATAATCAGAGACAATTTGGTATATTTACAACTCACCTGGCACTATGAATTGTAAAATACACATATCTGGAACTCCAAACAGGATAAAAGAAATGCTAATAGGAATTTACAAACTAAGATAGAAAAACAGCACATACGTGTAGGGTCGTAGGACTCTGAAGTAGTCTGGAGCTGCAGCGCTGCTTTTTACGGTCTTCAACAGCTTAATGCCGCTGTGGGACACTGACAACACCTGCACACCTGTTCCTACACTACCCTGCACACACACACACACACATATACACACAGAGGTTTAATAAAAATGAATATAACACACTCAGTAATTATTATCCTCTGAGGATTTACCACCCTCACCGATGCGGGGAACAGACGGGAGAAGTATATTTCCCAGGTTTCCCTGGCTGCTGTGACGATTGTTTTCTTCACGTGCTCCTCCACTGGATCCATATTCTGTTCAACCCCGTGTTTAGCTGTCATTCACACAAACAGACACATTAACTCATGAATGACAAAGAGATGTGTTTGGATTAGAGCATACGATCTAAAAAAAAAAAATGTCTGCAGGAAGAACAGACAGACTACCGAAAAGAGCTTTCATTTTCTGCCTTTCATCCCGGGTGATGCGAACACACGCCTCTGACAGAGTGTCGTTCACTATCTGCAGGAGAGGCGGAAAGAGGAGAGAAGGAATGTTAGAAATAATTTAGTTTGATCTTTCTATGATTTTTCTGCTGTCAGGTGAAAAATGTGGAGCACAATTGGTGAGAGGTAAAAAAGGTGAATTAATTAAAAAAATGCATATAATTTTAAAAAATGACTGCATTTATCTGTTGATGTCACATCCACCCATCCATTCATAAGTTACCTGTTTGAAAATGAGGTCAAGCACCACAGGATTGTTGAAGCTGTCTTTGGGATAAAAAACCTGTAAAAGAAAGAAAAATACTCACAACAGAATAGAATACAAACATTTCGACAGCAGATCATGATGGGTTTTTTTGTGTATTTGTGCGTGTACACACCTCCTTCCTGAGGTACAGTCTCCAGGGAACATTGGTGTAGGTGTAGTGCTCTTCATTGGTGCTCTGATGAAGCTGTGTCTGGATGGTCTCCGTCTCTACAGGAAGCTCCCGAGAAACTGCACCAAATAAGGTCACGTTACATTTCCGTTTCATCTTTATTTGACGTCCTTATTTTAATAAAAATGTATTAAATGAGTGTGTTAATGATGTGCTGCTGTCTTGTTGTCTCTCCACCGTTACTCCAGAGAATTGAAGAGCATTATATTGTCCTAATATTGCTAAAAAAATTGTTAAAAGAAATGCTTTAAGATCAAGTGCCCACAAAACGACACGACAGATGTGTTTTCACAATCCGCATATCAGTAGGGTCACATGGCGCCTTGCCGCCTGCCTGCTGTGAGAGTCAGTGTGTCCCTGTTTAACTGCCCCTCTGCACTCCTGACCTTGTCTGGGACATGCTAATTGTCAGCAAATATGCTTGATATTTTTGCCAGTGGCGATTTAATGTGACTAAGTAAATGGGGTGAACTGTCACTCTAGTCATTATCAAGGCAGAATTTATGCTGAGTCTAGTGGGCAAATGTGAGAACAATTGCCACATTTCAGAAGAGGTCACTGCTGAATGACCCTCTTCAGGGTTTTATTCACTCCTACAGTGTAGATGCTCACTCAGGAGCGGCTAATCATGTGCCGCCGAGAGCCAAAAGTCTGCAGGTTTTCATCCCAATCGAACATCTCGGCGGGTGATTTCACACATCAGTTGTCCCCCTCTTCTTTCCGGAAAGCTACTCAGTGAGCGGAGTTTTTGGTTAAAATAAAAACCTTTTGGCTCTCTTTGGTAAATGGTTGGCAACCCCTGAACTCGCAGGTGCTTAGCCTTAGCTGCATTGGATCTGCAAGACTTAAGCATATCCAGAGGTACACAGATTGTGTTGTCAAAATTTTTATAATGGTGCTTTTAAACAGGTTATCTCAGAGGTTTATGGTATAGATAAGTAGTTCAAATGATCATAACTTTTGCTTAAAGGTGCTTGGTGGATTTCTTTTGACCACCAGGGGCACTGTAGTCCAATGAACAGAAGATCAAACACAAGTCAAACAGAAGACTGCAAGCTGATGTAAACAATAAACTTGTCTCATGAGGTAACATATGTGTCAGACATTACAAATAACACAATGAGGTTTGGTGAAAGACATGAAATCTAAACAAAACCGAAAAGCTCCACAAAATGCCGTTAACTCTAAGTGATGTAGCCTTGTCTGTACTGGAATATGTGGATGAGTACATACTTTGAGTGAGTGTGAGTACCTGGAGGAGGTATGGGGAGAGGACGATCAGGTGCTCTTGTCTTCGTGCTCTTGGTGGGTTTTAATCGCGCCTCTTTCATTGCAGATGCAGATGGTGAGGGGGCGACAGGACGTTTGGGCTGGACAGACACAAAAACTTTCCCCTCCATGACTGATTTCTAGCATTGTCTAATGTGCATGTCCATATCGCTGTAACCACTGCTTGCATTCTGTGTATTTTAGCATTTTTCAGGTTTAAATGCACAGTGTGTGTGTGTGTGTGTGTGTGTGTGTGTGTGTGTGTACCTGTGGAGCAGGAGGGTTGTCCATCTGGGGTTTGAGGATCTGTAAAGCTTCATCACGAGGGGTTTGCCTCTTCTTGAACTTCCCCTCTGGTCTCCTAAACACATCCACACAGTGTCAACATCACGCATTACAGTTTGCAGGATCTTTCAACAACAAACGTAGTGTACTGTATAATCTGTGTGTTTGCGCTTGTTGTGTGTAAATACAATCATCCTGGTGCTGTGTGCTCACTGTGAGCAGTAACATCCCTGTCAGTATCTGTTGGTGGTTTGTTGTAGCTTTACAGGGCTTTACAGTATGCACAGTTAATTCTTTGACTGAAGATAGCATCAACTGCTGTGCTGTATTTACGAGCAAAAATTCATCAAATTAAAACTTTGATGACTGTGCTCACTCCTCAACCCCAAATCAGTCAGTGTGTGTGTGTGTGTGTGTGTGTGTGTGTGTGTGTGAGACCTCACCTCTTGCCAGGTGGCAGCAGGTCTGGCAGTGGAGGTGGGGAGTTGTACCTTTTGATGATTTCTTTGAAAAATATTACAAACCATGTGAGAATTAAGTAGATTACACATTATATTTTCTTCCATTGTGTCAAATCCAAATGCCAACCAACGTGTCTGCTAGAAATCAAGAAATAAATAACTTTATCGGCTACATGATCACCATTCAGTCATGTTGTATGAACCAGTTTAATGAATCATGACGTCAACATTTTGCAGCTTTTTAAATTCAGATACCTTGGATGTCTTGGCTGGGGACGATGAGATCTGAGGACAGAGGTGAGTACTTCACCACCTCTCCAGCAGGGGGCGGAGGAGACGTCACCACTGGAGCTAAAACACACACACAAAACCCCCACAGCCAATAAGGAGTTATGCTCTCTAGTGTAAAGCTTTCTTAAATAAGAGTTTTAGTTAAAGGGACTTTCTCTCTACTTCTTGCTTGCTCACTCTCTCTCTCTCTTACCAAACTTCCTGACTGGTTTGTCCTTGTCTATGGGGATGCCAGGAGCCTTCCTCCGGGGGACGCTGTCCTTACCCGACTGGACCTGAAAAAGCCACACAGAGAGGACAGAGAATTTGCACTCAAGGCTTTGCAGACAGAAAAGGGAAGAAATATGGACACTGAACCGTATAAATGTAGCTTATTTCGATTGTTACCGATAGTAGAAATGTGAAACTAAACCTGTGGGAGTGATAATCTGCAATTTGGCATGATATTCTTATTTTGTCAACATCCTAGGTGCAAGGATTGTTGTTTTGTTTTGGTGTTTCTGTGCAGTTCAGAGGACAAATCCATTTGAACTGCACCCTAATGTTGTACATTTGGTTTGTGCATCAAAACATCACAACATCACACGATGATGAAATATTGAATTATTGCCCCGGATAAAAGAAATTATATCACCAGATCTTTATTACTGCAGGCTGCAGACACTGACTAACCTTTTGTTATGTCTGCCCATGTTCTTTGTATGTTATGTGCTTTTGTTTTAGTCTGGCTATATTTGCTTTTGTTTTTCTTTACTCAGGTCTCTCTTTCAAATGAGGTCTTGATCTCAATGAGACTACCTGATTACATAAAGGTTATACATACACTTGCTTTCCCCTGGGTGATAGAAATGGTCGTGTTTCTTCCGTTTCTGTAGGCATTGCTCTTTTTGCCAGCTTTTGCTCATCATCCTGACTACACTATAGCATCTTTCATGAATTAAAAAGTACTGAATCATTATGTATGTAAATGTCATTTTGGACTGTTACCTCACATGATCTCAGAGTTACTGACCTGTGCAGCAGCGTTAGCTTTAGGCTGTGCTGGCTCAGTTTTGTTAGTTTTGGTGGAGTTCGGCTGAGGGTTGGGGTTGTGGCGGGGGGCCTGAGGCTCAGCAGGAGGCTGCGATGGAGTTTGTTCCTGTCGAGCAGTGAGAGGATAGGGGCTGGGCAGGATGTCTGCTGCAGCGTAGGGAGTGGGAGTGAAGTTAGCGTAGGGGCTGGGCGGGATGTTAGGGTATGGACTCGGGGGTATGACAGCATAGGGGCTGGCAGGGGCGTATGGGCTGGGAGGGTGGTGGAGCAGAGGGCTCATGGGAGGGCTCATGATTGGGGAAGTGGGGGGGCTTGTCACTGGGCTGCTGACGATGGCCATGGCCTGCATGGTCATCTGCTGGGCCTGAGAAACAAAAAGATGACGCATTAATTGCAAAACAAGAGCGCTGGAACAAATAAACAGACGCAGATCCAGATGGAGGGTTTACCATGATGATGGCCTGCTGGTTCACGATCGCCTGCTGCTGCTGGGCCAAAACAGCCTGCTGGACATCTGGAGCTGAGAGGAGGCGAAACACAGCAAACAGGACGGAGGGATGAAAATTATGTTTGATTCGTTTTTTTTTGCTCATATTTCTCTTCACACTCGATACGAACCAGGTGTTACAGGTGCCAGCGCAGCAGCAGGAGGCGACATCACGCCTCCCACAGGAAGGACTCTCACAGCTGTGGACACACAAAAACACACATATCAAATTTCTCATATTTTAAGTGTGTTTGTTTTATTGCACTTGTTAATGATTTATGGAGATACTGAGGTTCTTATGGCTCTGTCCAAATGACTCCATATTTACAATATAGTGCACTATATCTACTACCCACTATTTCGTTTGAGTGTCTGAATTTGTGTATGTAGAAAGCCCTCAAAAAATCATACAATGGAACAAAAAAGTAGTCCACATGATGTACACTACTTTCTGCTAACAATGTGTTGGATTTTATAGATGGAAAAAATAAAGCCTTGCAACACTACATCTGTTAGTAAAACGACATGATTTACTACATTCACTAAAGACTATCGAGTGTGTATTAAACAGGAAATAGTGAATTAGTGAACGAGGGAATGATTTCAGACAGAGCCTGTGTCTTCGACTGACCTCCAGGTGGAGGTGGGGGGCCATTTGACTCTCCTTGCTGTTGCCACCCCCCTCCAACTCCCCCAGCCCCCTTCATCCTGCTGGACAGTCCTTCAGCTGATTCTACTTCCTGTGAGGACAGACAGACAGACAGACTTCAGAACAGAACATGCATAAGATGAACATGAATGCATAAGAAAACACAAAGGCAGTTAAAGAAATACTCAACCAAAAATCGATCTTTTGAGTATCAAATACTCACCACATGTTGGATTGAAAGGTGGCTCTGAACAGGGCTGGTTATCAAACCGATATATCAGTATATTGGCTGATATCGGTGTATATGATGGCTGATAGTTAACAAGAAATTGCAGTACAGAAATGCTAAAGATATGTGAAACAGTTCTCAACTATAAAATATCCTGCTCAGTATATATCTTAAATCTTGGCTGATATATTGTTATCTGAAATTTTAAACTCTCAAAATATCAGTATCAGTATTGGTACCAGTATCAGTGGGATTATAGTCCGTAATACAGAGTAAAGCTGGCAAAAATGTCTGGTCCTGTTTCTAATCTTATTTGCTTAGTCTTTGATCAGATAGTTCCTGATTTAAATTGAAACTCTGATCATTTTAGACTTATATTGTACATCCTTTGTTAAATGGCAAACAGGATTTATAGAAAACATGCATCTTCCTTAAAGTAAGGTATCAAAAAGAGTATTATCTTGGTATCATTACTGAAACTACCCAGCCCTTCCTCTGAAAGGTGTATTGTTGCTGCCTCACAGGGGGACAGCAGCTGTGTTCAGCTTAGATTTACTGCAGTTACAATAAATTCTAATGGCAACCCAGAGTCTTGACAAACAGTATAAAAACCAAACCACTCCAGCAGCAGAATTTACTTCACAGCTGCTCTGTATGTTCAGTATGCTCTAAACAATTGTCACTTAACTAACAAATCAGCAAATACACTATATTCAGTGTAGGTTCGGGGCTATGACATGAAAGTAGTGTATTTAGACATACTGTGGAAACATGGATTATGCTGCAGGAGTGTTTGAGATGTTTCTGTGGATGTTTTATTACATTTTGACATCACTTTTTTTTGCAGTTCCCCATTGAAATCCATTGTAACTGCTACATTGCTACAACTGCTGTCCTCTGTGAAGGACAGGACAGCCTTTTAAGCCAACAGGTGAAGTATTTGATACTAAAAGACAGATTTTTGGTGGAGTATTCCTTTAAACGCTGCATTTGTGAGTGTGAATATCAACAGGAGTCTTAGAGAGACATACAGAGAGATTAAAAAACATCTGTAATATCTGTGTAATCAGAGCTCTTTTTGACTGTCAGATCAGAGGAATCCCCATCTTGTGTGTGCAGCCGTTCCATCAGAAATCAGCCACTGACCCATAAATCCACAGTGAGTGTGTGTGTTTGTAGGCCATGTCTCATTAAATAGTAAGCCCTTCATTTGCCAGAGTGTCAGATCCTCGTAAGCAGATCCCCGCGTTGCCTGGGTGGGAAATCACCGTGGCGATCTAGTGGCTGTGACAGTTTCGGTAACTGGGTAACGTAATAGGTTGCTGGGCGGGAGAGGTCTGTAGAACACATCTGATACATGCTAATTCCTGTCAGCCACATCCGATAGCACGGCTAACATTCACCACATCGCCGTCCCAGCTGAAGACTGATAGATCCAACATGGCCAGCATTCACTGCACCATTGCCCTGACTAAATATGTACGGATTTAACTCAATCAACAGTCATCTGACATTACGACAACTATAATACTCATAACAGTGGTGACGTATAACGCTTGTGGTGGAGGTAATGCATCATAAATAATATGACATAGGTGTTTTATTGCTGCCCAAACTGAGCAGAAAGCAGTGATCTAAGTATTACCAAGTCAAACAGAGCTCACAACAAACACTACATCTCTGCCATCTGCTACATATACAATGAGGAACCTACTGCATTAAAGAGAAACTGTTATATAGTTTATATTGCTTTTGTTTACATGTGCAACTATCAAACCAGGCCTGGACTGTACTACCAGGCAAACTTTTACTACATATTCTATCGCACTTGTGCCCAGAAAAGTACACTGAGTCCCTGGATTGCTTTCTCTTCAGCTCTGAAAGACAAACCTTTCTTATTTTATAAAATATGGAACCTGTGCTTGAACTACCATGGACACTGAGAAGGCCCAAAAAATGATTTCCAGGCTTAAGGATTAGCCTGAAAAAAGGACTCAGATCTGTAGAAACCACTGTATCCGTCAGTGTATGAATGACAAGAAGCTCCTTCTCTTTTATTTATTCTATTACTGTATTATTAGTATTTTTGCTTGTTTTTAGTTTATACATATACATGCTTTTTTCTTCTTCTTTTGAATGTATGTATTTATCTATTTACTCATTTTCCTACCTCTGTTATTCCAAAAAAAGTTCAATAAAAATGTAAATGTATATGAAAAAAAACTGACCAGGCAGTGTACTTATATATTAAAATGTAAGGCTTCCCACCTTTAAACAAGTACACTTATTGTGATGTAGGTTCACTCCATGCTAACTCTCAAAAAATAGATCTTTACAAAGCTTTATATAGCCTGTACAGTAACCGACAGTGAATGGTTGACAGAGGAATCCCTTCTCAAGTGGTCAAGTATGTCAATCTGAGTGAATGATGTAACTTACTCCAGCTCCCTCAGACAGCACCGGGTCAAACAGGCTGTCGAGATAACGATCCATCCCTCTCTGAGGCTCCAAAGCTGAGAGAGGAGAGCGGAGGAGAGCACTTCATGGTCTACTGTCATCAAAATCAATGTGTGTGAGCGTACGTATGTTTGCTTAAATGTGCGTACCTTGTCCATCAGAGCCAGGTATGGCTGAAGACATGACATCATCATTCATGTTAAACCCACCACCCAACAGGCTTCTGTAAAACAAGAAGAAAAAAACTATTCAAATCACTACTTAAACCAAGCAATACTCCAAACCTTTAATTAAGTTTGATCAGCTAAATTTACATACTGTATCAAAAGTAAAAGTACTTTGCCCCTGTGAATGATAAATGACCATACACTACATTATTAGATTGTTAATAAAATACATCAATGTATAAGTAGCATTTAACTGTTGTAGCTGGTCAAGGTGGAGCACATTTACATACAGTTTGGTAGTTTAGTCCAGTGGTCCCCAACCTAGGGGTCGTGTCCCCTCCAAAGGGTCACAAGATAAATGTGTGGGGTTGTGAGATGATTAATGGGGTAGGAAAGAAGGAAATCAAAGTTCTGCTACACAAATTTGTATTAGTTTTTTGGAAATGTTACCTAATGTTTGTTTTTTGTTGTGAAATATTGAATCATTTTACTTCTTTGGGCCTCAAGTAGACACTACATTATTGTAAGGGGTTTTGTATTGTATTTCATATGTTTTTTAATGTAAAATCTTAATTTGAAAAGTAACTACAAACTATGGCTTTCAGATGAATGTAGTGGAGTAAAAAGTACAATATTTCCCTCTGAAATGTAGCGGAATAGAATTATAAAGTAGCATAAAATAGAAATACTCAAGTAAAGTACAAATACCTTAGAATCGAACTCAAGTATAGTCATAGAGGAAATGTACTTAGTTGCTTTCCACCACTCAAACCTAGACAGTGACAAACTCATCTTTCTGATGGTTGGACTGGTTCATTAAATCTCTTATATCAGTGTGTGTGTGTGTGTGTCTCACATGCTGGCATTGAGCCGCACTCTGGTTGGCTCCTGTGCAGAGATAATGAAGTAGCTGGTGTGTTTGGGGAAGTCAGCAGGAAGCTCCAGGTCTGACATCAAATCCAGAACATAGTCTGAGCCCTCCAGCTCCACCCACTGAGCCGGCTCTTTCAGCAGCACTGACCAGCCTCGACGTCCCTCCACCACACCCCTACACACATACACACACACACACACACACACACACACACACACACAAATACAGTGATACTCACAAACATTAGCATGCTCATGTTCAACAATTCAATCTAATTACTCTTTTCATCTCCTTTAGTTTCAGCTTTATCTTTCAGCTTTATCTTTTTTTCCTGTTTAAAAAAGATGCAGAAAAACTAGTCCATACATTTGTTACGTGTAGGCTGGATCATTGCAACTCTCTATTATCAGGCTGCCCCAATAAGTCCCTTAAGACTCTCCAGCTGATCCAGAATGCTGCGGCACGTTTACTGACAAGAACCAGGAAAAGAGATCATATTTCTCCAATATTAGTTGGCTCCCTGTAAAATCCAGAATAGAATTTAAAATCCTTCTCCTCACCTTCAAAGCCCTAAATGGTCAGGCACCATCATATCTTAAAGAGCTCATAGTACCCTATTACCCCACTAGAGCACTGCGCCCCCAGAATGCAGGGTTCCTTGTGGTTCCTAGAGTCTCTAAAAGTAGAATGGGAGCCAGAGCCTTCAGCTATCAAGCTCCTCTCCTGTGGAACCAGATCCCAGTTTGTGTACGGGAGGCAGACAACCTCCTCACATTTAAGAGTAGGCTTAAGACTTTCCTCTTTGATAAAGCTTATAGTAGGGCTGACTCAGGTGACCCCTGAGCCACCCCTTAGTTATGCTGCTATAGGCCTAGACTGCTGGGAGACTTCCCATGATGCACTGAGCTCCTCTCTCCTCTCTCCTTTCTCCTCCTCTTCCTCTCCATCTGTACGCCCTCATATCCCATCAATGCTTGTTACTAATTCAACTTCTTCCCGTAGTTGTGCGCTTTCTCTCCTCTTTCTCTCTCCTTCTGTTGCTTTCTGCAGGTGTTTCTGCCTCCGGAGCTGTAGAGTCTGGATCTATGGTTGCAGCCACCTGCTGCCCCCGTGCTCCTGCTCTACACCCGCTGCTGCTATTACTGTTATTGCTCTTATTATTAGTATAACTATTATAATATTGCTTTTAGTATTATTTCTGTTGGTGTTATCATCAGTACCATTGCCACAGCTATTGCTTTGCATCTCTATGTGGAACTGTATTGTGCTGCTGTATGTTCTCTTTCCTCCTGCTCCCCCCCTCCAACCCAACCGGTCGAGGCAGATGACCACCCACCTAGAGCCTGGTTCTGCTCAAGGTTTCTACCTGTTAAATAGGAGTTTTTCCTTGCCACTGTCGCCTAGCGCTTGCTCATGGTGGGAACTGTTGGGTCTCTGTAAATATAAAGAGTCAGTCTAGACCTGCTCTATATGAAAAAGTGCCCTGAGATAACTTTGACTTTGATATGGCGCCATATAAATAAAACTGAATTGAAATCTTGTAACCCAATCAATATATGTAGTGCTTATGTTTTACAGTAAGATGATACCTGTGCTGTAAGATGTCTTTGGCCATTTCTTCTCCTGTCGTCCAGGAGTGTAGAGGACACAGGAAGGACACACCTAAAGGAGAAAAGACATGATGTAGATATAAAAATAGCTTCTGACATACAGTAATTACTCAACAAAAACTACAATTGCAAAATTAAGGGGTGTTGTTTTTCCATCTTGTAAAGCATTACGAGCCATTTGAATCAGGTTATAAATTAATTCCCCGACTGTATCACTAAAACAAAGTTGATAGCAACCTCCCCTGTCTGTCTTTGAAGATTTACACAGACACCAGCAGCAACAGACAGACACAAACACAGCCAGTGAACCAGAGCGAGTATCAGGTGTTGTCTAATCCTCAATAGACT
Organism: Macquaria ambigua; assembly: GCA_008360985.2. Taxonomy (NCBI): domain Eukaryota; kingdom Metazoa; phylum Chordata; class Actinopteri; order Centrarchiformes; family Percichthyidae; genus Macquaria; species Macquaria ambigua. The sequence goes on from VMKM01000091.1 coordinate 574,753, forward strand.
TGCCAAAAGGCCAGAGGACAGATTAGCTGGATGAGAGGAGGAAATGAAAGAGAGACAGATAACTCTAACGTGCTGAATAGTGCACACATTGAGCTCAGGGAAAAAAAAAACCCAGAAAGGTGAGGTTAGGTCAACGAGAAGGAGTCAAAGTCAAAGGGAGTCAAAATAAAAAGGCTTCAAATTTACAATACACATTACTTTGACATTGACACATATTGCTGGCCTGTGTTTACAATGTTATCTGCATATTTAAGAGTTGTGCAGTGCTGCAGGTTGTGATTTAGACACGAAATTTATTTTATACACACAAGCATTCACTTTTACAATTAACAGTACATTTACAGTCTTGCTTTATTTTATTTTATCGATACAATATGTCTTTTACAAGAGAGACATGGCCAAAATGGCAGCATAAATTCCTTGTAATGGTGACTACAGATGCGGTCCAGTGCCTTGCTCAAGGGCACTTAACTGCAGATGTTGAGTAAAATGATCACTTTGCTCTCTCATTTCTATCCATCCAAAATTTTGCAACTAGTTCTGAATATAAAATCAGTTAAAATCCTCTTCTTTTACCACTTGGCTACATGTGTTTTGTGTGTGTGTGTGTGTGTGTGTGTGTGTGTGTGTGTGTTTTCTCACCATCGAAGCAGTGTATGTGCAGAACAGTGTGAGCTCTCTTGCGATTGGCGGTCCACTCTAGTAGACAGGGTGGGTACGTGCGGACATACTCGGGCCCGACATTCAACCGCTGCAGAGCTTGAAGCAGACGGTGCTGACACACACAGTCATAGCCCTCCGGCCCATAGTCAGACACAAACCTACAACAACAATCACAGAGAGTGTGCAAGACAGAAATCATGCATAAAGATCACAGGCATGCACAGAAAAGCAGGTAATAAATATACTGTATAACTAAATACAGAGGCACTGTCATTGCTCTTTATTGCGCAGCCATTTCATTTCAATGTAAACATGTTTCACTGTCTGACTGCGTTTCTTACTTCAGCAAGTACTTGGCCAGCCTTTGAGAGGGCAGGAAGGCAGAAAGACAGGAGGAGAGGAGGAGCCAACCACGCTCTGAATTCAAAATGTTAGGGTTCCTCCACACCTAACGGAGGGGAGGAGAAAATGAAAGTAAAGAGATAATGGGCAATAATAGTGAAAGAGTCTGTCTTATTTGGGTTTTCATTTCTAGAAAAACGAGCTGGGCCTCACCTGATTGGCTACCTGAGCCAGGATCTCATCTCGGAGGCTGGGGTTGCCAAGTCCTCTCTGGATGATGTAGTTCCCAAACAGATTCTCCTGAGCACCATTCAAGTTAGGATCACCCATAAATCTTAGTATCTATCAAAAGCAAAGACATTTATAACACATACTGTAACCTTACAAGTCAAATTACACATATAAAAGGTCCTCGTCTTAGCTTTACACCTTATGCTTAGGCTTGCTTGCAATAAATTAATATATCTTACGCGAGAATAGTCTGAATCATTGACTTTTTATGTGTTTGCACATATAGTAAGAACTGTACAAGTGTATATGATGTATTTTAGAAAAAAAAACAAGGTTACGATTTGTACATTTCACATCCAGGCTCTCCAGAATTGTACTACCAGAGTTTCTAAGAGGTTTTGACCCACAAAATAGCTAAACCTTTTTTCAGTTAAGTCTGGTAAATCAGCTTAAACTACAGGACATATTTATTTGTCTGGGTTTGATCTCCTGACATAACGCTGTTTAACAGCTGACTTGAAGGTCCTGGATGCTGCAGTTTCCCAGCAGCATATAAATGCAACATGTACCAGAATGAAAACGTTCAGGGCTCCTTGTTTTAGCTCCTCATCCTGTCGAAGCAGAGAACTCTCCAGCGGGGCTGTCAGCATCCCAAACAACGGCTCCTACAACACACACACACACACACAAATGCTTACAAATGATTAAACACAGTGACTGTTTACATAGTTATGTGGATGGAGCGCTGCAACAACACTGTCCAGGATCCAATGAAGTTCACCAAGGTTAAATTATGTTTTATTCATGTGTTCACACAGTTTCACGTGTAGATACTGTGTTTTGTATGTGTGTGTGTGTGTGTGTGTGTTTACCCTAAATATGGCCCGGATGTAGTGTGTCATGAGGTAGTTGTTGATATCCAGGGGCAGTGTCAGCTGGGGGTCAACCTGAACCTTTGGAGCCTGGACCACCGCCAAGCAGTCAGAATGCAGCTCTTCACCACCTGTACACACACACACACACACACACACACAGCGGGCCATGTGTCATCACAGAAATATGACAGTAAATATTGTGGAACCCACCTGCAAACAAGGTGGAACACATCCGTTGATGGAAGCTTATTTATAGCACTGACTGACTGCAGATGAGTGTTGAATGTGTGTGTGTGTGTGTGTGTGTGTGTGTTGTGTGTGTGTGTGTGTGTGTGCGTGCGTGCGTGCGTGCACCTGAGGCCGCCATTAGCAGGACTGCCAGCTCAGCAGGGATAGGCAGTGTTGTCACATTCACCACTTCTCTATTGACGCGATCCTACACACATTGCAAAAACAAACACACACATACACATTTATACACACTTATATTACACACTAATGCTACATCTTTGTCCTCAAAATGTGTCTCTCCTCCCTCTCAGACACTTTCACTGTATTTTCCATCCTTCACTCACCTCCTCTGCCTTCCTTGCAGGCTCCACCACTGTCTGACAGAAAGACAACAGTATCACACTTCACACATTTGTTCATTTTTATTAATTTTTCATACGCAAATACTGCAAATGTCCCCAGAAGTTTCCCCGTTCACACGGACACAAACACAGCGTGCATACCCTCATGTAACGCTGGCGGTTGACGATGAGCAGCACGGTGGAGCGCAGCCTGATGAGGTACTTCCTCCTTAGAACAAACTTTTTTCTGTTCAGGAAAAGTGTTCACCATGGAAGATGGATAATTCATACAGATACAGATAGAGAGGAGAGAAAAAGTATGAGAAACAAGTTGAAGGAGTTGGTTGCAAGTGTGTAAAATAATAATAATAAAAAAAATAATGGCACAAATATTCCCCATGAAAGATGTTGGCACGTTTGAGCCTTTAAGTCTGACATTTTAGTATAACATCAATCACTGACCAACGATCTCTGAAATATCACTGCAGAATCAAAGTGTCTGACCTTGAGTTTATTGCCATTTTAGTGTCGTCATTGTTAAGGCAGCAAATGAATTTTTACGCATTCAAATAAAATGCAAATTTGCACCACATCTCCAGGTTTCGTCAGACTGGCAGTGAGTGAGAACTCTATCGCCTTTAATGGATGAGCACGGCCTGAATCCACTGACCCTGTCTCCTCATGTCAAGGACAAAAGAAGCAGGTTGTCTGTGATAAGGTTTGACCTGTTTGGATCTGTGAAACCAAACACTAAAGCCTAAATTGCCAAGCTGAGGACAGAAACTCCAGACTCAAGCAGGACAGCATGCTGCCCATTAAAAAAAGCTAAAGCTCCGAAGTCAACTTCCAGGAAGAGGGCTGATGATACTAGTGGTTTTCAACTTGAGCATTTTTGGAACAGGAAAAAATAAACTCAAGTCTCAGCTTTTTTATTTCTCAGGAAAACACAATAATTTCCCAATTTTTAAGTGTGCAATGATTATCAAATAAAACAACCTAATAAGACAAATCCTTCTTTAGCTGAGCTACTCACAACTCTGTACAGGCTGTATGTTCTGAAGAGGCATCCCTTTATTTTATTTGGCTTCATTCTTTCTTCAAATTTAAGAGCCAAAAATGTATCCAAGTTGTTGACCTCAGGTGAACATTACCTGGCCATGTAGCCTCTGCAGCGAGCCTCAAACAGGATCACACACCGCCGCAAGTTGCTAAAGTTCTTTCGGTCAAAACACGAGCGGGTGTATCTCTGCAGCGTCATGGCAGCGATATTCAGCACACGGTCACGCTTCCCCTCCAACAACTGATACAGCTCCTCTTTCAGGAAAATCTAACACACAGACAGACACACAAATCTAAACTAACCAGTATTTATTTCTTATGTATGATTAATTTGACCTTATTTTGTACATGTGCATGTCACTGAGAGAGCTCACCTTACTGACTCCCAGCTGATACGAGCCGTTCTTGACCGGACCGAGCTTGTAGAGCATGATGACACAGTTTTCTCCGTCTGCAGGTGGGGGATCCTTCAGGCAGAGCAGTGCTTTATACCTGTGTGCACATACAGTACATGCAAACACACATTTAAAATGACAATCTGATATGAATTCTGAAGTAAATGTGAACAAGGATCAGTGAAATCCAAAGCTGCAACATGTGTCTTAACTCTGTGTGAATGTAAATTTTAATAACATTATTATTGGCGGTCAATCTGAGAGACCTAGTGTGAGGCTAATTGGGATTCTGGGTATTCTGAGATTAACAAGTTTAACGAAAGTATTTGTTTGTATTTGTTAGTTTTTGTGCGAATCTAATTGACTGTGCTGTAAGTCAGACTACTTTGGCAGCCAGTGGTCAGAGGTGCTGTGAGATCAATTGGTTTCAGCTGCTTTATACTGTAGGAGCTGGCAAGTGCCAGATGGCTATTTCAGCCTGAAGAAATTGGTGTGTGAATTGTACTCTCACCAGAAAAAGCCAATAATTCTTGCAATTTTGACACGCTGAAAGTGTTGAGTGGTAAGGGGAGCAGAAACAATTCTTTTTAGGAAAGAAAACTCAACTGGAGGCTGAGACAGTCTGTACTATATTTTATCTTACATGGTTCAATTAGAGCTTACATTTCTCCTCAAATGTGCCTAATGTGAAGATTGGTAAGTAACCAACCTGGATAGGAAGCTGTGAAAGTGAAATCTGAATGGATAACCCTCCTTCCTGATATGGATGGTCTCCATGATACCAGAGTAATGTAGCTGAGTCTTGATCAGCTCCATGTCAAACACTCCTGGCTCCTACACATACACATACACATAATACACGTGAGCTGTATATCACATATCAATTAAAATGCAAAAAAAAAACACTGCAAACCTGCACACATCATCCAACTTGCAAATATACCTTATGATGGTTTGGCTTGATGCATCGCACAAAATAAGGGTTACACCTGTCACAGATAGATGAGAACGAACGGATGGACAAATGAATGTATGATTTGATAAAGGCTTAATACATTAGTCCTGTGCAAGAAAGTCAACTTTCTAACTGAAAGGAAACGAAGGAAAACCAACTTTCTAAGTAGAAAGCGGTAGTGCATGGCATGGTTTTACAGTTGAAGCTACATATCAACTCTTTCAGACAGAAAGATCTCCAGAGGCATGATTGAGCTCAAATTAAGCAAATAAAATGAATCTTCCCTAAATCAACGGCTCCAACAAACACTGACATTTGAGGCTTATTAGTTTGCAAGAACTGATCTCTAATCACTTTAGTCTAATGGTACACCAAGGCAAAACAAAATGTTCAGAACTCATTGTCTATATAGGCACAAGGACATAACACGTTACGTGTCACTCCCTCTTTCACTCATTCCTTAGTGCCCACATCATACACACTCTCTGTATCTTGCAGTATCTCACAGTAAATTTCGGACACTTACAGTGTGACTCATCATTACTTTGCATCACCACTGACAGGTGCAATGTCACCTAAGTATAATTTAAGTGTCTGCCTTCTCAGGAGCAAAGCATACAGTTAATGTGGGAATGTATGAGGGCACTACATAGTGCCTACATTTTACACTTTTTGACACTCAAATTAGTTGGAGGAAGGCAATTATAATACTCTTCGGTGGCAACTAGGGAGCAGTTTCAAACACAACTTTGCCATTTTCCACCGATGTGATGAAGGTGTGTTAGAGGTTTCCACATAAAGGTTAAATGAGTGTCACTCAAACCTTTCCATCTTCTCCAGCAGCTCCTGCAGGCTGCTCTGGAACTTTGCGCTGACCGTGTTGGCCTGATAACGACGAGCCGCGCTGCTGCGCCGCACATTAGACCGCTGCTGAGACACAGACTCTGAGTGCTTTAAGAAGAGGTTGGATACCATCTACACACACACACACACACACACACAACACAGAGGACAAAGAGGTAAGCCAAAGCGTTAACAATCAATCCTGAATGTCCTGTCATATAATAGGTGGATAATATTTGTAGTAGGTATGTGTAGGTATTCCTAAGTCAAAACAATAATTACTAAATGGGTATTTGTCATTTCTCAACAGAAAAGTTAAAAGCAGAAGTCAAAACGCACAGCTGTATTGTGCCACACCACCACAATACAAGATGATGAGTAACAATCATGATATTTAAATGTAATTGAAGATCACGGCTTATGCTTACTTATACTTATACTGTGAATGTTGGAACAATAAGAGAGAGTAAGTCTTAAGAAAAAAATGTGTATTTGCACATCTCACTCTGTTCTTGCTGTGGATGAAGAGGTCTAAAACATCCTGGCGGACCATGTCGAAGTTCTTATCCAAGAATTTGTGCACCTGCGACACAAATCATTAGAAAAGTTTTAGAACAAAATCCAAACCAGGAACTTGTAATATCAGAATCAACAGTGGACAAACTAAAGTATTAATCTAAGGTGGAGAATTTTAGAGTATTAATAAATTGGAGAAGGAATTTGATCTTGAAGATTTATTTGATGAGATGTTATGTCAAGGAAATAAAAAATATGGTCTATCCAACGAGAATCAATCAGAACAAAATGTTGAAATATCAGAGGTGGATGGGCTTTGGGAGATTGGATTCTATGTGCGTAACACAACACACGTTTACAAATTTTAGGAAATGTAAGCAATTTGGTTGAAAGTTATTCATTTTTCATCACACTGCAACTTCTTACTTAACAGTAGTGTTGGAGATTGTGCGGGCGTATGAATGCTAATCATTCCCACAACTTCTGGTCATGTGGGAAGATTAACATATTTTGGGAGAATATATGTTTAACCTCAAGAGACATTTGAGATTACGAGGTCCCTAAGAACAACAAGATCTTGTGTCTAGGCTTGATAACACAAGAAGTAGTAATAAGAAGCGACATGCAGCTCTTTGAAATTTTACTGGCTACCTGCAAAAAGGCAATAACTAAAAATGGAAGCTCCCAGACAATAGATGGACATAATAAGGGAAATATTTGTGATGGTAAAACTTGAAAGTTCATGGACATTAAGACGGTAGAGTAAGAAATGTATACCCGACTTGGTTCTCGTGCTTTGTTGATGTTGATGTTTATCCTTTTCTTTTGTAAAATATCTTAAATTGTAACAAATAAAAAGTGACAAAAAGGTGTACAAATGGTGTAGTTTCTGGATAAGAAGGAAAGAAAGAAAGAAAGAAAGAAAGAAAGAAAGAAAGAAAGAAATGTACCTGATATGTGACCTTCCCAGCATAGTGTTTCAGGGTGAACTCTGGCAGTGGCATCTTTGGCCTGGCATATAGCGGGTTGTTTCCATGGTGATAGTGGCACTTCTGAAGGAAGGTGTGGTCTGTTGCCTAGCGATGATCGGAGACGGTTAATGGTTGGTGAGCCATGGAAACTAAGTCTCTACAGCACAAACACATGTTGCCTGTGTGTGTTCAGCAGATTTCCTCAGTCAGCTACTTGTCTAACACCGTGTTCATATTTCACTTTGAGCATCAGAGACACTTCATAATACGTTTATCTCAATATGAGCTCAGTCAGCTTCTTACATTAGGAGCCCCGGGAATAATGATAACAGCAGGTAGGCAATTAAGTGGGCATGTGGGATAGTTTTGTATTGATCGGAACTGGCTATAACTGGCTATAATACACTGTGTATGAGAAATCCAATAAGTGAGATGGGTTTTGTTGTAACTCCATATCTTTTCAAACCTGAGGTATGAAATATTTGAATCATGTGTAATTGTCAGCTGTTGCTTTTTTTCCACAGTACAGTCACCTAAATAGTGTAAGATTACAAATGTTTCTTGTAATCTAATCTAACTTAATTTTAACGACACAAGCTCACCACAGGAGTCTCAGTTGACTGAATCTTTGTGCACTTAGAGAACAGGTTTTCGATGAAGCAATGAATTATTAACGCCCTTTGCTTTAATTAAGTACTGTTAGTATTAATCTATCTTATTTTCAGTTCACTTCCATCAATATCAGCTGTGTTTATTATTAAGTTTGAGTGATTTCCCATAACTTTAGGAATGAAGAGTTTACTTCAGCAGGTGTGGATGTACCTGAGGGAAACCGCACTGGTCGTCCAGTATGCGCAGTATCCCATGAGGCTTAGCAGCGATGAGGTCAAGACAGGCCTGGTTGTGGCTGAAGGGCTGCTGTTGCCACTCAATCTGCTCTCGCATGTACTCCTCCTACACATACAGCACAAAGGTTCAATAGGTTGGTGTATATAAAACCCTTGAAAAGCTTTTATGACATGAGTCCGGTTACAGACAAGGCTGTTTATCTTTTTACTTTAAATTAAACACTTTTTAACACTACTAACATACATGTACTAACCCAGTGAGCATTGATGTGGTGTTTTGCAGGTCAACAGATCATGCGGCAGGTCAGTAATCAGATTTCTCCCCTATCTCCAACCTCATTTTGGACAAGCTATGTCTGTGTGTGTGTGTCAGAGACTTGACGGGGTCTGCAGTGAGAGCCCATAGCTATTCTTAATGCGGTGAATGTGTCTGATTTTTACTAAAAGTCCACTGGTGATCTGTGGAAACTGACTTAATTATCCCTATATAGCTTTTTTGTCAGTTTCAGTTTTAGTCGGACTTTGAATAAAATTAGTTTTGACTGCAAGGATGCATCTCTACTTGTAATGATCTTTCCTTTCATCCCATTTTAGGAAAAAAGAGACAACGGCTCTCCACAGGAGAAATCTATCTGGGGAAATCAGATTTCTTTAATCCCCTACACTAATTTCTTGCGTTCTTGTACACATAGCTTTTAAGATATCAGGTTACTGTAGAAAGCTGACCGTAACCCGATTACATAACTGCATGAAAACACACTGAATAACTATATTTCAATGTGCAGCTAGGACCTGTCTTATGATTATATGTAATTGCCTTATATGCTTTTCTTTCAAACTTGGACTTTTCAACCATATTTAGGCCCGTTTTAACCTACATGTCTGGACGTCTTTTGACATGCAAATCAGAAAATCCATCCTCACTGGGAAAATACAAACATCTGTATGAAAATATGAACTTGTAGTTTCCCTGACCTGCTCCTCCTGGAAGATGACCCTGTTAAAGAAGAACTGCAAAGTTTCGTTGGCGTAGTTGATGCACAGCTGCTCAAAACTGTTCACCTGTAGATCCTGGAGGGTAAACAGAGGAGGCATTGGGGAGTGGGGGAGTTAGTAAACACAGGTTAGCTCAGACGCATCAGCGCTGTAACATTATTGATCAAACTTTAGCTAGACCTCAAATCCATATATGTCCAATATGGAGATGGAGAGGGCTTCGTTGCGAGGGTAGACCCGTCCATTGATGCGCTCTGTCAGCCAACTAAACAGCAACGAGTACAGGATCTTGGCAACAGCATCTCTATGAAAAACACACAATAAGGTTTCTATGGAAACAGAAAACCCGGTTCCTATGGAAACAGAGGACATCTGAAAAATCTCTCCCCCAGCTCTGACATCCTTTGTCCTCACATGCCTCCACCAAATATTGGAAGAGAATATCAAAGACTCTTCACTCCCTCTCAGTAGTCTCCTGGTATGATTTTAGATTTAAAAAAATGAGGATATTAAAAAGCCTCAAACAAGACCGTAAGACAGGCTTTTATTTTAGGTTATTCTGAGAAGAAGTAGGTATGTAGTATTTAATTTAAGAGATACTATATTCAGACTCGTATTCGCTCACTCACCTGGCATCCACAGCACTCTCCACTGTGAGCGGAGTGAAGATCTTCTCCCTTACTGTATCCTGGGGGGTCAAACACATCTGTTATCTGATAACATCTCTTTAATTGTTTTAATATCATTCCTTATATCTATGGTATATGTGTGAGGCTGTGATTGTTTATGAGAAGTGTGTTCTGCTCACTGTCATTTTGAAGGTGACAGACTTCTGCAGGCCTTCAGGCGAGACCTGCAGCAGCTCAGCTACCACCCTGATCTCCTGTGCGCTCACCACCGACGCGACCTCCTGACCCTCAGCCTGCAGGGACGCACACCAACACACACAGAGGCATACACATTCATTATTACCATCATCTATCAACATCATCATTATCATTCAGCCGTGAAACTAAATGCATTTATGTAGCCTATTTGTGTCTGTGTGTGTGTGACAGCGAGACCTGGTGTGGCTGGAAGTAGACGTTCCCCAGATGAAGGACAGAGGACAGCAGTCTGTAGATGCCGTTTTGCTCCTCTGGGGTGAAACACAGGACGTCCATGGCACTCAGCAGACGCCTGAAGTCCTCCCCATCATCCTTTCCCTCTATGGTACAATCCCCTCCCTGCACTCATGCACACACACATCACACACACATACACCGTTATCAACAACAGCATACATACCCTCAGCCTGTTTAATCACAGATCTAATTAAAGAGCAATTTATCAGCAGCTGAAAGTCTTGTTTTTGCCCACCTCCGGGTTCAACTTCTCACCTTGATGCAGTGATGTAGAAGTATACGTCAGGGTGTGGCAGTACACTGTGACATCACTGCTGAGTGTGGTTACCGGTGCAACAGAGTGCACTTCTGACCACACTTTCAACCAGAGAGGGCAGTGAAACACTAATTTTCAGCCTGGTGTTAACACTATTTAAAAAATAAGCCACTAGTGCTTGTAGCAGTAACCACAAACTCATTCACAATAACAATGTAGCAAGGATCTTTAATCAGCATTGGCATGAGCGACGTGTTGCTTTGTGTTTCATCATATGTCATGAAGCGGTACAAAGAATCAAACAGATGTTAAGCCCTCAATGCAAGATAATGCAAGATAAATCTGAGTGGTTGCGGTGGTATTGTGACCTAAATGGTAACGTCAGCATACAAACATGCTTCTAATGATAATGCTAACATGCAGATGTTTAGCAGGTATAATGTTTACCATGTTCACCTTCTAAGTTTAGCATGTTAGCACTTTTGCTAACCACCATTAAACCCAAAGTACAGCTGAGACTGATGGAAATGTCATTAGTTTCGCAGGTATTTTGGTCAAAAACCAAAGTATTGGTCGAATTGAAATTTTGACCTGATGATGCAGCTAGAAGAAATGTCAGAGGATCGTCAAAGTTATTACAATTCATCCTGAGGGGAACATGAATGTCTGTATCAAATATTACAGCAATCCATCCAATAGTTGTAGAGACATTATAGTAAAAAACACAAATGTCAACCTCATGGTGGTGCCAGAGGAAAAGTTAGGGGATCACCAAAATCAGTAGAATCCATCCTCTGTTGAGCATGAGTGTCTGTAGAAAATTTCATGGTAATCCATTTAATAGTTGTTGAGATATTTGAGCCAGACCAACAAACACTGGCATCCTTTGCGCCATGCCGCAACATAAAACTAGATCTATATTTTCATCAATCATTAAAGCCTTTCTAGAAGATACACGTTATATAAAGAATCCAGGCTGCAAAGGTCCCTTACTCTGTATTTGGGTACCGCAATGAGTTTTATGTTGGTGCTATTAATCACTTTGTAGAATAAATGTCACATTTTCAAAAAATTGACATCTCATTTGTTAAGGTGACTGTGAAATTGATTACAGTGACCACTCCTTGTGTGTGTGTGTGTGTGTGTGTGTATGTGTGTGTGTGTGTGGGGGGGTATTTCATATTTCTCTGCGCACCTGATTCAGATAGTAGTAAGTCTCAGCTTCCTGCAGATAGAATGAACGCTTCTCAAGAGGAGGAAGGCCTGCCAACATCTCATAAAAGATATGGTAGTTCCTCTCCGATTTGGCCTGCGGATGAACACACACACACACACACACACACACACACACACACACACACACACGGCCACATGACATACATAAATCAAATATCTGTGGTGGTAGATTTACTGAAATGGAATTACTGTTGAAAAGACAGCGTAATGGATAAACAAATGGATAAATGAATGGATAGATGAATGAACAGACTGGGCTGTGTAAAGATAAGAGTGCAACATGTTTGACACCTCTCATGCTGTCTGCCTCTACAATCTCCTCTTTCGCACCATGACTCAGAGGTAAGAAGACTCCAGCCTGACCTGCTGTGTGTGTGTGTGTGTGTGTGTGTGTGTGTGTGTGTGAGTCCATGTGTGTGAGCTTGTGTTTTTCACCTGAAAGACAATGCGGGACTTCTCCAACAGGTACTGGGACGTTATGGCACCACTGATTACACCCCTTGTAAATGACACACAGGCAGGTACACACACACACACACACACACACACACACACACAGTAAGTCCGAGTTAAGTAACAGGTCATGCATGTGTAATGTCCTCGGATCTTCTCTGTCACAGTTCTAGCAGAAGATCAACTACTCATCTAACTGTGTTACTGGGACATGTTAGCATATTCTCCACTTACCCAACTGTGTGTGTGTGTGTGTGTGTGTGTGTGTCTGCAGACGTGCACCAAGGTGACCAGAAGCCTATTCAGAGTTAAGCTAACACACTGGCTGCTTGTTAGCTTTACAAGGGCTTGTGTTTATCCCAGAGAAACTATAGCTAATCTGCACTCTTGTTGTAGAGAAATGTCTGATCACATTTCAATGGAAATATTGTTTAATTCTAAGCCATGACATACTGTAGAGTACCTATGATATGCATTACTATAGCAACAATCAATTGTAGTTAAAAAAAGGTGAACAGCCATTTGCATTTTTACACATTTCATGTATATAAAACAACCTTTCCTAAGTTTTTGTTCAATATGCTGCCTGCCTAAAATGTTTTATTTCAAGACTTGTAATGAGTTCCAGAATGTTTTAGGTGCTGCCCATACCCAAACCACATCATGCATTGGTGCAACACATAAAATATAAATGTCTTGTTGAAAAAATGTATTTATTAATAAAATGTAGCAGTGTTTGGTTCCAATTATTTTCTTCAGGCAGCGAGACGAAGGTCAGCAGGACTTTCTTCTGACCAACTGATGTGATCATGCTTGATTTGGTTTTAAAGTTTATTCTTTAAAAATACAACCATCACAATGTGTGATCTGATTCTGATGGACTAGAAATGAGGGACCTTGTTCTAGATCATCTAGACTCTAGAGTTTACTTTTCTGGACTTAGAAGCCCTGAAAACTGTTGCTGATGTTAATTGAGTTCTTATCGTCATTGGTAGAAAGTGTTACTACTCACTCCTCCATGTAGATCTGCGTGTATTTGCCAAAGCGTGAAGAGTTGTCATTGCGCACTGTTTTGGCATTCCCAAAAGACTCCAGCAGGGGCGTGGCCTCTAGGATCTGACCAATCACCATAGACAGAAATGTTACCATGGCTACCTTCAACAGTGATGGTGGTTGTCATGAGAGCAAAAACAAGGGGAGGAACACCTTACCTCTATCTGATGGGAGATGGTAGAGAAGAAGAGAGAAGGGAAGAAAGGAAAGCAATAACAGTGTTAGCTTAAATGACCACAGTATGGACTGTATTTGTTAGCATGCATGTACATAATATACTGTATATCTACCTGTTGCGTGACGTTGCATTTGTGATGTATGGCTGTCAGGTAACGCAGGATCAGTTTAGTAGCTTCAGTCTTTCCTGACCCGCTTTCTCCGCTGTAATAACAAAAACAGTTAACCTGAGTTATTTACACCACTTCAGGATGTTGCACATTGTGGACACAGTAATAAATAGGTCAGAAAATTCAACCTGAGCAAAAGCAAAAATTACTTTTAAACACTCAAATAGCATTTTGCATATTTTAAAAGGCAGCTTAATGTTTTAGAGTTTTGTCCAAGTGCTGCTAGTTGAAATTCAGGCCTTACTGAGCCAAAGTGCCTTTAACAGTAACAGCATTTCATACCTGATCACAATACACTGATCCTTTTTGGCATCCATCATGGTGGTATATGAGAGATTAGCAATGGCAAAAAGATGACTGCAACACAACAAAACATGTTTTAATGAAAAAACACATTTGTATGATCACTGGTTGTTTGTACGTGTCTGTTGTGTGTGTGTGACTGTGCGTGTGGATGTGAAGTGGTAGTGAAATCCATAACCAAACTCTCCCTTGGCAACCAACCAACAGCAATGTAAAAGGAGCCTCTTTCTAACACCTGAGAGTGCTGGCATTCACGCCTCTATTTACCACCAAATTGTATCTCAGAACACAGCTTACGACACATGTAGACAGATGTACTACAACAATACAATCACGTACAGGAACACACGGACTCAAGAGAGAGAGAGTCTTGTTGGTGAATTCTGTTCAAAACAAGAAAGCACTCACTTTAGAGCTTACACCTCTACCAAGGCTGCACCATCATCTGAATTTGTTGTTTTAATAAGAGAATATGTTGTGTTTGAAAATGTGTGCATTTGGGCCTGGATATGTTTTAAAATACACATAGTGATAGACAACCATGGGATAGATATAGCATATTTCTTTTCATTCAAGTGAGTGCAGTAGTCCATGAAAAAATAGTGAAAATATTCAAAAACGGCTTATGTTGCAATGTTGAAATCTTCTAAAAAGAACTTTCTCTGAATCATAAACTACTCAGCGGCTCTCTGGCCAATGCCCTAGCTTTTCATCAGATTTTATAAAAATGTGCAAACAAATTTTGTGATTACGCGCTTGCTGACAAATAGTCAGACAAAAAAACCAGACTGAAAACATAACCTCTTTGCTGGAGGTAGTAAGTTCAGGGGCTAATTTCTAACACACACACACACACACTCCCAGGTCTTACGGAGGGTTGTCACTCAGGCCGCGGCCCCCATACTGAAGCACCATATCTGTGCCATAAATGTTGAGCAACTTGTAAGGATTCACAGACACGAGGATGCTGCCTATGTAGGTCTGTGTGGAAGAAAAATAAGAGAAAGAAAGGACAAGAAGGAGAGTGGATGAGTGGATGTAGCAGGCAGTGTTCATGACATTTGACGACATTAGTTATTTAATTTACAAATTAGAAATGAAGCATACATATACAAGTTCCAGGTCGTAGCGCTTCTTCATGTTCATCAGAACCGTGGTCTCATTCAGCTCACTGAAATTAAACACAGAGGAAATTAAACACACATGTACAGAGCACATATAGTCAATCACTTTGACATCCAATATTAATTACTTTTCAATGACATTCAAGATCTTTCTCTGTGAGAACTGGTAAAACGATGTGATGTCAAAATCAGACATCATAGAGAGTTCTTACATGTCAGGAAATGATTATGGAATAATTTCCTTCAAACTGCTGTTGAAATAACATAAATATCTAATGCAGGGGATTCCTCGGGATGTGAAATGATGATCGTTCGACAGAAATCTATTTGGGTGTTGCATTTTAACAAAATACGTGTATACTTAACATACATGCAGGAATTTCTTTCTGAACTCCACAAATTTTCAAGGATTTTCAAAGCCTACTAGGCACACTGGGACACACACACACACATACACTGTAAATTGTTGCTTGAAGAAACTGACAGGATATGCATTGAAATGAGCTGTGCTGCTCTACACTGGAGCAACAAAATGCTTGTAAGTGTGTGACATGAGTGAATGAGCTGCTGTTTGTTAATAAGGGATTCTGCTTACGGCAGCTGTGTCATGTCCTCCATTCCCTCCGCCCAGCGTTTCACCCTGTGGCCTGTTGTGGGCATGCTTAGGATAGAGTAGATCTGGACACACACACACATAATGGCATATAATTAGTCCAACATTGTCATCCAACATTGTCAAAGCTTGAGGGATATTGTCATCACTTGAAGCAGAGCTGACATGAAATATGCAGAAATTCAAATATTCTTGTATGTAAACTCTACAGGAAAATGTTTTTGTGGGCCATCCAGTTTATATGTTGTACGCTTCACAGTTATTTACTTAAAAAGGGAAACACATGATCTTCCTAAAATGGGTAAATACAGAGACATATATGAATAAACACATGAATTCATAGATTTAGCTACCTTGTCATACCAGCTTTGACCAGGCACTCTAACTCTGTCAGGAGTCCACTTTATGTCCTGAGGCTGTCCATCCACAACTCGAAGTGTGGGTGAATATCCCTCCAACACCCCGTCTTCTCTGTACATGGACCACTTTGTCAGATTCTGAACCGTCCCATGTGGTAAAACCCTCTCAGCTGCCCAAACATCTTCCCCTCCTTCCCCTCCTCCTCGGGCATTCCTGGCCCAGTGTCCAGAGCGTGGCCCATAGGGAGGAACCACAGCATAGCGATTATCCTCACCCTGCAGGCCTGTTGGCAGGCTGTATGAGGCATAGCGAAGCTGCTGGTTTTGGATGGCATCCGACAGGCTTGGGTTGTGGAACCGACGTGTGAGAAGAGAGCCATCCGGCAGCCTGTGGAACAAGGAATGGTTCTCTTCAATTAAGAACATGTAACACAGGGTTGTCTAACATTGACATTGCTGAATTTTGTCATTGTGATATAAATGGCAATTCATGCTGCTTTTCTACATATAGGGCGTTTCTACCGCAGCGACTTTCCCAGAGGACCAAGAACCTTTTGAGGAAGTCGGGAACTAAACCTGCATTCCGTATCTTATCATGATGATTATGGACCAAATGTTGCTGGTTGGTCAAAGACAAACTCCTCTGCAACTTGTGTACCACACACATAAAAACAAGGTCTGTTAAAACTCTAGTATTGATATTAGGATGACAGGTGGACATTTCTTGACTTTTAATAACGTTACAAACAACATTAGGCTTTGTTGCTGCCTTCCCAACTAGTTTAAAAAAAAAGAACAAAGTGTGAATGACCTGACAGCATGAGTGAATGAGAGACAGAGGGAGCTGCGGTTGAGAGAGCTAGGAAGTTAATGAGAGAGAGAGCGGTGATGAGAGGACAAACTGAGTGAAAAAAAAAAGACTATTTGCGGATAGTTTAATGGCTGTTATGTTCTAAGGCAGAAATAAATAACCCTCAAACACTCAGCAGACTGTCTCCTTTGATGTTCTGGAGTCTCCTTTTCATTCCTTTAATAGATCCAACACATCAGAGTCACGCAACAATAAATAACAACAGGACGACTCTGTGTTGTTGTTATATCTCGTGTGTGAAAATTGCTTTTCAAACACTGCCATTGTTTTTTAATCCGCCATCTGTCTTATTTTATAACGGTTTAATCTTCACAGTTCTTCATATGCAGTGGAAACGCCAACAGTAATGCATAAGGGTTAGGGTTAGGGATACTAGTTTCATTTTTGAATTTATTTCCTCTAGTTCCATAGTTCCTGGAACTTTTTGATTGAAAATAACAATATTTCATTCTTCAGTGCCTAGCTTGTATAGCTTGATTTCTCAACAGGTAATTCTGTGCAACCCCTGGACAAGCCTATCAGGTCATTCTTTGCCCTCGTTTCCATTTATAGTGTAGTTCTCTACCTGAAACGGTCACTACGGAGTTCCTCATTCCGCAGTGCAGAGGCGAGGTTGGGAGGGGTGGGTTTGGGTGCGCCTGACAGTACAGAGTTCTCTGACAGATGATAGAGACCCGCAGACCGCATTGCCTTGTTTTGCCTCAGAGCACTTGAAAGGTTGGGCTTCTGGCCAGGGATAACCAGGGTACCATCAGGGAGCCGGTATGATGCATTACGAAGGTTCTCATTCGTAAGAGCCTGCAGAGACAGACACCAGGCTGTAATCAGAATTAGCTAAATTGTGCAAATTATTGTCATCAAATAGTACAATTCAAATGTCTGTAATGGCTAAAATGCTATGTTTGATTTAGATAAAACACAAGGACTGGGTTAGTGAAAAAACAAACAAACAAACAGGTACTGCGGAAAAGTTAAATTAAGGTAAATTTAAATGGTACACACTTTAGACAGATCAGGGGTAACTGGTTTCCGTGGGTCAATGATGATGGTTCCATCAGGCAGAGTGTAGGACACACCCTTTAGATAGGGATTCTGCAGGGCAGCTGTCAGGTTGGGGCTCTTTGGTTTCCTTGGGTCCACTATAATAGTTCCGTCTGGGAGGGTGTATGAAGCTCCTTTCAAGGCTGGGTTATTGAGGGCCTAAGTATGACAATAGCTGGTTTCAGTTAAGGTAAGCCTGAGAGGTTAAACAAGTGCAATTCAATTAAAGCAGCAGCTTAATGTATTTGATTACTAATTATTATTAGCAAAACAAGAGCTACATCAATTTGTGGAAACTATTTCAAATCTCTATATCAGAGCCCTTCTATATATAAGAAGGGAGGAAAGAGTAATAGATCAATAAAAATGCAAAGAGTCTGAATCTATAGCTGACCTTAGCCAAGTTTGGTGAAATGGGTTTATTGGGGTCATGAACCCCTTCTGGTAGTGTGAAGGAGGCATTCCGCACGGCAGAGTTTTGAAGAGCGCTGGAGAGGTTTGGAGAGACAGGTTTCCGTGGATCAATGATGATAGTACCATCGGGCAGGGTGTAAGATGCACTTTTCAGGTAGGGGTTCTGAAGTGCTGCTGCAAGGTTCGGGGACTTCCCTTTCCTTGGGTCAATCACAATGGTACCATCGGGGAGAGAATAGGAGGCTTCACGCAGAGCTGCGTTATTTAGGGCCCTAGCCAGGTTTGGTGAAATGGGTTTATTGGGGTCATGAACCCCTTCTGGTAGTGTGAAGGAGGCATTCCGCATGGCAGAGTTTTGAAGAGCGTTGGAGAGGTTTGGAGAGACAGGTTTCCGTGGATCAATGATGATAGTACCATCGGGCAAGGTGTAAGATGCACTTTTCAGGTAGGGGTTCTGAAGTGCTGCTGCAAGGTTCGGGGACTTCCCTTTCCTTGGGTCAATCACAATGGTACCATCGGGGAGAGAATAGGAGGCTTCACGCAGAGCTGCGTTATTTAGGGCCCCAGCCAGGTTAGGGGAAATGGGTTGCTGAATGAGCAGAGATAGCAGAGTGAGAAAAATATTCATCAGTTTTAACTATTACATGGTTAACAATAGTAAGGAGAGAAGGAATACAATACAACAATAAGGGGCAAATTCAATTCAAGTAAAGGGTCATGAGTCATGGGTTACTTGCTGTCTAGGATCTATAATGGTGCCATCAGGGAGAGTATATGAAGCCGTCCTAAGTTCCTGGTTCTGAAGAGCTCTGGAAAGGTAAGGAGACTGGGGCACACGCGGGTCCTGTGTGGGTGGGGAGTGATATAGGAGAGTACTACTGTAACAAAAACAATTGTTGTTTTTCTGTATGTAGATAAACATACATGTTAGATTGTATAGTTATTTTGACATGTTCCTTTTATACCTACCCTGATAATTGATCCATCAGGCAAAGTGTACGAAGCTCCACGAACTTGTTGGTTTTGCAAGGCATTGCCGAGCAATGGGGAGGAATGTGAATTTGCATATGGTGACACCAAGGTTCCACCTGGCAGCCGGTACGATGCCTGCATCAGCTGTGGGTTTTGTAAGGCACTTCCTAACATTGGTGAAGAGGGTGGTGGGGGTCCATATGGGGACCGTCTGAGTTGCACAGGTGTCTGATAAGATGCTTGCCGGAGGTTTGGGTTCTGCTGAAGAGCACTGTGGAGCTGAGGCCCAGGTGGTGCATAAGAGTTACGGCGTTGCATCATAGGGGTTCTTAAAGATGAGACATTCTGCAAACCAGACCGGTTCTGTAGAGCGTCATGAAGCAGCGGTGCTGGGCCAGGCTCAGAGATATAGTCATATGGAGTAACAACAGTTGGTCCGTATGGTGAACGGAGCTGTGGAGTCTGATAAGAAGCCACACCTCTAAGTGCCTGACCATGTCTCATGGCTCCAGAGAGCATTGGAGATGAAGGTACAGATGGGGCATATGGGGACTGAGGCCTTTGAAGAGGAGATGCATAAGAGCCTTCTCTCACTGCCTGGTTTTGCAGAGCTCCAGATATCATTGGGGAAGAAGGGGGCATAGGCTGTTCAAAAGGGGACATTGGCCTCTGTAAAGGAGAATAATAAGATGCATCTCGTATAGCTTGATTCTGCAGAGCCCCAGACAGCATGGGAGATGAAGGGGGCATAGGCTGTTCATACGGGGACGTTGGCCTTTGTAAAGGAGAATAATAAGATGCATCTCGTATCGCTTGATTCTGCAGCGCCCCAGACAGCATGGGAGATGAAGGGGGCATAGGCTGTTCATACGGGGACGTTGGCCTTTGTAAAGGAGAATAATAAGATGCATCTCGTATCGCTTGATTCTGCAGCGCCCCAGACAGCATGGGAGATGAAGGGGGCATAGGCTGTTCATACGGGGACGTTGGCCTTTGTAAAGGAGAATAATAAGATGCATCTCGTATCGATTGATTCTGCAGCGCCCCAGACAGCATGGGAGATGAAGGGGCCATAGGCTGCTCATAAGGTGACATTGGTCTCTGCAGTGAGGGAACATAGGACGCATCTCGAATGGCCTGGTTTCGCATTGCACCAGAAAGCGAAGGGGATGAGGGAGCATAAGGTTCTATATATTCGGTAACCATCTCCCCCATGCCTACCATCTGGGCTGGCTCTGCGCCAAAGGGGGAAGCAAAAGAGGCCTGTCGAAGTGCCCGGTTCTGCAAAGCACCAGATAACATGGGAGAAGAGGGGGCAACAAACTGATGCGACTGCTCAGTATAAGGATCAGCATAGGGGCCAGACACATACGTTTCTGGTGCATATGTGGGTGGATGGGCAGCTCGAGGGGGCAGGCGGGGGGAGGACTGACGAGAAAGTCGAGGAGAGAAGCGTGGGGATGCAGGGTGTGGCATGTATTTAAGGGAGGGCTGTGGAGAGGCAGGAGGCATACTTCTTATCGACTGCTGGGCCATGAGGGGACGTCCTCGGGCCACAGGGCGAGGAGGAAATCGGCCAGATTCTCTTCTCCGCAGGGGAGCACGGTGGACCATGTGAGGGGAGTGAAAAGGGGAAGAGTGGAGGGAGGAGTCCACTGTGAGAACAGAAGACCTATTGCTTCGTATAGAGGAGGCACGGAATGGACGCACATTCTGGGTGGGTGGTGGTACTGGGCGTCCACGGAGACCCATAGGTGAGGGCCTGACAGCACCCAAGGGAACATTTCCCCCCATCCTAGGCCGGGCCAATGGTGTGGGGTCCCTGAGTAGCCGAGTTGAGCGACGAGAGAGGGTAGGAGATGATGGGGCAGGTCGGTGCCCTGCAGGGGATAAACTGCGACGAGATGGGGAGGGAGAGGGAGATGGTCTTCTACTGAGCTGTGGAGAGCGAGGGGGAGATGCATGACCAGGGGAGAGGGAAGGGGAGGGTGGCCCACGCATCTTCCTCCCTCCAAACGGGCTGCGCGCAGGAGTGGGAGAGGGTGGGGGACTTTGCCTCCTCATGGAAGCACGGGGTGAGGAAGGTGGAGAACGTCGTCTCATTGACGCTCTTGGTGAGGGTGGAGGACTTCGCCGGATCATGGAGGCACGGTGTGAGTGAGGGGGTGAGGGCCCTCGAGCCAGGGGAGATGGTGATCTCTGAGGTTGCATTCTACGATGGGCGAGGGGGGAGGCCATGGGGGAGGAAGGAGGGGAGATTCGTCTCAACATAACAGAGGGGGGTCTTTGGGCATTAATGAACCCACTCCTCATGGATGGTTGTGGGGAGGGGCTACGTCTCGGTGGAAGCATAGGAGACGGTACTGGGGAAGCCATGGCAGAGGGATGGCGCTGCATCTGTGGGGAGGACATGATGACAGAGCGGCGGGATGGAGTCGGGGAGAGTTGCATGCGCCGCGCAGGAAGGGGGGACATACTTGCTTGCTTAATAATCATGGCAGTTGGAGTAGGGATCACTGAGCCATAACCCTGTTGTTGTGACATCATCATCGGGTCTGTCATCATCTGCTGCTGGAAAAACACAAACAAAATAGAATAAATTGAGAATGAAAAAGGCTAAGGGAGCAATACATTAGGGTAGCAAATGGGATAGCAGTGATGAAAATAGTATTAAGGTTGTAGTGACAACTTAGGGTATTCCAATAAGAATACTACCTTACACCTTACGGAAAATAAGTTCTGTAAATTGGCATATCTGCTCTACAATTAAATGTTTTTGCATCTAATCTTAGCAGAGAAAAATGCATAGTCAAATTCTGTTTTTAATAATTAAAACTACAAAAACAGTATTAATTGTGATAACTGCAACCCTGCAAAACTCTAACCTTTTTGTTTATGACAAGCAATGTAATATGTCACTTGTTATAGATAAATGGTTGGGAAAAATAGCAAGTTTAATATTAGCTGCTGATGGCAAGAATCTCACCGAGCGAGATGGAGATGTTGATTGTTTCAACACTACGCTGCAAGAGTAGCCACTGATTGGCTGTTGATTAGCCACAAATATTCCAACTTAATTGTATCATAGAAATTATTTTTTTATTCACTCCAGTACAGAAAATCACTCATTGTCTTGTGTTATATTTTTAGATCTCACTACTTCTACTTCTACTACTACTACTAACAATGTGGTGGGACATTTTTTTAGTTGTTCGAAATGCTTTGGCTCTCCCTCTAGGCTGGGATGACTTAAAGTAAGGAACCACAGGCTGTGTAACTCAAGCTGGTTGCTTGGAGAGGCAATCGAGGTGTGCTCTCTAGAATACAGTCAGAATTGTCACATTTTCACATGTTCACCCCACATTACAATAGGAATCAGGTTGCAAGTCAGCAAAGTTGCCCTTCTGTGACCCTCTAGCACTAAAAAGTATGATTATACAAAATCAATGTTAAAACAGAGCTAGAATTACCTGTGGTGAAATCATTTGTGGAGACACCATATGTTGCTGCGCCAACATCATCTGATCTTGTGGTGACATCATTTGTTGTGACATCATCTGATCTTGTGGTGACATCATTTGTTGTGGCATCATCTGATCTTGTGGTGACATCATTTGTTGTGACATCATCTGATCTTGTGGTGACATCATTTGTTGTGACATCATCTGCTGCTGTGGTGACATAATTTGCTGGGGCATCATCTGTTGCTGTGGTAACATCATTTGTTGCTGTGGTGACAGAATCTGTGATGGCATCATTTGTTGCTGTGGTGACAGAATCTGTGATGGCATCATTTGGGTGGACATACTCTGTTCTTGTTGTAACATCATCTGCTGCTGTGGTGACATCATCTGCTGCTGTGGTGACATCATCTGCTGCTGTGGTGACATCATTTGTTGCTGTGGTGACATCATCTGTTGCTGTGGTGACATCATCTGTTGATGTGGTGACATTATCTGCGGGGGCATCATCATTTGTTCTTGAGGGGGCAACATAGTTTGTTGTTGAGAAAACATCATCATTTGTTCTTGAGGAGACATCATTTGTTGTTGTGGTGACATACCCATTTGCTGCTGTAATGAAATCATGTCACCAAGTTGACCTGGTGCTAGAGGAATCTGGTCTTCATACTGGATTTCTGACATGTCTTCAAATTCTGGATCAGGTGGCAAAGTAGGTGGAGGGGGCAGGGGCACATCTAGACGTTCTTTCCCAAATAGGCGCACTTGAGGTCTAGGAACTCTAAATGTTATCTCCCCTCCCTGAACTCCACCGGTATCATCCCCATATTGATTCAACTGGTCTGCATATTGGTCTCCATAGAGGCCCTGTACCTGATCCATCCCTTGCCCTCCAAAGCCAAAGACCTGCTGACCTCCTGGTGGGAATCCGATGGCCTGCTGGGAGCTGTAGTCTTGGTAGGGCATGCCAGCATCACTATAACTAAGTTGATATTCTGGTGGATATCCCCCTTGCATTCCCATAGTTGCTGCATAAGGGTTCTCATAGTAACCTGCCTGTCCGTTGTCATAGTAACCCCCTTGTCCATCACCGTAGTAAACTCCTTGACCATTTTCATCATAATAACCCTGAGCCTGAGGGTCAAGGAATCCATCTACCTCTCCTCCATATATATGGTCATCACCCATTAGTGCATAGTAGTCCAGTCCCTCGTCACCATACATTGCCATTGCCTGTTGTTGCTGGTAACCATAGTAATCAGCTTCCTGGTTGTTATAGTAGCCTTGGGCAGAGGAATAAGGGTTATAGTAGTCCCCTGTACCCTCATTGTGAAGACCACCTTCATAATATTCTGCATTTAGATCATAGAGTCCTTCTTCTTCATAGTAACCCAGGTCTTGATAGTCTGCTTCCCCTGCTCCATTGTCATAGTAACCAAACTGACCCTGGCTTCCATATGCTGCAGTTGCCTCGTCTCCATAATCACCATAACCATGATCATAGCCTCCATAACCTTTGTGGCGGCCTAAATGTTGCTGGTCGTATCCGTAAGCCTCCTCCCCATGCTCATAACCATCATTATGGTAACCATGGAGATAACCTCTGGAGCTGGCTTGTCGGCTATGTCCTCTATGTCCTCGCATTTTAGTTGACAGGAAGCGTTTGGTCAGCCAGTTAGTTGCTGCTGCAACCTTACCCAGCAATATACTTCTGTTCTTGAAGTCATCAGCAGACCCGTCACCATCCTTTTTTCCAAATAAGCCTTTGAAGAAGCCCCCCTTCTTCTCATTTGATTCTTTCCCTCCTCCCAGACGAAGCAGCATATAGGTTGGCTTCTTCCCTCCATTTGCTGCCTCCTTCTCTTTGGCCTCTTTTTCCTTTTTCCTCTTTTTGCTGGCCTTAAACCTCATCATGAATCGAGAGGTGTTCTTCAGCATGGACTTGCGGCGTTTCTTCTTAGCAAGGCGGTTCTTTCTCTTCCCTAACCCCAGGAACAAACGTGATGTACTTTTCAGCTTCTTCCTGCTGTTCCTGCGCCTCTTGAAGCCAGAAAACTTCATGAACATAGTGGACATGTTCTTCAGACCTTTCTTTGGGATTTCCTTTATCGGAAGCTGTGGCACTTCCTCTTTCTTTTTGCCTTTTTTCTTCTTTGCATCAGCATCTGATTTCCCTTCCTTGTGGTGGCGGCCATCTTTAGATTTCTTTTTGGATTTCCTGTCATCCTCTTCGTCCTCATCATCTTCATCATCTTCGTCTTCATCATCTTCGTCGTCTTCGTCTGAGTAATCCCCACGTCTAGACTTCCCCCCTTTCTTTCCCTTAGCCCCCTTGCCTCCTCGCCCCTTCCCCCTCCTGTCATCCTCTGAGTCTTCGTCATCATCATCCTCTTCTTCACTTAACTCTTCATCCTCTTCCTCATCACTCAGGAGTTCCTCCTCTTCCTCCTCGGACTCCACTTTCTTACCTTTCCCTTTGTCTTTTCCTTTCTTTCCATCATCTTTCCCCTTGGGTGGATCCTTCTTTCCCCCTTTCTTATCATCCTTCCCCCCTTTCTTGTCATCCTTTCCACTTTTCTTATCATCCTTGCTGGGTTTCTTGTCATCTTTTCCTCCCTTTTTGTCATCCTTCCCCTTCTTTTCCTCCTCTTTCTTTTTCTCTGGTTCAGGTTTTCCACCCTTCTTTGCATCCTTCTTGGGGTCTTTCTTGCCGGGCATTTTGATAAGTGGCTAGGAGCACACCATGCCCTCTCTTCAGGATGCAATACTGTAAACATTCAAACACACAAATATTATATGCACTGTATGGAAGGAAATACTATAATATAAATAATATATTCAAATATGTGTAAGTTTAACAGATGAAAATTTGATGTGATATGTTAAGAAAATGTGATCAGGAGTCTGACCTTTGAAGGATTCCTTGGTTTAAATATGCCTAGTTGACTTTGTCCCAGCACTATATGCAGGTTCAGTATCTGTGTGAGGACAGGTCCACCTGGCCAAAGCAGTTGTACACTGCCCAAATCTGGTCCCCATGAAGGCTCCTGTCCAGACATACATAGCTAAATGTCAGCAATCTTTTACCCCATAGACACATGTATATATACACAAACACTAGCATACACACAATGAAACCAAGTAAACTATGATCTTCATATCACTGCCCCATTCAGGAACTGTGTTAAAATGTATTTACCAAGATTAAGTCAGTGCTAATGTCTTAGCACCACATACTGTTTTATACGCTTCTGTGATGTCTCAAACCCCTACCCATCTTGTTGCCAAATGATCTCCAACCGTACTGTTGATCTCCAACCGCTGCTCAGCTCTGCTCAACTGTAAGCCATATCTCGCTATTTGCTCAAACTACCCAGAGATGTCCAATTTCTACCCAGCTCTGACCCCTATATAGAGTTATACAACCACTATCAAGAGATTGCCAATCTCTACCCATCAATATCCAGCTCTACTATAGGTTTTAAGGTCAAAGGGTTCAATGGGTCAGAGCTCTAAACAGCTTCTATAAATCTAATTCTGCTCATGCATGCATAGTGTTGACTGTATTATCAAGCTTAACCTCACTGCAAACTCTTACAAAAGAGATTTTTACTGTGTTGGTTTTACTAATTTCCACACAGTATGATCCCTGCGGCATTTGCTTTCTGTAAAAATGTATACAAACATTAAAAACACATAAACAAAACATTCAGCTGTTACTCCAGCTCAAGCTCTAGCCTCTCTATGGTCCAGCCTTTCTCTTGTAGAGTTGTGGTAAAACACAAACTCTTGTGGCAGTGCCACACTCATTCATCAAAACAAGACAGCTTTCCATCATAGTCACCTCCACATTCAATGACAAACAGTACAGAAGAGCAAGTGTTGTGGTTGCCAGAATCTCTGCAGTCTTCAAATTTGTTGCGTCCTTGCAGGAGATCTCTTCTTTAGCGATTAAAAAAAGAAATAAGCAAAAAACTCCAGGACAAAAGTCTTTAGGTCACACTCAGCTTCTTCCTCTGACCTACTCCGTCCTCTGTTGCTCACTACAACACATTCCCTCACTCAACACAGCACTCTGTTCACACTGCCCTCCTCAGAGTGTGTGACAGCTAGTGTGTGTGTGAGTAAGTGTGTGCGTGTGAGGGAGAAAGAGAGAAGGGCAGATGGGTTGCCTGTTTGTGTGTACGTGTGTGCGTTTGCGTGTGCGTATATGTGTACGTGTTTGTGTGCATTTGAGGAGTTCCTTGTGGCGGGTGGTAGAAGGAGTCTTAATTTGTCATCTAGCTCTACAGGTGAAACTCGAGAGCTCTGGGCAGCTGAGGGGGCGGGGCATAAATAATACAAAAGGTCGAGAGAGAGAGAGAGAGAGAGAGAGAGAGAGAGAGAGAGAGAGAGAGAGAGAGAGAGAAAGAGAGACAGACATGGGATGCAGGAGATAAGCCTGATTGGCAGAAAGATGTCATCAAATTCGCAAATATCCAATAATTAACTACCTCTAATTTTTGTATCCTTAATGTGTATGAGAGAAGTCACGTAGACGCTATCTGACCTTAAGTCTACTCCTCTTTTTCCAGAGTAACATATACTGTCAGGTGTGTGTATGTGTGTGTCTGAGTGAAGAAGTGATGCATCACGCTAAGAAATATTATATTTAAACAGCACCAGTATGAGCAGTCACCAACCTACTTCCACATACGTAACAGCAGGAGAAGGAGCAGAGGCAGGAGAAACACCCACTTGTTAGATATGTGACGTCTTCGCTCTAGGTATCAATAACAGAGGAATGACTCTCTCAAACACACACACACACACACAGCCAGTGAAGGATCAGTAACAGGGCTGTGATTATTAGTGCCATCAACCAAATTATTCCTCTTCCAGAGGGAAGGGGTCAAATTGCCAGATCAGTCCTGTCACAGGGTCCAGGTGTTGGGTTGCCAGATCCTGATCTTTTGGTCTTGGTGTGTAAGTCTATCTGATCATTACCAACCAGCAAAAAGAGCACATGTAGTGTATGTGCGTGCATGTGTGCACAGTGTGTTTATGCGGAGTTATGTCTTTGAGTGGGTGCACATGTGCATTAAAAAGACGGAAAGCGTGATGAAAGAGTATTTTTTCCTGGATTTTCCATGGTTTGTCTCTAACCGTACATCTGCCTTTGAAGCAGAATGAAAAGACCCTATCAAACGTGAAAAGCCCTGAGTTGCAGCCAGTCTCCCTCTTCCCAAAGCAATCGCTGCTGGCAGGTGGTCCTCCATCTTTTGATAGAATTTGTAGAGAACAGACAAAACAGACAAACTGTGATACATGCCCGGGAGAGAAAAACAGACTTATGACAGAGGTGGACTTGATGAGGCTCATCAAAAGCATTCAGGTCCTGAGGGGGAGCAGTAGACCATCTTTGTCACTTAACACACACACAAACACACACACACACACACACAGTAATCTGCTGCTATCTAGTGGACCAGCATTACACCTGCAGCACTCCTAATAGTTTGTAGTTGGTTGGATCAGTTAGGTTTACAGCCCTGCAGCAAGTGTAAGGCTTGCACAACACATAGCAATTACCTAACCATTTTGCATTATTTTTCATGATTTAATATAGTCTTGTAATAAGTGGCAAGGAGATATGTCAGGTAGTGTAACTCGAGGAGAAACACTTTTCTTGGGGGAGAGTAGATTAACCAAAGTGTGCAGGCAAACGGATAGACTGTACTTTGAGGACTAAAGGGGATGGAGGAGGTGTGGGTGCACCTTGCACCCAAAAACCTACCTTTCCTCCAGCACACCCAACATCTGAGTTGCTCACGTCACTGGAGCTCCGTAGTCACGTTTCCCCATCCTCTTATAGGTCAAAAAGGAAAAATAAAAAATAAAAAACACCAACAATTAAAACAAATCCCGTTTACATTTTACATTACATCTTAACCACTCACAGAGGTCCCCACCTCTGCTGCTCCTCTGGCGGGGCTTAGAGCAGCAGGGGTCAGCCAGTAGAGAGGAAAAGTGTGCCACCGGGTACGGAGGATGAATATTTAACGACCGCTATTCTTTGGTGACCGGCCGGGGGCTTGAGTTCCACACACTCCGGTGAGAACTGATGAGCACCGCGGGTGGGCAGTGTCGGTCATACACTGTGATACACACTGATGTACTTAGTAGTAAATAAACAAATCTTGATGCAAATTAAATTAATTAGTATTTAAATTGACAATCGACAACTTTTTTGCTTTTACTTATCATTATGATGTAAATGTTGATTGCACAATGTAATGGCTATAAAATAATGACACCATTGGCGTTTAGACTGGTCTCCTATAAGCCTCGCTTTCACTGTGAAATTCTGTCTACCCTCGGGTACGATCTGCCGGGGAAAAAGAAGTCTGGTTCACGGCACAAAGGAAGGGGCTCAACCATTGCACTGCGCAACCAAAACAGAAGAGGAATAGGGCTTTTATTTTCCGGTAGCTATTGGTAGCTATCCCCAGCTAGCGGAAATGACTGACGGTGGAACAACTGGAGTACTTGTGAAGAGAGTGATACAAAACGAGAAAAAACAAGAGTGAACCTCGGCCTGGCATTCACTAGATGGAGAGGTGTGGGACGACTTGAGAGGGCTCCAAACCGACTACAGGGTGTTTTACTCTGCCTCTATCATAGCACTGAGATCGGGGATTCTTACAGTTAAAACGCTACCACCAGCAGCCAGAAAACGAACCAATACAATTCAGTTTTATTTATACAGCGCCAAATCACAACAGAAGTTACCTCAGGGCACTATAAAGCAGATCTAGACCGTAACGTTACTCTTTATATTATTATTTACAGAGAACCATCAATTGATTTCCACCATGAGCAGCACTAGACAACAGTGTTTTCTTCTACTCCCGTTGTAGTCACGTACTTGTTTGCGGAAGCAACACTCAAACTATTTTATTACTCAATATAAAATTATGACAATTCACTTTACCTCTCCTGTGAACATGCTTCCTTATTGTCTTTTATTTCCAAAGTGGTGTTGATTGTTTCTTCACGGAAAATTGAAAACAAATGCAGTGTGTCCTGTGTTGTTGGTAGTAGCTAGGCTCTGAGGGAAAGGTACATGCTGAAAAGGTGTCTATTGCCACTTTAAATGTATTTAATTAATAGCATGATATGATTTTAGCCTTACAGACTCCACCTTCTGAGCCTAACGGTTGAATGATATAGCCTAGCTTAATTCGGTAGTTAGCTAATGTTAAGTTAAAGAATAGAGGTAGCTGTAACATATTTTGCGTTAAGTGGGGAAAAGAAGTTGGTTTCCCCTCCACTAGACTTGTCCGGAGGTTTAGTGTATAGGTAGGGCAGGAAGGAAGGGAAAGTGTGTCATGAGATGGCTCAAGGGGAAAATGGAGCATAACAGATGAAGGTGAGCGCTACAACAAGAAAATGTACAGTTGACGTCTCCGCATGAGCAATCCTTCTGTTGCCCGCCAGATGGACCCGCCTGACAGCAAACAAACAGCAGAGAGCCACAAACTGCTGCATCTCCACTGGATTCACTCCAGAACCCAGACGACCTTGCCGTCTCCCCCACATGACCGGCTGGCCGCCCGTATCAAAACAGGTTTTGGCTTTGATATTGAACCAACTGTGGAGAGCCACGATGCAAGACATCGTTGTTTTTTTTAATTTTTTTTTTAGAAAAACAAGCCTTTGGCAACGTTTGAGCTATTTTTAGACCTGTTTCTCAAACAGTGACTTACACAGACTTCAACCTATCGGCACATTTGCAGTGTTTTGGATAAACACATTTCATATACTATTATACATTCTGCAGCTGGCAGCCAAAGTGTTGGCCAGTGCAGGCAGCTCTCCAGCCTGCCAGCTTGATTTCTAACCAAAACCAGGACACTGCTTTTATTTTTTGCCCACTAAACAGCCACGTGATCAATTAGTAAGCTACTTAGACAGTTGTTTGAACTGATGTGCAATTTTATTATCCAAAAACTTAAGGCCCATCTCTCTTTTAGTCATACTATAAATTAGAATAAATTAGTGGTTAACCAATCTGGGGGTCAAGGCTCCCTTAAGAGATGGCAAGATAAATCTAAAGGGGTTGTGAGAAGATTAAGAAAAAATGTGTGTGCTCAGAAACACATTTTTTGTGCCTTTCCTCTAACATTTGTTTTCTCTCTTTAATGGTTGAACTGGTCACAACATGTAGACGTACAGTATGCAACCTGTGACAACGGGTCACAAGTAGACATGGCTTCATTTTAAGAAGCCAAAAAGGCTGAGAACCACTCGATTAGATAAATAATAGAGAAGGGTATCACTCTATTTCTTTCTCTGTAGTTCTGTGTGATTTTACAGAGCTACAGAGTGGTAGCTATTTTATTCTTTCTGGAAGCAAGTCTTACCTGAATTATTTGGGTTTTTGAAGGCAGTGTTGCAACCAGGAGTTGCTGCTACAAATTGTTGCCCCATGACAACAGCTCGCTTAGGGCTCTGAAACAGTAAATATCTATAATACTTGGCATGTTCCAGGGCCCCAGTCCAGCTCTGGGCTCTGTGAATCATTCAAGGAGAGTAATGGCTTCATCCTGCAGGCACAAGCTACTTTTTTTAAATAACATATACAGCGAAACCTTGTTTCAGGAAGGTGGTGATGTTTCTGCAGGAAAAATGTTTCACGCAAGACCTGCATTGTTATTAGAGAAGAGAAATATCAGAGATAATTGAAACGAAGAGTTAAAATGTAAGTAGCCTACACTTTAAAATGAACAGATGACAAACAAAAATGCAAACACTAGTGAGTTTGAAATGGATGCAGTCGTGAGCTTTCCCACTACCAGGCTCTGCTGGTCGGACAGCAGGCAGCAGATCAGTGAGCGGATCGCTAACATTAGTTGTTCTCCTGAAGGAGTCAGCTGAGTCTGGAGCTGGAACAGCTGCTCCGAGACACCCGGGCTCTGCAGCGGGTCAGAGGGTGACTGTAGAAACCTCCTGCTGGGACAGAGAGACCTGTGCATGTGTGTCTTTGTCTGTGTGTTTAAGAGAGCTAGAGAGAGAAAATACAAATGCATAGATAGATAGATAGATAGATAGATAGATAGATAGATAGATAGATAGATAGGAGAGAAACAGAGTGTTGGAAAGACAGAAAAGCAGCAGGGTACATCCATCCACATCCACTTAATGGAGGCTCCACCTGGATAGGCCGGATAGTGGAGGATAGCGAGGCTGTTGGAGTAGCGAGGGCCCTGCTGTGTGTCCATCAGTTTCAAATAATTCCTGCTGCTGCTGAAGTGTCCTTGAGTCACACACTGAACCCCTGCCTGCTCAGAGACACACCTGACTGCTGTTGCACTCCAAACTGCAGTGAATTTGTTCCCGTCACTCACAGAAATGCTACTTTTGTGCATCTTGTCTTTTATCCACGGTCCAGATTATGCCAACCAAGCAGCTCAGCAGTGGTACAAGCATGGACCCAACCTGCAGAATCCACAGTCACCACACCCTCTCCAAGATGGATATAGTAAGTGTGTATGTTCCTATGTTTGTTTGTCTGTGTGTGTGTGAGGGGGGGTAAGGGATAGTTGACAATGACAAATAGTCTTAAAGAGGATAAGAAGCTGCATTTGTGGGATATTAGATAGAAAGTCAGAGTATAGCAGCAGATTGTATTCATGGACTTGCATGATGAATTATAGGAGCCTTATAAGACAGAAATGTAAAATATGTGTATCAGGGAAAATTGCACAAAGCCTCAAAGTGCTGTAAGAGCAATGCAGGACATTAATCCAAATATGAACAAGATACAGCAAAACCAACTTTTATTACATATATGACTCAAACATAAAACATGTGGTAGTCACCTTGCATATGCTGTACAAAAGTATGTTGTATGAAGTCTGGTTTGGATTTTCAGGGAATAGGTAGTATATGGACAATATCTTGCATATATGACATAGCTGCACAATATACATATACATATAAATGTGGTAATTAGCATATACAATATGGAAGTATGGAGATACAATCATTTAATAGGGGGGTGATAGAACTTGATCAAATTAATGTGATAAATTATCCCAGCATTTAGCTTATCAATACAATAATTACTAAAATATTTAAAATCACATTAAAAAAACTGTGTTTGCTCAAATAATTAAGATTTATTTATATGAGAGATGTTGGTATGATTCACCATTTGATTAGAGATTACAATTGTAAGCCAAATTTGTCAAGATAGCATTATATGGAGAAATGAAATGTGGTATTGCAAGTATTAAGACGCGTACCATCTAACAACACTGTCCTTGGTTTATTTCCAGCTGCGGATCATTGTTGCATGCCATGCCCCCCTCTCTCATTGTTTTTCCTGTCTGTGTCTACACTGTTCAACATGCCAAAATGATAATAATAATAAAACAAAATAGGATTCATCATTCATCAAAGATTAGCAGAGACTGTTTAAAATATAACAAAATACAATGTACAATCCTGACCATCATCAGCTGATATAAAAAAATATATTTTTTAAATCTATGCAAATTTATAGGACTTTTAATTCACTGTAGTCTGTAGTATAAGGGAATAAATTAAATTATGAACCATTTTGTCTTGACGCTGAGCATCAGGAAGCTTCAGTATATTCAGAGGGGAGGACAATATACTGAAAGTACAGTAGATGTGGGGGATGTCCAGTAGCTTCACAGCAGCATTAATGTTATATTTCTGTGACAATTTGGCTGTTTGTTTACTGAATGGCAGCCTCCCATTACTGGATGTTATTTGATTGATTGATTATAGTGTACAGATAAAAATGCAAGGCAGTAATGCAAAGTGGCAATATTTGTCTTCTCTCCAGGTTTCAGAAATAGTCTTTCATTTATAAAAAATCTGTGGTATTTCTCCACATTCAAAACATTCATGAGACCACATATGCCAGGATGTGAGAGTATTTATTTAAATTTCTGCTAAACATAATGATACAGCTTAAAGAATTTAACATCTCTTCCTCCTGGGCGTTTTGAAAACACAACAGGTAGAGGATTTCGCTTAGTGCTGCTTTAGATCTACTACACTCTCGAGTATATGAGAGCAAAGGGGCAACAGAGATGAGATTATCATGTTGTTTTCTGCACAGCAGGTGATTATTTGATCATCAGGAACCACTTGGTTCTGAGATCATGCTTTCATGTTGGTGCTGTAGAACGGAGATAACACCTGTCTTGGCACTCAAAAACACAGAAAGAGAATTTATATGAAAGCTGATACATCTCATAAGCCTATTAGGTGATGCCAAATTACAATTTAAGACCTTTTTAAATAGAGGAATGTGGGCACTCCACCCATAGTTGATATTTCCCTATTTAGACACAAAGCAGAGACACGTGACAGAGGGGACACCTGTGGCCTCAGACTTGGCAGACTTGGTTATTTGACTAATTGTACTGCAATTTGAGGCATTTATTCATATTATACATAATATGTGGAAGATGTACTGCTGTAATTTATCAAATTGCTTTCTCTCGCTCTTTGCATACTGATGCTTTGTGAGCAGGCAAGTTTATATTCAGAAGGGCTGACTTCAACAGACCTGGAGTCACTCCACACCCTGCCACTCACACTGTGGAAACACTGAAACAAAGTATTCCTGTATGGTCTACAAAGATATTGTATAATCTATTTTTAAATAGAATGCTTGAAATGAATTTGGCATTTTAATAACCTTAACGGGTGATGAATTTTAATGTGAAATTAAACATTTGGCTGAGTTTGGATTATTTTGTATTTAACCTTAACAGCCTGCAGTAAAACAGGAAGGATATAATACTATCCTCCAGTGCTCTTTATAAGCTCCTACTTCACTGTGTTGAAGCTGTAAATACCACATGTAGCTAAACAATTTTGGTTGGAAAAAAATACCTCAAACAAAAGTGAACCCTTCACCAGAATTTGTTTTATGGTGTCATGCATGTTATATTAACTTAAATAATTTATTAGCCAGAAGATAGTGTAGTCCATAAGCAGCCTATGACAACTAAAGGTTAAATAAAGATTGAAAATCAATCCCCAGGAGCAACTGGAGGACAAGGCTGGGGAGACAGATGACTGGGCTACCTTCCTTAGCCTGCTGTCACCAAGACCTGGACCCAGATAAGCGATGAATGGATAGATGGATGGATGGAAATCAATACAACAGCACATTCTTAGACTATACTGTACTAGATTAGTCTTGCCATTGTTGGTATGGTTTCCGTTTCCTACATTTTGGAGCCTCAAAATTTAGGTTATCGCTGTAACAATCCTGGAGTGGATCAGCAGGTAGGAGTAGTAGTACAAAAGCAGGCTTTACTAGTCAAATGGCAGAATATAGGTCAGCAAAAGGTAGGCAGTCAGCGGAGGCAAACAAGACCAGAAGGGACAGGCAGGCTGCCAAAAGTCCAAAAACTAGCTGGGTTCAAAGTCACTAACACAGGCAGGCAGGTAGATACAGGAAAACAAGGCTAAAATAGACAACATGGTAAATGACTAGAATTACTGGGCAGGTATATATATTGTGGGGCTGATGGGGTAATGAGGTTCAGGTTATCAAAGGCGGGAATACACTAAAGGCATCAGGGATGGCACAGCAGTACATACATAGACTAAACTGCAAATCCTCGCTATTGTTGGCATAGTTTTCAAGCTCTGCCCCCTAAACATCCTAATTTTGGAGCCTCAAAATTTAGGTTATTTGGGTTATGTAACCGATCTGGAGCGAGACCCACAAGCAAACTCTGCAGGTAGGAGTAGTAGTGCAAAAGCAGGCTTTACTAGTCAACAGGCAGGATATAGGTCAGCAACAGGTAGGCAGTCAGTGGAGGCAAACAAGACCAGAAGCAGGTCAAGCAGCCAAAAGTCCAAAAACTAGCTGTGGTAGGCTGCAATAGAAAATCTGGAACATGAGTAGAATTACTGGGCAGATAAAGTTGATGTAGTGTGGGGCTGATGGGGTAATGAGGTAGAGGATGTGGTGACTGGAAAAGACTGGAACACACTGAGGGCGACGGGTGGAGACGGTGGAGGAATGGCACTGTCTAAAACCTTAGCAGAAGGATGGATGAAAATCAATATACACTACATTCTTACACTGAACTACATTACTCTCGCCTTATAAATGTACGTATCAATGCAGCAATTCTGGAGTGAGACCCAGAAGCAGAATCAGTAGGTAGGAGTAGTAACAGAAACAGACAGGATATAGGTTGGAAACATGTAGGCAGTCAGAGGAGGAAAACAAAACCAAGGGATCAGGCAGGCAGCCAAAAAGTCAAAAAAACTAGCTGGGGTCAAAGTCCCTAAAGTCTGACATTCCATACAAAATTGGGTTAAGTTTGGTCGAAACTGAAGAAATCTGGCTTTGTGAATGAAGACATTTTGACATATCACAGTAGGAAAAGCACAGGTGTAAATAATGAAATTAATGATGGCTGAATTCCATTTAGCTGCTTCAGGGTCCTGGTATTGCACATGTTGGCTCACTGTCACACTGTCATAGCTTACTGGGACACTTGAATAGAACTGAGTCATTGTTAATGTTACTAGTGACACCTGTATATTTCCTACTACTACTTTGTCTTCTATGTACTAATGTCTGCCGTGAAAAAGGCCTATTGATAAACAGAATTGTTAATCAGAGGAAGATGATTGTGAAGAGGAAGTAGCTGTCATGACAATTACAGAATATTAATATACAGTTGTTGCACCTGTTGCACCCCTACTAAATCCATTGTTTTAGTTGCCGTTTAATTATATCTGTTTGAAATGGCCTTTTCCCTCTGATTTTTACAGACTGTCTTTGAATTTTTTAACTGTTTCATATTCATCAGTCACATATTCGTTTCTATTTACAGCACCTAAACAATAGTTGGAAGGGGAGAATCGTGGACCAGTGATGCACTCAATACCCCCACATCCCACGCTCTCTCTCTCTCTCTCTCTATGGGGAAGGCATGGGTCTCTCTCGGCTCACTGCTGGCCTTCAGGTCCCAGTTGGGCACTCATGATGGTCAGTCCACCTACGCCTATGAGTGTTGTTGCCAGTGGCAGAAATATACAGGCAACAACAATCATAATCAGGATTCTTTAGCAAATTTTACATACCACCCCCCCACACACACAACATCAAATCATTTTGCGAAAGCTGTTTACACTTTCACCACTTTGTCTGTCTCTCTCGTAGCCCCCCTCTGTGGGAAGAGTAAATGATTAGGTGTTGCCAGGAGCAGCTGGAGAAAGTCAGAGATAAAGTCAAGACACAGCTGGAGTCAGTTCACCTCATTTAGGCATGACACATTCACTCACACACTCACAAACACACATGTTTGCATATGTTGCTGTTTCATGTGTGAATTACACCCAATATACTTACACAAACAAATTGTCAGCTTAAAAAATAAAGATATTCAAAATACCTTTTGTAATGAATACATTTGGGGTTGGGTTTTAAGTGCAAAAGTTTTTAGGGATAACATTACAACTGTCCCAGTTCTCTCCAATTTGGAGGAATGCCCACTTTAAACTTGGCTCTTTCAAGCCTGGATTAAAAAAATGTGCTGAAAGGGCACTTACCAAGATTATTGATCTATATAACAATGACAGGCTCTGCACATTTGAGGAATTAAAACAAAAGTATAAAATTCCCAATACCCACTTTTAAATATCTAGAAATATAGCACTGTTAGGGGTTTAACAATGACTAATGCTCCATCAACTGCTGCCCTGATCCTGAAAATGGACATGACACTGAGTGTCCAAATGCTGAGTGTGTAAATGTATCCACTGTATTGTGCCCTCAAAAACTCAGCAATGGACCATAGTGTCCATGGCATGTACGCTACTTTCTGCTACCAATCCCACAATGCAATGCACAGCGTTTTGTAGATGCGAAAATTACAGTTGTGCGGCTCTACAGCTGTCAGTGATGACACAAAATGATGATGATAATTAAGTGTCTGAAATCTCAATTTACTGCTCATTATTGAGTAAACTATTGGCTGTCCATTATATAAGGAGTAGTGAATGAGTGAACAAGGGAGTGATTTTGGACACAGCCGTAGTTAAATAATCCACACATATTGTTTGTACTTTACATGTACAAACACATTCTTTTAAAAACAAATTGCACACATTTTTTCATATAAACAGCATCTTTAGATTTCATTTTCCACTGTTATCAATCATAACCAGTGAAATGAAAAACACTGACATTATTGTCTAAGATATTGGAGCCATAATGACACTAACAATTTGATGGCCTATAACAGCCTGTTTGTGCCGCTCTCATGGGTTTGGTGTAACGAGGATAATATTGGCCAGTGGGCTTCAGAGTACAGAGTGTCACAGAAAATTACACAGCAGGTGGAAAACACGCTGCATTCCATGAGAGACAAATAGTCCCATTGCAGCCATGTTAATGTGGCCTTCACTGATCACATTGACCAGACCGTAGCCACCCAACTCTCTCCCTCAGTGGTCTTTCTGGAGACGTAGCAGATGGACAAGTTTCCCATTCAGGAGAAAATTGTCCCAAAAACCAGACCGCATGAGATTACAAAACGAGCAAAAAGAGACTCGGGCTAAAACATACTTGTACACAAACCAACACATTCAGTATGAGGGCCCATTTGAGCAAATCATTAATTTAATTGACTGACACTGACTTGATAAATGACCACTTCAATCATGGGTTCGATGATGTTTGTCATGAGGAACATCAGCAAGAAGGACAGCTTCTGTCGTATCTGGGAAATGATTGACACAGACTTGGTGCGATTTTCAAAATTATTCAGAACAAATGTAATTATAAGTTACTGCATTGTGGTATTATAAAGTGTTTTTTTTCCAATTATTTCTTTCAAGTTTTAGCATGCGTAACAGTTAACTTGAATATACCACATACACACATACTGAAGCACTATATCACATCATGCTGTAAACACTACTGCATATCATTTCCCCTACTCGTCGTATCTTAATCTCCAAAACCCTCCCATTTACCCCCCAGTGATGTGTGAAAAAATAATACGAATAAACAGACGTGTATCTTCAAATCATTGATTCATTATTGTCAGCTACCATGTCAGCTGATTTATCAAATGATCAATTGATTATTGAGTGGCACATAAACACCACAGTGCACGGGTTTACTGTAGGCGTAAACATAAGCTGACTTTTAAGATGATGTCTCGATGAAGAGAGAATTATTATTGACAGTATTTCAGAGTTGACTGAATGTACAATCCATCCCTCTACCCTTTGGCTTTACTCTTTCAATAATTGCTCCCTCAAAGACTTTCAAAAGACAAGAGGCTAGTCCCTCTGGTTCCCATCATCCAAACAAATAAACCTTTTCTTACCCACAGAGGAGTCAATAACTGATCATTGTTCTCTTTATTAACCCAATATGCTGATGCCAGCATCCAACCACAGCATTCCCCACCACCACCAGGATAAAGACCTGATCAGCAGTTGGCTGATGGCCAAAGTGGGAGTTTATGCTATTGTCTGATTATTGGATTTATCCCCATTATTGGCTATTATCCCCAGATAAAGTCTATGCCAATCTAATCTGTGTTTAATCAACAGCACTACATTTTTAAACTAGTCTGCTAATTGAAATCATTACATGTACCTTTCTTTTTCAGTTTTTGAGTTGTTCATGTTAATGGAAAACAAGTGAAACAAGTGTGCTTGTGGCTTTTAGGAGCTCAAAGGGTAACTAAAAATACATCACTGGAGTGGCATAGTTCAGCGGTAAATATTTGCAGGTTCACATGTTCATTCCCACTTCCATCTAGCTTCTCACTGGTGTTGATCTTGTGTGCAAACAGACAAACTGCCTTACCAACACTAAAATACAAACAGAGCCCAGTTCCCAGTTTTCCACCTTGAACAGCTAATAAGTTCTTACAAACCTTTAAACATTTCAGTAAATCTTGTATTTAGAGGTCATGCTGTTTTTCCTTTTATCAGTCAATCTGAAAATGAACAATGCTTCAGTCTCACAGTCAGGCTTTTGTTATTGTCAGTAAGATATTTAATGCACCCTCTGGCTATGCTGATAATAGAAAGGCCATAAAAAGTTACAGCCTCAAGATGACAATTTTAAATTGTTCTGAGGACTGGGCCAATTAGTTTGATTTGGCTACAGCCTCCAACATTGAACCGCTCTATTGCACCAACTCCTTAGCCACAGTTCCATAAGTACCCAATGTACACTCTGAGCACCCCAAGACTTTTACACTCTGAATATACAAATGGGATTTCCTGTAGCACTGTGAATTTCCGAGCTGTCAAATTGGGTACCAGAGTGTGCCCTAGTGCTTTAAGTGCAAATTAACCAACACAGTCTAAATGTGTACTTCCCCAGATCAACTGGACGACATAATTTCTTTACATTTCTGTGTGTGTTGCAGGTTACTACTCGAGGTGGGTCATATTGAGGAGTGTACTCTATGCTTGCAGCTGCAGTTGGACAGTGTGTGATTGTCAACTTGTGCATGCTTGGATGCCCAAGTCAAAATTTAATGAAACCTGCAGGTTAGTTCTTGAGTGTTAGTCAATAGAATCGTTTGACCGTTTGGAAACTACGCTTATTTACTTTTGTACCGAGAGTCGGATGAAAAGATTGATACTACTCTCATGTCAAATATGAAGCTACAGCCAGCAGCCGATTAGCTTAGCTTAACACATAGACTGGAAACAGGGGGAAACAGCTAGCCTGGCTCTGTCTAAACGTAAAAAAAATCTGCCTACAGCACCTCTAGAGCTCACTAATTAACATGATATATCTTGTAATCCGTGCAAAAGCTGAAGTGTAAAAACTTAAATGTGTGGTTTTACAGGAGGTTATGTGCCCAACTATTTCTTGGCTAGGTGCGTTAACTTCCTGGAGTGTCCACTGGTTGCTGGGCAACATCACGCAGACACTAAGACAGGAAGATATAGTCCAGCAGAAAATACCCTGTAACACCGCAACATGACGATTTTACACTGTGATTATTGTATGACTTTAGAAGTGGTGGTAGGCGGCTTTTATTACAATTGGACAGAGTCATACTAGCTGTTACCAGTCTTTATGCTGAGCTTACCAACTGCTGGCAGTAGCTTCAAAAAGCGAACAAGCATATTTCCAAAATTCGGAATTATTTCTTGAATATGAGTGCGATCGGCTGCTACTGTCTTTTCATGCACACTTTTGTCATTTATTTTATTTATGATAACCACCCCAAGCTGAATCCTTTGCATGGATGAACATTTTGCATGGAAGTTGTATACATTTGGAAAGTCAAGTTAACTACGTTCAGTTGTTGAAAAATATATTATTTTATTTGGCCCAAATTTATTCAAAATATGAATTATTCAAATGCCTAAATTTACCTGTGCTGACTTAAAGTAGACTTACTTTAGTAAAAAAAAGTTTGAATTTTTTACCTAATTAATGAAGAGAGATTCATATTTATGCATATTTAGTTCACCTATTTCAGCCAAAAATGGTTCTGGTTTTTGTTGTGGAAATGAGGACAGACGATTTTCATTGAGAGTTCTCACTAAAGCTTCAAAACTTTCTAAATCCTTACTTGAAATTAATTATTAGATTATTGACTGACCTTTTCAAGCTAAAGATAATTGCTGGTGTGGCCAAGTGAAAAAGACACAGCAGTGCATCACTCCCAACTAATTGATTTGGCTGCTGCACT
This sequence comes from Macquaria ambigua, assembly GCA_008360985.2. Lineage (NCBI taxonomy): Eukaryota > Metazoa > Chordata > Actinopteri > Centrarchiformes > Percichthyidae > Macquaria > Macquaria ambigua. Next base: position 616,383 of record VMKM01000091.1, read on the forward strand.
CATGAACTTTTCACTGTGATCAGCACTGTGACAGGGAGTAATCACCTATCAATTTTCAAGATGAGTGGTTTTCAAAGGTGCCTATAAATTTGAATGGGGTGATGATGATAGAGCCAAGGTAGACCCTTGAGAGTCAGCCTAAAGCTCACCTGAGATCTAAGCACTACATACTGCCCCTGTCTGGCTGTAGGAAGCAGTGCCGTCTGTAGGAGAGCTCATTCCAGGTCACCCACTCTCTGTGGGCGAGAGAGCGGGAGAGGGTGGAGAGTGCAAGAGAGGGAGGGAGGCAAAGTAAAAAGACAGACTAGAGAGAGAGAGTATCTATAACTTGATAAATGCCAGCTATCTCACCGTTCTGTTCCAGATAGAGAGCCTTGAATACATTTCTGTTTATTTTGTTGCCATTTATTGACGCCGTGATTCATTTCCTGAGTCTATATAAAGCCATGTACTGTAGCTACAATGCAATGTCTTTGCTATGGCAGTGCCTCAGTCTGAGAAAAAAAAAATGAAGAAGAGTCAAGACAGAAATTTGTCTTGTAGGCTCATCATACAGTCATTAGGCTGAACGCAGCCCACCTACTTTCTTTACCAACCAGCTTACTTCCAGTTGCATAGAAACATTACAGTGAATCATACTTTTGTGGATTTCTATTGTGTTTGCCTGTCAATCAAAGTCCTGATGATTGTCAGATAAGCCCTAGTGTGTGCTGGTATGAAGATGCCAATGCATTTTAAAAACTGGGCAAGTCGGTGTTGCTACTGGAACTGCTGTAAGGTAGCCAACCATGTGAGCGTGACCGGATAATCAGGATTAAGTACTTGGTGTAACTGCCTCAAAATGTAAAAATCATAAAATCCACAAGGCTATTCTTAAATACACGTACAAATTGATAGTAAAAATACAACCCAAAGTGTGCCATCAGGTCTTGTTGTCATGGAAACAATGCGCTTTTTACTAAAAAGATTTTTAAGCAAAGTTGACAGTTACAGGCTTTTATGGACTGGGTTTTTAGTTAGCTATGCAGCTAATTAGCAGTGTGTGCTTTAAAAGATTTCCATATTAGTTGCATCAGCAGTGAGCTGGCTGCAGCAGGGCTGCATGTGCTGGGTAATGTGTGATCAGTGGCGCCGGTGTACATCAGTCTGTGAATGAGTGGCTGGCATCCTGTAGCAGTTAGCGTGGCCAGTTGTTTATGAATGGGGACTTGTGTAGTCCGGCACCGTTTGCAAAAGATAAACCATATGTATCTGGGTTGCGTCTCTGCCAAAACAAAAGTGGTGACACTCTGAAAAAGTCAGTTACCATGGATACAAAAATTGCCCACATCATTTTTGTCAGAGGCCTTGTGTAATCGTTTTCTCTTCCCTGTAATTTATCTATTTATTTATTTATTTATTTATTTATCAGTTTGTTTGTGAGCCTGCCTGCTGGTTTCATAGTTGGAGCTGCTTTAATTGGACTCTTTTTCTTTTCCTCTGATTCATTCCAGGAATATTGGAGTACTGGGCTTTGACTATTAGCCAAACAACATTAGTGGAATGAGCTTTTGTCTTCAATAATTATACAGAGTAATAACAAAATAGTTAGCACGCTGTTGACGCACTACACAGTGATAATGGGTCTCCCTTGTTTTTCAAATATTTTGTAATCACACAATATGAGCTATTAGCAACAGCCCTGTGAAATTTAATCAGACAGCAGAGATGAAGACGTAAAGGCACTTGGCTCGTTGAGGTGTTTGGATGCTGGAAGCCAGATTTGAACTTGAGCTGAGCGTGTGCATGTGTGAGTGTGTCCGGCATCGTCTCTGCAGTTCGACATGCCTGGGTAACTTCTGTTCAATGTGCTGCTGGCCCATGAAAGATGCATGACGACTGAGCCCAGCGGTTATAAATCAGTTATAATAACAGGGACGCATGTTCAGACGATTCCAACACTGTGGACTCCCCTACTGCCTAAATACCTACAACTGTCTACAGACAGGGCAGCAGTGCTGACTCACTATACTGTCCAAGTGCTGTGCTGGTGTGCACCAGATGAATGCATACTAAATGAGAGAGAGAGAAAGATCCTGGAGTCTATGCACATGCAGGATCCAGAAAAAGGTCATGTCCCAGATATTACTTTAGGGAGGTCAGCAGGCATGCATACCCTTGAATGAGATTATACTTAAAGAAAAGGACATCTTTTAAAACCTTATTTATGGTGGATCGGAAGAACGTATGACTTTATTTCCTTGGCAACAGCTTAATGTATAAATATAGAATAAGACAAGCATAGCCATACTCCATTGGGGCTAATTTCTGGTTAACAGACTAAAAATGAAAGCCACTGTTAAACACTGCATCCTCTACAGTCCCCAAGGGGGTGTCCTGGGTCCGGCCTGTCCCAACAGGGTGCCTCTAATGGGTAAATAGCAGGAGGAGATGGTGGTGGGTGGGATGGTATGAAAGAAAGGCAGAGCTATTATATTTGGAACCCCAGGATTTTTTCCTCAAAAGAAAAGTAGACCATCTTCCACTCTTAGTGTGGTCTGTCTCTGTCTCTTTTATGTCCACGTTATGCAATCGTCTGTTTCTTTTATTCCAAGCCTCGGAGGCTCGGGCTCTGACGGAGGAGGATAGAGGACCTCAACAGGTGGAGATTTTTATTCTAGGGATAGAGGAGGAGGTGGAGGAGGTGGTGGTGGTGGAGGAGGAGGAGGAGGGTAGTGAAGTGTTCCTTAATAAGAAGCCCTCTGGTCTGTTATGTGCTGTTATGTGTTTTTTTTTTTTTGCCTCAAAGTGTAACTCAGCTTATGGCAGCCAGTCCTAGTAGATCCCTGGCCTGCTAACATGACCCCATGCAGTATCTACACCATCTGTCTGCAATGGGACTCCAAGGCAACACTCAGAGGGAGATGCAGAGAGAGGGATGGAGGGAGAGGGGGGAGTTTTGTCAGCGCTCCCCGAGGACCCCCTGTGCTGCAGTTTTGATCTGCTAATTATGTTTAATTGAGGCTGTGTAATTCACTAGCGTTGCCTCTATTTCCCCTTATCTCACCCGGAGCTTTTAACAAACTCTGGCGCTGACGGGGGAACATGACACATCATCGGCAATAAACGTTTAGGTGCATTCATTTTGAAGGGATAATTTTGGGGAAGGGGGATTTTCTGCATGGGGACCACTAGATTGGGTTACAACAGTTCAGCGGATATTGAAATGTTTTATCTGTGCGCAGTGGATGCTCTGATGGAGCGGAGGCGACTTGTTTGACGCCGAGACAGTCGTCACAGAACACACACACACACACACACGCCGAGAAAGATATAAGAGATGCTTGCACGAACGCGCGCGCGCACGGTTTCGTTTGGCGAGGTGGCACCAGGTGATGCCATAAACGACGAATGATGGTGTGCACCATACCTCTCTTGCGTCTTCATTTTTTGGAGAAGACACGCCAGGAAAAGCGACACGCAGAGAGGCAGAAAAACCCAAGAGAGACAGACAAGGAAGAGACATATCACTTTTAACGAGCTGTTAAGTTGGAGTCGCTTTTTTTTGGAGGGGTAGACATTGCGAAATTTCCCTAGCGCGCGCCCTCTTAACTCGCCACATATCTTTTTGATATTTTATAATGGGAAGATGAAGTCACCCAAGTCGCCCGCCACCACTACCCACCTCCACCCTCCACCACACCATCCTTCTCTCATTCAGGCCCGTTGCCCATATGTTTAATTAACTAGGCTGATGTGTAAGTACCTTCAGCCAGCGAAGCGTGGGCGGCCGGGCTGCGGGGTAAAGAGACTGCCGGAGAATATTTCCTTATTTCTCTCCGCCCGGGCGCTTGGTCTGCAGCCGGAGCATCACCTCTGTCGTGCGGCGTAGAAAGCTACAAAAATAACTCGACCCGTTTAAACTTGTTCCGAATTGTTCAGGTGGTTTTGGAGTGCGGTGCTCGTTCGGAGAGCGCGTGAGGGAGAAGCAGAGGGAGAGGGTGAGTGAGAGAAGAGAGAGGGAGAGAGTGTGCGTGTGTGAATATATATATATATATATATGTGGTGTGTGTGTTTTGATGTTATTTGTGACGGAATCCCCCCTTCAGTCTCCAAGAATCCGCGAGCGGCGCGAGGAGGAGGAGGAGGAGGAGGACAGGAGAGGAGGAGGAGGAGGCGCGCGGACCTGTCCACGAGCCCTCACTGCGGAACGCGCGGGGCTGCCGCTGGAGATTCCAAACCAACGGTTATTTTGGATTCTAGAGTCTAACTGATCCCCGCACGTCAACGGCTTTTTTCCTCCCCCTTTTCCCAGTCCGTCTCCGCCACTGAATGGACGGTGTTTGACATCTTAACCGAGAGGAATACTACCCATCTACCGGGGGAGAGGTGGTGGTGGAGGGGGGAGGTCTTCAGAGGCACACAGGTGGATTTATCCGTGTGGTGGTGTGTTTTTTGGGGGGACTGGATGGAGGAGAAATTGATGGATTAATTTGACGGAGGAGAGTCGTATGTGATTCCCACTCCAGCCGAGGGCACCCGAATGGAGTAACAGGCTGCAATGTCATCTCCACCTGGCCGCCTGGAGAGATGTGTCACGGGAATGGGGTGAGTTAGCTTTAATTAGTATGTTTTTTGGCTTAGATTAGAACTAACTCTCTCCTGTCCGGGGGGGGGGGGGGGGTGACGCGGAAATTGAGCAGCAATTGTCGGGGTTCAGTGGTTTAATATCTGCCGCACACTCACTCTCCACTCAAAGTGGAGCAGAGGCGGGCTGGTGGGGTGGCTGGTTTGTGTTCCTCTCTCCGCTCCTTCGTTTGTCCGACCCGAGTCCCCGACACACAACCTGCTGCATGCCCTACATAGACGAGCCCGGCACCGGAGAGAGGAGCGTGATGGGAATATTCGCTAAGGAGCCACAGGCTGTTTTTAACGCGCTCTCTCTCTCCCCCCTCTCTCTGACACACACACACACACACAGAGTACTAGGCTATTTTGTCTTTCTCACCGTACACCATCTCACCTTTGAATTTAACTTGTATTTCGTCACGCAAGCTTTCTATCCAATAAGCCCGTGTTTCAGCATCCCCAAAAGAGGCACACGCGCGCGCGCACTTGTGCTACAACATACACATACATATAACATAACACACGCGCGCGCGCGCACACACACACACACACTCGCAGGCACTTGGAATGAGCTGGTATTTGATGTAGGCTAATTTAAACTGTTAAAATGTTTATGAGTCGGGAAGAATATAGGTGGCATTGGGTAATAATGTTTATAGCTCGTAGCCTATATAGGCACCAGCCTGTAGCGCGTCCTTTTATAGTCAAATTTTAGAGTCAAATTCAACAAGTCCGAGCTTTTGAGGCGTGCAATGCAATAATAAATAGCATTTTTTATTTTCTTGTTTTTCAGATCAAGTTTGAACACTTTTCCTCTGGTTTCACTGACGCTGTGAGAAGGAACCAAAATGCCAGTAAACGGACAGGTCATGGTGGCTGCCTGCACGGGCCCCCACACCACGGCAGTAAAACTCAACATTCATCGCACGGACTCCGAAGAAGAAGGCGCAAAACCTCCGCGACCGCAAACCTGCAGCAGCCACGCTTTGTGACACCGAAGGTAAGAACCGCGGCTGGACGGCGATCAGGGGGAGAAACACACTGTCAGACGGGGCGCCGTGCGACGCTAAGCGGCGCTGTTGCATCACATTATCCCCAGCTACTGATGAGAGTCCGTGTAATGAATTCATATCTCAAATTACAGTTTTCAGGCTTTGAATGCAGTCACGTTGTAGAAACACATTTTCTTCCGTTTTCCTCCCTCTTCCCGTGCCAAGTCTGACACACGAAGTGTCTTCTCCTCCTCTCAGGGACATAGAAGCCATCACACACACTCACATGCACACACACAGATGTTACATGGGGGGTAACTAGGCCTATAAGAGTCTGACATATCTAAGTATAGGAGTCTGACTTGACAGAATAGCCTATAAGACCCTAATTCCCATAATTCTCTATCAGACTAATCATTCCTGGTGGCAAAGCAATGCCCCTAATTATATGTGTATGTGCGTACATTTGTCATGATCATTTAGGGCAAATTATCATTCATGCCATACCAGCCTCATTGTGGTGTTGTAGAGAACTGGGGAGAGAGACTGAGGATGTGCTCAGCAGTAGTCTATTTTCTTGAATAGTGGGCTGACACAAAAGGAGATCAACTCTGTAGGGCATAAACGCAATAGAGTGGGGAGCAGTGAATGTCGAGAGCTGTTGGTATCTTCATTAATATAAATACCTTGTGCAAAGCTGCAATGAATTCTGGGTGTGATGTCATAACACCTTTAAAACCTTAACAGTATTTTATAGTAGGCCTACTTTTCTATTCACTTTTTTTTGTTGTTATCACTCCAGAGAGGCTTTCCTGCTCAGTTGGGCATTGTATTTTCATCTCCCACAGTCTGCTATTAACCAACTACTGTAACAAAGCCAAACAGGAAAAGTATTAAAAAGAAAATTTCTCAGTGATGCGATGCATACCATATTCTGAGTCCCATTTTGGTTCCAGCATGACATAGTGTTGAAATTATGTGTCGAGATGCATCTCACTGAGCTGTTCACTGAACCATCTCTATTGTTGGCAAAGCAGGTACTGCAGTTCAGAATTCATTGTCTCGAAGCAGCTTGTTGTCAGCGTAGTCAGAAGTGAGACTATGTTGTTCTGTTTCTCTGCAGTTAAAGCTATTTAATCCCTCACATTAAATGTGCTGTTCTCAACATGTTATTGTGCTGCCTTTAACAAGATGGCCCTCTTGAGATTATTTTGATGGCACCTAAATGGAACTGGTGATATTCACACAAACATTAAGTACGTTTGTTACCTATGCTGGTAACAAAGATCCAAAAAGTTTCTTTATCTCATATGGTTCTGCTAAATACAATTTTCTTGTAAAACGTATTTATAAAAGAGGATATTCAGAGAGGTTTCTTGCAGATAAAAGGCTGCAAAAGGTGAGCAGTCAGACTACTCTGTGTCATCCTGGCCTCAGTGTTTTGGTTTTTAATAGTGTGCAAGACATTTTTAGAGCTAGAGCACAAAATTAGCCCAAAATCTACATATGCCTGCAAGTGGGGAAAGGTTCAGAGAGCATTCATGCAGAAGTCTCTTTCTTTTCATGAAAGATACATAGAGTTTTTACCTCTGTTGAACCGTCAGTTTTACTGAAGTGATCCAAAAGTATTGCAATTATTATTGTGCATTTACTGTGACATAGTGTCAAAGAATAGCTTATCAAAGAAATAGCTTTACCTTAAAATTGGATGTTCGATCGAAACACATAATTGCTGAGCCATAAGAATATTGCTCTGGTATCTTTCAGGTTATTTTATGGTACTAGAGATAATTGTTTTGTGTAGCTCAGTTAAAGGCATTTGAGTCACACATACTAGAATAAAAACAACTAAGAATCCTCATATCCTCTCTTTTTTTCCCCACTCCTTTTTCCATGAACATATAGAGGATTTTAGGTAGGAGTACACACACAAGATTGCAACCTAGAGCTTATGAAGAATAATTATAAAGACGCTTAAAAAAGAGAAAAGCCAAAGAACCTGTGGGTGGAATATGCACCTTCCTGCCCTGCATTGTAGCTGTATTTGTCCTGAAGGAGGTATTGACATATCCTGAGATGAGAGCTACAGCAAATAATCCCCTTATCTGCACAGTATTTTTGGTTGGAGCTCACTATCCACTGAAGTTGACAAACTGCATGTTTGAAAATAAGGTCCGTGGTGGTGTGGTTCTGCCTCGAACATTAACAGCCAAACCATGTGTACCCACCAAGCCTCCGGCGTGGCCTTTAGCTTTAGCTGTCATCTGCTGAGTGAGTGCTTTCTTTAAAGTCAATTAAACCTGCTACTGTGCCTGTACTGTGTAGCCTCAGATAATCTTGTCCTGACAACATCCACCACCAAAATTTGGTTACATTTGGCTAACACATTTAACACATTTTCTTGTCCGCTGTTAGAAGAATTTAAGAGCTGATGCCCTGCCTTCACAGTTGCTGTCTTTGTACATACAATCACAGGTCAAATGCCTTGCACATGAGGCTTGAGAGGATGAAAATGAGCATTTTCATTTTCCTGTTCCTAGCAATTACCAGTGTAAAGGACTGAGTGACATATGATAATGAGCCATTTGACCCCAGCTGATCTTCAGTATATTGCTGTGTGATAGTGCAGTCTCAAACACAAGTTAATAACCCAAAAGCCTCTTAAGAACGTGCACTGTTTAATCATTTAATCAAAACACACTTGGTGGTCTCATTTAATGAGTTAGTGAGCTGTAGTGATATTAAATAGGGTTTGACTAATACAGGTTTTTTAACTGATATTTTTAGAATGAAGATGGCAGTAGATTATGTTTTGTGATGATGCTCTGCATCTGTAAATTTGACCATTTCATGCCTTAAAACACAAGTATTCAGTCTTTTACATAATTTGAATATTAAAATCTTCTGTTTCTACATTTACAGCTAGAATTCTCCAGATTAATAAGTAGTTGCTCTTTAATCACCAGTGAACCTCCCACCTATTCAATAGTAGAAAGAAATCAGAAGATGCTGGTTTCATATTAATAACTAAGATAAAAAAAACCCACAACAACTGGAACTGCACTACATTGGTATTTACACACATTGATTATATTGAGCAGTGGTTGCATCCTTATAGTCCTGCAGCTTGCACATTGCCGCTAACACGAACACTGCCTTGGTTAGCAGTTTGACATTCAAGGGGCCTGTGACTAAATGTTTATAGCTAGTACACACCTTCGTGTGTATCTTTAATGGGTTTTAAATGTTTCCGTCTGGTCAAGATTCCAGATCAGTCTTATCCAGTTCCAGCCCAGTTTTTCAAGACTTTACTGATAGCATAAGTAATCAGATTGGAATAAATCTAAAAACTGGGTTTTTCAAATCTGAAAAATAATAATTGTCGTTGCTCAGGCTAGGTTTTGGAAATCAAATCCTACTTTTAATCAGTCTTAAAACTTGTGTCTGTGTTTTTCATGACTCAAAGGCAGATCATTTTGATGCTGAAAATCAGGATAATCTTGATCCTTCTTGAGAGGTGGTTTCAGGGTGGATTTAGAGACATGACAAGCATAATAGAGCTGTAACCAAGAAATTGCCACCTATACATCTCGAGTATGAATTAAAAGCAGCATTTCATGTTTCTATTTTAATCTGTCAAAGCAGTCGCATATCCCAAATGCCTCTGTCGCAGACGGATGGACCAGCTGGATGGTCGATGAAAATTTTGAACTTTTATTTTTTTATAAGGGTGTTTGAATTAATGTTGTTATAAGGTTATTATGTTATATTAGTTTATTTTTTTTAATATAACACGTTGCAGGAGGAGGATAGGAGTTTTATTTTGGATTATGTTGCCTTTAAGATCTTATATTCAGTGTACAGTATACCCAAATAGAAACAGTCTTTTATACCATTTCATTTGTTCACACATCTTTTTTGGCCTAGCAGAATGCTATTATTGATAACATTATTTGTTTAACAGACAGTGAGAGAAAGGTTAAAGGGGTGTTACGTAATTTATTACTTTTATTGACCTGTATTTGGCAGTTAGTCAGACCTTATTGACCAATATTTTCCTTATATTATTATTATTATTAACTTATTTTCATATTTTCACAGTCAAAGTGAAAGCTATCTAATTTGGGGAAAGATCCAACAGAGATATCTGTGAAGAGGTAAAATAATGTTGTAAGATTACTGCTTTGTCATTTCCCTTATTGGCTTGAGAACCAAATGTGTTCCTTTAAATCCTTGTTCACCATCTCTAAGTAATGTAATACACAGGCATAAATCACCGGAAGTTGATAAATTTCTCTTTACTGATTACAACTAAAACTGCTTGGTTAAGGTTAGGGATCATGGGAAATAAGAAATATTCTTAAAGCTGCATTAAATTAATATTTTGGCCACTTGATGGCAGCATAACAAGCTGTAAACACAACACTGACATATTATCACCTTTAAAGTTGTTGTGGAAAACGTGTTAGCAAACAATTGCTGATTTACACCTCCAGCAGACATGGAGCAACATTAGCATTCATTTTGAGATGTGCCTCCAGCTACCTAATGAATGTAAGTCCAATATTCACTCCTTTTAGCTGTGTTTTGGTCTACACCTAGCCTGACATCGGCAAATGTGAATTAGTCTGGAACCTCTCAGTTCATTTTTTATTTCCATGGGGCGTTATCAGGCGCAGACCAAAATGCCTCTGGATGCAATTGGATAAACCTACAACCAATCAGAGCAACGAAACGTGTGACGTAGCGCTGAGCGAATCCTGTCGGAAGTACGGCAAGCACTTCTTTCTTATCAACAAAAGCTTTAAGTGCAGTTGTTTGTTCTTCTTCTTTAGAGAAAATATACCGTCCCGTTTGTTTAATACTGACGCGATAATGGATTCGGAACGTTCCACATCAGCGGCAGCCATCTTGGTTGTTTACAAAAATGCCTCGACGGCGCTCCTCTGTACAGTCATCGTATAAATCCCACCCCACATTAGATCAACGGTTGTGATTGGCCCGACCCAGGCCAGGTCGTCTGGATATCTGTCTGAATGGGAAGGGGACCAGACACATCTGCCAGAGCAAATAAAACATGAGCTCGCAGATTCGTCTGGTTCCCAGGCTAGTCTACACCAACTCCTGAGTGAAATATCTGTCTTTTAGCTGCTAAATGCTCCAGTGTGTTTATTAGCTAGTCTCTTAACTGCTGTGTGGTGCCGAGCAGGTAGCACACATTGGGTTTTAGCAGAGCTTTCTCACTTAAAACAGCTGCTTATTGTGGCTGGACACGAGATTGATGAGAGTCGAGAGACTGAACTAAAACAGTACATTTTGCGGGCCAGAAAACCAAAACAGACACTAAAACACTCCATAGAGCTGAGAGGAAGTGCAGAGTTGGGTAAAAAATTGTCTGTGGTTTTATCACAACATGCACCACCTTTAACATTACATATACAGTAGGGATGTGATCCATTATTAACATAAAAATATTGATTAGTGCTTCTTTAAATCCTTTTAAAAGTAAATAATACAACCACAGTATTGATAGTCAGTGGTCATTGTTAAAAAAAGATGCACACAGATGTGCTCTCCTTTGATGTCAGCGTTCATCTTTCAGTTGAAAGCTTAAGGCTTTCAAGATGGCGGTTGTTTCATTTTGGATTGTAACCCCCCGCTGTGTCTATTTGAATAGTGTGCTTTTGAATTAGCTTGATTAGTATTAAGCACAACATGTGGCTTTGAGAGGGAGACCATTTCCAGCTTCCTAGGAGGCTTAGCTGTTACCTTAAATGATGCCTTTTACACTTTGTCAGTCTGAGGGTTTTTCCAAGCTAAAAAAAGAGGCTTAGGAGGTGCCTAAGTGCGGCCAGCCTGGCCCTGTCATTTTGGCCAACTTAACACCCAAAATCCATATTCCAATTTTATGCTTTTACAGACACCAGATTTTGGTTCAGACTGATATAACACTGTCCTAGTTAAGACATTCTTTAGCTTTTTAAATCCAATTTGATTCAGTTTGCCATGCTTATGAGGAACAGATCAGTCATATAAATGTATCAGTACTATTTCACCATTTTATTGGTCTCCAACAGAGACATTGTAAGTGGCTGAGGTCTCACTGATTCCATGAAAAATGGTTGCCACTCAATTTCGTGTATTACATATGTTAAGGCACAATTACCTCAATGTGTTACTGAGATGATTAATACATTTTTACAATGATTCAGACATTATTATACCAGAGGAGATAATGCACAGTAGGGCATTCTTTAAACAATGGTACTATGGAGCTGCACAGTCATATTCTACTGTAGCACCATCATTCCCAAAGAGGGTGTAAAAAGAATAGTTATTGTAATTCTCTTGATAAGCCAGAAGCTACATTACTAAAAAGGAAGTCTGGCAATATGTGCTCAGTACTAACTGTGCCAATGATGTTAAGTCCATAAGGAATTTCATCAGTCAGCTTCAGAACAAGTAATTATCTTCCCCATATTCTTCTTCTTGTGAAATTAGACGTTCCTCAAATTCACATTGAATGGAATTACATTTTTTAAATAATTTTGTTTAATTTTTCGAAAGAGTGTCAATATAAACAGGTTTTCTTTTAAAACTGTTATGTTATAAGAGTTATAGGCCAAAAACACTTGTCTTGTTAGCGAGCACATGCATTGAGCTTAATTTGACACCATAAAACTTGCTCATTACTACAGTCAATCAAAAGTGATTTTCAGATTGCTTGTCATTTTTTAAAAGGATGAAAACTTGTGCTGTTGAGCTGTTTTTGGATGCCCCTTTACTGTTCGAGCCTCAGACAGTGCAAGACAGAAACACAAGGTGACCAACTGCACTTCCAGAAAACCAGAAAAACTGAAAACTGCATTCCAGCTTGGTGGCCCATTCGTTCCCGTGAAAGTTGCTTATTGGCTGCATATGCTGAAAAAGTCTCTGTGGCATACTTCATGCATCCACATTTTTGGGCCCATAGAGAAAGCCGATTGAGAGCATGCGCGTTAGAGACTTCCACTGGCCGAGCCAGCTGACTTCCTGTTGACCCCCACACATGAATGGCATAAAATAATTTAATGATATGGCTCTTCTAGACCTTCCAAATGTTATTGGACCAAATGGATCAAATTCAGATCATACAAAGAGTCATTTCCGGGTGTTAAATTGCAGTGCTCAAAAAAATGTTTTCACCATTTTACCGCCTCTCCTTTCCTAATGATTGCGTATTAGAAAAATGCTCATGCAAATTAGGACATTGTGCAAATTTGGTAGGTGGAGCAGGCTGACTTATCAACAAACATGGCGCGCTCCAGGTCAAGGGAAGCGATGCTGCTGTATGGGTTCGACTTATTTTTCCTTTGCTTAGAAAGAGGTCATCTGTAGCTTTTTATACCGGGTTTGCTTGAGATAGCCCAAAGAGGTGGAGTTAGGTGACCTTTCAACTTGTTGGGACGATTTCTTTCTTAAGAATGTGGTTTAACTGTACAGATTGTATTTACACCTGGCTTAGATCCAATCACAATGCGAGCCAGACCACCTCCAGATGTGTTCTAGCCAATCCAGTAGCACTCCTATGCGTTCTATGTGCAGTGTAAGCCCTTTAAACACTTACAGCTGAATGGCTAATTAGCTAGCTAGATATCTAGGCTACCCAACAATATTAATGTGTGCTTTTTTCTGATCTGTTCAGTGAGCCATGGTGTTACTGTAAGACAATATATGTGTTCATGTCTGTAGACAGTGTGGCTAGCAAGCTAAGGTTTGCTGCCATACATCTGTGGCTCTTATATGTCACTGCCTGCTGTCAGCCTGTCACTCGCAGTCACTGTCATGCCACTGATAGGAGAGTGATGTTACTGCTTAATGCAGTGTTTTGATAGGATAAATGCAAATACGTTATCCACCTACATAGATGAATACCCAAGGGCATATCTACAGGTAGATGCACAGACATGGGCATGTTCATGAGAAAATGATCAAATATAACTTCTCCATTTTGGTAAGGGTTGGTTAAGAGTTGTTTGAGATGTTTGTTAAGCTGTTTTATCCATTATTGATTTGGTAAAAGTCGTCCATGCTTTTATCTCTTCCCACATAAACTCTGTGTTTTTGCCTCAGTCAAAGGTCTCTCTTGTCTCCAATTTGTACAAACACAGCACCTAGGAGACTTCCTGGAGCACTGACTCTACTTTTATTGATTCTGCTGCTGATTTTTTTGTGTGTTATTCATCGGTTTGTGAAGCACAGTGAAAAGTGCTATATAAAAATTATTATTTTAATTATAGAATTGTAGATCAACCAGTAAATCTGTAAGATAGTAATTGCATTTTTTTAAATAAAGCCCAGGCCTTGATTTCAGTGGTGCACAGTGGTGCTTAAGTACATTTTTATACTCACACCCCTGTGCAGCAATTTTTCGAGGATATGCTGCTTACCTTGGAGAAACACACACTGATTTGATAAATATGTAAACAAAAAAACAGAAATCTGCAATGTGTGTAGTTGGTTTCCTAATGTAAAACACAACATTTACATACCAATAAATGCCCATAAATAAATAAAAACATAGTAATCAATTATTCTGAATTATGACAAACTTGGAAACAACACACTTACACTGTGCAATTGATTCTGTGCCTATTATTTGGCATATTAAAAACAAATTGACAGAAAAGCAACTAAGATGTATCTTGCCATAAATATAGTCAAGTTTTTAAGGCATCATCAAATAAAATTGTACTTGATTTCCACGAGTAGGACCTCGATCACTCCATGATTTAGTGTGTCAGCGTCTAGTCGGTTTACATTCATTTTTTCTACATGATCTTGTTGAGAACTCTGCCAGGCAGCAAGATGTGGAGGCCAAAAATATTCCCAAAACATCCGCAAATCATCCAAAATATATTACTCCAGGTATAATGCTCCCTTCCACACTGGCGACAGGTGCTGTCTCAGCCAGACGGGGTATCTGGTGATGTGGGAACATTTGAAGCCTCTGTCTCCTCCTGGCAAGTGCAGTTCTTAACAGAAACACATCAAAAAACACATGTTGACCAGACACTAGGGCTCATTGCCCAGAGATGTATGATCAAGGATAGATCCCATGTTGGAAGCTTTTGAAAACCTGCCATCAAATGTATGCCTTGACCTTGAACCTAAATTATTTTACTGTATAATATTTCAGACATTTAATCTGTAAAACTGCTGGCTTCATGTGTCTGTTAAATGAATGGGGGTTTTTGCATTCGAACATACAGTAGGTCTCCTTTACGTGAGAGAACAGGGATGAGATGGAAATAATGATGATGATTGTGTCTGGTCTCTCACAGGCTTCATCAGCAATGGATATTAATCCTTTTTTTGCCGTTTAAGTCTTAATTAATGACCATCGTGAGCATGAGGGACGCTCGCCCCCACTTCTCAGTAGTAAATCCCCTAATATGTTTTCACATCAGTTTCATAATTTATTAGATACAGAATTCTGATGCCTATTAAAAGTTGAAAATGACAGCTGGTCTGATGATTATTCTGATTGTAGGATATATATATTTTTTTACCTCTTGTACCCTTCTCCCTGAGGTAGGAGTGGGCGATATAAATTTGTCTCCAGAGATGTTGCCATAATGTTTATTCCGTGGTATGTCTAGTTGTATCAGGCTATTGTGGGCAATAGTGAATCAATGAGCAGAACTGCTATTGGATTTTTACATGATTTTTACACCAATGTGTTGAAGTATTTGTTAGTTATTTAATTCTCTAGATTAGTTTATTATTTTATCCATAAGCAAGTTTTCAATCAATTTTCCAGAAAGTTTGCTATATTACAATATTTAACAATATCATGATATAAAATTACCTACCAAAATACAGCTATGTGCACAAGCCATCTTCCACATCAGCTCAAATGTCCATAATTTAATTCACCTACAGTTATTAACTGTTTGTCATTCTACATGTGTCTGGCTTGAAAAATGTTATATCAGTACTTTTATTCCCTTAACTTATTACAGCAATAGAAGAAATTTGGTGGATTAATAAATGTCCTCACTTTCATCAATAATAGATTGTTCAAGAGAGTGGTGCACTTGCCATGCATTAAAATGAGTACAAATTCCATTTTTGGTTAAAAATTAAAAGGAGAATTTATTCCATCATTACATCAGATTGTCTAACAATGCTTACAGATGATTGTCTACAACTGTCCCGTCTCATTTTAATGTTTCAGGTCCTTTCAATAATTGAAAGCTAGAGAAATCACATTGTATATTCATAAGGATGGCCCAGTCTCAGCTTATCATACCGTGTAATGTTCTTGTTACCCTGGTGTTCATGCAGCTTGGGGTCAGATAAACTTTTAACATACAGTTTTTATTTAATACAAGTTTACTGTGAATGTTTGTCATGTAAACAAACAAATCCTTCAAACTTGAGCAAATATTTGCTACCTGGTTATTATATTTATTTACCTTGTCACTGCACCTAATATTGCAAGTTCGTTGACTAAAACCTATTTGTTAGGTTATATCATTATTATACATGCAAACATTCACAACTTAGGCTTTGTAATTAATCCTCCTTCAAATCCTAAATACAGTTAAGTACAATTCTAATGTAAAATATAATGGAGCTTATCAAACTGCCTCACAATATGGCCTCTCTCCATCTCTTCAAGGTCAGAACTGTCCTGCCTAAAACTTCTCCACCTTGGCAGGGCTTCATAATAACTTTATTTTCATACCCTTTCTTCCCTTTTCTTGCCCCACCCTTAGCTTTTGCCTTTTAGTCTCCTCCACAGGGGTTGTGTCTTTCTCTTGCTTCACATCGTGCCGCAGAAAAATGCATATACCCTCAAAGTCAAACACAAAGACACACAAATATAGACATACACACAAACACAGTTACAAGAACACTCAATGCAGTCCCCCAATGAATGAGGGAGTGTGTCCTTTCTGGTGTTTGGCATTGTCCTTGTTTATTCATATTTATTACCAATGAAATATGAATGACAGAACTCTCGCAGACATTTTCTGTTCCCCTGGTTCCACGCGAACCACAAGCATGCAAAAATAAAAGAGACAGAATTGGCCAAAAGTGTGTCCCCCTAACACATGTACACACATTTCTCTGCATTGCTGAATTTTTTATGTGGAAAAAGGGCTGTGAAGAGACTGGGTCTAGCAGGCATGCGGTTTTATCGAGGACAAACAGGAAGGCACTTGGAACTTACATCAATGTTAAAAACAAATAAAAATGTGATATTTCAAACAAGACCTTTCACCATATTTCGCTGTCGAATCAAGACAACAAACATTTGTGTTTTGCAATTCAATGTCTGGGTGGGTGGATAATGATACACACTGTGCTTTAGTAAATGCTGAGCAATCTCTGGAAAATAGAAACCCTGGTACTCCCAGGTCAGAAAAAGCACATTTAAGCACATGATGTGAGAGTGCACCTGTATTAGATCATTCAGAGGGCATGCACTAAAATTGCACTGAATTGAAACCAATTTTTTATTTGATGTTAGTAGTTGTAGTACATTTAAAAGGGCATTCGTGTCAAATTTGTGAATAATTATGGACTATGTTTTATGTTGTTTCTCAGTTTATAACAACATTTCCATATCATACTGTTGTTGTGCCTTCAAATTAAACATAAAAATTGTACCTTGTTCTAGTATGATGATGCAAAATATGTTTGCTAAAGTGCAGGGAGTCATTTGATTCAACATCAAATATTTTTGGTTTGGTTTGGTCTATTGACAACCTTTCTCATACATTTATAAAATACAAGATATCAGACTTTGTCAAGGAGATAACGATGAAGTCCTGGACTTACATTGTCCCTGGTGCTTGCAGTTCTTGCAGCCTTCATTAAGATGGAGACAGGCATTTAATGTCTGACATTAAGATATATTAGAAAATGGACTAAAACATTTGAAATTTGAATCATACGATTAATCAATATATTGTTTCAGGAAGCAGACATGGTAAAAAGTACCTTAGACACACATAAAAGAAATCGCATCATAAACGACAACAGTTGTATGTCATAGTTCAAGATTCAAATATTAAGTATAAAAGTAAAACATAAAAAACATGATATGCAAATTATATTAGGGAATACTATCTAGTCTTCGCATACCTTCTTAAAATAACTGTAAAAGTAGCTGGGAGCACTTTCACGTAAAATCCTATATTTAATTGAGTATGACATGCTTGGCCCTCCACTAGGAGCCTGTGAGGCTGTAAGAACTGACACCCAACAGCATGACTCCAAGCTTCAAGCCTGAGGGTGACTCTAACCCGTTTGTTTTGTTCTACTTGAAGTTTGTGTTTTAAAGCTTTTGTAAGGGCCCAGTACATGGATTAACAGCATTGTCGAAATAACACTGGATCAACAAAATCCCACCAGATTGTAGGGCTGCCTGCTTGTTAAACCACAATGTCTTTTTTTCTATTTCTACACATGTTAAATACAAAAGATGTGACGTGTGGGTGTGGAGGATTTGGAGTTGTTTAAAGGCACATTTGGCAGAGCTGTGCTGAGTAATGAAAATAAAGTAACGAGTTACTTTTGCTGCTGATTAATTAGTAAAGTAATGTAATCCGTTTTTCAATGAGTAATGTGCAATGAGTAATTGAGTACAGTTTTCACGTTACTTGCCCAACACTGGCAGTGATATCCCGCCAAACCAAACATGCCTATTTAAGAGTTGTAATTTCCGTAAGTTCACTTACAACAACTTGTAGAGCTGCATCAATCTCAACCACCATTCTTCTGTCGTTATCTTTCATGAATGTAGCTAGGTAGCTAGCTATGCAGGAAGATGACATCTCCATTCTTAATCCTGCCTATAAAGCTCTTATTGGGTAATTGTGTATCCAGCTAGCGGAAACAGCCATCATTGAGCACAAACCAGACCGGTTGAATCACTAAATAACCTAGTATAGGTGCTACCCCTATTGTCAAGAATGCAGTAATTGTTATTAACAGGCAAACTATTTATTCTCCTCCTATCTTGATGTCGAAGTCCTTCCTGAGCCTAATCTTCGACCCAAACAAGATACATTTGGTCCTATTGCCCGACATCCAGATCCTAGTCCTATTTACATCAACCCCAGGATAGCTGAATCATCTGCATATAAGAACAAAGATTTTGAGCAGTCTGATTTCATGTCATTAATACTGTATAAAGCAAAAAGAGTAGGGGTCCCAGGACACTGCCTTGTGGCACTCCACAGGTGATGGGCAGAGGCTCGGGGTGGTACTGCAGGTCCAGACAGATAAGAAGCCACCCACCTCAGAGTTGTATCATCATGTCAAGTGCCTTTAGCTTAGAAAGAATATGTTGCTTAATAAAGCTTTAAGACGTATAGTAAAACTTGTATTTGCCTAAATGTAATTCAGTAAATCTGGAAAAAATACACTTAAATTCTTATACATGTACTTAAATTGTTATGCACATATATATACATCCTATACATAACTACAGTTGAAGTCTTAAAAAAATGTGTACTTGATATACACAAATAAAGAATACACTGAGGCAGATGTATTGATATAACAGCATTTTTCTAAAGAAGTAAGGGCAAAGTATTTGCATAAAGTTAAAAAATATAATAATAATTTGATACTTACTGTCACAAGATAATTATAACTGATGCTGATAATTCCAGCATCAGAGCAATAACTGCTCAGTATTGTAGGATATGAATATGTCAGCTGCAAGTGCAATATTTCAAGTGACTTTTTTAATATCAATTTTATCAGTTAAAAGTGATTAAATGCTAAATGACAGCTGGATGAATGTTAATCTGTCAGTGTCAGAGACATTATTTAAACCCATTAAACATACAGTAGATGTAGTGTGGAGTGTGTATGTGCACATGTGTGTGTCTGTGCCTTCCCTCAATATTAACTTATTATTAATTGTCTGCTAGACTTGTCAGCTTTGTTTCCAAAACCTCTCTCTAAACCTCATGTTTCAAAAACTTCCAAGGTTTATGTACACATCATAAAGCCTGAACACACAAACAGGCGTATTCTGCGTAAACATCGTATTCTCATAGACTTACATTCAACTGTCTTCCATACGTTTTCAGCATCGTCTCTTAGAAGTCCTTCTAAAATCATAAACATGTACATTTACAAAATCCCAGAATTCTATATTTTTAAGTGAAGAAAAGTTGCCTTGGCAGGCAGCAACCACTATTGCATTCCCAGACGTTACTGACTGTGTGCAGCTCTACTCCTATCAGTCACACATTAGTGTTTCTGTCTCACCATGGTTATGTGATGTTAGTAAACTTTGTTGAAATGATTCAACTAATTTGCTGATGGATGCTAATCAAACTGATTTTGGAAAACGACTGCCAATTTAAAAAATGAAAAATACACAGAATGCAAGCAGAATGCTTTTTTTCCAAGGATTCCACACCTTTTAAAACATTTTCCAATATGTCCTCGAAGACGTCACACCACCATCTGCAATGTGTTTTAATTTGTTTTACCAAACTGAGACACAACGTAGCACAGACTGCCCGGTAAAGTGACAAGCTTGGCTAGCTTCTCACAGTACTAATGCAGCCAAATAAAACTAAGAAACAATAAAGGTGGGTGGCCAACAAACATAACACTGAACTGCTCTCCTCTAAAAAGAGACATGAAGTCCACACTACAAGTGGGGAATTCATTCCTTTCTTTCTCAACTTCGTTTTATTCCTTTTGTTAATGCTCTCTCTACCCTAAACTCTGGCTCAGTTATGGCTAATCTCTGAATGTATCTGAAAAACAAAACAATGTCCAATTTTCTAATAACGATTCAAATAATAATTTAAAACATTTCATCAACAGAAAGAAACAACATTTACCATTTGTGTATTTCCCTCTGATACATATACAGTATATCCTTCCAGATCATGCATTTGTATGAGCATCAAACACGCATTACGCACTGGCTGCTAGCAACTTAGGACAATACTGCTAACTTTGCCAATGTTGTCAAGTTACATTGTTTAGCAAATACAAAACCGACAGCAATAGGCAACATCAATTTCACTTGATGTGCATGTTATTTATCAAACAGGTGCACCAGCCTGGAAGCGCAGTTTGCCTGTCATCTGAGACATGGCTTGCGTGCGATCAGTGAAGTGTGCCTCTCTTCTTCATGCAAATGCATTTAGCATTTAAAGGAGGATTGCACACATAACGGGGAGATTTGATAAAAGTGGTTGACTGCACATTCTGGTACATTTATTAAGGCTCACCCGATATTCAGGGGTCAGTTTTACAAGGACATTTTTTTGCCTCTACAACGCAGGTGCAGATTTGAAATAGTATATTAAAGAAAGGTTGTGGTGGGGGAGACAAAAATTAATAACCCTGCATTCTGCAAAAATCACCATGACAGCAGAAATGCGTAGGAGAGCTACAGTGGATTATTTTAAAATTAAGAGTGACAGCTTCTTAGAAAGAAAAGTAGTGCAGTAGTAATAAAGAAACACAACATTGCACAGTTTTTTACAATAAACAAAGATGGGATGGAGAGTTGTTGCTTTGAGCTAATGCATTTTGGTGATTGCACACTTGACATGTAGTTGCGGTAGCATGTATTTTTAAAAAACATTTTACACATTTAATGACTCCTACTGCATTGGTTTTACAAACGTTAAGATTATTTTATAGTAATATGCCCAAATTATTTTCTCAGAGTTTAATCAGGGCCTTAGTGAATGGTTTGGAAAGTTAAAGTTTCATTTAATGGGAATTATAATTTCAGCTTCAATACATTTTGATTTTTTTTTCTGGCCTTGATTTCTTTCATTACCCCATCGTATCCCCATTTCACCACTGAACTGCATCTTTGGAGATCTCGTTCATATGCAGAATGCACCTAAAAGACAGTCCCAGTTACTGATAATTAGCTACTGCTTTAGTAAATCAGACGCTAATTTCATGCAGATTGCGAGCGCAAATATGTACATAAATCTGGCCCTGACACACAGAGTTTGGAACTGGGTATTATGGGGATTAACAAACCACATTGAAACTAAGAGTAGAAACTGTGAAAATGGGGTGGCAAGACAGCACACAAAAGAAATGATGATATGACGCACTATATTATTCAACCCTGAGACTACAGAGAGCTTACAGCCAAATGTTATCTCATATAATGCAATAGGCATGCGTTTGTAGGTTTAATGTTAATGTGAAGTTTGACATTTTCTCTTACTGAAGAAACTTGCCCCAAATGTTTATTATAAAATAACTAGAATTAGGAGTGATGACTTCTACATGCTCTCTGAGCAAAATGTTTTCAGGTTCAACAACACATTTCTCAGGTACTACCATAACATCATTGTTGAGGCAAGGGCACCACAACGTCAACATAGGAAGATGAAGAGAATGGTATGAGATGTACATGACCTGACTTATTTTACTGACTCGTTATTGGATATTTTGTACAAAATACATTTTCACTTCAGCTGATCCTTGCCAGAAGCTCACCACTCCAGATGAATTTATTTTTAACCTACCTTTTGGTTTTGTTTTGTTTAATAGTTTCACCAGCATCCAAAGATCTAATTGTATAATTCAATGTTCAGCTCTCACATTGCACTGAACAGCCATCAGTTTTATACAGAGATCATTAGTGGGTAAATGGCAGATAATTACTGGGTACCAAAGAAATAAAATAGGAAAACAAATTAGATAGTACTAAACACAGAAGTATCACCATTGGTCACAGGTGGTCGTCACAAATACAAAATACAAATACTTTTTGGAAACACTTGACAAACATAATAGGTTTCGTTTGATGGATGTTACAGTTGTAGCCTTGAAGTGATACTCCACCCAGATAGATTTGTGAATTTAGCCACATCTTGCCAAAAAAAATGAGTGACAGCAACATGATTAACATGTGAATGAACAGTGGAAAAGTAGATTGTGCTGCAGAAGTTTGAGAGGTTTCAGTGGACGTTGATCCATTGAAACTACACTCTTTTAAAGCCAAATTTCAAGCCTACAAAGGTTGAGTGTTTGCTATTCAAAAGACAGATGGATTATCACTTTAAGATATTTTGGGAAAACAAGGCCCACATAATCGCGAGTCTAATTTGTGTTGTCATCTAGAGACACTATATAGAGCTGCTTCATTGGCGATGAATGAAAGAAGGAAATTGTGGACTGATAGATTTAAGCAATTACACCCACATGAGCTTTATTTAATAGGAGTTAGGGCTAACATTGTTGAACCAAAAAATGTGCTTATATCTGAGGAAAATCTCTCTGGGTTGTGTTACACTGTGCACAAAGACGTCCTCTGATTCATTGTCGCTGAAGCAGCTTGAGGGTCTCTGAATGCCAGCTCCCATTTGAGCACCGGGTGTGTTGTTTCTAGCTTTGACAGAGACATAATTTTCACAAATCTAGATTTAACTTTAGCAGAGAAAATAAAAACACTTTTGGACAAGACTAATTCACTGCTTGGAGGCACATTTGTACAATTTAGGAAACATGTTTAAATGAGCACAAACAAAAGCTCCCTTCAGTCTATTTTATTGCAGTAAATCAGCTATTGAATACTCTCTTACCTTTAAAAGACATTTTTAAAGAGTGAAACACCCTTTTAGTGTTGGCTGGATACTAGAGAGTTATGCCGCTGAATATTGTTACATTATTAAGATCTTGCATTTTTCAGTTTCATGGAAATATTAGCATAAATGCTAACACACAGGGAAACAGCTACCCCTCATGACATCTCTTTTGGAACCTAATCGCAGGAGTCAGCGGATATGATTTTAAGCACAAATGCAAATCCTGTAAGACAGCAGGAACACTCAGTGACCCAGCTACGTTGACCATTTTGGAAGCTGTGGCACAGCACACTCCGGCTCCTAGTTATGTTAGCTCTGATGCTAACTCCAGGGAAAGTTAGTGTAATCTTGTCCCATTAGTTAGAGCTGACGCTAATTGTCTGGGACAGGAGTGTAGCGGTGTGTGATTTAGCGGCGTATGCTAAGTGCTGCTGGAGCTGCAGGCTAGTCTGTGGGCACCAGGGCAGAGAGAGCAAGCTGGGAAAGTACTGACTTGACTAACTGGCCTGATTAGACCGGGTGTGAGATGACATGGATCAGATACACATACTAACCCAGACGGAAAGACAGATTGGCAGAATTTGAAAAAGAGAGTAAAAAAATGAAATACATTAAGGGAAAATGAATAGATAAAGATGATTAGCACACATGGATGCGAAGTTAGGAAGCTAGGAGAGGGGAGGATGGAGGATGAAGAGACAGTGGGTTAATTTTGTGGACGTGATGTTTCCTCCTGAGGTGTTTTTCAGCTCTGCTGGACTGTGGTGGTGTAAGAAATTGTCTGAGATGCAACGTAGCATTCGCATCACAGTTTCATTAGCTCTCATTCAGCCCAAGGCATTTCACACTGCATTTCCTCTACTCATCTGCTGCTCTTAGATCTGCTCACTTTACAGGAAAAGGTAACACAGACTAAGCTGAACTGGGAACAGGAGCTTACACTCCTGTGTATTAGACTGGAACTTGGTTAGGATATAGAGTTAAAATAAATGTTATATTTCATCTCAGTGAATGTTATTGATTGATGCAGACACTTGTGTGCCTTTAGCGATATGGAATGTCTCCCCTCATACCCCCACGACTGGGGTAAAATCAGATTACATTTATTTCAGGGTTATTTTAACCATTAATAGCTGGCACTTTGCTTTGAACATTGCCTACAGGCAGAGATTATGTTCAAATAAAGGCAGACAGTGGAAGAGAGATTTAGGACGTCTCGTGAAGCCAGATTAGCGGTTTAGCAAAAATAAAGTTAGGTTTAACCCTGGTCCTCTAATGGTCACCCACTATGAAACAGAATTAAGTGATTTTTGAATAGTGGAGGACAGAAAGAGGACAGTAAACCCCCAGCCCCAGTTTGTGCCTATCATGTAATCTTTGGTTTTGCACTTGAGACTTTCACTAATAATTATATTCGAGTCACATATCTGAGTCACACTGTTTTTATCAAAGATAAATACAAGCCAATCTTTGAGAAACCCGGTGGGTATTTTTACAGCACTTACTTGAAGACATGTTCAGAATACACAAGATTCTTATATCCTGATAATTGGAAATATATTCTGTCCACGACACAGTAGATTTTTAACCCATTTCACAAGGTGCGACTCAGTTTCTGTCTAACAAACAAAGATGGCAAGGAGTTGCAGTTCTTGCTTGTCTTGTAGGACACAAGGAAAATATGAACAGTATTTTCAACAAATGAAGTTTCATCTTGTTATATTTCTTAAAGCTTAATACAATGCTGTCTTCCTTCCTATCCATTATGCATGTACTGATTTGTTATCAACCGTCCCCGTGCCTTCTGTGTAAACAGACACTGTTGGATGAAAAAGTCCTGAGAAAATACAGATACCTTATAAACACCTTGAAGGCTGGTTAACCAGGATTAATATTTTTTTGATAAGATTTAAGCAGTTCGTAAAATAAAGACATATCAGTATTTTTTACCTTGACAGTTTGTGTGAACATATAACCACCTGACAACATGGTAAAAGGTAAATGGCTGCATTTATATAGCACTTTTATCCAAAGTACCATTGGAAGCATCAAGGACACTTTGACATGTGGACAGCAGGAACTGCAGACCAAACTGCCAGTCCTGTGATTAGTGGACAACTTGCTCTACATCCTGAGCCACATACAGTATAGTCTGACCTGCACCTGTGAGAGGCTGCTGATAACAGGCAGAAAACTGTCAGGGTAAAGAAGTATTGTTACAGTCTTAGTATATGAGCTTTGTAATATAAATTCAGGATTGAAATTGTCTGGTTTTGTGAGACAAACTGTCACAGTTTCCTCACAGGATGGTTCTTTGGGTTCATTCTTGGTGTTTCTGTGTGTGTTTTTAGGGTATGATGGGTGTAGTGGGCTGGATGTTGCTCCTACTCTCCCAGATGATGGTGCCTGTGGCGTCCCAGAAGCCTCCAGGGCTCAGCGTGGGTGTGATCATGGGCCAGACGCGTCACGTTTCCGATCAGGACCTCCGTCCACCTCAGCGCCCTGATGATGCCCTTGACGTCTCCGTTGTAATACTGAGGATCAACCAGACAGACCCAAAGTCTGTGATTACACAGGTGGGTAACATTCACCAATACTACACACATGCTGTCCATCGCACACACAGAGTCTTGTTTGACACCTGTGTTTGTTTCACCGTGTCCCAAGGTGTGTGAACTTCTGTCACGCACTCGTCTCCATGGCCTTGTGTTTGCCGATGGCACCGATCAGGAGGCCATTGCCCAGATCCTTGACTTCCTCTCCGTTCAGACACAACTTCCAGTCCTGGGGGTCCACGGAGGCTCCTCTATGATTATGGCTGACAAGGTGAGTGACCGTGGCACACACAAAACATACTCCTGCTTTTTTGGTTTCACAATGTTTGTGTTTTGGAGATTAGGGAGCTGTAATCCCTCCTCTCAGCCACCTTTAAATGTTGAAGGATAGATCTTTTCAACGTACACTTTACTCAGGTGTCCTGGCACGTTAGCAATTAGGTCAGACACTTTTTTTTCATTTCATTGACAGACTTGGTATTTAGAAAGTCACTCCACTTGAAATGCAGCTCACAATTCAACATAATCCACTAGGTTACAGCATGAAAAATGACTCCATAAACCACACAAAATATATATATTTCAAGTGCCCATTTTTTTAGATATTGTGTACGTGGTGGAAATATGTAATAAATTAAAACCACAGCTTTTGATAAATGTTACGTTTTGCTTCCTGTGAGTTACTGTACGCTGTTTCAAATGGATGTCAATTGGATATTTTGAGGTTGTTTTGAGTTAAGAATGGACATGGTTCACTTATATAAACTGTCCGAGGACGTTGCAGTCAGCATGTTGTAGATTAAAAAAATGACACACTAGGAGGTTTTTGAAGCTTGTTTGTGCTATGAGAGCTGCTCTTTCAGATTATTTTTTGTATAAGTTTAGAGTGGAAACACTGCGAACACACTGGACTGATGGCTGGTATCACTGTGCAATTTTATGTTAATATAACATGCACCATTCTCTGGTACATCATATTTATTTTAACAGATGATCAATCAAGCATTGTTTAAATACAGTATGTAATAATGAATTTTCTGCTGGGCTATGTAAAGCCAAAAATAAATAAATCCTGGGCTGTATGTAGCTGTATCACGTCTAGTGCTCAGTGGGATGCCAGAAACATAGATTCCTAGTTTCAAAAGAAAAAAAGAAAAAATGTCCTTTAAGATTGGATTTTTGTTTTATTTTAGTGTGATGTTTAGAGCAAAGTGAGGGATGTACATCTCTTTCTTAGCTGAATTCTCTTTCTGGTACTGACTCTGTAGACCTCGCTGACTGACAGACTGACTGAAGAAGGTTTGATAAAAACATAACTGGTTCTTTAGCTTTTAAGTCTCTCAGGGCACAGCAGCCAAAACACAGGAACCAATAACTGCAGCAGTACAGCAGCCTTTTGAAGTACTAGTTGATGGGGGATGCTGTGTGTGTGTGTGTGTGTGTGTGAGTGAAAAGACAAGAAAAGAGACAGAGGAAGGTAGGAGAGAGAGTTAGCTTGAAGGTTAGGGGAGTGAGGTTGCAACATGAAGGTCACTGGCTGGAATCTCCCACTGAGTATATAATGATAGGGAAAATAAATCAATTGTGTTTTTCCCGCCTTCAATCGCTGCTGTTGATGTGCCATTAAACGAGGTACTTAACCCCCGACTGCTCTAATTGAACCCCTCAGTGGCCAAAAGTACAAGAGTGCGGCCGTTCTTGGCAGCTCCCAGGTGTGAGCTTGAGTGTGTGTAGCCTGTAACTAACCAGCCCCCCAACAACTGTTCCTGCAGGCCTGTCCTGTAAATAAAAACGTCTTCCTGTCTGGTTTGAATTAAGAGCAAAAGCAGCCCCCTGGCAGGCAGGTACAGGATCTCAGTGAGTCAGCAAATCATTGAAAAAGCATTGCTGGTAGGTAGATTGAGATGTTTTTTTTTTTTGAAGTTCTGATGTGGTCGTTGTAGTTCTCATTTATCTGCAGCTGCCAGAAGGACGTAGTTTAAATATGTGGCGAAAAGGTGTGAGAGGATATTGATGATGTTCCTGCCCTTTGTCCTGGGTCTGTATTTTTTAATAATTTTTGATGATTACGACTGCAACTAAGGATTGTTTTCATTATCTGTTGATTATTTTTGGATTAATCAATTGTTTCGTCTATAAAATGCTACAAAATGGCTAAAACTGCTCATAGAAGATCATATATGGGAATCAACTGCAGGAAACACGTGTACTTTTCTTAGCTGTAACACTGAGACACAATTTAAAATACCACACAGGCTGCATCATTTGTCGGTATTGAGAAGCAAGTTGGGCTTATACTCTCCTCAATCTATTAAATGTGATATAGAATTTGTTACGTATCCACACACGTTTTGGGAAGGATACAGACTTTTTGGAGGGAAGTGAAGAGGTCACCTTGATTGGATATGATCTGGATTTTAAAAAAACAAAACAAAAAAAGAAAACCATAATGCACCCTACATGACATTATTAAGGGATTTATCAAGGTATGGCATAGATCCATAGGCCCCTCTGAGCTGGACTTCCTTCTGTCTAACTAATAATCCCAGAACTGACTATGGTCAACTTTAATTACACTGTAGTCCAAAACCTGGTGTGTTGCAGTGTCATACCCTGCTGTGTTTGTGTGTTTGTTTTGTTAAAGGGTTCTATATGTATTCCTGAATGGATGGATATGAATGTTATAACTCAGAATCTCAATAAAAAGATGGAGAAAACAAACTCCCCGTCACACTTTCTCAGATCCAAGGGTGACATCTTCAAAATGCTTGTTTTGTCTGACCAACACTCCAAAACCCAAAGATATTTAATCTATAATGATATAGAACAGATGAAACCAGCAAATTGTCACATTTGAGAAGCTGCAACCAGCAACGATTTGACATGTTTTGCTTGATAAATGACTGAAACGATTGAATTCATTATCAAAAATGTGGCAATTATTTTCCTGTTGACTGGCTTATTGATTCATCAATAAATCGTTTCAGCACCAGTCATGGTGTGCTGTAGCATGTTCCAATCTTGCCAGGTGACAGAGCCAAACAAGACTATTAAGGAGGTGATGAGGACCCTCAGTGAGGTTGACACTCACACTGCGAGGGTGAGCTCATCACACTGACCCTCCTCTAGCACTGCTCTCAGCTATGTTAGCTCCTCTCACTGATTTCAGAATATGATACACATGGAACCGGCAATGGTGTGAATAAAAAAGACCAAGCCCAACAAATATATTTTGATATGAAAAAAAATCTGGCTCCATGTAACACTTCTTGGCTGTGCATCTGTTGCTCTCATACCTGCTGTCAGTGGTGTAATGGTAATCTGGAGGATCGAAAGAAATCCCAGTGGGCTGGTAACAATTCAGCCTGATTACCGTGGGCTAACAAACAATATTGTGCTTTCTGCAGCCTGAGCCGGCAGAGCCTTGTGCTCTCTGTCGCCACATACACATACATGCGCTCTGTTAATGTCGCAATCAACTCTATAGTATAGGAGTGAACAATGAGCGGCGCATCCCCTGTTACCTTGGTTATCCTGGCTCAGTCCAGTAGTAGTCTTCACATCATGTTTTAGATGGAGAGCAAAAAACAGAAGGAAGAAGATGGTGCCAAGAAAATACAGAAAAAAAACTTCAGCAGGCAGGCAAGTGCTCTAAAATAATGGATATACGTGGAGGTGGGCAGAGCAAGTGTGAAATACTTGGTGTTAAAGCAGTGTTAAGCTGCCAAAATGCAAACTTAACTGTCATGATTATGTCACATTTCAAGGAAAGGCTTTCTCCAGTTGTCATTTTTATCAGTAGCTGGCCACATAGCCATCACACTCTATCACCTAAACAGGAGCAGGCGTTGCAGGCATCCCTGAAAACTGTGATAAACAAAACTGTGGAGAGCAGTAACCTACTGCAGCAGCTCTTCAGGTTTTAAAACGGGCAGGTTTTATTTGTCAAGATTTTCTTGAGTTTACACACAGTGTGACTTCCAAGCTCAGGTGCAATTTGAGTGTTTTTTTTCCCAGAAACTGGAATATTTTAGCTGCTTTTGAGTTGGGGATAAATGTGTTCATTTCAAGTGGGGTCAAACACAGGGTTTTGTTGTTTAGTTGTGTGTGGTTTGGTTGCAATTACCAGCGTCGGATTTGGCCTTTTTGCTTTGGGGTCCTTTTCTTGACTATCTAATTCTTTCTCCTTCTAAGTAATATTGCAAATTAAAAAAGTATATATTTGTAATTGATATAGACCGTATAAGAAAAAGCTTCATTTCTGGGGGATCTTTTAGCAGTTGCCTCATAATACAAACCCTCACCATCACCACTTTACATGGTTTGTCCACACCACCATCTATCTCCTGGGCTGAATTAATTCCCACTCAGCTGCTGCCTGCTGTAGACCAAACAGCAATTCACATGAAGTAGACCCCAGACCCCCATATAAACAGCTTTCACAGATGTTTAGCATTAACACTCTGGGGGGGGCAGCAACTTTCGTTCGAGCTCGGTTCAAATACTCACACACACATGCACATCCACATATGGTAATTGTGTGATGAGTACATTAATAAACCAGTGAATAAATAAAAGAAAGAATATGCGCATTAATAAAGACCTACAGGCACAAATTAGCTTTGTTTGTTGTATGTGATTTAAGATGAAACATTGATCTACTAGCCAGGGACTAACCCTGGAAACCTTGCTGACACTGATATTGGTTTTACATTCCACCGTTTGCTTTTGCCTACACTGTACTTCTCCTTGTACCTCTGCCAGAATCGGCAATGTTCAAAATAAGTTACACCCCAATTGGATCAGCCCTAACAAATCAAAGAATCATCCATTTTTGTATGCCAAACCCATTTTTGTTCCTAAATGAAAACAAATGGATCAGTGTAACAACAGGTCCAACCTCTCTCCCTGTCTCCCTCCCTCTCTTTCACTCTTTCCTGGTCTCTGCCTCCTCATCATCCCCTATAATGCATGTCAGTGTGGAACAGTCAGGCATAATCTACTTGAAGTTGGATGGTGTGCTGTGAGAAGGGAGACACGTTTAGGGAACACAGAAATGATGGGGAGAAAGGGGCATGTGTAAGCCCAGGAGAGGAACGGGATTAGTTTGGAATGTAGTACTTCCATTACAGAGGGCCCGCTTTGGGAAATAAGAAATGTTGTTGGCTTTGCCTCACCCCCATATGTGCTCACTCATTCTCCGCCAACCTTGTTCATCTCTTCTTTTGACTTCCTTCTTCTTGGTGTGTGGGGGATAGAGGGTGGGGGGTTGGGGCTCACAGTGGGTAGCATAAGAACACTAACATGCTGAAATGGAAGGTTGTGAATTAAACATGCATGTTCTTTCTGCTTTGCTTTACCACTGTGGTGGGATGCTACCCTTCTGTGGTGTGAGCGTATTTGCATGCATGAATGTGTGTGTGTGTGTGTGTGTGTGTGTGTGTGTGTGTGTGCGTGTGACTATGTGTGTCCCAGCCTGGGATGTCCCATATCAGTAGGGGCCATTTGCCCAGGTTCTCTGCTCAGTCGCTTTAATATTTAACACCTACTCCCCACACCTGCTGTCACTTGCAGAAGATACACTGCTGTGTCATTCACTCAGTAAGTCCTCCCCCAC
Organism: Macquaria ambigua; assembly: GCA_008360985.2. Taxonomy (NCBI): domain Eukaryota; kingdom Metazoa; phylum Chordata; class Actinopteri; order Centrarchiformes; family Percichthyidae; genus Macquaria; species Macquaria ambigua. Next base: position 647,749 of record VMKM01000091.1, read on the forward strand.
TTTCACCTCTATTTCTTTTTCTCCTGCACTGTAGCTTTTGCTTCCTTCGCATCTCCCTGTCTCCTCCAGCCCTGTGTCCCTGTCTGGTCTTCTTCTCCTGTTTCTATCTTTCTCCTTCTCCCCCCACCACCTCCATTTCCACTGCCACCCCGTCCTTCTTTTTTGTCTTTTCATTTCGCCATGTCTCTCTTCTCGTGTCTTCCCGCTCTTGCTTCCACAGTTGTTATTCTCTGGTGGCTCGGGTTGTGAGAGGAACAGCCAGCTATGTTGGAAGGCTTCAGGAAATCTTGCTAGCCTTGAACCCCTGTGAAGCAAGATTGGATGATGGGTGTGTGTGTCTGTGTGAGACAGAAAGAAAGAGAAAGAGAGGGAGGGAGGGAGGGAAATAGAAAGTAGCTGGGTTAATATGGTTACTATGGTGACTAAACCAGACTACAGCATTTAGTTCTGTTCTGCCTGCTGCTAAGATTCTCTGGCTGCTTTTACACCTCAAGTATTGATGCCCAGTTCCTTCCAGCTTGGCTGGGCAACACACCGAACACAACTGGCTGCTGCTGCGAAAGCCAGTGAGAGATCATGTCCTTGTCACTGCACTAGCAACTCTACTAACCTCCACACTAAGATGGCTAATTTTGAAATGCTGTTTATGTGTGAAAATTATAGTCCACAGTAGCCTTTTCAGGTTGTTTTTGTAAAGGTCGTCGTCCACACTAAAATGCCTGAAAAATAGGAAAACTGTTAAATCTCTTCTTCTTTGTCTTATTTCGGTCGACAACATTGTTTTCCAAAAGCTCTAGTTTCTTCGTCTACACTAAAATGCACAGCTGGAGTTTTCTGATTTAGACTCTGAAGAGGAGTTTTTAAAAAATCTCAGTTCAGTGAAATATAAAATGCAGGCTTAGAGGGCCAAAAATGGAGAGAAAAATATGTGTTTTCAAATACAGTCGGCAACTTTGTTGAGGGGGGGTAAAAAAAAATACATAAAATACAGTTCACCCATATTGTGGGTCATATTGCGGTTACCCTTGAAACAGCCTGCATTATACTGTGTAGATGAATATCACATAGACTTGATGAACAGACATTGACTTAACCTAAATGCACAACGAAATCTCCATCTGCAGTGGAAGCAAACATCTGCCAAGTTAGCTCTCAGCTAACTGCTACAGTACATCAAAGAGCATCATTTATGTAATATTATACATCCTCCCTTACAAAAAATAGAATAAAATGTAATAAAAAAAGATAAATAAATATGTAGACACTGCCAATTAATCACTACATAGCATTTCACTATTTCAGACATCAACATTATTTAATAAATAGATCTAAGTTTACTTCCTGTTACAGTATTTGCTTTTGTCTGTGGCTGAACGCCAGTGCAATTCTGATGAAAACATCTTTAGCTAAAAATATCTGATGAGTTGCATTGGTAAATACCAAATGTATTCAAAAATTGGCCCAAGAGGAATCTTAAAATATCTGATTCCATGTGTTTTTTTCCCCCATTCTCATGTTCATAATATACAGTATATCCAATCTGTTCCACATGTGAGCAAAACAACTGGGTCACTTGTACCAGGCAGTGTAAATGAAGCTTTGGTGGGTGTTACTCACACAAACACAACAACAGCAAACAACTTGAAACAAAAAGAAAAACATGTAAAACAGAAGTCAATCTAGGCCTGGCTTGTGTTAATAATATTTATACTTTTGGCTATGACAATATGCACTGTGTGGAGGTTACCACTGGGAAGAAACATAAATCCGCAGTATCACTCCTCATCATGTCTTGTCTTGGAGTTGTTTTCATCTTTGGAGGGCAATTGAAATATTTGCTGTAGTTTTGGCTTCGGGATAGTCACTCCTCATCATCCCTTTTTAACTCTGAGTGCTTTTCATCTTTGGACAGTGATGTCTTGGAGACAGTGACTTTACGTTTCAGCACACTTTCCTCCTTGCCTTTTTCTTGAATTTTCTGTTGATGAACTTTGCATTTCTGTAGGTTGCCCTCTTGTCTTTATCCCTGACCTTTCTGATGCTGAATTCCACTTGAGTACTTGACAGAAGAAAAGATTTTGCATGCCTTGGTTAGGTCCATTGTCAAGCAGTTATATAAGCCCTTAACCACACAGATGATTGACAAACCTCACAGATTTATTAAAGTTTAATCGTGAGACTTTTGATTCTCAAAATATTTAAACACATTCAAGTAAGATACATGTTTGTGTCTCTCCTTTGACAAGATTACTCCTGTATTTTAAGTATATGATTGGCTGATTCAATCATATTTCATTAGACTGGACCTCCTGTGAGCTACTAAATGCCAAGAAAAATACAAATTCAAGCAGAAGGCAAAGGAGGGACAGCAGTAAGATAACAAAAACCCTGTGAAAAATAATACTGTTATTGCATTTCTGGTCTCTAGGTTTGCGTTATAGTTCCATGGCTCTGAATGCAGAGCCCCAGTAAAGTGCACTTTACTTACATCTTTTAATTTGCTGCAGTCGTCTTTGCTGCTATCTCTGAAGTGGTTTTCATTGTTAGAGTACTGTAGCTCTTACTGAAATGTTGATGATAACAAAGTAAACAAATCTTTTAAAAAAGAGTAGACACATGTATCTGCACACCCTGCCCAGGCCAACAGCGGGAGATTTGTTTTGTCTTTTCTGAGAAAATGGTAGATGTAGACAGAATACAAAAATTGCTTTGCATTATATCTGAATGCTGCTGAACGGATCACTGTCTTGATGAGAGAACAGTAATGCTTCGACTTAAAAAAAAGAAAAAGAAGCTGCTCCAGGCAGAATCACACCACTCTGCTCCCACTCTGCACATACCCTGTAGCACATTATTGCTTTAAGGGAAAGAAATTTGCATCCAATAATGTGGACATCCAGTCTGATGGGTCAACACAATCATTAAAGTTGTTGTTACCACTGCAGTGCCTTTTATAGTACCAGAGAAATCACAGTTTACCTACACAGAGAGCCTGTCCATCACTGCCTATGTGTTGCAGTATTTATTGTTTGTAAGATTATCCAGGCCAATTTGGAGAACAAGTGTGTTTACCTGGCTGTCAGGTGTAAGCTGGTAATCGTGTGCCACCTATGGAGAGCATGCATTTCTGCTTGCCTGGCAAATATGCAGACACAATTGGTAATGCACGCTTTGCAACCACACGCAGCAACCAAACAACTGTGCATTGGGGAACGGTCAGTTGACACAACTAATCATTGTGTCTTAGCTATTTCTAGCAATTACAACTACATCCAATTACCAATTACATTGCTGGCCATACACAACCAGTGTTAGGCTACTAAAACATGCACAGCATTACAGCACCTGGTGGTCACACCAGTATTTAATATGGAGATATCCAAGAAGTCCAAAATGGCAGAAGCTGTTATAGCTTATTAGCTGTGTTGCACCATCCTTTTTTATTTAACCTTTGGAGTATAAACTGCCCCACTGAAGTGAAATGGTTTGTTTTTTAAGCCACCCATTGTAACACAAAAACTCTCTTTCACAAAAACACTCTTTCTATGCACTGGTGTTGGATTCACAGTCCACAAACAAAAACAGCCTGTGAAACTCTTGAGCATCACAGTGAGTTGGTTTCTGTTGACACTGGCCATGCAACTGGAGCAAAAATACTGCCAGTCACAGCTGATATCCGACAGCACAGTCTTTGGTCCTGGCTAGCGGTGCGGCTGCCCAGTCACAACAGCCTAAGCCTCTGCTTTATTCCTACAGTGATGCTGGCTCACACAAGTCAGCTTTGACACTGACAACCAGTGGCGTTCATGGGGGCAGGACTGGGTTGCCCTTTTCCTCTTGGGTGCCAATTGCCCTTTTCATCTGGCAATCAAAACTTTCCAGGCCCTGCCCTGGCCCTTTCATAGGGCGTGACCTTCTCTGGCTCAGTTGAGTTAGAGTTAGGGCTTTTATTTATTTTTTTGCCCATTCCCCTAAAACTGCCTGTGCCAAGCACTGCTGACAGCATGTTATTAAATGTGAAATAATCTATAGCGTCATCTGTGTGCCTAATAGTGGGAAGTCATTTTGGCTGTCCGAAATGCAGACGTCAACTCGAGTGCCCCTAGTTCATCAGAGTTGGAGGGAGGGAGACGAATGTTATCTCATAAAAACTCCCCTTGCAGTTCTTTCACCATGCACTGAAGTCAAAATATGTCATTGGATTTGAACTACTCTTGTACTCTCGCTACATCTGGCCACACTGATAAGAGGCAAGAGATGTGTCACCTGAGAGTGCAGGTAACCTGTTTCTGTTATATTTACTGTCACTATAAAGCTGAACACATCTGAATGCTTCATTGTAGGTATGCTAAGTGACTTTTCTGTTATTATTTATTATATTATTTGAACCTTTAACTTATTGCAGTGTTAACATAAATCAGAGACAGGCCAAACTCAAAGAACAGAGCAAGAAGGGTTGATACTGAATACTGCTTTTATATTATCAGTGCAGTGACACTGAGTGCACTATGGAATGAACCACAGGATTATTGATTCGTTGAAATATACCCATCCTGACAGTTAGAAGTCTTGACTGGGAGGCAGTGTCTGGTAGTGTAAGAGATGTCCAGATTCGATATGAGATAGAAGAGGTAATCAGATTCATGATGAGATGCCCTGATTGACTCGCAGATTGATCTGAGTTGTCTTGATGTATCAAACATCAAATTAAATCTTCACTGATGTAAACTTCAGTTCACACATCAAGACAGTTAATATCACTCAAAACCATATCAAACTTTATTTTTGGACTCATTATGTGAGTGTGTTTTGTCCAAACATATTGATTGTAAGGTAAAGCATTACATTTCTGGCTAAAAAACAATCTTGACAGTGTAAGAGGACTTGTATAACTGTCCATTTATGTGTCTCTGCGTTCTGTTTATCTGTCTGTGTTGGCAGCCAGTCTCACTTATTATTGTTTGCTTGTTGGAAACGGCTGCTGGAGATGTCAATCTCTCCTCAGCAGTGCTGCTGCAGCTGCTTAGCATACATCGCGGCCTGTGTTGGTGTGTTGTGTTGTCTGTCTGTGCTGTGTGATGGAACAGCAGGATGTCGCTATCAGCCAACAGGTCCCTCTGTCTCACTCACAATGAGAGAATTACCTTAGCTGGACCTGCTGCCTTTGCACCTGTGTGTGTGTGTGTGTGTGTGTGTGTGTGTGTGTTTATGAAAAAGTGTGTGTTCACGAATCACTCAGATCTGTCAGCAGTCATCTCTACTCAACCTCAAACACACACACACACACACACACACACACACACACACACACACACACACACTACAGCAGTAGTCCCACACAAACCGGGCTTCTATATTATTATATCTCTCTTCATTTTTCTCCTGCTTCCACCGCTGTCATCTTTCACACACTCTCCTTCACACACTACACTTTCCAGCTTTTTCCCCTGCATCACTCTCTTACATCCTTTTATTTTCCAGTCATCCTCCATGTCTTTTTACTCGCTCCCTTTCTTCTCGTCACCTCTTGCCAACCTCATCCCCTTTCCTTTTCTCCTGTCATCCCCCCTGCTCTCCTCCTTCTCTCACGCCCCAGTTGGGGAGTACAATGAGATGGCAATGACAGGGTTGTGGTGTGTGTGTGTGTGTGTGTGTGTGTGTGTGTGTGTGTGTGTGTGTGTGCGTGTGTTTGTCTGTGTGATGTCACACTACAGCAGCTCTATAGTATCTCTCTCTTTTTTTAATCCCTGTGCTCACAGACCACACTGCTATTTTAAGATTCTATAAACCTTTTCAAAGAAGATTCAAGGAACTTGTCCATGTACTGTGTACTGATTGTGTGTGTGTGTGTGTGTGTGTGTTTGGGAAGAAAGAGCGAGTGTGTGAAGGAGAGAGTGTGTAGGTATGTTTGCATGTGTGTGTGTGTGTGTTTATTTTTCTGTCAGACCAGCTGATAACTCTTAGCAGTTATGTGGCTCATGTTAAAATTATTCTGAGTCACATAGACATGAATTTAAAGCCTATTTTGATGTGGAAGATTTGTATAGCTGGAAAACAAAAGTCTGACTGCACTGGTTTGAATTTAAAATCTATTTGGGGATTTGCTCTGTATAATATTTTTTTTTCAAAGGCTATTCCCAGCTCTCACTTGCACATTTTCCTTTCTGCTGGGTCACATTAATGTTAGAATATCAAGTAAAAAAGTCAAGTTGAATATATAGAAGCACAGCCGATGTCATGTTAATAAAACAGGCAGGATCTCCAGACAATAAACAGACAATAAACCTGGCAGTAAACCTGGCTTAAGGTATATTGCATGCTCATTATTGCTACTGCAATATAATATCTCCTGTCCTGAACTGTCTGATCTCTTGTCTTTCATCATATGTAAATCTGTGCCTGGCACAGAGGAGCTATTCTGTCTATTCAGAAGCACTTGGTCTACCATTTCTGAGCAGATTGCCCCTTTTAAACTTGAAAAACATGAACAGAAAAGCCAGCCCTGGCTCAGTGCCTGCACCTGGACTCCTAGGAGGGAAAGGTGTGAAAAACTACACATTCTCACTTATTTAATGGGCTGCTGAAAACCATCAGGAAACGGTGAAAGTCATGACAGAAATACACTTTTCTGACCTCACCTCCAAGAACAGTAAAAACCCAAGGGCTCCAACAAGTCCTCATTGTAGGAAGATCTGCTGTCTCTCTGTTAACTGCTTAGTTAGTGTTAGGGATGATCAAATGAATTATTCTTAAAGCTGCATTAACTGAGTCAACTTGTGGGCAGCAGGACAAGCTGTAAACACAACACTGACATATTGTCACCTAATGAAGTTGTAAGAGCAAATGTGTAAGCAAACACAGTTGCCTATTTACACATCCAGCAGGCACAGAACAACATTATCATTCATTTGGATTCATGTGTGTGGCAACCCGACAAATATAAGTCCAATATTTACTTTAGCTCTGTTTTGATCTCGCCTACCAACCCCAGAGGGAAACATCTGGCTTTTTAGCTCGCTAGATCTTCCTTGATTAGTGCAGCGTTAAGGTATGGTTAAAGTTAAGTAACTAAATCACTTGGTTAAGAAGATTGTCGTGATGTTTAAAAGAAACCAATGTTGAATGCTAGTTCTTAGTTGTTAGTCCTGCTTTACAGAAGAAGTATTCAGATACTTTAAGTAAAACAAACAATACCACAATACTCCTGTCAGTATATAGTATAATACTGGAGTAATATAACTGGTGAATTAACATGTGCACAGCATTTTACTGTTGTAGCTGGTCTAGGTTTTACATACTGTTAGGTTCTTTAATCTATAATATTGTCATATTTCATCATATTTTGTAAACTGATCATACAGTATGTTTTTGTATATTAATTTACATTAATTTATCAGACAACACAATGTAAAAATACACCTTTTTTTCCACATACACACATGGGGAGCAATTTGGGGTTCAGTTTCTTGCTCAAAGACACTTCAACATGTGGACATGAAGAGCAGGGGATAGAACCAACCATACTATTGGTTGCTCAACAACCTTAGGTTCAGCTGCCTGTAATATATAAAGTAGAAGAAAATGGAAAAACTTCAGTTAAGTAAAAATACCTCCAAATTGTACAGTACATGAGTAAATGTACTGAACATAAACATAGGCTGTTTTAAGCTGTTTAAGCAAGTGACCAGTGCTGCTGTTTTCTGGAGTCCACAGTCTCGTGGGATCTGTTCCACACTAGTAAATGTGTCCTGCCCTCCTTCTTTATACTGGCAGCAGTCTGTCCCCTACATTTTTATTTCACTGGGAAATTCTGCTGTCCTAAGCTGCTTTGAGCTCTATCTTCCTTAATAGAGACTGTTTTCTACATGAAATCTACAACCTGCCTCTTGACATTATCCCCACAAGCCTCCTTAAGGGGTTTCTTGATGTTGTCGGCCCAAGTGTCATCTCCACTGTAAATAGCTCTATGGCCACCAGGGCTGTTGCATCCTGTTTCATACAGGCAGTAGGCCCGCCTCTTTTAAAAATGTTTTCAGCAGTTTCAGACTTATTTCCATATTGCTGTTTTTGTTCACAGTACTATGTGTCTCAACTGCTCCGTGTACAATATATGGAACATATATGGAAATCTGTCTGGTTTCAAGAGTTGGCTCATTTGAGACAACCTTTTCCTGACTGCTGGTTCTGACTGTGCTGTTCTTTTCCTCATAGACTGCAGGGCTGCCTTCAATATGTTAAATCATGCCATTATAATTGACTGTCTTGAGCATGGGGCCGATGTAAACAGCACTGTCCTGGCTTAGTGTATGTCATAACTGAGGAGCAGAACCATTTAGGCAATTTTTCATCTGCCTTGTCTAGGATCTCTCACAGGGTCCCTCAGGGTTCAATTCCAATTCTCTTCCGCATTATTTGCTGCACCACTGAGTCATATTATTGAGACTTATATTTCTTTTCACTGTTATTTAGACAACAGCCAGCGGTATGTCCTGCTAAAGCCCATTGATCTGTACAATTAAAAAAACTGTCTTTTTGACAAAATGTAAATGTTAACTGACACAAAACTTTTTTCCAGGAGACTAAGAGCGGTTTTTGAACCCCCTAAGTCTACCTTAGTTCTTCATCTAAAAATAACTTTGACTATGTAGCCAGCTGTGCTAAACCTTGAAAATATGAATCTAGCCCATAAAGCTGAAATCTGTAACTTTTCACATGTTGTTGCCCTCTCCAGTGATAGAGAGAATTGAAATGATGTTTGAACTAGAACAAAAACGGTTGAATTGTCATGGATGATACTTTGGAAGTCTTTTATTTAATCAGCCATTGTAAAACCTGGAAAATACACTCTCTCTCCATACTCAATTTAACAGCAGGCAGGAGATAATGTATAACTAAGTTAATTAAAGTCAAACTTTAGTAATCCCAGTGGGGAAATTTGTCCTCTGCATTTGACCCATCCTGACTACTCAGGAGGAGTGTGCAGCCACTGTGCTAACAACTGATTCACTGTGCTGTCTATGGAAAATACAGAACAGAATATATGTAATAACAATATGTTCATTTTAAAACTTTAAGGATAACATTTTCATATTTTAAAAAAAAGTTGATTGAGTAAAACCTGATTATCAGATCTATACTAACACATAATATCTTTAAAGATCCCCTCCAGACATGTGTTATGACATACATATAAATTCTCTGGGTTAAATAATGATTTGAGACTGATATGGGTTTTACACAAAAAAGTTAAAGTAAGTTAAATCTTTCTAGATGTCTACTCCTTCTCCCTCATTGAAAAACCCAGAATCTATGAATATGCAAATATTGTTAATTTCAAAGTTTAACTGCTGGACAAAAGATCTTTCCTACTTCACTCAAAAGTCCATTCTCAGTGTTTGTGCACTGGAGGCTCCAAGTTTTCACATCACACTTCTGTAAGTTGCATATTGGACCACAACTGGCTTCCAAACTAGTTGTGACGTCACAAAATCCTGCTCATACAAACACATCTGAAACTCAGGTTTAAGGCGAGCAGAGAGAAACTTTCCCTCTTCAGCAGATGAATGTGAAAACAGCCTTCTAGTGTCAAACTGTGCACACAAATCATTCTGCACAGGGAAGGTCAAACACCCAAGTGAGGTGACAGGCACATTTTTGAGTGGAGGGGGACAATTTACATTTTATTGGTCGTCTTGTTGAAATGTGTCTGCTGCATTTGACCCATCAAACCTTTTTAGGAGCAGTGGGCATCTCCGGCCCGTCTCCACTGCCTTTTATCTCTTCCCCACCGGATTACTGTAATTCCTTGCACATATGGATCGGTCTGTCTTCCATGTCCTCCATGCTGCTAGAATAGTACATAGTGCCAGGCTTACAAATGCATCCAGAAAGGTACACCACATTTCCCTGTTGGCTTGTCTTCATCTTTCTCCTGCACTGCCATAACACAAATGTGGTGTGTAAAGTCTGGCAATGCGAGACTAACATTCTGCTGTTTGTTATTGAGTCTCTGAATGGGTTTTCCCTCCTTCAGACTTTGGTTCCTCTACATCTAGAGCCCTTAGTTCATGTCACATTGATTTTCCAAACTTGAGGAGGAAGCACCTTTATTGTTGCTTTACGTTAATAATGAAATGCTCTGTTATATTAGGATCGACCCTTTCATCTGCTCATATCAAACTTGACTCAAAACCCATTTCTGTTCTTTAGCGTTAGACTAATTTGCAGATGTGTGACTTTATGTGTGCTTGTGTTGGGGAATTTAGAAAGCACCAGCAGAAAACCAGCATTGCTGATTACACACCACTGACACTGCCTATCAGAACAAAGAACTTAATAGCCTTTCATGTCAAAATAGTCCAACTCATCGACATATGGACAATTTCTTATTTAAGTCTCATAAGTCTCGGTTGTCAATTGTGATAATAATGATAGTGATGTCAAAGATGGTAATGCCTATGATGACAGTGATGATCATAACGATGACAATGATGCGTATAATGATGAGTAGTGGAGTTCCTGTGAAGACCAGAGAGCCCTTTTTATCTCTGATGTAGGGAAACAGGATGTAATAGTCATCACAGCAGCATGGAGGTAGTTTTCTGTAATTAGAGTTTTTATTAAAAATCATTTTTTATGTCTCTATGCCATATTCATATTATATGGCAACATACTAATGAACAGTAAACATAGGTACAGAAAAATTACATCTTCATTAATAATGTAAACATCTGCTGTATAATTAAAGTGGCTCTTCCCTGAAAAACAAAGCTGTTCGCTGTAGTGTTTGTCTGCATTGTCTGATTTACATCCAAAATGTTACTAATCATGTCGAATTTCATTTAATTTCAGTGTTATTTTTTGAATGTATTCTCTGTGATTCGATTCAAGAAACATTTGTTTTTTTGTGTTAACATGTGTTCAGTATCGCAGATGAAAAACAGCATTACCCAAAGCATCAGTGTTGTGAAAATACATTTCCAAAGTAAGTTGTTAGACAGCGATGTGGGATTTCCTTGGGATTTCAAATCAAGACAAACCATTAAAAGCAAATATCTAATAAACAAGAAGCCATAGCGAATACCAATCATCATAATACGTTTTGTCATTCATGTATTTCTTCTAACAGCTTAATTGTAGAGTTAACACAGACACTGACAGTCATACCGGTTCAATTTAAACTGAAATCCACATGGCTTTCATATGTTTGGCATTTGGCTTCCTGGTAATCCACATGAACATGAAGAAAATGTACAAACCAGGGCCACGAATTGAACCATGGTTCTTAAGGCTGAAATACTGACCACTGTGCCACCATGACACCCCAGCAAGAGGTCTTCAACCCTGCAGAATGCAAGGATTCTGTTGCAGACTGACGCATAAGTTAGTTGGTTTTGATTAATTAATTAAGCGGTTGCTTTCTGGTTTACCAATGTTGTTGGAGCAGTTTTTTTGTGAAACGTAGCAATGCGCCGGGAAAGGCAATGAAGAAGAAGACTGCTAGCAAACAAACATGGATGTAAACAATGAACAATAAAAAAAAAAAAACATTGGCTTCGTGACTGTGTTATGCAGAAGGAAATGCACTCGACATGTTTGTTAGGCCTCAAGGATAGACAAAGTGAAGAAAACTGAATGTAAACATAACTTTTGTTTGTTTACAGTAACACTCCATAGGGGACCTTTAAAGCAGCAAGACTGTTAGCAGTATAAGTCAGGCCGGGTTAGTTTTGGAATTTCACAAACCTTGCACTACTTTTACCCCAACATTATTTGTACCAATGAAAATTATTATATTTATTAACCTTTGCATACAGGCTAATCAAGCATTAGAATTGTACTGTATGCAAAGACTTGATGGAGTTAAAAATAATGTAACCCAATCTCAAAGTCAAGATTAACTCATAAAAACGTGAGGAAAACTGAATCTTATCACAGGAAGTAATAAACCTGTGCTTGTATAGCCCATCAACAGACACTGCCTGCAGGGACATGTAGGTATTGACTACCTGACTATCGTGTAACTACCTGAAACAAAGATAGGTGGCATGGCTAAAAGTTCTGTAATTCTCAGTACTACTGCAGAGCTACTGCTGATGCACTGACTCAGTGTAATTGGTACGTGAACAAAGGGATGCATTCTCCAGAGCGAATACTCCCTATAGGGTACACTACACCCTCCAAACTTTTCAGTTGTCTAATAAGCCAATTACAGCAACAGGCATACAAACCAATCAATCATAGTTAGGGAAGTGTTTGACAAAGTTGCAGGACTTGAGGGACCAGTAGCTATCCCCGCTTCACTGTCTCACATCAATCATCTCTCAAGTGCAAAATGCTGAGGAAGAGTGGGATTTTTGAGATGCTTTTTTTTCTAAACTGTAGCTGCAGACAAAATAATACATTTCATCATTTTTTTCTGACAGCTCTCAATAATCATCCCTCATGTACCTATATCTGCATTAATTCAGCCAATACATTCATTCTGCTCTTTTTTTATACAGTCTTTCCTTGTTATTTATTTATTTTTCAGTGTAAATCATCATCTCATCTAACCTATCCTATATAAATAAAGGTTAAATCAATTCTGCTAAAATTATTTTTAAATCAAATTTTAACCATGTATTGTACAGAACACCTTCACCTGAACCACTCACCTCAAGAATCCTCAAAAAATGCAAAATAGTACATTAGGATGTTAAAAACTAGCAAGTTGTTGTAGTAGCATATTTAGTTCACTGCTAAATCAGCTTGATAATGTGTGTAGTTACACAAGCATACATCATATTGACACAAGGAGTTGCACAGATAAGCTGTTATGCCACTCCACATAATAGACAAATACAATAAGTGATTACACTTGCATACATGCATAGTAGTGTTTCTCACCCCCATCTACTGTACAGACAGGCAGCACTATGTGCTAAGAGCATACGCACATGCCTCGAGGCATCCACCACCCATGTGCTTCATGTGTTCTCCTGGAAGAGAGGTAGAGAAGGTGGGAGAGGGGAATAGACAAAGAAAGGGTGTAGAAATTTGAGTGAAGCTTGTGTCAGAGGCATACCATGTTGGTGTCAGTTCCACTCCTCTTCCTCCATGTTAAGAAGTTTCTCTCTCCCTCAGAGGGAAAACACACCAGCTGGCCCTTAGAGAGAGAGAGAGAGAGAGAGAGGCAGAGAGAGAGAAGAGGAGATAAGAGTAATAGAAATAATAGAGAGGCGAGTGCAGGTACAAGATTAGATAGAAAACCAGAAGGAGAGCTATAGATTTGTTAACATACTGTAACATTTCATGCAGCAGTGATGCCCAATTAGATGCCATAGAGAGCCGAGTTCTGTATGTGCAGCATTTCCATTCGACCGAACAACAGAGCCCTCTCTCAAAATTTGTTCTTGTGTCCCCTATGACATTTTATTTAGTCTGTAGCTTACAGTGCAGAGAGAGTTGAAATGGCAAGTCATTGATCTTGTACAATATCAAGCTTAGAGCCCATCTCAAAATGCAGGGAAGTATCACTGTACTTGCTCAAAAGAAGATCATTCTCTCCAGGATCATTTATGGATAGCTCTTCCCCACAAAGTCGGTAGCTTGGCATTCTGGGATTTTGTAGTCACCCCACAGCAGCTGATATCACTGAATAGCTACCTTCAAGCTGAGAGGGTGCAGCTAATTAGTGAAATCACTTGATGTATTCATTAGGTGGGAGAAAAACCTCTATCTGCTTGGTCTGTTTTAGATCATCTACCCCCTTTCCAATCAGCAAATCTTCTTTTCATTGGAAATAATTGGACATCACTAATAATGACATGGCACACACACAGATAAGTGAGTGGCACTGCTACAACAGTTTGAGACACTGCCTCTTCAGTTTTTCTTATTAAATTAGTCTTTTCCGTATTGTGTTGGTGGAATTTTATAGTCAGTAATTGTGGCAGTTAGTGCATATTAATGGGGAGACTGGCACCCACTCTTGGAGACAGGTTGGGGAGTGGAGCTTGTAGCCAAGCTGTACTCCTGGCGCCTCTTGTTCGAATTACCCCCATAGCCTGTCTGCGCACAGCCTGAAGAAGCAACAGGAAGCCGCTGTCTTGTGGCCTCACCACCTGGGATATTGGACGGAGGCGTAATGGGCACAGGCGCAATCGGCAACACCGGGTAGTGACCGGGTGGTGATATGGGAGTATTGGGTACCATAAGCTATAATTCAAGTCTTCTGGTCCTTGTATACCTAAGTGAAGGTTGTGTTTTCTGACCTTAAGTCTAACCTGTTCAAGACAGATCAAGGATTTGCTTTGCTCCCTCTGCCCTCTTGCCTTTTATGGAAAGGGAAGTGAATTGCAGCTGTGGTGTGGAAAAACTCCAGCTCTGGGACATTATCGTGTCTTCCCGGCAAATCGCAGATGGTGCTGTCCTTCTGGCTTCATCAGCCTGTGACCTCTGTTGTGCAGTTGAGCTTTTTACAGCTGAGTGTGAAGCGGCTGGGGAAAGGGTTACCACCTTCAAATCTGAGGTCTTGGTTCTTTCACAAAACAAGGTGGCTCGCTGTGTTCAGATGAGAGGGGAGCAGCTGTATCAGGTGGAGGGATTAGAATACCTTGGGGTCATATTCACAGAGGGGTAAGAGGGGCCAGGAGAGTGACAGGTGCTGTTTGCTGCAGAAATGTAGGAGGTGGTGTGGTGGTAAAGAAGGAGCTAATCCATAAGTGAGTGCTACAATTTGCTGAGCTGGAGGTTCTATCCAAAAGAATGAACTGTGGATACATGCTTTAGAAATGTGGTTTCTCTGGAGGTTTGCTGGCCTTGCTCTTAGCAAGATCAGCCAACATGGTTTACATGTCCAGTCATGAGGATGAGTCCTTGGTGCCTCCCATTGGAGGTGTCACCTTGGAAGAGAATCTGTGTAAGACGGAAGAAAGCTAGTTGATTTTTTCAACTGGCCTAAAAACCCCCCCCCAAAAGATCCCTGAGGAGTAACTGGAGGGAGTTACCTGGGAAAAGAAAACTCTTGTCGGGCATATTTGCTCAAATTTAACCACAACCCTGAATAGGACCAGCAGCTGTAGAAAATTGATGGATGTTATCAGTTTGTGCATAGGCAGTATCTGCAGTAGTTACATGTGAACAATATAAGCAATAAGCTTTACAAACTATACAAACTAGAGCTGAAACGCTTAGTCAATTAATTGATTATTTAATTGACAGAAAATGAATCCGCAACAATTATGATGATTGATTGTCAAAGAATTAAGTCAAGCAAACATTCTAAACATGTTCTTGTTTCAGGTTCAGGGTTAGTCTGGTTTCTCCTTGTCATATCATTGTAAATTAAATATCTTCTGATTTCAGACTGCTGGTCAGACAACACAAGAAATCTTAAGATGACACCTCGGGCTCTAGAAAATGGCATTACTTTCTATTTTCTGATGTTTTGTAGACTACATGATTACTTGTTTAACCAAATAATTTGTACATTAATCAATCCCAAATGTGTTTGCTATCTGCAATTCATATAGAGCTGGTAAATGGTGTCTGTCTCAAATGCAGTTTATTAGTTTATTTATTTTAAATGACACATTATCTTACTAATACTACTTGTAGCATGTACTGTGAATTGCCTACTAGAAGTGGCATTTTCAAGAAATAAAAGAAAAAATAAAGATGCAAATGAAAAAAGACCAGAAAATGAGTTCAACTAGACTACAGATAAGAGAGTAAGAGTGGGGAAGCCATGTTAGTCAGGGTAGGCACTGGGATTTATTTTTCTATTTTCACCCAGGTAAAGTTGAGTGAGGAGTGATGTTATTTTTCATTAGATTTTCCCAGCCAGTCAATAATTCACACCAGCAACCTTTGAGTCAGAGTCCCACTTCTCTGACCTCCATACAGAGCTCTGACTCACTTCACATAATATATCCAAATCAGGAAAATGTGCTACAGAAAATGACTCTTCATTTTCTGTACAATCTACAAATGCATTTTTTAGGTAACATGACAGATGCTTTCAGTAACAACCTTACTGTTAACCCCTTATGATTATAAAAATAATATTGTTAAAAATAATATTTTATGAGATTTGCAAGTATATCCCAATTCCTTCTATATTACATTCTGTATTAGCACAGGAAGCTCAACGTTCCTTGTTGAATCTAGTATGTTTAATGTTTTCATTTTTCATCCCGTCTGCCCTGGATGTGCAACTGATGCTCCATTTGAGCTGCTGCCCTTGAACTATTAAATATTTTGTGCACAGCCTCAATAGGAAACAGCAAGGTTGTGATGAGATGAAGAGATAGAAACAGAGTGGTGCAAGGATATATAGAGTAAAGGAGAGAAGAGTTTTGTTGTGCTTCTGAGGTGATGCCCACTTTGGCAAGTCAAACTCCCTTCACTGCTCTGTTCTGCTCTGCTCTACTCTGCGTGGGTTGTTGCTGTATAAATAACACTCTCAGAGCAGATCAGAGAGAGAAAGAGAACGAGAAAGAGAGAGGACGAGGGAGGCAATAACAGCAGAGAAAGAGATGGTGAGGGGAGACGGGAGGAGTGGGGGACGCATGGGGGAAGCATGGAGGTAGAAAGAGGAGGATGGAGAAACACAGTTGATCAGAGTGATATTAGATGTTCAAGAGGAAGAGAGAGTGAAGAGAAAAGAACTGTGGGGAGAGAGAGAGGAGATTGAGAGGGCTTGTAGAATAATTGAACCATATATGGTAACAGTTAAGTATGAGGCGATTTGAGAGGATGAGAGAGAGAAAGAATAAGTGTGAGAGAGAAATGGATGTGAAGATGTACAGTATGAACCCTTCAGAGAGAGAGAGAGGGGAGAGGTTGTGTGTGTGTGTGTGTGTGTGTGTGTGTGTGTGTGTGTGGTGTCATGAGATGGCCTGTCTTAGGCGGTACTTGTATGACACCATCAGCGTTAGTCATGGGGAAGATGATTAATAGTGTAAAGATACTGCAGCAGCTCATCACTGCCAAACAGCACAACAGCTAATTCTTGCAGACTTTTTTTAAAATTTGAATTCAACCTCAACATATTGAACATACACAAATAGCAGTGTATAGTTTTCAGGTTAGTTTTCAAATCATTTGAAATTGTGACCTTCCAAAACTCTCTACATAAGGCAGCCATACAGGTTGTTTTAAGATGACTTACAGAAATAATAACTCTTAAATCTGCTGATTTCTTAAATTGACATGAAAGATGTTATTGCTAGAAAAACGCAAATTTGTATGACGTGTTGTCAGACCTCATCAGCAATCAGAAGCTGTTCCAAATGGTCAAACTCAAAGGCGGAGTGAAAAGCCAGCTGTTGTAGAGGGGGGGAAGGGACGCGATAATCATTTCAATACAACGATAACAGCGTACATTTTCAGACAGTCTGTCCTATAGGACATAGTGTTGCACTTGGTTGTTCAGATGAAATACGACAGAAATAGTTGTGTCAAAAATTCAAAAAGAGAGCTTGAGTTCAAACCCTGGCTCCTTTCTCACCTCCACACAGCTGGCCAATCACGACGTGAAGTGAGTGTGAATGTCGGATTCGGAAAGTTAAGAAATCGTCGGACACCCAATTGTGATGTCGGGACAGGTGTTGCGGGAGGGTGTGGAGGGTATCCAAAGCTTTTTGACCATCTGACAAGCAGTTCTTACGTAGTATACTGGCACCTTGAGGCCGGTTTCACACAGAATCAGGCGTTACAGCGATTTGCCACAGGGTTGTGCGGCGGTGTGGGAGTGTCTCATAATACCAGCTCGAAGACCGATACAAGCCAAGCCACTGCACGGCGAATAACGTCTTTGTACTCCCTCGTGGAAGGGCTGAACAGCTGATTTACAGTAATTACGGAGGCGATTGATCAGTCTCTCTTCCATATTCACAGTTGCTTGGTAAACAATGGAATATTAAGGTAAACAGTGGAATATTAAGGTAAACAGCTAATGCTACAAGGCTACATGGCAAACCAAGTTCTTCACCTGGGCGTCTGCCGGTCTGATCACCGGCGTGATTGGCCGCCGCAGCGTGACGTCGGGTTGCGTTTCTCCAAAAGTTGATTCTGTTTTAACTTTTTGCCGCAGGCCGCTGCGTTTTTTTGCGGCCCCCACCGCCACAGCCTGAACGCAGTTTCAAATGAATGGGAAAATCTGCGTTTTCACCGCAGCGCCTGATTCTGTCTGAATACGGCCTATGTTAACTGTCCCAAGCAACTGCTACTGAAAATGACGTTGGTTGGACAGATTGCTATAACGCCCCCCAAACTGAAAACGACTAACATGTTTACGATATCACACCGAATAGTGAAGTGAAAGAAAATGACAATTCAGTCCTTTTTTGTGATTTATTATGGGGGTAGGAGCCGTTCCTCCCACCCCCATCCTGCTGGTGACCAAACCCTCCCCATACCTGCCACAATATCTCCAAATAATTAAGACAACATTGTACCAGTGGCACAATAATCAAACTCACTTTGGTCATACAGCACTTATTGGATGCACACACACAAAAATCATGTTAGTAATGATCTAAAATTGTAAAAAGACTCAAGGCACCAGATACAAATTGTAATATTCCCATAAAATTAAAGCACCAATATGCAACATATTGAAATTAAAGACGGCAGTTCAGTCCGATTATTAGGCTATCATAAAGTCATCATGCAGTTCTTGTCTTTCTCTTTGACAGTACCGTATACAGTAGGAGGTATGTTCATATTCTCCCAGGACTGTGCAATTATCCTACTGGTCTGGAGAAGTCCAAAGTCGAGAGCAATGATTGCTGCAAAATAAAAACATTGTCCCCTGAGTACATTACAAGTATGCAGCTTGAAGAGGAAGAGGACCAATTACAAGGCTTATGCTATAGTGGCTAAGCCTAAATTTACAGTAATGCCACTCAGGGGCTGCATAGACCCACGTATCTAGTGAAATAAACACAGTCCAAACTTTCATTCCTCAGCTTTATGTGGGATTGTCTACCATACCGGGATATTCAAGTATTGATGCAAGATTTTATCACAACATTTTCACAAATGCCTCATGGTACCATTTTCCCGATAAGACGGTTAAAACCTGTTTGCCCTTCTGTCTAGCAAGCCTGATTCAAAGTTTGTACCTATATTGACCAGAAAACAAGGTGACATCGTGTGTACAAACTGGTGCTACAATATTACATTAACTTCTCTTCAAGAAATTTCTCCTACATTTACATTCAACAACCATCTTCCAAAATCACTGTAGCTATGGATATTGCAATTAACAATATCTTAATGCGCCTTTTTCCTATATACATACATACATACATTTAACACACACATCTGGAATATCTGATTGATTTAGTCTGAGATAAGTTGTCATTCACAGTTTGTATTGTAATAACTTACATTTTCAGCTAGTTGTCTATGTCTGGGTCTTAAAACATGCAAGAAGATGGGTCTGTTGAATGTGATAAGTCAGAAAACAAAGATAGCTGACCTTTACCAGTCATATTGTGTGAATGTTACTTATTCAGTTTTGGACAATAGAGGTATAGGTAGTAATTAGGTAGTGTGGGTAATATAAAACATTTAAACATTCTTGATTAGTGAATCGTAAAAGTACATTTGTTTATATAAATGTGTCTGGAGGAAAGAATTTATCATAACTATGTGAACATGTGGAGTCGTAAACAAAAATGAAACCATTATTACTTGCACCCCAGCAGTGTGTAATTGTGTGTGTGTGTGTGTGTGTGTGTGGAGCAAATGAGCAATATGGAACAAAATGGCCTACCTCGCTGCAGCAGTTTAATGATGGCCAGAGGTGTTGCTAGGCTAGCTGATGGTGATGCATCCTAGAACATTGTTCTTCAGACCAGTACTAATCAGCTGTTATTGGTACGAGGCTGGCTAGCAGAATATTTGGATTGGAGTAATCTGAGAGAGGCCTACATCACTGCAGCCAATTAATGATAGCCAGCGGTGCTACAAGCCTGGCACATCCTCAAAGATTGCATTACAGATCAGCACACTGCAAACATGTCTAGCTAGCTATAGATTATGTTCGCATTTGATTGGTTTTTCTGCAAGAGATTATGAAATTGTAATTATTGCAACTATTTGTACAATGCAATAATTGCAAATTATTGCATTGTACAAATCCGTCATTCTTGACCTTTGGGAACAGAATGTGTAACAAAATAATCAAAGCTAAAAAGTCTATTTACCAGCTTTGTTGAAGAGTTCAACCGCATCTCACGGTCTGCCTGTCTTGTCTGTGTTTTTTATCAGCATGGAAATTGAAAAAAAATATGGAACAACCAACTCAAATGTCATCTGATAATAGCAACCCAGTTCAAAGTGACACCACTATAATCTCAGTAATGGGTTTCCTGTGTGGCAGCCAGCAGATTGTCATTACACATGTACAGGAGGTGGTAAGATTTTTGACCTCAACGATAAGCATCGCCTCTGTTAGGTGTAAGTGTCTCCTCTCTGGTGCAGTGTTGAATTTTCTGGTTTTGTGACAGACCAGAAATGATCAGGACATTTTACATCGGGGCTATGAGCAGAGATCCTTTATCCTGTATGAATGATCTGTGAAATAACGCACCAAGTAAAACTAATCCAGTTTGAGGAGTGTTATTGTTTGAACACCGTGACTCGGTTCTTCTGCAGGTGCCAATGCGGTGCTAGTAAGTAAATTAGCGTCAATACTGGCAGACTGGCGCTAGGCAAGGCTAATGCAGGTGCCAAGTGGAGTGTTAAGTGCTAGCCATGTGATGCGGGCCTATGGCTCCTGTTGCTGTAATGAGAGCGCCTCGTTCTCAGTCTCGCCCGGCTGCTGCTAATTGCCTTAATTGAGAGAGTGACCTACATCTGAAAGAGGCTTCGGTGGATCAGTAGAACAGCTGGCAAACCTGCAAAAAGAAGGGGAGGGAGGGCGGACTGAAAAAAGGATGAGATGGAACCAATGAGGGAGAAATTAGGAGAGACAGAAGTGGATGCAGTAGAAAGAAAAATGTGGCCAGTCTGACTCTGAACAGATTGTTGAAATAAACTTTTTAAAGCATGACAACTCCTAATACTGTTTAAACTTCTTTTTTATTCAATTTTTTGTGCACACATGCTTGGTTGGATACACACATCATGATTTTTGGACCCAATTAAGCATCAAATGTGCCATCAAAGCCAAATTTAAGCAGTGGAATGATAGTGAGGGGGAGAGGGAGTAAAACGCAAGTCGAACGGATGAAAAGAGCACGGAAAGGGACAGGAGGAGAAGGCTGGCAGTGACATCATGCTTTTAGAGCAGAGGCCGGCCCTCAGGCCAACGTTGAATACACTCCTAACAGTCTTGTGTACTTCCCTTAGACTGAATTATTCAACACGCTCCTGATGGAGAGACTGACTGTGACTGTGTGTGTGTGTGTGTGTGTGTGTGTGTGTGTGTGTGTGTGTGTGTGTGTGTGTGTGTGTGTGTCTCCGCATGTCTGGGTGCTGTGGTGCATGTGTGCACGTATGTGCGTGCATGACTGCATTTGTCTAGAGAGCGAGAGAGAAGAATATAAGTTCTGTGTGAATACAACTTTTCTTTATTTGTGTGCTAGAAAGAGTGTAGGAGAGAGAGGCTGCTTGGAGTCATTGAATGGGCTTGCGATGTGTGGGTGGCTGCTCAGTTTATGTGCATGTGGCGAAGTGTGCACACACGTCTGTCAAGTCTGTTGAAGTAAATGTGTATTTTCTGTGTTTCAGATTAGGTGGTTCAGCTAGTTTTTATTCCTCTTCAAAAAATAAATAGTGCTCAATCAATCCTCTTTCTTCCCCCAATCTCACCAGACTGCTTGTCAATGTCCCTCCCCCAACCACACACACACACACACACACACACACACACACACAAGCCCTTTTTATAGTCTCTTCAAGGCGGGAATGTTACGCCGTTATTCCGCCTCGCCGTCTGTTTAAAACGTACGAACACAGAATGGGGGGGGGCATTGTTGTTCCACCGTGAAGCTGGAGGTAGTTACAGAGCCGAATCGATGGCTGCCGTCTTTTTTGCTAAGGAAGGTTCCTAATAGAGTGAAATGACCTGGAAGTATCTAAGTGGCAGCCATGATAAGAGCTGGTCAAATTCTCTAAATGCTAAGGAAAGGTGTTTCAATGCTTCCTTTCTTATCTCCTTTACCATAGGGTACACTGGACCGTCCTTTAACC
Organism: Macquaria ambigua; assembly: GCA_008360985.2. Classification (NCBI taxonomy): domain Eukaryota; kingdom Metazoa; phylum Chordata; class Actinopteri; order Centrarchiformes; family Percichthyidae; genus Macquaria; species Macquaria ambigua. The sequence goes on from VMKM01000091.1 coordinate 669,940, forward strand.
CTCTGGGGTCTGAGCCATTTTTCTCCTATTAATGGGGCCTCGACTCTCTTAAGGAAGGAAAGGAGATAATGCTCTCCCACAATTCCTTGCAGCAGCAATATTTAAAGTTACCACGGCAGACCCACATCAGTAACATCTGCCATCGCATAATTACGTAGCCTAGTGTAATTCAGGCAGTCCGATTCTATTAGCACCGCGGCTGTCTTTTCCTAAATTCTTATGAATTCCCCTTCACATCTTTCCCTGACCCCATGACGTTTTCCGTCAAGGTCAAGGAAAAGCATTTAGGAAAAGACATAAGACGTCATTTTTTGACTATTTGACTGCAGCCAATGTAAAATGGAGGAGCCGGCAGGATGGGACAGGGGTGTGATGTTTTGAAGATGTGTTATGTGTGTGACCCACTGATGGGGGATTTAAAAAACAGCTAGCAGCATTTAGCAGCTAACTCAAAGAAGAAGAAAAAGTTAGCAGCTAACCTACAGCAACTGAAAATGCCTGCGAATTGGGGAGACAACGAGGTCCGGGAGCTCCTTATCCTCCAAGCAGAGGACGAGATCAATGACACGCATGTTATACATCACACTAGACATGCTCCGGAACATTGTTTGGTTCAGCGTAAAAAGGCAAAGCTTGCGTAATGACGGGTCTTCTTTAAGGCAGTGTTGCAGGATCTCTGTTTAAAAAGGGCTACACACACACACACACACACACACATGAACACACAATAACACAGTCTCCCTCACTCTGCGTTTTGGATTTTAAGCTGCAGTGCTCTTCTGTGTGCCCCCATTTCTTGTTTTTGTGTGTGCTGGTGTGTGGTCTGTGTACTCTTTCTCTAAGTGTGTGTGTGCTTTGTGTGTTTTTGCCAGCCTGTGTGTGTTTCTGTGTGTGTGTGGACAGTGAGTGTTGGGGTTTGATCCTGTGCTAATGATCTCCCAGTGGCTCAAACTTCTGTAAAGTGTGTTGAGCAGGAAGGGAGAAAGAGGGAGGCAGAGAGAGGAGGGAAGATGGGGGGGGAGGATGTGAAAGTGAACAGAGAACAGTGCCTGATCGTGATCATCATCCTCGTCATCACTAACCCCCCAAATACACACTCGCTACGCTGCTCTTGTAGTGTAACCCCCCCCTCCAGTCAGAAGCATCAGAGCCTCCACCTATCATGATCTGCACAGCTCTCCACTCAAGCCGGAGCAGCCACGTTGGCAAAGTCTGCATCGAGAGCTGCAGCATCAAACCGGCTGGTGACAGAAGGATGGAAGGAGGGGTGGATGGATAGACAGATGGATATAGAGAGCCGGCATGTGATGTGTGTCATACTCGCACTCTCCGTAGCACACGCATGCACACAAGGAAACGTCAGCCTGCAGACAGTCAGATATTGGAACTGAGGTTTTTCTCTTGTTTCTTTTTATTGAATGTCACACGAAGGGGTTTTCTCGCGTATCTCTCCCTCTCCTTCTTTCGGTCTGTCTCTCTCTGTCACTCTCTCCTGCCTCCCCTCCTCTCCTCCACTCTCCCTGTCAACTCTCAGCTCATCTTCTTGCTTACACGGACTGTAATGCACTTTTGTTTTCTGAATGTGTTAGCACTTCCTCTACTTCCTCCCGTTCTCCGAGTCTTGCCTTACCTCTCCTCTCCTCCCCTCCCTCCCCATCTGGAAAAGATCTGTCTCGCTAATAGGAGGCCTGGTAAATTAGCCCTTCCATCCTTCCTCTCTATCGCTCCTGTCTCCTCCCTTCTTCCCTTGTCTATCTCTCCGAGCGTGCGCTGCCCAATAGAGCGCACTCATGCACACCCACAGATACAGACATAAAAATACATACGCGCAAGTACAGATTTGCCCCGTTTGTGTGTCTGTCTGTTTGTCTCCAGGTTGGGTACTGGCTAATAGGGCGTAGTAGGTAATGGCAGCCGTAGCCTATTATCTCTGCTCTGCTGTCTAATAGCCACTGGCTTTAAGCATCTGCCATGTAGCTGCTCTAACTCCCCCAATGGACACTTAGCAACTTAGCGCATACACTGACAGACACACACACACACACACACACATGTACAACCCACCCCCACGGATGCACAGCAGAGATAATATACACACCGCCAAAAGTAATTTGTGCATATGTGAGTATGTCTGTGCATGTGTGGATGCATGCCAAAGTATTGTGTGTGTGTGT